>OX276368.1:16308536-16908536 GCA_946251885.1 Cosmia pyralina | reverse complement strand
CCGCCCCCCTTCCCCTCTCCCCTAACTTGACTGAAAGATTATTTACAGCAATTTTCGAGTTAATCAATCGCTTTTTTTTTTTTTTTTTACCCTTACGGGTAGATTTTCGAAAAACCCCGATACACGTTATTCTTAATTTTTGGTCTCAAGTATAAATACTGAGTTTCGAGTTAATCGGACCACGCGTTAAAATTCCTCCATACAAACTTTGACACCCCCCATTCCTTTTAGGGGGTAGTTTAGAAAAACAAAAAATGACAATAATCATAATTTACTTAGATAAATACTCGTATTTGTGACTTTCAAGTTTATTAACTCAAGGAATAAAAATATTCATAAAAACTTGCACCCCACATTTCACCCCTTTACGGGGTGAGTTTCGTAAAATCCTTTCTTAGCTGACGTCTCCTACTCATAATCTACTTCTATGCCAACTTTCATCTTCGTAGGTCTAGTAGTGTTTAATCAGTGAGTGAATGAATGAATGACCTTTCGCTTTTATATATAACTATCTCTCTGGATCTAACCACATTCCGTAGTTAGATCCAGATTCCGTATATATGAGACCGTTTCTATAAACTTCAAACTTAATTGGGAATATTAATCCTGCTGCTATTAACTCACAAAGTCCGCCATAAGTAGCATTTTTCATCATATCAGCAAAATATTCGTCAGGTGTTAAGTATTTATTACCTTTCCTGTCGTGGGTCAAAATTGAAAACGTGCTCCAGTCATTAACCACATATCTGACAATGTCTAAACGCACCTCCATCGCTCTATCTTGTGTTCCGTACATTAAATAAGAGAGAGCACGAAACAAACATGCACCGTCACCAACAATAGGGACGACAGTACATTCTTCAACTTCACCATTAACGTTCAGATTTTCTTTAGCCATTTTAAAAAAGTCGAACTGACAGAACCTATACTTAAACCAAACGAAAACAAAATAAATGCCAAATACAAAGCAGAGTCTATAACCAAAACTACTAAACCGAAACAAAGCAAAATAATCCGCTATAAATATTTACGTAAATCTTAACACCGCGATTCAGAAAAATGACGTAATTGTACAACGCCATCTATTGTCAACATATAGAACTAAAAATTATTTTGTTCGTCTTAATTTATTCGTTCCATTAGGTTCTTATAGTTCAAACTAATACATTTACATCCTCCATCATCCCTTACTTTATCCCCATGGGGGTTGAATTTATCAAAATCCTATTTAAGCGGACGTCTTCATCATAGTAGCTCCAATTTTTAATTTCAGTTAAATCAGTCGAAAATCTAAGAAGATTTATACAAACTTTCATCCCCTATTTTATCCCCTTGGGGGTAGAATTTATCAAAATCCTTTCTTAGGGGATGATTACGTCATAGTAGCTATATGCATGCAAAGTCCCAGCCCGATCGGTTTAAAATTTACAGTTTCATACAAACTTTCATCCCCTATTTTATCCCCTTGGGGGTAGAATTTATCAAAATCCTTTCTTAGCGGATGCATACGTTATAACATCTACCTGCATGCCAAATTTCAGCCCGATCGGTTTAAAATTGACAAAGCTTCATACAAACTTTCATCCCCTATTTTATCCCCATGGGGGTATGAATTAACAAAATCCATTAATAGAGGATGCCTACGTCATAACATCTACCTACATGCCAAATTTCAGCCCGATCGGTTTAAAATTGACAAAGCTTCATACAAACTTTCATCCCCTATTTTGTCCCCTTGGGGATAGAAATTAACAAAATCCATTCTTAGCGGATGCCTACGCCATAACATCTACCTGCATGTCAAATTTCAGCTCGATCGGTTTAAAATTGACAAAGTTTCATACAAACTTTCATCCCCTATTTTATCCCCTTGGGGGTAGAACTTATCAAAATCCTTTCTTAGCGGATGCCTACGTCATAACATCTACCTGCATGCCAAATTTCAGCCCGATCCCTCCAGTGGTTTGGGCTGTGCGTTGATAGATCACTATGTCAGTCAGTCACCTTTGAGTTTTATATATTTAGAAAAGTCCTGACTGTCTGACTGATCAACGCCCAACCTAAACCCTTGGACCTATAAAGCTAAGCTATAAATCTTGCACAGTGGTTCCTTTTATAATGTAGACAAGGAATAAGGAAATTTTTCGACATCCACGCGGGCGAAGCCGCGGGCAAAAGCTAGTAACAACATATAATACAGCATAGCTGTGACATATAGAGTCAAAAACGAAGTTTAACCGGCAAAAGATTCACCGGAGAAGCTGGACTTGAAGCAACACGGCGCAACGTCATAAAAAAGCTCATCCATATTATATCTCCCGTCTCTCCACTATTCCAAGGCTTACCTTACGGTGCATACTGGGTATGGCTCTTTATCCCCTCCATATCCTAAGGGCACGTGTTCCCTACCATCACCGCGCCCCCCGGTCTACTCACTGATATGCAATGGGCTCTGTTGCACCATGTAACATGAGGCAATAGGGTCTAGTGTGAATCTCTGGGTTCATTCGAGCAATCGAGTCTGGTTAAACCACGCTGGAGTCGGTGCAATTCATTCATTCATTCAGTAAGTTTAAAACAAAATAAATAAATTATCCAATAAAATTAAAATTAATTCCATCTCTCCGACACTGCTACAGCAACATATTTGCTAGAACAATGTCGGATGAAGGGGCAGTCCAGTTAATGTAGTACATAATATTACGCCAGTATTTCCCACATTTCATCACAAAAGCAAAGTGTAAACACACAACCCATCTCTTAGAAGTCGGTTAGCTAACTGAGCGGTACACAAGTACGTACTGTCACATTAGGCTCCGTATATCGATTGGGACACTAATAATAGAACCGGTAGACGCGTTGGTGCAAGGCATGAGCCGAGCGATTTTGTTTACAATTTTTTTTAAGATCAAATGTTTTATTTCTTATTACTGCCACAGATGAATATGTGTTACTGCGGAGCAACGACCATATGGTCGTTGCTGCGGAGTAAGCCGACGTTCGCAGGGACGTAAAAATATCGCGGCGGGATTTTATCGTGCACTGGATTTTCAACTCTCGGTGTTGAGCCGAGCGTTGAGAATCCAACTTAACAACAACAGAGTGCATTCTAGCGCGTCGAAAAAACACACGGTTGGATTTTAAACTCTCGACGCTAAGCAGAGCGTTGAAAATCCAGTGCGCGATAAAATACCGGCGCGATATTTTTACGTCCGTGCTAACGTCTGCTTAATCGCTGTTGCCACAGAAAAGATAACTTTATCTGTTCTGTGGCTGTTGCCCACGACTTCATCTGTGCGTATTTTGTATTTTATCATTTTTAAATACAAAGATCCAGGATAAATAGTAGCCTGATGTTCTTCTCCAGGTCCCAGGCTATCTTCCTCTTCATCTGCCTAACATTTTCCCAACTAAGTTGGGTTCGGCTTCCAGTCTAACCGGATATAGCTGAATACCAATACATGGAGCGACTACCTATCTGACCTCCACAACCTAGTTGGGTAATACGACCCTTGGTAAGACTGGTTGTCAGACTCGGGCTTCTGACGACTCGTAACGACTGTAAAAGATTGAAGAATGACAGCCGGAACGTGCTTTTTGAGGCACGGAGGGGTCTTGGTATGTAAAGATGGTCACCCATCCAAGGACCGACCACGGCAAGTGTAGCTTAACCCAGGCTACCTCCTGACCATCAAAATATTTGTCGGTTCAGTGGTTTAGACGTGAAAAGGTAACAGGCAGAGATACTTTCGTATTTATAATCAACCCGTCTTGGAAGCGTGGTGACAATGCAATGCTTCCCTGTATGAGAAGAGGCGTTAGTAGGCCTGCAGTGTGGGACAATAATACGTTGGTATATTAGTATGGATAAGTCAAATGTCAGAATCCTAATTATAAACTAACTTTCACGCTAAAACCGCTTGACGGATTTGAGTGAAATTTGGCACATAGGTAGACCATGACCTGACGACGAGTAATGGGCAGCTCGCCGTCCGGTAAGGACCAGGCCCGGGTCGACGGCGCTTTGTGTTCTTCGCGCCTCAAAGAGATGTCAGCAGTGACGGGGTCTAATTGGGCCGATGCCGCCGGGGTCGCGGGTAGTTCGAAAGAGATACCGTGGCCCTGGCACGGGCAACTGAAGGAACACGGGTGGGTTTTAGTCAGTAAAAGTCTGACACGCCCTCCCGCTCTGCCCACAAAAAAAAAAGGTAGACCATGACCTGGCTTAGGACATAGGATACTTTTATCCCGATATTCCCACGGGATCGAGACTTATGCGGGTGAAACCGCGGCACGCAGCTGTTTTCTTATAAGTAACTTGAGTGTTGCTGGGAAGTTTCTTCTTACTAGCTGAAACACTAAGAAGTTCTGAAGGTTAGGTTTTGAGGGACTGTCATTTATAACTCTTGACGTTTGAAAACGGCCGATTCTCAGTCCCAATGTGAATCGATGAATTTTCAATTTGAATACAAAAATGTCGAGGGACACCCAGTCGGAACGAAGTTCCTTTCACTGTGAGTATATTATTATGTTTTACTATAGAGCCATCTAGTATAAAGTAAGAAATGAGTATTAAGAGGAAGTTTGAAAGTGGTGCCAGTGACAGAAAAGTTGAAATGTATATTTTGTCGACATGAGAACATGTTCCTTTTTTTTCGTCGGTTTAAAACAAAATATATAAACGGTTTATCGACGATTTCTACCAGTCAACTCCTTCGCTCCAAAAATATCAGCCTGTACGTATCTAACTGTACCACTGCAGGACAAACATCTCTTCTCGTACAAAGAAGGTACGAGCTAATCACCACGCTTACTCAAGACGGGTTGGCAGTCGCTCCATGTAAAATATTGATATTTAGCCGCTTCTGGTTAGACTGGAAACTGACCACAACATCGTTGGAACAAGCCTTTGACCCATTTTGACTCAAAACAAAAAAAACGTTCAGAGAAGTATTTTGACTAACGCAAGGCGGGTAAAAATAAGTAATTTTCAGTGAAATGAAATGAAATTGTTTATTCTGTAGGATATCGACACTGAGAAGAAATGGCGACAAAACTCAGAAGTCACAGTCTGTTTTAAAGTCCAGACATAAACTTGGTCCTCACATGAGGACCATGATGTAGATCAGTATCTGAAATGATTTTTTGAGGAAAGAACCACAAAGATTGAGGGACCTGTCCAAACGGGAGGATTACTGACAAATGTCAGTAATCATGCAGTTCAACTCAGAACTTCAGGGGCTCAACGAGAGTTTATATGAATGCATGTCAAACACCGATAAAGATCAATTTTTTACAGACATAGATAACGCGTGGTAGAATCGATAATTTTATCAGTTACCATAAATTTATTAATAAATAACCCCGGCCAAGAGCGTGTCGGACCAACACAATGAAGGGTTCCGTAGTTGAAAAGAATGTACATCTAAAAAAAAACTTAACATTGTAGTTGAAAAACATGTTCTCCCATACATTGATATAGGTACTTACGTCACGGTCGATTCTCCAACTGGAAATTAAGTTTGTAAACCCAAAAAAAAAAAATTACGTGATAAAATTACAAATAATGATTTTCGGAGTTTTTCCTTTACTATTGTGCTGTGAGACCTTCTTGCCAAATTTCATGATTCTAGCTCAACGGGAAGTACCCTTATAGGTTTTGATTTACTTGCGAGTATCAAAATATGTCGCATAAATGGCAGTATTTTTTTATTGCGTTGACTTAGAACCTTGATTTTTAACCGACTTCAAAAAGGAGGAGGTTCCCCGATTACTCGAAGATGGCTGGACCGATTTGGATTTTTTTTGTTTTATTCGAGAGGGTATACATCACAGTTGGTCCCATATAAAATTGATTAACTTTGCTTTGGTAGTTTTTGAGTTAGCTTCAATAATACGTATTTTTTCCCCACTTTTATATGGATGATGTTCTAGTTTGTTTTGCAGATAGTGGTATTAGAATTTGTGTGGGGTAGGTACACAACTAAAAAGTGAAAAATAAAAACTTTTTTACAAAAAAATACAACCGACTTCTAAAAACAACACTACAAAGTGAAAAAAAACTTTAATTTCGGAAGTCGGTGGCAAAAAACGAAAATACATTTTTTTTTTTTTTTTTTTTTACATTTAACACCGACACCGACACCGACTTCCGAAATTAAAGTTATTTTTCACTTTGTAGTGTTGTTTTTGGAAGTCGGTTGTATTTTTTTGTAAAAAAGTTTTTTTATAGCTCCAAGGGACCATAGACCTAAGTATTTGATATTAATTTCAACTTTATACTTCCACGCGTTCCTGACAAAAAGGGTCTTGACAGACTGACAGATGGACAACGAAGTTCCGAGAAGACCGTCCCTTTTTTCGGTTCTAGATCCCGGTGTCCCCGAAAAAACCTGGGGACGCAAAATTGTCCCGTTTTCAGTTTTCAGTCCGTCCCGTTTTTTGATGGAAAGGTGTTCTGTGGATTTGTACAAACACTTTCACACCAACAACCTCAATCATAAAAACTCTTGTTTTATGTCTACCCGCACAAATGCACCAATAGAAAGACTCTTTTCTTTAATGAATAAATTGTGGACGTCTGAAAAATGTTGATAACTAAGGTAAAACAGCGTGCCAAAATTTTATTCCACATAAAATCATCTCCATGATTGAAAATTTATCTTGCTTAAAAAATAATTAATTAATAAATAATTTTGATAAAAAAAAACATTTTTTTTTTTACAACCAAGGCTAGTATTGTCAAAATTGAGTTTCCTATTTGAATCGGTATCGGCCCTACTAATTGAGATAAATAAACCGATGTCTCGTTTTGAGTCAAAAAATGAATGGTCACGAACATAAGTAGGTACTTAATATTATTCTAAGTCCAGTATTGAACGTCACTCAAAACTCAAGCAATACTTAAAACTAGTTTCAACCAATGAAATGGCTTGAATCTAACTGTAAGTAATGCTTGAGTATTTAGTGATGTTCTGTAATACGGGCCTAAAACTGGTGACATTATTTGCGAATGCAAACTAACTCCTTACAAATTTCAGAAAAAAAAAACGGGACAAAAAATACGTTACCCTAATCTCCAAATTCTATGTAAGCTAGTCTTTATTAATAAGTTAAACAAACAACTTTAGTAATTAAGACCTTGTACGCAATTCCTTAAGGTTCAAAATCAATTGGCAATTAATGTAGTATTCGGTACATACGCTTTTGTGGAAGTAGCGATTGAAACTTCGTGAGCAGTTGTTTACTGAGCTCGGGAAGTTTTGATACTTTTAGTTTTTTTATGAAAATGGGAAAAAATACCAAATATTTGGATGTGTTTTCTTGATTCTTTGAGGGTATCACGCGATTTGTTTTTTTATTGCATTTTGATTTATTTCGATTCTGTATGTACTCGCTCGTAAATAGAAAAAGTATTTCATGATGATATTCGATGTTTTATTTTTAACTAGCTTCTTCCCGCGAGTTCGTCTGCGTGAAATTTCTTGATCCTTCCGAGTGGGGTGAGTACCCCGTCGCATCGCATTGCCTACCCGCGCTATTACTTCGATTTCGCTTAGCGTTCTTTCTTTTTTTTCTTTTTGCTCGGCTCCTAAGGGTCCTAGCGTGATGTTAAACAGCGTATAGCCTTCCTCAAGAATTGGGCTATCAAATACAAAAATAATTTTTCAAATCCGATTGCGGGTTCCAGAGATTAGCGCGCTCAAACAAACAGAAAAACAAACTCCAGCTTTATTATTAGTATAAATAGATAGATTACAATAGTAATCTATCTATATTTATCTAACTGTAGTTTGTTTTTGTTGCAATAGCGGTGCATAATTAAGTCATCATCGTCATTCTTCTACCCTTACCCCAATTTATTTGGGGTCGTCTCAAAATGTCGTTTTCTTCCATACTTCTCTATTAGTTGTCATCTCGGTAGTCACAAAGTTAGTTCGGTTATTTAAAGCTTCTAATATGAAACACTGTTAATTACTTTAAAAAAAAATACTATTTTGATTGAATATATTTGTTGCAAAAGAAAATAGGTTTTAGATTAAACGTCGACTTTTAAATACAACCTTGAATAATCTCTAATAAGCAGAATATTATTATTCAAATGAATTATCTTCGCGTGTTAAGTAAGACTGCTAAGCATAAATAATTGTTAATTTCTTTATTATCTCAGTGAATGAATATGAAGTAATTCTAACTCTAAGTAGGTTAAATACGAATTACACGTTTCAATATTCATTTTATTCGAAGAACCATAAACTGCCTCGTCAAGCGCTATTGCTGAAAATGAGCTCCTGGGTTCGATTCCCAGGTCGCTCAGGGTTTTTCCATCTGGAATGTCTCAGTAGCAGCCCGGAGTCTGGATTAGTGCCCGGTTGATGGCAATAGGTTCCCAAAAAACAAAACAAAACAACACACTTACACAAAACAAAACACAAACAAAACAAAATACACTACACACAAACACACACACCCACACACACACACACCCACACACTACACACTATATACTTAAACAAAATTGGTGAAATGTGGGTGTACGTACAAACGCCAGCACATTAAGTTACTACAATCTGTCAGATTTCTTTAATTGATTTTCATCTTTATCGCTAAACCATTAGGTTCAAGGTTGATTGGGAAAATTTGACAGTTTCGGGTGGCTTGACCTGCTGCTGCTGGCGTCTGTATAATAGGTACACCTCAGCCTAACCCTTCGAGGAAGCAAGGCATTATGGTATGTTATGTGATAGTTAAAACAATGCTGAGGAAACTTCTAACTGGTTTTACCATATTTTGTATCATTATATTTTATAAACTGTTTATTATTAATTTATTTAATATTAATTTTAACAATCTTGGTCCGTTTAGAAGTTACGTTATTCATAATTTAGGTATCAATTAGTATTGAGAAAATGTCCTTCCTAACCCAGGTCGCATTAGGAGTCGTCACATAACATGTATCCCATGTGTGCACGCGGACGAAGCCACAGGCGAAAGCTAGTACCTAGACCACACACACTATAATTATGCAAACGTACACGTTACAGAAGTTTATTGTACTTTCGCACGGTGATTCGAACCAATGAAAGAGTTACGTAATAGATGCAAGTATCAAGATGGTGACGTCGTAGTCCGCGACCCGACTCTCATCTTTCACTGCTTTCCTTCGGGGACGGACTTGGCCGAGCGCTTCATATTGTTTTTTTTTTGTTAGGATTTTAGAATACGTTGCGAAAATTGGAGTTTGAAATTGATTTTGAGTTCTTGTTTCGGATTCTTAAAAGAAAATATGGAAGTGGTTTTGTATACGATTTTAGAAAAAAATCACCCTGTATATAATATTCTATGATTATAAACCAGATATTTTAAATAAGTTAGTACGTATCCTTGACTTGTGAATAAATTAGGTTTTGGTAAAAAAAATAAATATACAAATGTTGTTTGTTAATAAATATGCATAATCTAGATATTATTAGTTTAGCTATTTAACGTAAATACATCACAATCACACACAGACACACATACATAACATCACACCTGTAATCCCCGAAGGGATGGGCAGAGCTGTACCTACAGTACACCCACATTTCCCCAGTAATGTGTAAGTCCCATGTAACAGGGGGCGAGCCTGTTGCCATCAACCGGGCACTAATACAGACTCCGGGCTGCTACTGAGATACGATACAAACACATACGATAAAACATATTTAACATAAATTATATATTTTTTAGGAAACTAGTTTTTTTTTTTTTATAATTCTGATAAATAGCCTTATAAAGTGTTAAGTACTGTATGTAGTTAAATATTGGCTATGATCAAGATATACTAGATGAACTGTATTAAAAAAAACTGTATAAATATTTATTTTTCTAAGTATTGTTATTTTTAAGCATGTTTTTTCCTTTTTTTTTACTTCGATATTTAAAGAAAAATGTTAAGTAGGTACTTATAGTAATTATTTAAGTTTATAAAAAATAAGTTGTTACATAACCTTTAATTTATATTCAGAAAACATGTACATTTTCACAAAAAAAAATATATAATTATATGGCTTTTTTGTAAATTAAAATGCAAAAAACACTCGTATCATTATAAAAAAATATTTATTCTTGTTTCCATCCGGCTACAGACTTATTTGTGAAATGTATAACTTATCTATTTTATCATCTTACGTCACTAATTAAATACCTAATCATATCTTATATATAAAATTCTCGTGTCACAATGTTCGTTCCCGTACTCCTCCGAAACGGCTTGACCGATTCTCATGAAATTTTGTGAGCATATTGAGTAGGTCTGAGAATCGGCTAACATCTATTTTTCATACCGCTACTTTTTATCCCGGTCTACGCGGGTGAAACAGCGGGGCGCAGCTAGTAATAGATAAATAGAATTGAACTTATTTTTGTTGGCAAAATAATTATTGCACAAGGGTAAAGCAAAGTGAAGCATTAGTAGTGTTAGGACCTTAAGGATCGAAGAACCAGTGGGTTTAGAGGATCTCTGTATCTTTGTTGACCCCGTGATCCTATGACATTGGGGGCGTTCATTAATTACGTGAGGCGTTTAGAGGGGATCAAGCCGAATCTCAACCAATTTCACGTGGGAGGAGGGGGGTCTCGGCAAATATCACGTAACTTTTATTTTCGCATGAAACAGTGTAAAAATGCGAGAAAACTGGGTAACTATTTTTGAATAAATCATCAAGCCCAGATTAACGTAATTACACTAAAAATACGCATTTTGTTAAATCTCACGTGAGATTAGGGGTGTGGGAGGGGGTCGAGCCAAATCTCACGACATCTCACCAAGGGGCTTGAGGGGGTCAAAAAATCGCCAAAATCGCCTCACGAAATTCTCATGCAGCCCTTATCAATGTTTTCACAGAGGTCCTTGTCGTCTCTTCGTTATGTAGGGGCCACACCAACGGGATATGCAGTTGATTATCACGATGATGGACGTAGGCCGTCGGTGTAGCCACAACTTATCGCGATAATTTTACAACGGCATTCACATTGCTGATAGACGTGGCGATAACTCGGTGGCGACATTCAAGTGTGGTCACTCGGTTTATCGCGTTAGTTATCGCGATGTTTACGGCGATGATGGACATTGACGTTGACGTTGACGTTGATGTGGCCCCGACATTACAATAGGAGATATAAGCAAATGAAATCATAATCAAGATATTCTAAATTGTTAATTAATTCATAGTAATTTAACCAAATGCGTTTGTTCATTCCCTCAATTTCTATGTGATAAAAAAATATTAATGTAATTACGCTGTCATTAAACAGCAAAATAACATAACCGTTATTCATTGTGGTCGAGTAAATTAAATGACTATAAAAGATAAGATTTATTAGTCTTTTTGGACACCTAGTTTTATAATGGGATGATTTTATAATTAGTTTAGATTTTATTAATTAATTATGTGGTGGTATGGGTGTGTGCTACAGACGACGAAGAATAATTATTATTTGTAGGCTACAGAGGAATGAGTGATATGTCAGGAGTAAAGTTTTTAGTATGAATGTGGGTGGCTGTAAGCATATATTGTGTGAAAGATTATAGCTAGAATTCGGGTGACTATGACTACTGACATGACGGCTGATATGGCTGTATGGAAGAAATAAATTAAGTAAAATTACATACTCGAAATAAAAATGCACCTTGCATTTTTGAAGTGGGCATGGATGGGCAAATCCGAAACTATGAGGATTAGCGAAAAGAACTCAAAGGAGTTTCGGGCTCGATTTTGATGAAAACTAAAACTGCATCATTGGATTTTTGAAAAATCAATATTTCTAACCAAGAATCGAACCCGTTGATTTTGAAAAAAAAAACACCATTCGGTAGTGTCGCTAATAAGGATCGAATTCTGGGAAGTAATAACATACGGCAAACTAAATGAAAGCGCTCATTTTTAACAAAATACTTTTTTACTTTTCTTATGTTACCTACCTATTAAACCTTAACTGATTAATTGTTCAAAATGATGACCATTGTTTTCAATACATAGCAGGATTCGACGTCTCAAGGATTGTACTGCATTCATTTTTTATTATTTTATTTATTTTATTTTATTTATTTTTGGAAGGCTTACAGACTAATAACATTATAATAACATTAATATAAAACTAAATTGCTATTTACAAGCCTCCACAGATAAATACAAAATTATTACTCCCTCATAGTCTAAGTTACATCTTATCTGTACTTATACCTACATTATATGCAAAACAGCGACTTATATTCTATTCCATACAGTTATTTCCTCAGAGTTGGTAAGTGAAACTAATTTAAGCCAATCTGGGCATCAATTCAGCATTACAATATTCCTCATAGTTTCGAATTTGGCCATCCACGCCCACTTGAAAGATTCAGCCTGTATACGAGTATGTAGTTTTAATTTAATTTATATTTTTTGGAAAAGTTACAGCTAAGCATGTGCATGTGTGTGTGTCTCTAATCTGTTGATAAGTGCGAATGATACTCATGTATTGATGAGACATAGTAACACTAAAACAGTTAATTAAAATTAAAGTTGTCTAAGAATGATGCTTTGTTTGACCTTGAAAAAACCTGTATTTACGTTTATTAATTAATAAATAATGTATGAATTTATGACAGACTTCATCTATAATATGAGATAGAATTAGTAGTTAATAACACATCTCATCATCAACATCTGCCCAGCCTTTCCCAACTATGTTGGAGTCAGCTTCCAGTCTAACCTGATGCAGCTGAATACCAGTATATAATTAACATGGAACGACTGCCTAAAAACGCACCGCCATAAATTAAATATGTATACTAAACAGCTATCTATACAGGGTGTAAGTGTAAACAGTGGCAATATTTTAAGGGGTCATTGTTCTCATCATTATGAACAACTTTTACTATGGGACCAAACCTGAAATCGCGAAAAAAAAATCAGCTGTTCCCTATATTTTGACGAATTATGCGAACATATGTACTGAACCGCTGATTTCTTTTGGTCCCACAGTAAAAATTGTTCATAATTATCAGTATAATGACCCCTTAAAATATTGCTACTGTTCACGCTAACACCCTTTATAAATAAAAAGATAAGTCCTGACTGACTGACTGACTGATCAACGCCCAGCCCAAACCATTGAACCTCAAAATCTGAAATTTTGCACAGAGGTTCCCTTTATAATGAAGACAAGGATTAAGGAAGGATTTCCCGGTCGTACTCTCCCGTGGGATATTTTCCGACATCCACGCGGGCGAAGCCGCGAGCAAAAGCTAGTAATTTACATTTAGATTGCTTAGAAAACTTCAATGGAAGAAACCTTAGTTAAAATATACTAAAATATTGCAAAGAATCCATGTTAATTTTATAACACTGCTGGACATTTTAATAACTATTAAACATTTTATATTCAAGGAAAATTCTATTTTTAGCCATCCAAGTCAATGCCTACTTTGAGTACTTAATTATTAATGTGGCAACAGTTGTATTTAGGTATCATAATATTTTCCTTAAAATTAACCATAAAAAAAAACAGTTTTTTTGTGCAAGTTCCTCATCTAAGTTCTATAAAACAATCAACTCTAGCATAAAACTTATAAAAATAACAAAACTTACATTTTAATAATGGAATATTTACTTACCTTCCAACAATAATTTCAACCATCCTAACTAAGATTATAAATGCGAAAGTGTGTTTGTTTGTTACGCTTTCACGCTAAAACGGCTGAACGGATTTGGATGAAATTTGGCACATGGATAGACCATGACCTGGATTAGGTTATAGGATACTTTTTATGCCGGTAGTACATTCCCGTGGGATAATTTCCGACGACCACGAGGGCGCCGCGGCCAAAGAAAACCATAAATAAAACAAAAGCTACGTTTTAAAACTGGCAATTTAACTAACCTACAACAATGATTTGAAACATAAATATCTGAAAAAGAGAATAAAAAAAATTAACAATAGCTACTAAAATAATAATATTGGTACGTGCAGAGTGCGTCCCTGTGTCCTCCCTGCCCCGCGCCCCGCGCCGCCATTTCGTGTTATTGAGAATTTATGTCGCTTAGGACGCTTACACACCGACGATGTTAAGCCTTAAATATTTATTTGACTAATTTTGTAATTAAAGAATATTCGTTTAATATTTTATCTGGATTTATTGTTAAAGTTATGTTGTTATGAAGACTATAAATTCATGGATGGCTTTGGCTCTTTCAATTCATTGATACAAAAAATAACAGACCGGGGTCGCGGGTAGCTCGAAAGAGATACCGTGGCCCTGGCACGGGCAACTGAAGGAACACGGGTGGGTTTTAGTCAGTAAAAGTCTGACACGCCCTCCCGCTCTGCCCGGAGCAGGCGAAGTCATTTGATGATTTCCCATCCACAAAAAAAAAAAAAAAAAAAAAAAAAATTCCAGGACCAGGGCTAAAAAGTTATTAATAAATGATTAAATAATTGTACACTATTATGAAGTGCGAAGCAAGAAAATAAACCACTCTGAACAGTCAGCAACGTAAGAATGCATATTTAATTTCATTGTAAAAATTAAGTAACCTACCTTGTTTTAAACCAAATAGTAAAAAAAGCAAGCTTGATAATATTTCAAACTAGTTTATGACACCGGCATTTATTTCAATCTGTGTGACCTTATAAACTTGTTAACTAAATGAGAATTGTTCTTTTATGTTGATTTTTGATGAACAGGAAGCGTTTTTGTTTTAGGCTTAGGGTTCATGAATTATGTGAGTCGATTTTGGCGTTTGTTCGACGTCCTCGCCCCACTTGGTGAGATGTCGTGAGATTTGGCTGGACCCCCTCCCACGCCTCCTAATCCCACGTTAGATTTTTCAAAATGCGTATGCGTTGGACTAAGTGAAATAAACATAATCTGTTTATTTTTTATAATAACTAATTACCCAGTTTTCTCGCAATTTTAGTTTCTGGCGACAAAAAAATTACTTGATATTTGCTGAGGCCCCCCTCTTCCCCACGTGATTGGAAGAGATTTGGCTTGACCTCCTCCCCCCTAAACTACTCACGTAATTAATGAACGCCCCCTTACTTGTAGGGATAAAAAATGGAGTACCTAAATATAAAATCGAGGATTATTATATTTAGATAAACGAATAATTCGCACATTCTTAATGATAATATTTATATTCTTAAGTAGATATTCAGGTTAAAATCAGGCCAATTTACATTAACACATTTTTTTTTTATTTAAAGAAATTTATTCGTTTTTTGTGATATCTAATTTTTGGCTTGACGAATACCGTTTTATTTACTTACAAAATCTACTATAAGCATTGTATAAACATTAGTTTATCACTCTCACAAATAAAACCCAAAAAAAACTTATTTAGCATAATTTGCAAAAAATATCCCTACGCGAGTGTGTACGCACCCTAAAGGCCGGGGCGTTGCACCGAATAGATCCGACGAACGCTATCAATTGTACATGTGGTTGTGTGCGTTTGTATGTGTGTGTCACATGTGGCGCATACAGCGTGTTGCTTTTTTTAAGGGATTTTTTGTGAAAAAAATTATAATTTCTAGGTATTGTGTGAGTTGTGTGTGACTGATGATAATTGTTAATGTATGAAGTCTTACTATGTGGATATTAAAAAAAAAAAATAGAAAAAAATATTGTTTCTTTGTTCTGCAATTTTCTTTGTCTTTAAGTAATTGTTTTCTCTTTAGCGAAATTGAATTTAATGAATTATTTAAATTAATAAACAGTTAAATATGTAATTGTAGGTCTTTATATCAGGTTCTTCCCCATTCTTCTCCATACGAAACTATTTTTTGGAATAGGTAACTAGAATCAATTCTGTTTTCTTGTAATTTTTCACATTTAAAACTGCAAAACTGCCTTTTGTGTGTCTAATTGAAATAAAGTTGACTTCGGACTAACTAACTAATTAACTAACTAATTTTTTCAGTAAATTAATTAAGACTGATGATGAAGAATTTAATGTATCTTTGTAATTATAACGTAATGATTCACTACGCGTCACTACTTTAATATAAATGTGAAAGTTTGTGAAGATGTTGGATGTTTGTTACTCAATCACGCAAAAACGGCTCAACGGATTTGGATGAAATTTCCCGTGGGATAATTTCCGACATCCACGCGGGTAAAGCCGCGGGAACGGCTAGTATAAAATAAATTATTCCACTACCTACTTAATTTTCTTATCAGAGGGGCTTGTGGCTAAGGTATAACAGCCGAAAGGCTCGATAGATCAGGCTAAGCTACGCTTGCTGCGATTGATCCGTGGATGGATGACCATCTTTACATACCGAGACCTCTCCGTGCCTCGCAAAGCCAAGCCGTTGGTCCCGGCTGTCATTCGTAGATCTTTGACAGCCGTTACGGGTCGTCAGAAGCCCGAAAGTCTCACAACCAAACTTACCCAATAACTGGCTTGTGGAGGTCAGATAGGCAGTCGCTCCAAGTAAAATACTGGTATTCAGCTGCATCCGGCTAGACTGGAAGCCGACCCCAACATAGTTGGAAAAAGGTTAGGCAGATGATGAGGATGACTTAATTTTCTTAGGTATAACTATTCTCCTAAAGCAACTCGCCTGTTATCTTTCAAAAACCACACCCTCTTTCCACCCACAACTTAAATAAAACAAACAAGTAGAAAAGCAACACGCTGTATAAGTTCACCTTGTTTCCACACACGCATAATCTTCGTGTTATATAGTTATGTATGTACGTGTACAGTATCGAGTCGTAGTTTAGTCCAAAATATTGGATTTTAGAGTGCAATGTTATTTATTTTGAGTCAAGGTTCGTTTTAGGAAACTACTGTAGGTACTTAACTTTTGATTTGTGTATTACTTGAAATAGTCAAAATATACAGGGTCAAATTAAATTACTTAGCGAAACTTGGCAGACGTGATAAGTATCGATGTCTAAACACGATAAAATAAAATAAAAAAGATTTGATGTTGTTTTGGGGGTCAACGAACGCTGGTAGTGTTGTTAATTGAAGTATGAGATGAGAAAATCTGTGTTCTTTTGTTTGATGTGTAAAGTTTACAGAAAAAAAAAAACTGATTTTTAACCGACTTCAAAAAGGAGGAGGTTCTCAATTCGTCGGAACTACTCGAAGATGGCTGGACCGATTTGGTTTTTTTTTTTGTTTTATTCGAGAGGGTATACATCACAGTTGGTCCCATATAAAATTGATTAACTTTTCTTCGGTAGTTTTTGAGTTAGCTTCAATAATACTCGTACGTATTTTTTCCCCACTTTTATATGGATGATGTTCTAGTTTGTTTTGCAGGTAGTGGTATTAGAATTTGTGTGGGGTAGGTACCACAACTAAAAAGTGAAAAATAAAAACTTTTTTACAAAAATTGTGTGTGAAGTGATCGCAATAAGAATGTTATTATTTGTAGATATCGAGTAGGTATGTATGATAAGAGATTACACTGATAACGTACATGACATTGACATTTATGAGTACTATACCAATCGTTCGTATTCATAGTTATTTCTCTACTAGGTATTTTGTGATCGGTCTGAGAGAGATATGGCTAGAAAGGGAGTGACTACCGAGATGACGACAAATAGAGAAGTATGGAAGAAAGAGACATGTTGCGCCGACCCCAAATAGATCGGGATAAGGGCAGGAGAATGAAGGCTTTGTGATCGGCTTCCATCTACATCATCTGCCTGCCTTTTCCCAACTATATCAGGTTCGGCTTCCAGTCTAACCGGATGCAGCTAATACTAGTATTTGACATGGAGTGACTGCCTATCTGACCTCCACAACCCAGTTACTGGGTACCACGATAACCTTTGATAAGACTGATTGTCAGCCGGGACCAAAGTGCTTTCTGAGACATGGAACTGCTGGTCACCCATCCAGGGATCGGACTTCCACAACCCAGTTAATGGGTAATACTCTGTAGTCGGCTCCTAGTCTTAACAAATAGAACTGAATATTCAACTTCTTTTGTCTTCAAGAATATATAAATTTATTATGTAATTATTATAATATTCGTAAAGTATCAAATAGTGACCTTCGTGCTATTTTTAGAAATGTTTATAGTTTGGTAAAAATTAACCTTAAGTCATTGAGATATGATTGAATTTTCATTGAAAGGGTTTGAATTATGACTTCATGACGTAAGTACATACTTACGTATCGGAATTATCGAGTAGTTTTTTTTATACCTTTTGGTGATATTTTTTATGGTTGAATAGTTTGTGAGGGGTGATAGTCGGTAATGGCATGGAGGCAAAATGTGCGCCTTTTGTACCTACTTGAGCTATCGGGTTTGTTTCTTCATCATTCTTTTTCTTTTTAACCGACTTCAAAAAGGAGGAGGTTCTCAATTCGTGGGAACCTTTTTTTTTATTTTTTTTATGTATGTTTTCCGATTACTCGAAGATGGCTAGACCGATTTGGAGTTTTTTTGTTTTAATCGAGAGGGTATTATACATCACAGTTGCTCCCATATAAAATTGATTAACTTTACTTCGGTAGTTTTTGCGTTACCTTCAAAAATACGTATTTTTTTCCCCATTTTTATATGGATGATGTTCTAGTTTGTTTTGCAGGTAGTGGTATTAGAATTTGTGTAAGGTAGGTACCACTAACTTTTTTACAAAAAAATATAACCTACTTCCAAAAACAACACTACAAAGTGAAAATAGCTTTAATTTCGGAAGTCTGTGGCAAAAAACGAAAATACATCTAGACACCGACTTCCGAAACTAAAGTTATTTTTCACTTTGTAGTGTTGTTTTTGGAAGTCCGTTGTATTTTTTTGTAAAAAAGTTTTTTTTACGAGTTTTTATTCTTGACCACATCCCGGTGAACTTCGCATCACACGTGAGACAAAATTTAGATATTTTCGATTTTACAGCTGTTCCTTTGGGTTTTTCCTAATTTTTTGTTTTCCTAAACCACCTCAGTAATGAGGGGCTCGTGGCTAAGTAATAACAGCCGCACGGCTCGAGCGATCAGCCGCGGTCAGTCCGTGGATGGGTGAGACTCCTGCGTGCCTCGATGTTCCCGGCTGACATTCGTGGATCTTCAGTCTGACAACCAGTCTTACCAAGGGGCATCGTATTACCCAGTTACTGGTTGTGGAGGTCAGATAGGCAGTCGCTCCATGTAAAATACTGGTATTCAGCTGCATCCGGTTAGACTGGAAGCCGACCAACATAGTTGGGAAAAGGCAGGCAGATTGATTAATTTGCTTATATGAATAGGATAGGCAGAAGTGTTGGCCAGTGAGCTCACAACATAGGTACAGTGATCCTGAGCACCAAGCTGCAAGCCAAACATCGTCCCTTCATCTTTCATAATTAAGGATAACCCTTCTAAACACAAAAAAACTATTAAGAACAAATTACTGACCTAAAAACAACAACCTATACATTTACACACACACACACACACACACACACACACACACACACCATAGACACAGTATTTACAACACAAACCCAACAACACACACACGGTTATGTTAAATTTAATTGTAAATGTACACCGCGTTCAGTTCTCGTGTAGAATTGTGTTCTGTACACATTTTAAGGAGGAATAGTGGGGTTCCGTCCGTGGATAAAGATTTTTTTTTCTCTTTTAACTTAAAATCGCGCCTGAATTCCTCAAAGTGCCAGGCAGACTGTTTAGCATAATCAGCCTATAACGTTCCCACTGCTGGGACACAGGCCCTCTCTTCGAGAGGGAGCGGGCCCAGTGTGGGTTGGTAGATGTCACATGTCTTTGAATTGTTGGTTCTAGGACATGCCGGTTGCCTCACGATGTTTTCCTTCACCGTTTTGAGAGCAGTGGTTGTGAAATAACCAGCACATGCTGCAAAACCTTTAATTTCAAACATAAAAGAATAATCCAAATGTCAAATAAATACATAGTAATTTTCCAGAACCTGTAATTATGGTCTATGTTATGCTTAGTTTAAATCACTTGTTCTGCGCAACTTGTTCGTGAACCTGAAGTATGTGTGGGCTGTACCACTGCCCTCGATACAAGTTATTTTGTAACTCAGTAAGGGTGCTGGTTGCAACACCTATCTATGTTGTGAACTAGCAAAAGTCAAGAGTGTGTACCTATTTAATATTGACCTGCTTATTGCTGTCAATCGGAGGTTAAGCTACCCTCGCTATCAGTGGATGGGTGACCATCCATTACATATCGAGACCCTCGGAAAGCACGCTAAGCCGTTGGTCCCGGCTGTCATTCGTAGATCACTGAGAGAAATTACGGGTCGTCAGAAGCCGAAAGTCTGACAACCAGTCTTACCTCAAGGGCTATCGTGTTACCCAGTCGTCCCAGTTACTGGGTTATGGAGGTCAGATAGGCAATCGCTCTTGTGTAAAATACTGATATTCAGCAGCATCCGGTTAGACTGGAAGCCGACCTCAACATAGTTGGGAAAAAGTGATGGTGACCTGCTTCATGGGTGTACCTCATCATAAAATTCAGAATCTGTACAAGCAAAGCCGCAGTAAAAAAGGTTATTAACTAAATTGCGAATTACTATGAAACATTCTTATGAAGGGCCTAAAAGGCTGAAATACTCGCAGGCTTATTCTGGAAGGACGAAGCTAATGTAATTTCACTGATTTAAAATGGCTTGATTCTAGAAAGTTCCATGTAAGAACCATCAAGAAGATCTTTTGTGTTTAGGTAATGTGTATCTTAAATGACTTATAGAAATGGCAATTCAAATGTATACGTAAAAATGTGCATAATTAAAAAAAAATAACATCTCACATCTCGGCCAGACGACGGAATCGCCGAACCGACAGATTCTGACGCGCCAATTGCACCCCATGTGTGCATAAGGAAAATCCTATGGGGTTCGCAACTGCCCCCCCCCCCCCCCCCCGTGGTTTTGTGTTCATACATAAGTACCTTGGTCGTTTGAAGGGATAAAGACGCCATCTATACAAATAAATAAAATTGAAGTGTCTGTAACTGAAACTGAAGTATTTTACATGGAGCGATCCGTGCGGCTGTTATTACTTAGCCACGAGCTCCTCCTTAGCCACTTTGCCCGCGTGGATGTCGGAAATTATCCCACGGGAACCTGCTACCGGGTAGCTTACTCATTAGATCATAATTGAAATGATCTTTCATGTTGTGCATTAAAACTAATAGAAATACAGTTATAACTGTAAAATTACGTCTGTAAAATGACGCAAATCGGCGAAAACAGCAAAATTTCATATACGGTTTCTTAAATACGGAAATAATGACATCCAAGCGGGCGAAGCCGTGGGCAACAGCTAATTACTAATAATATTCGTGCCCCCGCAATTAGCGCTGAGCGAAGTTTCGGCTGTCACATGCATTGTCAGAATTGTCACGGGCCGTCAGTTTCTCTGAGTAAATGGTGACGCTCACTGACACGCTTGTTTTGTATGGAAAGTTTTGACAACACTGTCTCTAACACTCAGCTGAGACATCTCCGAGCTCTGTGAGCTTTGACATTTATAGATAGTTTGATAATTTAAGGCGCTATCACCCGACAGAGACCGCGCTTACCTACTAGTGTTTTGAATCCATGGGAAACATAAAAAACCGGCCAAGTGCGAGTCGGACTCGCGCACGCGAGTTGCGTACCATTATCTATAAAAACGGCAAAAAAATCACGTTGTTGTATGGGAGCCCCTTAAATATTTATTTTATTCTGTTTTTTAGTATTTGTTGTTAAAGCGGCAGCAGAAATACATCATCTGTGACAATTTCATCTGTCTAACTATCACGGTTCATGAGATACAGCCTGGTGACAGACGGACAGACAGACCGACGGACAGCGGAGTCTTAGTAATAGGGTCCCGTTTTACCCATTGGGTACGGAAAAAAAGATATCTTATTTAAGGATCTGGCGGATAGCCAATCGCTTTTGATAACACGATTAGATTTACTTTGCTGGATAGAAAAAATCCCAGTTATCTCTTTTCGTAATGTTTAATCAATCTCATAGCTACAAAACAGACGTTTTTTTTTCTTATTTTTTATATAAATGATTGATGCAGTAAGATTGTTTAGCGCAATTCGCTGAGTTTGCCGTGATAAAATGATTAAAATAATTACTATGTTTAAATACCTACCAAATGCGCGACGGAACCACACGCGAGCCTTCTTCACGAGCGCCGGATCATAGGTCCTTAATATAAAACGAGGGAGAAGAGAATCAGAGAATGAAACTTCGTAGGACGAAAGAGAAGAAGCATATCCCCATTCTGTTCTAAACCAGCTGACTGTCAAAATCAGCTGTGCCATATACAGCGTGATACCGTTTCGGTATAGCAGCGAGATCGCGAACCCCTCTCTAAATATCCGGGGGTCGGTTACTTATTCGAAAGCAATTTTAGTTGAACCCCCACCCACCTTCATTTAGAATGGTGCAGGGGCGGATTTGGGAAAAGGTTTTTTGATTTTTGGTAACATCACGCCACATTCGCAAGTTATGTTTATGGGGACTACAGAGCCTAAAGCGCGGTCACTGTCGGACTGCATAGAAAAGTAAGAGAAGCGACACGACCCTGGTAATTTATTGCAAAATGTGAAGCAATTATCTATTCTCTCGAACCCGATCCAAAGTGTCAAATAAAAAGCATCTATTTTACGAGGGAGAGTGAATAGCGATGTGAGATGCGAGTTGTTGTTTGAATTTTACAGAACCGACGTACTGCATAGGTTGTCCACTAGAGAAAATAAAAAATTGAAACTGAATATCTGAGTTTTACAATTACCTAGCCGAGTACCCGACAAGATAACCGGATCAAGACTTATCAGTTGGTAAAACCAGCCATAAACACAAAGATTGATATAATTTATGATAAGTACCTGTTATTGTTCTCACGGAGGCGAGCGGCGGCGGCGATCTCTCGCGTCCAAACCTGGTCCAGGCCATGGTGCGGAGCGAGAGTGCATGGGAAGCCGTCACCTCCTTCTGCGAAGCAGTAATGCTCGCGAAGGAGGAAGCGGAACGCGTGAGGGAGAGGCAACAGCCGCGCCCTCGCGCCCTTAGCCGCCGTAGGAGACGCCCTGGGCGGCGGGAATCGATTGCCGATTCCCGGCCACCGTAGGCGCGGGCTTGCGGACGACGAGTAATGGGCAGCTCGCCGTCCGGTAAGGACCAGGCCCGGGTCGACGGCGCGTTGTGTTCCACGCGCGCCTCAAAGAGATGTCAGCAGTGACGAGGTCAATTGGGCCGATGCCGCCGGGGTCTCGGGTAGTTCGAAAGAGATACCGTGGCCCTGGCACGGGCAACTGAAGGAACATGGGTGGGTTTTAGTTAGTAAAAGTCTGACACGCCCTCCCGCTCTGCCCAGAGCGGGAGAAATCATTTGTTGATTTCCCATCCACAAAAAAAAAAAAGTACCTGTTATTATTATTTAACTAAACACAAGATACTCGTAAGTCGTAACTCACATTTTTATCTCCTATAAGAACAGTTGAAATTCACCAAAAACTATCCCACCGCTAACTCCCAAGTCCGTTCCCTGGCCGCCTCCCCTCCCGCCTGTAACTCGGGGAGCTGCCCCCTCCGATTTATTTGTGCCTGCTTTAATTATGTACACATACTGTGGTAGCGTCAGCATTCTAGTAACCATGTAGCGTCAGCAACGATACTGACTTTATGGGGTAGGCAGGTGTTTAGTTGCGATCTGAAAGGCAATTATCGTACCTACTTCAAAAACGTTCCAATAAAATTCAAGTCGCAATATTCTTAGTGACAATCAATGAAATAAAACATGTCACTGGCGTTCTTAGGCTCGTGGCTAAGTAATAACAGCCGCACGGGTCGATCCATCAGGTTACCATCTGTACATACCGAGACTCCTCCGTGCCTCGGAAAGCACGTTAAGCCGTTGGTCCCGGCTGTCATTCGTGGATCTTTGACAGTCGTTACGGGTCGTCGGAAGCCCGAAAGTCTGACAACCAGCGTTACCCAATAACTGGGTTGTGGATGACATTATAGGCAGTCACTTTATGTAAAACACTATATATTCAGCTGCATCCGGTTAGACTGGAAGCCGACTCCAACATAATTGGAAAAAGTCTAGGTGATGTCCAACTACTGGGAAATTTTGATATTCTACAATCCGTCATATTGTCTTTCGTTTCTAGGGTGGTCAATGGTCATGCTACGCGTGCAGGATTCGATGAGATCGTTTACCTACTATAAGCCGATGTTCGCACGGACGTAATAATATCGCGGCGATTATTTTTCGCGCACTGGATTTTCAACGCTCTGCTTAGCGCTGAGAGTTGAAAATCCAACAGTGTGTTTTTCGAGGTACTAATAGCCCTCTGTTGTTGCTAGGTTGGATTCTCAACGCTCGGCTCAACACCGAGAGTTGAAAATCCAGTGCGCGATAAAATCCTGCCGCGATATTTTTACGTCCGTGCGAACGTTAGAGTACCTACGTTCTAGCGTGTCGAAAAAACACACTGTTGGATTTTCAACTCTCGACGCTAAGCAGAGTGTTAAAAATCCAATGCGCGAAAAAAAATCGCCGCGATATTTTGACGTCCGTGCGAACGTCTCGGCTTAAACTGCACGCCCCTCCATTTCAAATGTTTGAATGGTAATTTTAGTGGAGGGGCGTGCAGTTTTCAATCAATCAAATCAATCAATCATATTCATTTAGGGCATTTCACCACCTACGATTAAGTCCCTATATTAACTTAATTGGCAGATACTTTTATACAAATTCTGTTCCATTTTTAAAATTAACGGTGAGTGGTGGCTATTCGGACATCGTGAAAAGGCCCTTATCAAACATCTCTTACCGCGTCACGCGTCTTGTGATAGCGACTGCGGACAAAACAAATGAAAGAAGTGGTTTAGCGAGCACACCACGGATCACCGCGACCGAGTCGCGACTTGCGGTGAAACGGACAGAAAATGCGCGCCTCGCTTGACGCAAGTCGCGTCGCAAGTCGCATCGCTCGAGGCTGGGAACGACAAAAGTACCCCAGTCTTTAATTAATTTGACTTAGGAAACCAAAACACATGATGACCTCATCTTTTGATTTCTTAATAAGTTAGTTAGTTAATTACTATTTTATTTCGCAAAAGATTGACCTTGTCTTAAGTACTACTTAATTAGATTTTAGCTCGAGCTATGTTAAACTGGCTACAGTTTTAAATCTATATTATTAATATAATAACATAAAGCTGAAGAGTTTGTTTGAACGCGCTAATCTCGGAAACTACCAGTCGGATTAAAAAAATATATTTTTGTATTTGATAGCCCAATTCTTATAATAACATCACACAACGACCCTTAGGAGCTGAGCAAAAAGAAAAAAAACCGGCCAAGTGCGTGTCGGACCACGCACAATGAAGGGTTCCGTAGTTGGATGAATTTATCCCAAGAACAAACTTAACGTTGTAGTTGAAAAACATGTTCTCCGATACATTGCAACTGTAAATGTAAGTTTGTATTCACAATATTGAGTGATTTACCATGTTATTTTAAGACCACAGACTTCTTATAGGTTTTCCTTTACAGGTAAAGAACTATTTTCTGTATTTTTTTTTTTTCAAAATTTTAGGCTCGGTAGTTTCGGAGATAAGGGGAAGGGAATGGTCAATTTTGGTCTATTTTCTTAAATAAATTTAATATAATTTATTTTAAAATTATAAAAATATACCTACCTCATAGCAAGCCCTTTCATTTGATGAGATTCATGCGGGTGAAACAACAACACAACAACAGCTAGTAACATATATTTTTCTGATTTTCGTTTACCTCTGCACTGGATCATATATTTTAAGCATTATTAAACTTGCGTTTAGATCCTGTAGTCCCCAAATGTATATTCAAACACCTGGTTTCTAAGTGAGGGTAATGTCAGATAGCCGGATGGCCTTTTTTTTTAATTGTGGATGGGAAATCACCAAATGACTTCTCCCGCTCTGGGCGAGGCGGGAGGGCGTGTCAGACTTTTACTGACTAAAAAACTTTTTTACAAAAAAATACAACCGACTTACAAAACCCACTATAAAGTGAAAAATAACTTTAATTTCGGAAGTCGGTGTCTGGTTAAATGTATTATCGTTTTTGCCACCGACTTCCGAAATTAAAGTTATTTTTCACTTTGTGGTGTTGTTTTTGGAAGTTTTTTTGTAAAAAAGTTTTTATTTTTCACTTTTTAGTTGTGGTACCTACCCCACACAAATTCTAATACCACTACCTGCAAAACAAACTAGAACATCATCCATATAAAAGTGGGGAAAAAATACGCATTATTGAAGCTAACTCAAAAACTACCCAAGCAAAGTTAATCAATTTTATACGGGAACAACTTTGCTGTATACCCTCTCGAATAAAACAAAAAAATTTCTCTGTAAAAAGTTATGCGTGGTCATACATAAAAAAAAAAAAAATAAAAATATACGTGTCGAATTGAGAACCTCCTCCTTTTTTTTTTCGTCGGTTAAAAACCCACCCGTGTTCCTTCGGTTGCGGTATCTCTTTCGAACAACCCGCGACCCCGGGCGGCGGCGGCTAGCCGGATGGCCTGCCCCTAGCACGAATAACTATTAGGATCTATGTAACGTCACTAAACGTGTTTTTTGTTTGCCAGCGTTATTAAAAAAGTTAATAAGTTAGTTGAAAAAGTTGGTTAAACTGTTTTTGTAAAGTTTATAAGTACTTTAGTACTTACTAGCTGCGCCCCGCGGTTTCATCCGCGTGGACCAGGATAAAAAGTAGCCTATGTTTTAATCCAGTGTATAAGCTATCTACATACCAAATTTCATCCAAATCGGTCCAGCCGTTTCAGCGTGAAGAAGTAACAAACATTCAAACACACGCACACACACACTCACAAACTTTCGCCTTTATGAAGTGTGATGTGATAAACTTGTTTTGCCTAAATAGCCACTACTTACCGAATAAATTGAAAAATGTAACAGAATTTGTATGAAATTATCTGCCAAGTAAGTTAATAGGAACTTAATCGTTGGAGGTGAAACAGGCTCTTAATATCGTTTTCTATTATTTATTAACATGAATCTGTTACTATCCGTCTATTCAGACAGA
The DNA here is from genome assembly GCA_946251885.1 of Cosmia pyralina. NCBI lineage: Eukaryota > Metazoa > Arthropoda > Insecta > Lepidoptera > Noctuidae > Cosmia > Cosmia pyralina. The sequence goes on along the minus strand of OX276368.1, from coordinate 16,881,466 downwards.
AAAAACCGGACAAGAGCGAGTTGGACTCGCGCACCGAGGGTTCCGTTCCGATTTCTGAAAAAGTGTGCTATTTAGAGACATCGTTTTATTTTTCCTGTAATCTTTACATAAACTCCTATCACTAGAATAATATCAGATTTTTCTCTTTGCAAACTTCGGAGATAAGGGGGTATTTTTTTTTACGTTTTTCATCATAAGTCGAAAACTATGCGGCCTAAAAAAAAAAATGTTTGAGAATGTGCAAACAGCGCTCTTTCATATGAAACCCCACATGCCCTAGTGACCCTACTTCAAATGTTTAAGACCCCTTTCAGTCTTTGTTGCATAAAAAAAATATTAAAAAAAAAAAAAAAATTCTGGTTCGCTCCACATTTTTCGAAAATTATTTGTGTCATTTATCCTCGTGGCTAAGTAATAACAGCCGCACGGGTCGATCCATCAGGTTAAGCTACGCTTGCCGGGGTTGGTCCGTGGATGGGTGACCATCTTTACATACCGAGACTCCTCCGTGCCTCGGAAAGCACGTTAAGCCGTTGGTAGGCTTTCATTCGTGGATCTTTGACAGTCGTTACGGGTCGTCAGAAGCCCGAAAGTCTGACAATCAGTCTTACCAAGGGGTATCGTATTACCCAGTTAATGGGTTGTGGAGGTCAGATAGGTAGTCGCTCCATGTAAAATAATGGTATTCAGCTGCATCCGGTTAGACTGGAAGCCGATCCCAACATAGTTGGGAAAAGGCTAGGCAGATTGATTTTTTGATTTATTAGTTAAGTTCTGTTTCGCCCCACCTTTTGTTCCTTACTCGCCCCCTTTTTTTGTTTGTAGTCATATTAATCTTTTAAAGTACTACCAGAAAAAACTACTGCAATTAAGTAAATGACATCTTCGAGTGTGGCAGTTAGACACATTTTAAATCATCTCTCTCTCTTTCCAGGACGAAGTACTAGCCATCAACGATAAGGTAGTCCTCCGCGCAGACGACCTGCTCTCCTGGATGTGCGTGGGCACGGAGTGGCGTTGGGGGCTGCGGGCTGTGTGGCGCGGTGCCTGCGCCCCTCCGGCCGACCTGCCCCGTCATGCGCCGCTCACGCACACCAAGTTGGATTTCAGTGATGTTGATACAGAGAAGAGTACCATTGGTAAGTTGATAAATTGACCATGTGTACATGTCTCTACGTGGGATGTGTGCGGAAAACTTTGTGGATAGCTATAAGAATAGGGGAAGACCAAAGAAACGATGCATGGACTGTGTGAAAGATGATATGGCTAGAAAAGAATCATCAAAATCGGTTCATAAACGACGAAGTTATCCGCGGACAAACAAAAAAAATATATACGGTCGAATTGAGAAACCTCCTTTTTTGAAGTCGGTTAAAAAGGAGTGACTACCAAGATGACGACTAATAGAGAAGACATGTTGCGCCGACCACTAATAAATTGGAATGAGGGCAGAAGAATGCGCGGTGCGCCTGAGTTGACCTGTTTATAAAGTGGTATGAGGAACAGTTTCTCATCCTCCATAGAAAAGAGAGGATCCTCCGAACAATGCGTGTTGAGTCTGGCTGCTGCCGCGGTTGAGTTCGGGATGTTGTATATAGGTTTAAAGATTCTTTATTTATTCTAAAAGAACATACATAACGAATAAATACATAACTAGGGTAAAGTGTAGTCCAGTAGCTAATATAATAGTATTTTTTCTTACGTTGTTAACTTAATAGTTTTGCGTTGTTAGTGACGTGCTGTTTGAGTTTAGCTTTAAATATGTTAAAATATCCTATCCTAACTCATATTATAAACGCGAAAGTAAGTTTGTTTGTTACCTTTTCACGGCTAAACCACTGAACCGATCATCCTGAAATTTAGCATATACGTTGTCAGGTGTACAGAAACGGACATAGGGTACCTTTCATCCCGAACAAAAATACTGTTCCCGAGGAAAACAACAATAACGTTCTTATGATAATAGATGGCGCCACTTGTCTTACGAATCATGATTGAATTTTATTATTACAAGCAGAGTACAACCCGAATTGATTGTCAAATTCTAAATTTACGCGAGCGAAGCCGCGGGCAAAAGCTAGTGTATGATATGTTACGGGTAATGGTAGAAGAATGACTAAACCTGGGTTTACCCGGGTTTCCTTAGTATTACCAAAGCTTTTTGGGTAAAGTCCGAATAATCATTATTATGCTGACTTTACCCGTACACACCTAGGTCTACCCAACATTGGCTGGCTCTTGTGCCTAAACGGACCCTGGCACTCGCCGGCCGGTGCCGCGGCACCACTCGCTTCGCTCACTCGGTTCGTGCGTTGTGTGGTCATAGTTCTAACCCACCTTTCAGCCAACACCTAAGTTTAACCATTCTAACATTACCCAGCCAGCATTGGTAGACCTAGATGAGTATGGGTAAAGTCCGAATAATAATAATTTTTCAGACTTTACCTAAAAAGCATGGGTAATATTAAAGCCGGGTAAACGTAGGTTTACTCAATCTTCTAGCATTACCGGTGTAGTATATTATGTGGTCTGACGGTATGTCAACATATTAAGATATTTGTATGTGAGGGTGTGTGGAAATAAATCAGTGTTTAACCAACTTGCGTGTGTTTCATTACATGGTGGCAGCGGTGAGCGTTTTTAACACTTTTACGAGTTAAAACGAACTAGAACCTATACAATATTTATCAAAATTCCGTGACACAACATATTTGTACGGAACGGACGGATAAATAATAATGGAGCACGCACGTCCTCCAGCGGAATTATCGCTCGATGGCGGTCCGGCCGCGCGGTCCGACGCGTGGCACAAATGGCGGAAGCAGTTCGAAGTATTCCTTAAAGCATCTGGAGTGAGCAAAGAGCCTAAAGAAGTCCAGGCTAGTTTGTTGGTTAACCTCATTGGATCAGCTGGTTATGAGGCATATACAACGTTCACGTTCGATGAAGGTGAAAGTGAAGACGACATAAATTGTGTATTGAAAAAGTTTGACAAGTATTTCGGCACAAAACCAAATATCACAGTAAGACGGTTTAAATTCTTTACACGCAATCAAGATGACGGCGAAAACATCGACCAATACGTGACAGCATTGAGGGTATTGAGTCAGCAGTGCGAGTTCAATGAATTGCACGAGAGCTTGTTGCGTGATAAGATCGTGTGTGGTATTGTCAACAACACTGTCAGAGATCGACTCCTTCGCACAGATGATTTGTCACTAAGACAGGCGATACAAATTTGCCAGGCGGCAGAGATGTCCAAAGAGGAAAGTAAGTGCATAGACGGCGCATCAGCGGGTGTGCAAGTGAATGCAGTTCAAGACGGTAGCAGCGCACGAGGCGGAAGGCGCGCTAGAGGACGGCGCGGCGGCGGCAGCGGAGCGCGAGCGCGCGGCGATGGCGCCGCCGGGCCGCGGCCGGCGCGCACGCAGCGCAGCGCCTGCGAGCTGTGCGGCAGCGGGCGGTGTCTCGGCGGTGAGCGCTGTCCGGCACGTAACGCCTTGTGTTATGTTTGTGAAAAGAAAGGTCATTTCTCGCGAGTGTGTGAGCAAAAAAAAGCAATACGCAAAGTTTTAAATCTCAGTGTAGAAACCCTAAATAGTGACAGTGATGATAGCGGTAAAGAAATGTTTTATGTTAATACACTCGAAGAGGACAAACAACAATGTAAGCCGTCAATGGAATGGATAGAAGTTGTAAAATGCAAAGGTAAAAACATTTCATTAAAAATAGATACAGGATCAATGATTAATGTTATTTCTAGAGTTACCTATTTAAACTTAGGATTATTAATTACAGACCTTAAGCCGTTCACAAAACGTGTACATTCCTTTACAGGTAATCAATTACCAATTATCGGCATTGGTAATGTGCCGTTTGTACACAATAAAACACGTTACGTGTTGTCATTTGTTGTTGCTGATTTAAGCTGTCAGAATGTACTCGGTTTGGAGGGTTGCATTGAATTAGGATTGGTAAACCAAATTAATGCAATAAACATTGATCATTACTATGACTTGTTTCATGGACTGGGAAAATTACCCGGTAAATATAGTATCGTAGTGGATAAAAATGTACAGCCAGTTGTTTGCCCAACTAGGAAAATCCCTTTGGGACTTAAGGATAAATTGTTGGATGAGATACATAGAATGGAAGAATTGGGCGTAGTCAGAAAGGTTACACATCCAACCTCTTGGGTTAATGCAATTGTTTTGGTCGCGAAAAAAGATGGCAGCATTCGTGTTTGTTTAGATCCACGACCTCTTAATCGCGCGGTGCGGCGTGCGCAGTATTCGCTGCCGACAGTGCCCGAGCTGGCAGCTCGACTGCGCGGTGCGACTGTATTCAGCGTGCTGGACGCTCGCTGCGGTTTCTGGATGGTTCAGATAGATGATGCGAGCGCGGACCTTTGCACGTTCAGCACACCGTTCGGTCGGTACCAATTTCTACGTTTACCTTACGGTATAAACTGTGCGCCCGAGGTATTTCATGCGAAACTTAGGCAGCATTTAGAAGACTTAGAAGGCGTAGAATCTTTTATAGATGACGTTATAGTATGGGGGCGTACTGTGGATGAGCACGACAGGAGATTGCGGAGTCTCCTGCGACGAGCTAAGGATATCGGTGTAAAATTTAATAGAGAAAAATGTAAATTTGGCGTCTCGGAAATAACATACTTAGGTCACAAGTTTGATGCACACGGAATGCGGGCAGACGACTCAAAAATCAAGGCTATAATGGAGATGCCGTATCCGACCGACAGGAAGGCTCTGGAGAGATTTTTAGGAATGGTAAATTATTTGGCAAAATTCATACAAAACTACTCGGAGAGTGTGAATGTACTTAGGTCGCTATTAAAAAAGGAAACTGAGTGGTTATGGGAATCCCAACATTCAGAGGCTGTGGACAGGCTAAAAGCAAAGCTTAGCAGCGCACCGGTGCTGGCGCTGTACAGCGACAGCGCGCCCGTAGTGCTATCGGTGGACGCGTCCAGCGTCGCACTGGGCGCGGTGCTGCTGCAAGCTGGCCGCCCGGTGGAGTTCGCTTCGCTCACTCTCACCGACACCCAGACCAGGTATGCACATATTGAAAAAGAAATGCTGGCTATTGTGTTTGGGGTCGAGCGGTTCAGGCAGTACATTTACGGTAGGTCTGATGTCACCGTGCATACTGACCATAAGCCATTGGAAGCCTTATTTAGCAAGCCATTGGTTTCGGTTCCAGCCCGGTTACAACGAATGATGATGAGAGTGCAGGGGTACGACTTTAAGGTGGTATACACGCCGGGAAAATATATGTATATAGCGGACACGCTATCGCGGGCTCCTCTAAAGGATATTATGCATGACCGAGTGTCTGCAGAAGTAGAAGTACAAACTTGCTTTATGTTAGAGAATGTGCCATTCAGCCAACCACATATGAAAGCCATTAAAAAAGAAACAGAGTTAGATAGTGACAGCAGATGGTTAATTAGGTATATTACGAAAGGCTGGCCTAAAAATAGGCGTGATGTAAACGATAGAGTTAATGTTTTCTGGCCATATCGCGAGCAGCTACATTGCGTTGACGGTATAGTTTTCAAGGGGGAGTGTGTATTTATTCCGCGTACTTTACGGGAAAACATGCTGTCACGAGTCCATGAAGGACATTTAGGTATAGAAAGATGCAAGCGGCGTGCGCGCGAAGTAATGTTTTGGCCAGGAATGAGCGAGGACGTGGAGCGTGCGGTGCGCTCGTGCGCAGCATGCGCACTGCACGCGCCCCGCCCGCGCAGGCAGCCGCTGCTGCAGCACACTGTGCCGGCACTGCCCTGGCACAAACTAGCCTCGGATACGTTCGAATATAAAAAAAAAAATTACATTGTATTAGTCGATTACTTTTCTAACTATGTTGAGGTCGGGCAGTTGTCGAGTATCACCTCTAGACAGGTTATAACTTTTATGAAAGAGCAGTTCTCTCGGCACGGTATACCAGCGGAGCTAGTGAGTGATAATGGTCCGGCTTACAGCTCACAAGAGTTTAAAAACTTTATGAATGAATGGGAAATACGGCATGAGACGTCATCACCGCATTACCCGCAGTCAAACGGGAAAAGCGAAAGAACCGTACAGACAGTAAAAAATTTGCTAAAGAAGTGTGTGGATTCGGGACAGGATTTTTACTTGGCACTGTTAAATTATAGGGCAACACCACGCCAAGATATAGACTCACCCGCACAGATTTTAATGGGTAGGCGTCTTAAAACTAAGTTACCAGTTAGTGCTAAATTGCTAACAGAGAAGGTAGATAACGACCAGAATTATAAAAAAATAATATCAAACAGAAAACAAATTAAAACAAATTACGACAAAACTGCAAACACACTAAAAGGCCTATCATCAGGTGATAAGGCAACTTTAATCTGTAATGGCGACAGAAAACCGGTAACAATTTTAGCACGTGCATCACAACCACGCTCGTATATTGTAGAAGACGAACGCGGTGGCCGCTATCGGCGAACACGAAGTCAGTTGGTTATGCGTACAGCAGGGTCAACAGAAAGGGTACGGGAGTCAGCGCGACAACCAACAGGCAGTGTGGGTAGTAGCAAGACACCAAGTGTGGTGACGACGACAGGTGTCCGTAGACGTAGGCAACGGGCACAGGCTGACGTTCCAACCCAAGCGCAGACAAGTCCAGCTAGCAACAATCAGTCGGCACTGATTGACGAGAGTGGTGAATATGAAAGTCCAGCCGGTACTCCCGATCATTCGTCTACACCTTCGCCACCAGTGGTTGCTATTGAAAGGTCTAAGGAAAGAACTGCACGAATGCTGACCAATCTGTTCCAAGGTCGTGAATAGTAAGGGTTACAATTATCAGAGAAATAACAAAATAGATGTATACATAGTAAATAAATATAAATGTAATTAATAGTTAGTAACAGACATTCAACAAGAAAGCCACAAGTGGCATACTGTTATGTAAGTGAAAATAGCGTTAATAATATAATTAATATCTAACAGTTGGTAAACAAAACGAAACAGTATAGTTACGTTCAGCAAACAATATTCATGTAGTCGATAGTCTTATCTTTAGTTCTTTAATTTTAATAACCATATGGCATTGTTTTCTTAGAAGGGAAGAGATGTAGTATATTATGTGGTCTGACGGTATGTCAACATATTAAGATATTTGTATGTGAGGGTGTGTGGAAATAAATCAGTGTTTAACCAACTTGCGTGTGTTTCATTACAACCGGTGACATATATTATTTTGCTTGCGCGATGTAGGATTTGCGTGACGTCAGTGTGATGCGTAGTTCGTATGTGGCGTTTGTAGATGCCGCCACGTAGGATGTGTACGGAGAGGTTTGCCACGTTAGCTGCGCGGTTCATTTATTCTTCGTGCGTAGCGTGGCCGGGGGTCGCAGTGCACGATCCCGCGTACATTTTTATACAATGCGAAGATAAGACAAGTACACTTTTGACCGTTCTATTGTAATTACATTGTTACAATTACACAATTTATCACGAAGGCAGCAAGTTTATTTTTCTTCCATCTCAACAAGTAAACTGTAGTTTAAACGTGGGCTGTTTAGCGGCGCCTTAAGTGTACATGTGAGAACAGCAGACTGACTATGTTACTAAAGTGGGCATGTGTGCATCGCCTTCTTAACCAAGTGTGTTTCGTTGTGTGCAGGTTTAATGTGATCCTTGATAGGCAGACTGTGTAACCACCTGAGCATGTGACTATTTGACTTACTGTTCATATAAGTAACTTGACGAATTTTGGGTTCGATTCCCAGGTCAGGATAAGATAAGATATTTTTATATTATGCAAATATGGGTAAAAATTAATATTCTAACCTAAAACTTTGTATTCACAAACTAAAATATGACGTTGAAAAATTCGTCCGCATCGCTGTCGATTGGTAACTGGTGGTGGCTTGGGTCACGGAAAGTGTCAACTATAGCCGTTTGGAGATTTCGTTGAACAAGTCGCTGGTTAATATCCGGCTCGAAGGACCAAAAAGATGTATGCGCTGCTACATGGGTCGCACAACCTTGGATGTTAGCTTGAATGATAAGTCACGGATAGCTGAAGATGATGGTTTATTTTAACTACCAGTAACGAATGCTAATCATAAATATTGTGAGAATGAGTACAACTGATAATGAACGCTGATAGTGTACTGTCGCGCTGTACTATAATTTGTACAAGGCGCCGGAAAAGTGCTGATGCACATGACTCGTACAGTACACCATGAGCACAATAACACAAATATGGTACTTTTAGAAACCAGAAGCAGAAATCCTTAAAAAAAATAAGTTTGCTAACCGCTATTTATTTAATTATTTTAACAAAAGTTATTCAATAACACAAAATGCAATTGGAGGAACAAAATCTACCTACAGCCTTATACTTGAATGAATGAATGAAATGCACCGACCCCAGCGTGGTTTAACCAGACTCGATTACTCGAATGAACCCAAAGATTCACACTAGCCCCTGTTGCCTCATGCTACATGGTGCAACAGAGACCATTGCATATCAAGGAGTAGACCGGGGGGCGCGATGATTGTAGGGAAGACATGCCCTTAGGATATGGAGGGGATAACGAGCCTATCCAGTATGCACCGTAAAATAAGCATTGGAATAGTGGAGAGACGGGTGATATAATATGGATGGGCTTTTTTACGACGTTGCTGCCGTGTTGCTTCAAGTCCAGCTTCCCCGGTGAATCTTTTGGCGGTTAAACTGCGTTCCCGACTCTTTTTATGTCGCTGCTATGCTGTATTACGGGTAATCTGCCTTCTCAACTCTTTTCTTCTTCGTTCTGATGAGTTGTCAGCAGCAGAATGTCCAGGATGTGGTCGGACTAACGAAATAAGGAAAATACAACCGATATAAACGCGTCGAACGCTCGGATCTAAGTGAGTGCCCGGCGACTCGCTGCTCTTTTTAGGGTTCCATACTTCAATAGGAAAAAACGGAACCCTTATAGGATCACTCGTGTGTCTGTATGTCCGTCTGTCACAGTCAATTTTTGGTACACATATGAATTTCTGTGACCCAAACATGGACGGGTAAAGTAAATAAATGAATTTTGAATATAGAGGTCACTTTTGGGGGGCAAATAAGAAAATAAAAAAAAAAACGTTTTGCAAACTACACCTTGTGGGATGTCAAATGAAAGGGCTTACTATGAGGGTCTCAAATATATTTTTTTTTATAATTTTAAAATAAATTGTTTTAAAGTTATTTAAGAAAATAGACGAAAATTGACCATTCCCCCCCCTTATCTCCGAAACTACTGAGCCTAAAATTTTGAAAAAAATACAGAAAATAGTTCTTTACTTGTAGATTACAGGAAAACCTATAAGAAGTCTGTGGTCTTAAAATAACATAGTAAATCTATCAATATTGTGTGTACAAACTTACATTTACAGTTGGAATGTATGGGAGAACATGTTTTTCAACTACAATGTTAAGTTTGTTCTTAAGATAAATTCATCCCAACTACGGAACCCTTCATTGTGCGTGGTCCGACACGCACTTGGCCGGTTTTTTTTTATAAACAGCGACGTGGGTAGTTGCGTCGTCTGGGGGTGATTGCTTATAGTACAACAACATGTTCAGCCATATTTGACCAGTAGGTGATATTAGGGTTTTCCCAGTATCAGCCCTATGTGTTCACAATGTCAGTAAGCTATGCCCCCAATTACATGGAACTTAAATATTAGGTTGGGGAAAAAGTCTTTTCGCATTATAGTATGTATGAACTTAAAATAAAATCTCTTTGGCTATACTATTTGTATCTGGCTGGTTTTGGTATCATTGAAAGTTTAAATTTTAAAGAACATAATTCCAAATTCAAATTAGGAAAATATGTGATTTTCATTTGTTTTTCGTACTGTCAAGATGAGTGAATCTAATGAAGAAATTCGATACATTTTAAAATTTTACTACAAACAAGGTAAAAATGCAACGCAAGCCGCGAAAAAAATTTGCGATATTTATGGACCCAGTGCAATGTCTGCGAGAGTAGCACAAATTTGGTTTAAGCGTTTTCAATCCGGAAATTTTGATGTCAAAGATGCACGTCGCTCTGGTCGCCCTATTACGGATAAAATGGATGCCATTTTTGAAAAAGTGGAGCAAGATCGGCATATCAGTAGTTACGACGTAGCTGAAGAACTGGGAATTGAAAACAAAACAGTTTTGGCGCATTTGAAAAAAACTGGGTACACAAAAAAGCTCTATATTTGGGTACCTCACGAGCTCACTGAAAGAAACCTAATGAATCGTGTACTCATTTGTGATTCTTTATTACGACGTAATGAAACCGAACCATTTTTGAAGAAGCTGATATCTGGTGATGAAAAGTGGATCACGTACGACATGAACGTGCGAAAAAGGTCGTGGTCAAAGGCCGGTCAGGCTTCACAGACTGTGGCGAAACCCGGGTTAACTCGCAACAAGGTGATTCTGTGTGTGTGGTGGGATTGGAAGGGCATTATTCATTATGAGCTGTTACCACCAGGCAGGACCATCAATTCTGAACTCTACTGCGAACAACTGATGAGATTAAAGCAAGAAGTTGAGAGAAAGCGGCCGGAATCAATCAACAGAAGGGGTGTGGTTTTTCATCATGATAATGCTAGACCTCACACATCTTTAGCCACTCAATTAAGAGAGTTTGGCTGGGAGGTGTTAATGCATCCGCCGTATAGTCCTGACCTTGCACCTTCAGATTTCCACCTGTTTCGGTCTCTTCAGAATTCTTTAGGCAGTGTCAGGTTAACATCACGAGAGGGCTGCCAAAACCACTTGTCGCGGTATTTTGATCAGAAGTCCCGAAATTTCTATAGCAATGGGATCATGTCCCTACCTACAAGATGGCAAAAAGTTATCGAACAAAATGGTACCTACATACTTCAGATAAATGTAAATAATGCATATAAAAAAATGTTTTGAATTTTCTTAAAAAATGCGAAGAAACTTTTTCCCCAACCTATTATAACAGGCGATATTTTAATTCAACGCCAAAGTCTTTATTTCAATTAAACCATTACCAGTCCGCCGGCATCGGCAATGAGCCCGCAGGCGGTCCACTCATCAAAAATGGACCGCCGGATTTTATGAGTGGACCGCTTGCCGGCGGACTGTATAATGTGTGCGGCTCCTCTGCCCAACCTTTTTAGTAATACAGGAGTTATAATACTAATGATTCCATTTACTTTCTATTACAGCGGTGGACGCAGACGCTCCAGGCGTGGTAGTCTTCTCCTACCCGAGGTACTGCCGCTACCGGGCGCTGATAGCCAGGCTCGAAGGCATCCAGGCCTCATGGCTGCGAGACTCCTTGGTGGCAGCGCTAGGAGGGTACGCGGCCCCCACTAGTAACACCAGGATACTATACTGCAAGGTGAGGAGTTGTTCTGATGATGTACAGCATTGGCTCGAAGGCATACAAGCCTCTTGGCTGCGAGACTCCTTGGTGGCAGCTGGCAGCTCTGAGAAGGTACGCCGCGCCGACTAGTAACACCAGGATACTGTACTGCAAGATGAGGTGTTCTGATGATGTACAGCAACGGTTTGAAGGCATCCAAGCCTCATGGCTGCGAGACTCAAATTTGATCCAAATCAGTCCAGCCGTTTGAGTGTGAAGTAGTAACAAACATACAAATACACTCTCATAAACTTTCACCTGTATAAATATTAGTGTGAATGTGATAATATACAACGTGTCGTTTTGCATCCTCGTCAAATTTCAGGGTGTGGTACAGAACATCAAACTGAACAACTTTCTCAATGGGACTAGCATCGTCATCGCGAAAAAATTTCCAACTGTCCCATAGAAAACTTCAATACCAACTCGACGCAAATGTATGGGACGGCTGATAATTTTTCGCGATTACGATGTTGGTGCCATGGAAAAAGTTGTTCGGTTTGATGGTCTATACCACACCCTTATATTTGACGAGGATGGAAAACGATACGTTGTATAATATATTAGAAGTGTGATGAGTATAAAGATTCCTTTCCGGTTTTCATTAATTACAATGACACTTTTATAGATATTTCATATAATTCATTATCGAGTATGTCCACTTCCAGGACACATTCGAATACCCCGAGCTGGAGGGTCACGAGTTCGTGTGCAACCACCTGGCGCCGCGCCTCAAGGGACGGCCGCGCGGCCGTAGGCGCCGTGCGCACACGCCGGAGCACGCGCACGCCGGGGAGCGCGACGACAGGTCGGACTCCGACGACCCGCCCGCCAGTGGACCCGCACATAGCAGTGACCCGCCGGTGAGTTACTTAATCTGTCTACTTTATAGGGTCCAGGTCCAAGGGATGATTGGGAAGATAATGTCAATTCAATTTCAATTATTACCGCGGCACGCGAACATCAATGACATCATCCGACGAGCCCTTGTCACCGTCGGCGTTCCAGCTGTATTAGAACCCAATGGCTTGGCACGCGACGATGGCAAGAGACCGGACGGCATGTCTTTTTTTCCATGGAAGGTGGGAAGGCCTTTAGTGTGGGATGCAACATGTGTCGATAATCTTGCGCCATCCCATCTTGCTGGCTCGGCGTGTTGTGCTGGCTCCGCTGCTGCGGCTGCGGAAAACCTCAAGCGGCGAAAATATAATAACCTTATTGGTAACTATATTTTCGAGCCGTTTGGGGTTGAAACCCTCGGGCCGTGTTGTCCGAGTGCTCATGGTCTCTTTAAAGATATATCGAAACGTCTGGTTGACACTTCCCGTGATCCAAGGGCTGGCTTTTACCTTGCCAGAGGCTAAGCATTGCCATACAACGTGGCAATGCCGCCAGCCTCTTGGGTACTTTACCAGTCGACAGCGATGCGAATGAATTTTTCGACGCCTTGTTTTAGTTTGTGAATAGTTTTAGTTTTATGTTAGGATATATTTTTGTTATTTTTAGGTTATGTTTATATTATAATCAAATAAAAAGTTAATCAAAAGAAAAAAAAAATAATTTAATTTATTTATTCAAGTAACCATGACTCATTTGTTATTAAAAAACTTATCCTATGTTAGTAAGTTAAGACAATTTGATCTATATCCTGTTCAATATACACAGCGGCAGTATACTGTACGACACTTCACCGCGGCTACACCATTCCATCGGAATTGGCGCAGTAGCGATTCACGTAGTACGGACAGTCCAGCCTGCTCGAAAGAGACAGGATACTGTTGTTGCTGCCCCACACCCCACGCACCAGGACGCACAGCGCTTAAAAAGCACAAAAAAAAATATTTTCAAAATTAAAACAAATAATAAATATTGAAAATATATTTTTTTGTACTTTTTTCGATAAATATATGTTTTGAAATGATTCATATTCCTTGATTTTATGTATTATAATGTACACAATTATTTTACCTATGATATCATTAATAAAAAGTACCTTTTAATCACTTTTTTTTTTCATTTTACTGAACCTCATAACTCTTGAACGGGCAGCTATGGGCGCGCGCTGATAGCGTAGAATTATAACCAACAAGCAAAGAATAAGAATAAAGTAGTTTGAAAGCAAGAGCTGTCAAGACTTGGCCAAATTTTAGTAGTTTCTGTTTCATTCCATACAACAAAAATTTAAAATATTTTTTCCGGGCTAACTATCAGTTTTAGAGAAAAACGTTTCATAACAATTATTCATCAAAATGACAGATCTTTCGATAGGTATTTTTTTTAAAATGGAATTTGTAAATAAAAACTTTTTGACAAAAAAATATAACCGACTTCCAAAAACAACACTACAAAGTGAAAAATAACTTTAATTTCGGAAGTCGGTGTCTGGTTGAATGTATTTTCGTTTTTGCCACCGACTTCCGAAATTAAAGTTATTTTTCACTTTGTAGTGTTGTTTTTGGAAGTCGGTTGTATTTTTTTGTAAAAAAGTTTTTATTTTTCACTTTTTAGTTGTGTACCTCCTACCCCACACAAATTGTAATACTACCTGCAAAACAAACTAGAACATCATCCATATAAAAGTGGGGAAAAAATACGTATTATTGAATCTAACTCAAAAACTACCAAAGCAAAGTTAATCAATTTTATATGGGACCAACTGTAATGTATACCCTCTCGAATAAAACAAAAAAAAATCCAAATCGGTCTAGCCATCTTCGAGTAATCGGGGAAAATACATAAAAAAAAAATAAAAAAAAAAAAAGTTTCCGACGAATTGAGAACCTCCTCCTTTTTGAAGTCGGTTAAAAAAGTCCCAATGTCCCTCGTAAAGCAGTTTCAACCCACTTGTGGGCCGGTGCGCGGCAGCCCACACTGAATTGTGTCGACAAGTCGAGCTCGCCGCGTACTTGTAGCTTCATACCTAACATGCGGAGTGCGCCTGCCCTGACCGAAGTAAGTGATCGGCATCCTTGAACCGGCGCGTCGCTCGAGCCCAGTCTCCTATCCCTCTCACACTCACTGCGCTCAACGCTCTCTTGGACGCTAAGCCTGACAAGATCTTCTTCCACTCATTCGCGAAGATATCACAGGTCTTCGCGAATGAGTGGAAGTAGATCTAGTCAGTATGACTGTCGTCTAGTGATATGTTTTATTTTATAATAGCTGTTGCCCGCGACTTCCTCTGCCATCCAGGATGAAAAGTTGCCTATGTCCTTCCCCAGGTCCCAGGCTATCTATCTGTCAAATTTCATCCAAATCCGTTCAGCCGTTTTAGCATGAAAGCGTAACAAATTAGTTAGGATTAGGATTGTAAACATGATTTTAACTAATGTCCCTGGCTTTTAGCCGTGTTATGTTAAAGTAATACAAACAAATAACATGTTCTTCATCCTCTCTCCCCAGACCCCCCGCCGCCTCTCCCTCCGCAACGGCGCCCCCCCTCCCAGCGACGAGGACGAGGAGGAGTACAAGAGGATAGAACAGACCCCCGAGGACAGAGCCTTCCTCCAGACACTGAAGATGTTCTACAAGAGCAGGAGCGAGCCCTTCAAGAGTGGTCATACTTTGAAGCACTGTGAGTACATAGATAGTCTCACTCACAGACAACATCATCTGTATAGCCTTTTCCCAACTATGTTGATGTCGGCTTCCAGTCTAACCGGATGCAGCTGAATACCAGTATTTTACATGAAGCGACTGCCTATCTGACCTCCACAACCCAGTAACTGGGTAATACGATACCCCTTGGTAAGACTTTCGGGCTTCTGACGACCCGTAACGACTGTCAATGATCCACGAATGACAGCCGGGATCAACGGCTTAACGTGCTTTCCGAGGCACGGCGGAGTCACGGTATGTAAAGATGGTCACCCATCCACTGACCAACCGCGGCAAGCGAACCTTAACCTGATGGATCGACCCGTGCGGCTGTTATTACTTAGCCACGAGCTCCTCACTGATAGACAACGCACAGCCTGAATCTTGAGTCTAGAAGCGTGATTTTTTACAAAAGTTACTTATACAGTGTTTGGAAGCTGAGCGCAAAGCCTTAAGAGCATAATCAGCCTATACTGTTCCCACTGCTGGGACACAGGCCTCCTCTGTGAGAAGGAGTGGGCCGTAATCCACCACGCGGGCCCAGTGCGGGTCTTCGAATTGTTGGTTCTAGGACATGCCGGTTTCCTCACGATGTTTTCCTTCACCGTTTTGAGAGCAGTGGTGATGAAATTATTTACGCAAAGTAAAGCGCTTGTCGAACCTACGACCTCTCGTAAGTTGCGGCCGTGATAAGGGGGTGATAGTTGACACCATTTAGAGCATTTTGGGCCATACATGTCTTAGATGAAGTATGTTTATTTTATATTTTTGCCCCCGTTAAAGTTGGTATGTAATTTTTTACTAAAACTTTGCAGTTAAAAATAAAAATCATGCTTCGTCTAAGGGTGAATTCGACCAAACCTTTATACCCATTATAAAGGTCACTTAAGCTGACTTAAGGTCACATAGCACACATATCAACTCGGAGAGGGATCGTCAGCGTATCGCCGCGGTTCGTGAGCTTGTCCCGAGGCGAGGCGATTACGTTACGGTTCCGATTAGTGTGCTTGCAGTAGAGTTTCATACAAAGAGTACTGCACGGGTCGAGTTGATGCGGTGACGATCCCTTTCCGGACGACACTGCTCCCCCACGGCAAAATAATGTTCATCGAAATGTGAGCTTCAGGGCGTCCTCTGTCGCCACAATTGCGGCGCTAAGTCCCCTCTTTGAGGAGTGGTTGGAGAGGCCCCACGGCGTCCTTACAATCCGCCTGACGTAGGTCCTCACCGGATGCGGTTGTTTCGGGAGGTTCCTGTTCCGGATAGGGGTGTCACCATTGTGTGGATCGCCCGGAGGACACGGTGGAGCATACAGTGGAGGTCTGCCCGGCTTGGGCGGAGCACCGCCGTGTTCTCGCGGAGGCGATCGGCGGCGGCGATCTCTCGCGTCCGAACCTGGTCCAGGCCATGGTACGGAGCGAGAGTGCATGGGAGGCCGTCACCTCCTTCTGCGAAGCAGTAATGCTCGCGAAGGAGGAGGCAACCTTATGCCCTTAGTCGCGGCAGGAGACGTCCTGGGCGGTGGGAATCTATTGCCGATTCCCGGCCACCGTAGGCGCGGGCTTGCGGACGGCGAGCAATGGGTAGCTCGCCGTCCGGTAAGGACCAGCCACGGGTCGACGGCGCGTTGTGTTCCACGCGCGCCTCAAAGAGATGTCAGCAGTGACGGGGTCCAATAGGGTCGATGCCGCCGGGGTCACGGGTCCGCTCCACCCAGAGCGGGAGAAGTCATAAAAAACAGGCATCCCCTGTAGATATATTTAACATTGACAACACAAATTAGCAGACGGCTCGCTGTGAGCGAGCTTACCGCCATCGTACAGTCAGCAACAAAAGTAGATTAACACTTGCAGTTTTTAATCTTAATTATTAAGCGAAATATTTAATTCAAATCGGAACAGAAGTACTTAAAATTTTAAAAACATTAACTCTTAACAGGTAAACGAAAAAAAAACAGTTTATCGAATCATTTTGTGTTAATTTAGATGATGTCAAAAAGTAGCAGTGTTAACCGACTTCTGTAGCTGACCGTACCGCTCGATATCATTACATCTCCGTTTAAGACGGTGTTGGAGCGAGGTCGTGTAAGTGAGCTACGACGTCTTAATCTTCGAATAACTTTGTTTCATTAATTCATTCATGAACAAGGTTTGTTTACACTGTCATCAGATAATTTCAGAGCAGGCATTAGGTTGAAACTCTCTCATCGTCCGTTTGACAGCCACACTTGTATGTAGTTATGTGTAGGTTAAGATATTATAAACAAATGAAATATTTATATAAATAGTAATAATGTGTAGCGTGCTCTTTAGTCTGATTAAATAGTTCGTTGTGTAAAGACGTTCTGTTTTATTTAGTTTGGACCCGTTCTGTCAGTGTCCGAGGCATGGAAGGGAGTCTTACTTCTAGATGAATAATGTTGGTGTTTCGTTACATTGCAGTATCTCTCCGCGCGCTGTACCTGCTGGTGGTGTCCCGCGGCGGCTACGAGGCGGTGTGCCGCCACAAGCTGTGGCGCGCGCTCGCTCGCGACCAGCCCGCCAGGACCAGGAGACACTATGAGAGGTATGTAAACATTCAGAACCTCTCCGCACTCTGTTCCCTGTCGGTGGTGCCTTCTTGCATTTTGATTTGGACCTCATTTTCGGTATCAGCATCTTCGAAAACCATGAAAATGACAACCTTAATGAAAAATATTAGAAAAAATGCAGTTTTATTTTCAACAAATTGGATTTGTGTATGTATGTGTTGTAGATAGATATATTAGAGCAGTGGTGGCCCAGTGCTAACGGCCGCGACTTACGAGTTGTAGGTCGTAGGTTCGAACCCAGGCAGGCGCTTTAATTTGTGTAAATAATTTCATCACCGCTGCTCTCAAAACGGTGAAGTAAAACATCGTGAGGAAACCGGCACGTCCTAAAGCCAAAAATTCAAAAACATGTGACGTCTAGCAACCCGCACTGGTCCCGCGTGGTGGATTACAGCCCACTGCCTCTCACAGAGAGGAGGCCTGTGTTCCAGCGGTGGGAACATTGATGAAAATGATAATTAAAAAGTTCTTAAAAATTTAATTCCATCTCTTAATAAACATCTCTCTCATTCCAGATTCCTCCTCCCCTTCGAGAACCACGAGCGACGCAACGGCTTCTCCCTAAAACTGAACGGCAAGCTGGACGCTGAACCGCGCACCATCGCCACCATCGACGTCACCGACTCCCCGCGACGAGACGACGACAACGTCCTGCGCACCCCCTCCCCCTCCCCCAAGCTCGACAACTACGACAAACTTGACACTTTCGACAAACTTGACAAACTTGGAATCGACAGCGAAACCGGAGAAATAACAACCAAAGATGAAATTATAGTCAAAAATGCCGAAGAGCTGAACAGAGAGTTCCTAGACTCTCTTCCGAAAGAGGAGAAAACGGTTAAGATATCGGTGAAACCGGTCGAGAAGCTGATCGAACCGGTTAAGGCTTTTGAGGGTTTGGATGTGACGAAGCTGGAAGGGCAGAAGGATGAGGGGAAGGATTTTAGTCAAAACTATTTGAGTGATATACAGAAATTTAGTATGGGTGAGTTTTGAGTTTTTTTTTTTTGTAATAGATAAGAAATTAAGTGTGTAGTAAATTACTAATACGTAGCCAGTTTCTGTACTACCGAATAAGTTTTGGTTAACTTATCTGGCGAATAATTCTACTAATATCCTACTAATATTATAAATGTGAAAGTTTGTATGTTTGGATGTTTGTTACTCAATCACGCAAAAATGGCTGAACGGATTTGGATGAAATTTGGTATACAGATAGTTTATTACCTGGATTAAGACATAGGATACTTTTCATCCCGGTAGACGGTTCCCGTGGGATAATTTCCGACACACACGCGGGCGTAGCCGCTGGCAAAAGTTAGTTTCATATAAGTCTTTATGCGAAAAATAGGAGCCGTAAGGAACACCACCAAAACCAAAAAAAACAATCAGTTACGCCATATTTCCCGGTGTATTCTTACTTCGAATACTATTAGGTGTATTATTACCAACATCGTATACACATAATACTGTCACATTCTATTCAGTCGAAGTGATTCTCATATTAAAACAAAACACACCGAAAAAAAAACACAAAAATGTAGTTCTCTATACTTTATAACTGTGAAATGATCCCGGTAAATTCCTTGCGTTCACAACTTTTTACATTGCAATACAACAACCAACAATAACCAACAACAACCAATTTACAATAATATTTACAAAATCATTTGCAAATAATTATTGCATGACTTAAACCTACATGCATTACATTCAAATAAAATAAATCAAATAATACGAGGGTATGTCGAAAAGGTTTGCATTTGTCACTCACAAAGCTTGCGCCACGCCTAAGCCGACAGTGTCCCAACATCTGCAGGCGCGCGCGCATTACGTGTTAATTTGCTGCAGACATATGTTGTTTTCGCACTAATATTAATATCAGCGTCAAGTGTATCGCTATCTATGTGACAAATACACCACGGAATATTGGAATTGTAGTTTTTTTATTTCTGTGATAAGTTTGTATCCGTTAGTGAATTTCCATTGTTTTCACTTTAATTCCCGTTTGCCAGTTTTAAAACATGCCAGGAAAACGAAAATCAAAGGATCATGGGCAAAAATATATGAAGCCTGGTACTCGGTCCAATAGCCATAATATATATATCATTGGAAAGGTCTTTTTACAAGGATTAATGATAACCGAGTCGCTTGTCTCCATTTGCTGTCGGAACGGAGTTATTTTGTGTTAAGTATTTTTTTTTTTGTTTTTGTTTCATTTTGTTAAGATAATGGTGATATTATATAATTTTCTTCTATAGAATCCTGTGTTTGTTGATTAATAGATACTAAAATGAATAAACACTCAGGAATAAAAAAAAAATTGAAAAAGTAAGAAACGTTATTTATTTTTTTAAACATCAACAATAATGACATCGTTGAGGAACGCTGCAGGAGCAGTGAAGCCTACATGTCTGGCATATCCTAGATACCAAACGATTGAAACTATATGAGCACAAGTGCCGATTGTTCGTCGTCCGGTCAAACACGTGCAGTAATAATTGCATAAAATGTTATGGATATTGGTTTTGTTTTCATTAACATTGTTTTTTACTAATACATAACAATAATAAGTTCTTGACCGTACGTGACGCGACTGTATGCGTCCGCGTAAAAGCCAGGCATCTTCGTTTATACCATATTCATTTAAATCTTGGAGTGCGCTTTCTCTATATACTTGTAGAATGTATAGTCCATTTGATAAATGCTCGCTGCAGTAGGATCGGGCTAGCTTCAGTTGATAGGTGCCCAATGAAAGTAAAATAATCTGTTCTTCCGTCAGTAGTGGGAAGTTCTGTATTTCGTGACTTTCTATTCTTTGAAAATCCGCTCTTCGGTTATTCAAATGTTTTCTTTCAACATAATCATAAAGTAGATTCGGGGAATCTATTTTCTCCCTGATTATGTTTAGGAAGGCCTCTGCGTGAATATTGTCATCGATGGGTATGTGGAAGTTATTAAACATAGCTGCGGCGATTTTAAAATCAATGAACATTTTTGGTAGTGTTTTATTAAAATATTTTTGCCGCAAAAGCTTGAAATCTCGTTTGAACCTCCCGTTCACCACTTCCACTACCCACCGGCATAGTGTAACTGATCGAGCTTCATTACCTTGCTCAGTAGTTAGCTGTGTCTCCCATCTGTCTTTAGATGGTGGAACGTAGGATTCATATCCCCATGCTTCGATAGCATCTAAGCTGTCCCGGAAGCCGCGATCTAATATGAAGACATTGTTCGGTTGAAGAAAGCAATGCAATGGGTTTTCTCCATCATTCATTATATCGCTCATGATGTTCGCATCAGTCTTAGTGGCAGCGTATGGTCCCAAAACATCGATTATATAGCCATTGGAACACACAATTAAAAACGGCTTCAGCAAGTTCTGGAACTTATGCAGGCTATAAGATAGACGCTGGAACAAAAAGTTCGAGCTTTT
Organism: Cosmia pyralina; assembly: GCA_946251885.1. Classification (NCBI taxonomy): domain Eukaryota; kingdom Metazoa; phylum Arthropoda; class Insecta; order Lepidoptera; family Noctuidae; genus Cosmia; species Cosmia pyralina. The sequence goes on along the minus strand of OX276368.1, from coordinate 16,860,409 downwards.
ATTGATATATATATAAGTCCCATCGCATATAACGATAGCTTTATTGTTTTCTTCATTGCCAAATAACACTCTTGGTATAGTGAGGTTCTTTTCTAAAACGTCGTTTCTATTCATATGGTCCACTCCCAAGTGTAATATTACATATTCATTCATGAGGCATTCGCGCACAATAGTTAGTAAACGTTCCAGCTTTCTTCGTGACATATTAAATAACGTCGCTAGTCTTTCATCTGAGTCTCCGGTACGTAGTTTCGTCAGATATATGCCTAACGCAGTTCGAGGCTCCTTGCACCTCCCACTTAGTGAGGGTGTTTGTTCTAATATGGAATCAAACTGTTCGCATTTGCGTCCTGTCCAAAAGTACATATCCTCGTTGCTTAAAGCACCTCTTGTGTTGAAATCTAGCCTAGGTCCACGATTTAAAGCCATTCTCAACATGTCACAAACGTCGCTAAACTGTTGCGCATTGAAGTTATGTGTGACATTGCAGAATTGAGGCAGCTCTTCCCAAGCATTGCTCTCAAGGTGTTGTCCACATACTCTAGCACCGTCAGGAATATATAACTTATACTCACAGAAAATGTGAATCTTGATCGTCTCTGGTATTCGATGGCGGGTTGCGTTTTGGCAAGTGTTAAAGATACAATGCCCTGGAGTGTTTGGAGCTCGAGTGTAGTCTGGAACCTGAAGCTCTCGTACATTCTGTTCTACTTCTGGTATGACAGGTGGTCTTCCTACAACGTTGTCAATTCTCTGCCAACATCGGTGACACACACGTCGTGTGTTGTCGAACTCTACCTGAAAATGGTAGAATACGATCTTGCTGATGTTATGTTGTATTTTTATGAAAACATTTAAAACAATGCGGTATGTAGGTGTTCAGGTCTAAAGTCATGGCATACTTGTATTGTTTTCATATTTTAAGTAATGCAAGTAAAAATATATCTTATGTATAGCCGATGTGACGGCTTAGTGAATAGATAACAATAGCAAACACACAATAGGTGGTCAGAGAAGTGTTTTAATAAGAAGAACTATAAACGTGCGAACTGAGTCATAAAAGGATTAAAGGATTGTGAGAAAGCTGCACAAGTCATTACTGATATAAAGGGATGCCGCTCGGAAGCAGGTAGCTAGTACTGCACGTGTTTTTTTTTTCTATGAAGCGAACACCCTTAGCTACGGACCATACAGCCGCGTTGGTAGTTTGCAGCTCGGTTCGGAAACGCACTTTTACACACAACACTAGAGTAGTTCAATAAGACCTGTAAGTGCGAGCAAGAGGTCCGAAAAAAATGAATTAGGGCTCAATTCGCACGTTTGTAATAGCTCAGGTATAAAAATATAACAGACAATAATAATATAAACAAACCGCTTCTAAAAAGAAAAACTGAAGCTGGTGAAGTTCGAAATAGTTTAATGAAGTATGTACTAACCTCCAAAATGGCATGTTCTCGTATGTAAGCCACAAACTCGGGGTGCATTCTTGGAAGATCATCAGTTAAAACATGCTGTTGGTATCTAGCATGATGTAGGCCTCGCCGACACATCACACAGTTGCGATTTTCTTCCATAACGATGTTCCAAATCGATAAGCACTACAATAGTCCACAACACTAGCCAAGATAAACGTTTGTAGCGGGTAACAATGTCCAAAAGGGGCGCCGGGGTCAGTGATGAAAACGGTATAACAAAGTACTAGGTAGAATAAACAGCTGCGGAACGTCGTTTCACGCACAGAACGATACAACGACTAGTGAATGTCGCGGCACAAAAGGCTGTCCACCGGCACAGCGCACCACCTACCCCACCCCGCGGCTGGTTCCCTATCCCCGAGGTCTATAGTCACCGTTGTAACAAAAAACAGAAATGTTAAAGATAATACTACTTTTTTATGTAAAAAAACATATTTTCAAAAGTGTTCACCATTATCATATCATATCACGATATAATGCATGAATAGTAACACAATAGACGTATAAAAAAAAGAAGGACTCCGCGCCACGCATATCGAAAGTGAAGCACCGTACCGATCTATGTGTGCGTGATATGAGTACCTGCAAAGACGCCGTCGCTTGTGTCACGTAATGGCGTCCGGTTGGCATACTATGATGTAAATGTGTGCGTGAGGCGTGTTTGTACAAACGGTCCTGGCATACTTACTGTGCTTCACTTTCGATATGCGTGGCGCGGAGTCCTCCTTTTTTTATGAGTCTATGAGTAACACAATACATTTCTCGTTTTAAATAATGTTGTTTTACATTGTTTTTTTCGTATTTCAACCATGATAGGTATGTAATATTATCGTACTTGCAATTATGATATTAACTAAAACTGGAACTTTGGGGGCTTGCCGTGGTTTTCAGACAAGGATTTGGGACATGTCGCCATAGTAAATATTTTTCCTGATTAAAAGACCTATCCAATGACACCACAATGATTGCTATTGGAGCGAGTACCAAAATGCCCATTCTCCTTTGTCGCGACATTCCAAAAAAGCGACAGCAATGAAGGTAGCCAGAAATCAAGAGACTTCTCCTAAGCGGAACTGAGGAGGATTGAGCAAGCGAGGCGTCAAGCGCTTCTTAGAGCCGGTGCGAGATTCCTATAACCGTTTTACGAAGTAAACAAACACTCCATTCATCCTACTATCCTACTTCCTACCACCGTACTATCCCACTAATCCTACTATCCTACTTCCTACCACCGTACTATCCCACTAATCCTACTATCCTACTTCCTACCACCGTACTATCCCACTAATCCTAGAATCCTACTTCCTGCCACCGTACTATCCCACTAATCCTACTATCCTACTTCCTACCACCGTACTATCCCACTAATCCTACTATCCTACTTCCTACCACCGTACTATCCCACTAATCCTACTATCCTACTTCCTACCACCGTACTATCCCACTAATCCTACTATCCTACTTCCTACCACCGTACTATCCCACTAATCCTACTATCCTACTTCCTACCACCGTACTATCCCACTAATCCTACTATCCTACTTCCTACCACCGTACTATCCCACTAATCCTAGAATCCTACTTCCTGCCACCGTACTATCCCACTAATCCTACTATCCTACTTCCTACCACCGTACTATCCCACTAATCCTACTATCCTACTTCCTACCACCGTACTATCCCACTAATCCTACTATCCTACTTCCTACCACCGTACTATCCCACTAATCCTACTATCCTGCTTCCTACTAATATTATAAATGTGAAAGTTTGTATGTTCGGATGTCTGTTACTCAGTCACGCAAAAACGGCTGAACGGATTTGGATGAAATTTGGCTCACAGACAAATTATAACCAAGACTAACACAGGATACTTTATATCCAGGTAGTAGGTTCTCGTGGGATAATTCCCGACATTCACGCGGGCGAAGCCGCGGGCAACAGCTAGTAATATTATAAATGTGAAAGTTTGTGAAGATGTTTGGATGTTTGTAACTCAATCACGCATTAACGGCTGAACGGATTAGGATGACATTTGGCACACAGATAGTTTATTACCTGGATTAACACATAGGATACTTCTTATCCCGGTAGTAGGTTCCCGTGGGATAATTTCCGGGCGAATCCGCGGGCAACGGTTAGTTTCACATAAATTCTGTGTCCTTTTTTAATTTATCTAGAAGAGAGTGCTTATCCGGACACAGGCTCATATCATTACTATACTCATAAACAGTTAGATGGAAGCAAAGAATCCTAGCTTCTGCCCGCGACTTCGTCCGCTTGAAATTTCTTGTTCCCCCGACCCACCCCGTCGTATCGCATCGCCTGCCCGCGCTATTATTAACTTCATTTTTGCTTAGAGTTATTTCCGACTTTTTATTTTTGCTCGACTCTTAAAGGTCCTAGCGTAATATTAAAATAGCCTTCGTTCGATTTCGTCCGGATTCGTCTGATTTCCAAAACCTGACCAATCCGGACGAAATCTAACTTAGAAAGATGTATTGATGATTTTTATGGTTAAATTGAATACATATTTGTTATAGTCGCGAATCATATTTTAATCAACATACAACCTGACACTGACCTGCAAATTGCAAAAAAACGTAAGAATATTTGAATTTAGCGGACTACCTTAGCGCCTCCTCCTTAATAAGACTTAATATATTTAATTTACATAGTTTTTCTTTTTTTGCAAAAAATTTGATACTTTAAATAAGTTAAGGCCCCTGACGCCTCCTCCAACATTTTCCAGGTTGTTCTAGTGTTTGCTTTCTCTGTCCAGTTTTCTCCAGAACTTTTTCATTTCATCTTTCCATCGTCCTCTAGAGCGTCCTCTGGCTCTCTTGCGTCTTGGACTTGGTTTATTGGCATTACAACAAAAAAATAAACTATAAAAATCAGAAAACAATGATTATAATGGTGTAGTACACCAACACACACAGGCGTTATTATGCTTAAAAGGAGGCTCCAATCATAAACTAGTATATAAACTATGTAGTTGGTACAGTAATAATTTTTTTTTTTTTTTTTTTTTTTTTTTTTTTTTTTTTAGTATTCAAACGCACATCAAAAATTACCAATTTTTTCCCAACAGAATACGTACATCAAAAATACTGTTTGCACATCAAAATTTGCATGTCTAAATTAATCAAACTTAATGTCAGGTCGACGGAGCCCCGCTGCGTGGGGCTCCCTATTTCTGTCTGCAGGGTTTAAAGGAACCTAACTAAACCGAACCTCGGGGTGCCCAATAATTATAATTTGTACAAGTTTTGATATTCAATTAGTAGTAGATTATTAGAGGTAAAATATTAGATTTAAGAATATTTTTCTGGTGTGCAATTAATAATTTCCCTTTATAATACTAAAAGGGCTCAGCTCAACACAAGGCGTACCACCTGACGCTGATTGTTAGCTGCAACCCACGAGCGCCCGCACTTTTGTGTGAAACAGCAGATTTCTTTTTTAATAACAGACGAAAAATTTCGACGCTCGTGGATTTAGAATCTTGTACTGAATTCACAGCTATAGATATGATTCACCCAGTCATGTCCCGAACACCCTGTATATCTACGTAATGACGTTTCAGGAGCGGAGTCCCTACCGGCGCACGCGCCGCCTCTTAACGGTCACGCCGCGCCTGCGCCCACCGACCTTGTAAGTTTTAGCTTTTATTTCGTTTTACCTGTCCCGCTTAGTATCTGTCTGTATGGATCTAATCTTGCAAGTTAAATTTGAGCCACTTCCCGGTTTGCGATTGAGCTAAAACTTTACACGCATATGTAAATCGGATGTCAATGCAATATTATTATGACATGGAGCTGATCTGATGATGGAGTCGGAAGGTGGCTTCAGGAACTCAGTAATAAAATGACGCAACCCTATCGAGTTTGGGCTCGTTTGATTCGTCTTGACAAGGTGGTCGCGAAAAAAACACAGTTATCGCATACAGCTCAGAACAGTAGGTTTTAAACTTTAGTATGGAACAGCAGATTTTTTTTCGCGATTTCAAACTTGGTCCCATGGTAAAAATTATCCAGTTCGATGGTCTAAAGCACCTCTTAAAGTTTGTAGAGTTCATTTTTTGATACCTTATACAGGATGAAATTTTTAAATGGTAGTGGATGACCAAATAACTATGAAGAATAGCGAAAAGTACTCAAACGAGTCTCGGGCTCGATTTTGATGAAAACTAAATCTGTATATTATTACACCATTCAAACTCAAAAAAATTAAATCATAAATAGATAATATTTTTAAATGTTAAAATATAAAAACATTAAAAAATAGTAGCCCACCGGTATCGGGAACAGGGTTCAAGCTGCCGGCGGTCAGGGCTCCAGAGAGAGGAACCTCCTAACATTGCGGGCCGTGCCCAGAAGTACCGCTTTCTGAATCAAGCCCTTGATCCAGCCACCCAACGAGAGCCTCCTCATTAGCCTTCACGACTATCGGCACAACGATTGCTGTATCCACATCCCACATGTCGACAACCTCGCGCGCCAGGTCAAGATACTTGATCTGCTTAATAGATAATATGAATTATTATTAATTTATTTTAAATCATTCAGACTTGTAAAATATGTTTGGTGTTGTTACAGAAGACGTCTCGGCCGGTAGGGCGCAGCTCCCTGCGCGCCGTGCGCGTGAAGCCCACGCGGCCGCACGCGCAGCAGCTCACGCCGGCCAGCACGCGTGAGTACCGACACTTTGTTTACTTACTAGCTCTTGCCCGCGACTTCGTCTGCGTCAAATTTCTTGTTTCCCCGCCCCACCCCGTCGATTACTTCGTTTTCGCTTTACATTTTTTATTTTTGCTCTTCTCCTGAGGGTCGTAGCGTGATGTTAAATAGCCTTCCTTAAGAATTGGGCTATCAAATGTAAAAAAAAATTTCAAATCCGACTGGTAGTTCCAGAGATTAGTGCGTTCAAACATAAAATCAAACTCTTCAGCTATATTATTAGAATAGATACAGATAGAGATTGGTTTACCAGCTGGCCCGACAGACGTTGTTCTGTCCACAATATTTTTTTTGGAAGCCGACCCCAACATAGTTGGGAAAAGACAGATGACGATGGTAAATGGATATCGTACCTACAATATTAAATTTTAATTTTCCCAGCCCCTCACCCGCTGCGCCCCGAGTCAGTGCCGGTGTCTCCTCCGGTCACGAACTTCGGCATCCACCACCCGCCGCCGCACGCGCACCACGACGACGACATTGTCGAGGTACCACACAACATCAGCCTGTTAACCCCCAAGGGTTGGGCAGACACACATTGCGCCAGTTATGTTTAAGTCCAATGTAAAAGGGGCAAGCCTGTTGCCACATTAAAGCGTATTTTTTAGTTTTCTAAACTATAATTTATTTACAGTCCGTTCAACCGATTTTGACTTCTATTGCGTAAGCTTAAGGATGGCATTAAAGGCAAAAAGTGATTACAATACCAACTGTTTACTGCAGCTGCTATTTGTCATGCCACCAACGCAATAGAAGTCATAATCGGTTGAAAGGACTTATGGTTTGTTTACCTTATATCTCACGGCTCCTTGAACACGGTATAAATATGTACTAATAAAAATCTCCCCCACAGGTCCCCTACAAACCGAAAACCCCAGAAATTATCGACTTAGACGAGTACCCAGAGAGCCCCCAAGCAGTAAAAAAGAAGAAACTGGACATCCTAAAAGAGCGAGGCCTCGAAGTGACCGCCCTGCCGGCCCCCTGGCAGGGCGTGGGCCCCCACATCATGGGCCCCCCCATGCTCCTCAACCCAGCAGTACAGCACCAGATCATGACGCAAGCACAACTCTTCCAAATGTACAATATCATCCCACCAAACTATGCCAACGGGATACAGCCCCCGAGAGTCATCCAAGCATCTTCTATCTTCGGTAACACAGGCCCTGAAAAGACCGTCTATGGCAACCCCAAAGATCCCTTCATGCCACCTCCTCATGTTCTTCACGGAGTGCCAATTAAACCATTCAAGACTACCCCCCCTCCTCCCATTCCTCAGGACATACTAGACCTTACCTGCAAGTCTTCAAGCCCCCCTCCACAGAAACCGGCAGTAGAAATAGTTAGGGTACCCCCCTCCCCCTCTCCAACGGCACAGAATTTAACAAAGAATTACACTTTAGTCGACGGAAAAGCAGTCGTTGGATCGAATTTAGAAATCACTTTAGTCAATAAAGCTTCGAGTCCTGGCAAACATCGCCCGCCACAGAAGAGATCGAGCAATGGGAAGTTCATGTCGGCTAAAACTCCTACCCCGCCCAAGGAACCCTACCCGAAGTACACTTCGCCTACCACTGCTCAGAAGAAACCATCCATTAACATCCCCAACTACCAAATCAGAGAAGATTCTTCTCCCACCCAAAGCCAGGTTCTGCAAAACGCAATGAAAAATCAGAATTTAGCTCAAATAATGGATTTGCAAAAGAACTCAGTTCCTATGACGTCTTTCATGGACCCTTACGTGGCTCTGTACAGCAGCTTGGCTGGTCAGATGGACCAGCGACAACTGGCTATGTACCGAGACCTTATGACCAATCAATTTAGATACCCAGGACTTCTAAACCTTGGCGTAGCAACACCGACAACGAAAAATTAGATTCTAGTCTTTGGTTATTTTGTGATATACAGTTTAATGGCGGCTTTGAGTTCTGAAAGGTCTAAAATCACTTCAAATGGGGAATAAATCGCAAAAGTTGATGAAAATATCGTCATTTTGACTTGTGTAATAAATTTTGTATACGACTATAATATTTTAAAAGTGTGGAGACCTACTCTATAGAACGCTAAAATATCCTAGGGCTCTAAGAGACTGTCAAAGAACTATTAGTGAGTTCAAGAGGACTAATTAGGATTGTCAAAGATTCCAAGACCTATATGTGTGTAAAATTACTGCCATCGTTTATTAAGAAATAGGCCTATGACCCTAGGAACTTCTAAAAAAAACCGGCCAAGTGCGTGTCGGACCACGCACAATGAAGGTCTCCGTAGTTGGGATGAGTTTATCCCAAAAACAAACTTAACATTGATATTGAAAAACATGTTCTCCAACACATCGATATACGCCACGGTGAATTCTCTAATTGCAAATGTAATTTTGTAATCGCAATTTTTTTTAAACTATAAATTAACGGTTTTCGGAGTTTTTCTTTACTAGTGCTGTGAGACCTTGCTTTTTGCCAAATTTCATGATTCTAGGTCAACGGGAAGTACCCTATAGGTTTTGATTTATTTGCGAGTATCAAAATATGTCGCATAAATGGCCGTATTTTTTTTTTTGCGTTCTTCTTAGCATGTCGATGGCAAAAATAACTCGGAAAAAAAAATATGTAGTTTTTTAAATTTGTTTGGCCCAAAATGCAGCAACGCGAATACCGTTCGCTCTCGCAGTCATTGACTTAGTATATTTATTTTTTTAGGGTACGGTCAGCTACAGAAGTCGGTTAACACTGCTACTTTTTGATATGATCTAAATTAACATAAAATGATACGATAACCTGCGCCGTGCCTGCACCCTAATTGCGTAACACATTATCAATTGGAGTTGGTTTCATTTTGAAACAAATTGCTAATCCATTTATAAAAATATGTTGTCTTCATATGTTCGAAAAATTTGTCTGCACGACAACGTAAATAACGCAATGAATGTTGTTGAACTGTCAAAATGAAACCAACTGCGATTAACGCAACTGTGTAACGCAATTAGGGTGCTGGTTTTTAGAATTTCATTTATTAGGTAAGAGTTAATTTGCTTTCAAATTTACATCTGTTCCGATTTTAATGAAGTATTTTTCTCAATAATTAGGATTTAGAAAACGCAAGTGTTAATCGTCTTTTGTTTGCTGATCTACGTATTTGATATTTATTTCAACTTGATACCTCCACGCGTTTCTGAGAAAAAGGGTCTTGACAGACAGACAGACGGACAACGAAGTGATATTACAGGGGTTCCGTCTTTTTTCCTTTTGAAGAATGGAGCCAAAAGACAAATGGGTCTATAACGGGCCTAGGAGAGTTCTAAGGGACTCTTTAAATGAATCTGGATCAGTCTAAAATTGTTCTAGGGAACTCTAATGGTTCTAGGATAATCTAAAATACTTCTAGTAGACTTAAAATGGTTCTAGGAGAATTCAAAGACCTCTAGTTAAATGAAAAAGAACTACAAAAGCCACCTAAATGATCTCCGGGGAATGATTTATTATAATTATATTGAAAAAATTTATGGGAACAATTAAAATATTGTTTCTAATTGAAAAAAAAAAATAAAATTTTGTAAATATTTGTTTGTAAGTAGTTATTAATAAATAATTGTCGATAGCTATTATTAATATTGCAAAGTTTTTATTTGAGTGGGTGGTAATTTTGTGTTGTTACTCCGTTTGTGTGTGTTTATCTAAGAAAATTGGACTCTTGCAGGCACTGACTTAATTAAACATATTGTTTATTTTTCCCGTGCTGTATTTAAAGCATTCAAAATTGATTTTATTAATAAGCTGATTAGATTAAAAATACTGATTAATAATGGATAAAAAAGCGGATTTTTTTTGTTGTTATTGAAGAAAAACTTTTTTATTTTTCAAAATCTGTCAAGCAGTTTCTGAGATGAACACAACATACGAGTTAACATTACTACACACTTTTATCTGTAAAATAATTTTGTGTTGATAACTATTAGCTGAATTTGTAGTTTAAATACATTCTTCTTGTTAAACGTCTAACTGACCTCAGGATTCAAGGTTTGAATAAAGATGGGTGTGCAATGACACATAATGAAGCAGATTATAAACAAAGTATACAGTCTTAAGTGGTAAAAACAAAAAAAAATATCTTGAATCGTGTCGGAGCAGTTGACTAAACACAGCACGGAGACCTATCTGCGCAGGCGCTGCTAGAGGCGCCATTGTCAACACTATCTATACAAACCAAGGGTGTCACAGTTCACTCGTACTGCGTCACTAATGACGTATAGGAACTGAAGTTGGCGCTCAGCGCACTTTCGGCACTACGAATTTTATTACAGTGTGCGCGCAAGTGCTAGTCACCGCCTGAGGTATGTGATCGGTGAGACAGGGGAGGTAGACAAAGGCCAAGCTAATTCAGACTGCTAATCACGCCCTCCACCGTCTCACCGCCCACATAGCCGAGGCGGTGACTAGCACTTGCGCGCACTGTAGTACTGTCGACTCTAGACGCTACCAGCTCTATGTCTAGATATTAAAGCCGTGTAAACAAAGCAATCTGTTAGTCAAATACAATCCTGAAGTATTTTGGATGTGATTGAAACAGCTTTTTGATAAAAAAAAACCAGTTGATATCGGTGACAATCTCCCTTTATTGTATTCAATACCAAAGCTTAAATTAATTCTATCGCGGGGCTGTTACTAAGAATGAAAAACCCAACAACACCTTGCCCGACCCAGGATTTGAACCCAGAACTAATGAAGAGGATTTAATAATCTAAAAGTTGTTTCACAATAACTGGTTCCCGTTTAGGATAATAATTGTCTTCGCAATTTGTAAATATAGAATAGGTAATATTGCAATGTTTGTGCGAATGTCGTACAAAATAAAATTATTAAAATTTTCTACTTGACTATCATTTTTACCCGACTGCTCCAGATAGGTGGTAAGAATGTTAAGCTAGTTAACAAGATGGTAGCGGGGCCTTGTGAAACCTATTTTATTAAATGATTTCATAAAAGGAGGTTCTGTATTCGACATATACCATATAATATACGAGTACAATCATCATCTGCCTAGCCTTTTCCCAACTATGTTGGGATCACAGAACAGATAAAGAGATCATCTTTTCTGTGGTTGGGATCGGCTTCCAGTCTAACCGGATGCGGCTGAATACTAGTATTTTACATGGAGCGACCGCCTGTCTGACCTCCACAACCCAGTAACTGGGTAATACGATACCCCTTGGTAAGACTGGTTGTCAGACTTTCGGGCTTCTGACGACCCGTAACGATTGTGAAAGATCCACGAATGACAGCCGGGACCAACGGCTTAACGAATAAGTGCTGTCTGAGGCACGGAGGAGTCTCGGTATGTAAAGATGGTCACCCATCCACGGACCGACCAGCCCCATACGTATACACAATATATCAATCTGCCTAGCCTTTTCCCAACTATGTTGGGGTCGGCTTCCAGTCTAACCAGATGCAGCTGAATACCATTATTTTACATGGAGCGACGTATACACAATGCGTAACTTATATAACGCACAATCTCTTAAGGGGTCATTGTACTTGTCATTATGAACAACTTGTACTATGAGACCTAATCGCTAAAAATATCTGCTGTTCCCGACATTTTGACGAGTTATGTAGGGAACAGCAGATTTTTTTTACGCGATTTCAGGTTTCGTCCCACAGTAAAAGTTGTTCATAATGATGAGTACAATGACCCCTTAAGAGATTTTTTATTTAAGTTACACCTTGTATGTATGTCTAATGTTTGGATGGCCACGATTGGCGCGAATGAATCAATTGTGTTGATTCTCCCACTAACGTAATCTACATTATATTATACATATATTTACTAGCTGCTGCCCGCGACTTCGTCCGCGTGAAATATTTCTTGTTCCCCGACCCACCCCGTCGCATCGCATTGCCTGCCCGCGCTAATACTTCGTCTTCGCTTAGCGTTTAAGGTAACAAAGCGTGAAGTTCTGTCAGTTATATCTCAAATATTAGACCCATTAGGTCTATTAGCTCTTTGTATTATTCCAATGAAAGTAATAATGCAAAAACTTTGGTTACATAAATTATCATGGGATGACTTTACCACCAGATGTCGCTAAGACATGGAGGAAATAAATTGTTGATAGGTTATTTATTTTGAATAGTTTACGCATCCCACGTTTAGTTTTTTTGTGATTCTTGGAAAGTGATAGAATTACATATCTTTTGTGATGCATCACAAACCGCTTATGGTGCATGCATTTGTTGTGTGCGTGTTCGGGACAATGTGTGATAATCTCGATCAGCAGTTAGTCGCGCATCACTCGAGTCGAGTGATGAACGCATCACTCGTTTCAAAAGACCTGTTAGTAGATGCGCGAATACGCTGAGAACTCAAGCGTGATTCTGTATAGGTTAACGTTTCCGATTCGCGAGACAATGCATTTCGCTCACGATCAGCGGACAGTCGCGCATCACGTTCCCCACTTGTCTCTTGAGACATAGAAATCGATGCGTAGATACGCTTGGAAATCAAGCGCAATGCTCTATCCGTGAACGTCTCCGATTCGCGAGACAATGCGTGACGTTCACGATCAGCGGTCAGTCGCGCATCATATTCTTCACTGGTGTCTAGAGACCTGGATGTAGATGCGTAAATACGCTGAGAACGCAGGCGTGCTTCGTGATCTGAAGAGGTTTCCACGGAGCGAGTTGCAGCCTGATGTTCTCGAACAGCATCAAGTCTCTCCTGACGCTCTTCCGTAGATTCTTGGGATCTTATGATCCTCAATCTTTTAGCTCCTTTGGAACATTGGGAAAGATTTGACCTCTTTCTAGGCATGGTTATAGTTTTATTGTGAAGATGTGAAGACGATACCTGATCAATTAAAATCTAAGTGACTGCTCCCCTGCGTTACCGGGTAGGCTACCGTGTCACGAAGATAAATGGAAAAGGAAATTAAACACTCAAATAACATAAGCCCGAAGGCATATTTATTCGATAAAATAAAAAAATAAATGGGAGTTTTGGCCAGTAGTCCTAAACTGTTACCGCCTTCACCGCGTGGAAGAACTCCCAGCTTATGTTATTTTATAGTATACAGTGAAATAAGTGACAGCTTTGATTTCCACATCAGTTGTTTCTGATCTTCGATTTTTATAAGTCAACAGGAAATGCCCATCAGACCGAACAACTTTTGCTAAGACGTCATTCTTATATGTGTTATGATTTAGCTGGGCTCTTGGAGTTCCACATCAGGTGTTCCAGATCTTCAAATTTATTCTCTCAGTAGAAAATGCTCATCACGTGGAACAATTTTTGCTATGGTACCATTTTTGTATCTCTTGTAGTTTAGCTGGTCCGTTGCGGTTCTGAATCAGGTGTTCAAGTTTCCAAGATAAATTATAGCCTATATGTTGCCCAGACTTAATACAACAAAAAAAAATCATTCATCCAGTAGTTCCGAAGATTAGCGTGTACAAACAAACAGACACACAGACAAACAAACAGACAGAATTTTTTTCTTGGATTCGTGCTCTATGTATTACTGTTTCTAAACCCCCCTCAATATTTTTTTTTTAATATAGGTGTTCAATGTACAGACACAGTTTTTTACTGTTTTATTATATGTATAGATATATGTACTTTCAAGGTTTAAGTATACCAGATCAAATGCTGGGGCTTCATTAGTGGACGAAGATTCGTGTCGCGTTGGCGCGCACATTGGGCCGGGTGGTGTTCGACGCTTCAAAGTCTGGACTGCACTGAAGTGACGCAGATGTAGCCACGCAAGCCAATATTGTCGCGACAAAACCCTTTGATGCGCGCCAGTTTACCGACAGTGCCCCGATACGCAATCGTCATCGCCCGGCCACACTTATCGCGATAACGCCATAACCCGCTAATGTAGCCCCAGCATAAGTGAAACTCGACAGACGTCATGGGTTTCTATATATCTAAACAATAAAACGAGTAGTTCTGCGAACAGTAGACCTCGCGAATTATTTTCTGTATTCTCTAGTTTTGTGTTGAGAAGGTGGTCCCAGGGGCTCCATCAATCCCTAACTTACTAGTTAGGGATTGATGGAGCTTAACCATCAAATTGATGGAGCCCTTTAACTACCAAGTACACGAGAGTACTACTGTAGGTACTCTCGTGTACTTGGTAGTTAAAGGGCCGATTCCAATGGTAGAAGTCTAAAAGTTAGCTATTTTACTGCATTTTGCCCTTTTGGCATTACAATCTTTGTTTTATGTTTTTATAATTTTAAGGTGTATTTTTTTTTTTTTTGCTGTAATGTAATTTGTAAAAAAACACATAAAACGGTACGCGTTAAATGTGTCTATACTTCTTTAGATTGATAACTAATAATGTAGGGTGCGTAGTGTGCGACCAGCCGAGTGTGTCGGCCACTTATCGTTCGTAGTTATGTAAGTCAAATTATTACTTAATATTAAGTTCTTTATTTTTGAAAATAGTGTTGGAGGAGTGATGTGTATGTGTGTGTACCTATGTGTGCGTGCCTGCACCATAATGTTGTGTCGCAATCTTAGTAATAAACCAGCATCCAGTTACAAAGGTGGTTTTATTCGGTAGCTGACAGACTACAATTAAACGCATTTTTCTTTCTTTTGAGGAGTTATTCTGCTCAGCACGCTGAAGATCCTCATCTATCAAATTTTTATGAGACCAACATAGACCTTTCAAATAAAAAAAGCCATCGAAATCAGTGGAGTTTTTTGCCCGTTCTTATCCATACAGATCTACGTTTTGGAATGGGCAACTAGCTTCAACTTCCTGACTAACTGACCGACTCTTTGACAATTTAAAAGTGCCTTTGTAGGGTTGCAGGTTGTGAAAATAAAGCCCCGTTGAACTTGATGATAATTTATTGGCAACTTTAAGTTAAAATAGGTTACACGTTACAATAATTGATTTACCATGTGGCATCCCTAAGTGAAGGAATGAAAGGGACTGCGTGGCTATCGCCCTTCGGGCCTTCCCTAGCTGTCTAGTCCCTGAAGACTGCGGAGCTATCGAACAGGAACCAGGCTTACTTAGGAAACAGAGAAGGCTGCGGGCCTACCGAACTCTGAAACTCTAGCTAGTGAATAATAATTTGTTCTTTTTTTTTTTGAATGGCATCTCATAGTGTGAGCATGAGAGGTCTCGACTACTTAACCGGACTTTCCTGTGGGTGCCTTTAAGCGAGCTCAAAAGCTTCCAGCCAGGGGCATAATATACTAACTAAACTTATAAACTAAACGACTGCGCACTAAGGGCACCCCCTGTGGGGTACGGACCTCGGCTTAGGGAGTCGTTGTCATTGACCAATGATAGACAAGGCAAAGCAATAGGCTGGATCAAGTTGGAGGAATTATTATTATCAGGGGAGTTTAAAGCTACAGGCTCAGCTAGCTGGCTCGATTAAACCGATCAAGGGACATGAATTTACATTTACATTTACGTTAGATGGTCTTAAACGCGGTGGGCCTCGGCGGCGAGGCCGGAATGTGGATCTGTGGACGATTTGTTCGAAGACAGCTCTGCTTATAAAGGCGGACAGTTGACGTGTGTGTGTACAATATCTAGACTTAGTCGTCTGTAGTTGTATCTCCGAATCTATGAAGCCGCTCATCGTAGTGCTTTGCGTAAGTTACACTAGATGGCGCTGTATGTTTGTTACACCTTTAGATTAATTGAATAAATGTTTTGAGTTGAGTCTAATAAAATCACTGAAATATTTCCAATTGGCTTTATTGTTAACACTTCGTTAAATATAACTCTAGAGTCTACGCGAGGTCGGGCGCCCACAGCTTGAACGTCCTGTCGTACGAACACGTCGCTATGAACTTGTTGTCGAATGAAATGTCTGCGCTCATCACCTGCAAGTTATAAAAAATACTTTTAATACTATACTATAGTCCACGCGCAAGTGCTAGTCACCGCCTGAGGTACGTGAGCGGTGAGACGGGGGAGGTAGACAAACGTCATGCTAACTCAGTCTGTCAATCGCGCTTTCCCCCGACTCGCCGCTCACATACATCAGGCGGTGACTAGCACTTGCGCGCACACGCTAACAAACTTAATACTCAAACTTAAAATTATAAAAACTCTGTCTGGGTCTCTGAACCCGGAGCAGGAAGGATGGATGAAGGGATCCGTAGTTGAAAAACATGACACGGTCAATCCTCCAACTGCAAAAGATTTGCATTCCCAAAAATTATCAAAATATGTCGCATAAATGCCCGAAATTTTTAGAGCTCCATGGGACCATAAACCTACGTATTTGATATTAATTTCAACTTGATACCTCCACTCGTTCCTGAGAAAAAGGGTCTTGACGACAATGATGACGAATGAGACGGACAATGAAGTGATCCTATAAAAGTTCCGTTTTTTCCTTTTGAGATACGGAACTCTAAAAATCGCGGGCTACCTTAGCGCTGATGCCCTTAACCCCTGTACAAGCTGGTTACCTTGTTGTCGTGTCCGGAGAGCGTGCGCAGCGGGTGCCAGGCGGGGTTGGACCACAGCTTCGCCGTCTTGTCATACGAGGACGTCAGCAGGAAGTGCCCGTGACTCTTCTGGTAGCGCACGTCTGAAAGGATACGTTGTGACGTCACGCAAGTCTGCCCTGAACGGGTACTGGGGACTTACTGAGCTCTTATAGCAGGGCAAAGTTGAACGTTTCCAGTGTGAGAGAGAGAGAGAGAGTCGGAGCTATATACGACCTATAGCACCGTCTCTCACACTGGAAACGTTCAACTTCTGCCCTGCTCATAGCAAGCCTCCAGAGCGTGAGCTTCTGTGAGCTACGTCGATCACAAATAAATTAGAATAAGGACAGGATGACGATGATGAATTAAAACCACTCTTAGGGTGGATTGCACCATCTTACTTTTACAGTAACAAACATCGCACCTTTTTTTTTTTTTTTGTAGATGAGAAATCATCAAACTTCTCCCGCTCTGGGCGGAGCGGGAGGGCGTGTCAGACTTTTACTGACTAAAACCCACCCGTGTTCTTTCATTTGCCTGTGCCAGGGCCACGGTATCTGTTTCGAACTACCCGCGACCCCGGCGGCATCGGCCCTATCGGACCGGATCACTGCTGACATCTCTTTGAGGCGCGCGTGGAACACAACGCGCCGTCAACCCGGGCCTGGTACAAACATCGCACCTTCAGTTCGAGACAAGGTTGGGTTACCTTGTTAAAGTTCCTGTTTGACAAAAAATGGGCTTTCCATTTGACAATTTGTTACCTGCCGTCATAACTTTAACTGTAACCTTAACCGCCCACGCTTCGCTGGTTAAAGATATTGCTAAATATCTGTCACTTCTGTCAGACGCGTCGAATGTCATGTCCCTGCTCCGAACTTTATCTTTTACATTTGACATGTCGGTGCAACAGCAGGTAGTCATTCTATGATCATTTTAACTTTGACGGAAACTATAACCTAGCCCTTGGTGCAACCCATCTTTAGTATTGTTACGAGCTGGGGTTCGGGATAAATAAATGTATGCCAGTTTACACCAAAAACACACTATATTCAAATAATCACAAATATTGTAATCAGAAACTTTAAACAGAATCACTTGTAGCTCACTGTTAGTTCATTGATGGTTCACTGTTATTCACTGTATCGCATTCTTAGCTGAACTGCCATACACCGTTTTTGTGAATGGCATCTCGCAGTTGACCACTGGGTGTCGAGACTGCTTAACCGAGCGTTTCCTGTGGGTGCTTTAAGCGAACTTAAAGCCTCCAGCCAGGGCTTACAAACTAAGGTAAAATATTAGGCGACTGTGCGTCGCTAATAAGAGAACAGCCAGACGGGGCAGGCTGGATCATAATGGGGGGGTTAAGAGCTACAGGCTCAGCTGTGCCCCCAGCAGGCACAGCTTCACCGAGTAGGGGGCGGTTACGATTGCGACCTCGGCGGCGGGGTCGGAATGTATTTCTAGGTGGTTTGCGTTTGCAAACCGTACTGGTGGCCTTATTACTCTCCTGAAGGAGGGTTATGGGGTCATCAGGGTCGGAGAGAATATGTCTCGGACGGCGAGTCTTACTGATTTTAGAGGGGGCGGCGGCATCAAAGAAACGCTTTGAGTTGCGTTTCAAGAATTGATGGATAGTGGGGATTCTGAGCACAAGGTGAAGGTCCGCGATCCGAACGAACCAGGGGGCACCCGTTATCCTTCGGAGGAAACGGTTTTGTAATGACGTGTGCAAATACCGAACCCGCATAAGTCATGATGGGACGAATGCACGCAATGTAGATGCGCAATTTGCACTTAAAGAGATAGTTTGCTGCGTGCATTTAAAACGTAATGTAATCTACCGAGGGCAAAAGCGGCCCGTGAACGTGCCAGCTTAATGTGCTCGGCAAAGGAGAGGCGCTGGTCGAGTGTCACACCTAGATATTTAGCTCGCTTCTCCCAAGGGATTGGCTTAACAAACATGGTGATTTGTCGGGGAAGGGTACGTGAGAAACACGGTTTCAGAAAGAGAACCGCTTGACTCTTGTCGGGATTGACCTCGATTCTACAACGACGAAACCAGCAGCCGAGGTCATCGACTGCGGTTTGGAGGTTACGAGCTATAGCGTTTTGATCTCGTCCCGAACAGTATATAGCCGTATCGTCTGCAAACAGAGCCAACTGAGCCTTTTTACTTTTCGGGATGTCGCTGGTAAATAAGGTAAAAATAAGGGGAGAAATTACGGAGCCCTGTGGGACACCTGCGCGAATCGGGTGGGGCTCCCCACCCGATTCGCGCGCGAAAGTGCTCCTTCAATACGGTAACGAAAAGTGCGGTTCGACAACAAGTCTCGTAAGATGAGCACGAGACGGTCAGGCACTCCCGAGTTTGTACAGCTTATAAATTAAGCCGTTGTGCCAGACTTTGTCAAACGCTTTCGCTATATCGAAAAAGACCGCGCCCGTCATCGAACTGCGCTGAAAATTAGCGCTTATGTGTTCGACGATGTGCCATACACCGCTGGCAACCCTCTATTTATACGACGAGTCTAAGCTTCTCGAAATTTCGAGGCCATAATTCGAGAACATTCTAGTACTTACAGGAATGATCTAGAATGCTGCAAATCGACTCTTAACTATCTAGGATATTCTGGAAGTGTTTAGAATGTTCTAGAAAACTCTGTCACGAATCGAATTATCGTGTAGTTCTGTTACTCGATAACAGATGGCGTTAGCGTCTACGTAACAGTATCATCGTTTTTGTAAGGATTACTTTTTTATAATTTCGTCCTCCTGCCCTTATCCCAACGTATTTGTGGTCGAGCAACATGTCTTCCTTCTCCATTCTTCTCTATTGTAGACTGTCCACTAGGTTAACCATATTTTGACAGCTGCCTTATAGAACATATACGTTTAATATGTAAACTGCCATAGCTTATTTATGTATTTATTTAAAACTAGCTTCTGCCTTCGGCTTCGCCCGCGTGAGGGTCTGAAGTCATGCCACGAGGTCTTACTACCGGAATAAAAACAATCCTATGTGTTAATCCTGGTTATAAACTATCTGTGTGCCAAATTTCATCCATATCCGTTCAGCCGTTTTTACGTGATTGAGTTACAAACATCCAAACATATAAACTTTCACATTTATAATACGAGTAGGACACCAACAGTCCCCCTTTCTATCCGTATCATCTTTCACACAGTCCATCCATCGTTTCATTGGTCTTCCCCTACTATTGCCCCTCTTATTCCGATGTTCTTTATACAAGGTGTAAGTGTAAACAGTGGCAATCTTTTAAGGGGTCATTGTTCTCATCATTATGAACAACTTTTACTATGGGACCAAACCTAAAATCGCGAATAAAAATTAGCTGTTCAGTACATTTATGTTCGCATAATTCGTCAAAATGTAGGGAACAGCTGATTTTTTTTCGCAATTTCAGGTTTGGTCGCATAGTAAAAGTTGTTCATAATGATGAGTACAATGACCCCTTTATCAAATAGACTATTTCCCAAGGAACTTAAATACTATTTTAAACCGTCGCGCGCAAATAGCAGCAGACACAATACAAAACAAAAAACACACAAAATAAAAAAAAAAACAAAATTAAATAGGTACTAATAATTTCTAATAATATTGAATAGCTTGAATTACTGATACTACTTTCCCTCTTCCTCTCTCCTAATTTTGCTGTGCCCGACAGGGTCCATATTTGGAATGCAATAAAGAATTGAGTACCATAGATAATTTTATTGCTATCTGCACACAATGCCATGGTTTGCAATGGACGTTTTAAGTTTCAGGGGCCGTGCTATGTCGTGTTAATGCCATCATGATTCCGTTGTGAAAAAAGGATGGTGCTATCGGTCGTATATAGCTCCGTCTCTCTCTCATACTGGAAAAAATATGGCTCTAACACGTTATACTAAGCCCACAGTACGTATAAACTTACCACTTAAAAGATGTGTATGTGAAGGTATTGTGTATAAGGCTGATCGTCTTCTTAGATCCCATATTTTAGTCTGAAAAAAAATACAAACAAAAAAATTAAGGAGATGCGCTGTGGTAGCCCGCGAAATTCAATTTTTTTTGGGTTTTTTGCAATTCACAGGTCCGTGTCAGGTTGTATCTTGATCAAAATATGATACGCGGGAATAAAACATATGTGTTTACATAATTTTAACCATGAAAATCATCAATACATCTCTCTAAGTTAGATTTCGTGCAGATTCGTCGAACGAACGAAATCTAACGACTCTGCACGTATTCTCAAGCAATCATTAAATTAATATTAATATTATTATTATTTTTTTTTTTTTAATTAACCGATTTGGAAAATTCTTTTTTTATTTAGAAGGACATACTTCCAGATTGGTCCCATTTTTTATCAAAATCCAGTTCTGATGAACGTTCTGATGTTCATATCCATGAGGAATTGAGGGAACTCCTCAAAAATTATAGGCATACATATAGCGATTTTGGTATTTTCATCAACAAATCAAGCATTTGTATTCAGAAAGTAGCATCTAGTGAAATGGAACTGATGAAGAAGACCACAGATGGCCACGGGAACTACTCAACGATAATAAGTATTTGACGGGTGGCGATAAGATATCTCGATTAAGATAGTTAAGCGACTATGACGAAGTTTAATTAAATGGTTCTGACGAAAATGGTACCATCGAACCGATCTGATGAAGAAGCCGGAAGGCGGTAGGCACCGGAACTCAGTAATAAAACAATGTATTATTATAGGTCTTATTGGAATTATCATGAGGTGCACTTTGGCTGTAAATGATTTTAATGGTAATTATATGCCACTTCAAATTGGCTACTTGAGTTGTATGTTATGTGTGGCCTTGATTGTCAGAAGTCAGATTTCGTAGTCTCGTTATCTCCGTCAACATAAAACTACGCCTTCCAAACTTCTGACACGGCTTAGCGCGACGTACATTTGCCTTTTTGCAAAGTTTTTATACTCCTGAGATGGTCGCATATAAATGTACTTCAAGTTCTGATGAGTCAGCTTCAATAATTTAATACGTATTTTTCCCACACAGTCTATGTGAATGATGCTTTAATTTATTTTGCAGTGGTATTCGAATTTGTGTGGGGTAGGCAACACTAAAAATTGAAAAATAAAAACTTTTTACAAAAAAAAAAAGACACTACAATGCGAAAAATAACTTTAATTTCGGCAGTCGGTGTCTTTGGTTATTTATTAAGTTTCGTTTTTTGCCACCCTCTCTTTTTATTTATATAGATTACATTATTACATTATTTTGTAGTCTTTATAATGAAGCAAATTAAAAAGATAAATAAATGTCAAAAGTAGCCTACATAATCACATACATTGCATACAAAACAATAATTTTAATTTATCGATCCAAAACCTTACAAGTAATAATTTAATTTCCGCATTAAGTAACCAGTATTTAATTTTAAAAAATCGACTATATTTTTTTCAACACAGTTTTTTATTTCCTTAACTAATAAAAAAAAAAAAAAAAAAAAAAACTTAAGACCCAGAATCTGAGTTGTCGCACAGCTCGACAGATGGCGTTGGGATCGAATTAGATCTCGCTATGGTTTCGTTACAAGCGCTTGCTTATGTACTGTCCGAACGTAAATTTCAGTAGGGTATGGGTGCCGGTATATCCGGCTCCTATCCGGTTAGATATTATTTTTGGAATAGATCTTTGAGTACGCGAGTACTGAGATCTTATAAAACACATAATTTATTATCACAATGTTAAGGGGGATTACAGACGGTACGGTAACCCGCGAAATTCAAATTCACTGGCAATTTGCAGGTCAGCGTAAGATTGTATCTAGAGGAGCTCGTGGCTAACTAATACCAGCCGCATGGGTCGATCCATCAGGTTAAGCTAAGCTTGCCGTGGATGGGTGACCATCTTTACATACCGAGACTCCTCCGTGCCTCGGAAAGCATGTTAAGCCGTTGGTCCCGGCTGTCCCACCCAGTCGTGATGTGTTCAATGACCATAATGTATTATGCACTATAATGTATTTTTATTTTATATTATGATTTTGTAATTTCTTATTTTGGTTTGTTGTGATTAATTTTATTTTTTTGAATTTTATGTGTATAATTTGACATCCTACCTATTTTAATTTATTATCCTTTTAATTTTTTTTTTTGAAAATTTTATTTTCTATATAATAATTTGAATTTGACATCTCCATTAATGTGTTCCCTTTTGTTTTTTTTTTTTAATTTTTGCAATTATTGTGCTAAATTAGAAAAATATATATATATATATATATATATAATTTGTAACAATGTTAATATAGTAGATTGTTTAAATGTAATTATTATTATTGTATGCCCTACGGGCGGGACATAGCTGATCAAAATTTTCAAATATTTAAGAACTGTACTATACATACCTATGATCCACAATAAACTTTTGATTGATTGATTGTCATTCGTGGAGCTTTGACAGTCGTTACGGATCGTCAGAAGCCCGAAAGTCTGACAACCAGTCTTACAGTTACTGGGTTGTGGAGGCAGATAGGCAGTCGCTCCATGTAAAATACTGGTATTCAGCTGCATCCGGTTAGAGTGGAAGCCGACCCCAACATAGTTGGGTAAAGGCTAGGCAGATTGTATCTGATTCGCGACAAAGAAATGTGTATTTATTTACATAATTTTAACCATATAATTATCAATACATCTCATTAGGTTAGATTTCCTCCGGATAGGTATGATTGAGAGAGATGTATTGATGATTTTTAAATTAAAAGTATTTAACTTCATTTGTATGTACTTATGTCCTAGAATATTGCATTTGACTCACTTCCCGGTGTTAGATTGAGCTGATATTTGCCATAGGTAAGTACGTATGTAAAATCAGTGACAATACAACATTTTTGTACCATCGAGCTGATCAGATGATGGAATGTGACTGACACTGGCATGCCCATCATCAGGGATTTTTATTTTAATAATTTAAAAAAAATAGTCGCTAATTAGTCGCAAGTTTTCGCCAAGTCACAGATTTAGTCGGGTCTTATTTTAGAAGACATAAAAGAGTTAAATTTTTAAGGTATAGTCCAAGAGCTAGATCAAAAAGTTTTCGTTCGTAAATTCTTCGCTCAGACGAGACCAAATTTTTAAGAATGTTAAATGATAAGATGCTTTTTTTTTAAATGTAAGTAATCAATTAGCGGACTAGTAAATGATATTAATTTAATAGGTACCTAATTATTAAAAACACATTTCTATTGTGTTATCTAATAAACTCAGCTCAAAAAGTATTATCTGTTTTTGAGATGAGTTAAATAAATGCCAGAATAAAAATGTGTTTTTAATAATTACCTATTAAATTAATATTATTTACTAGTTCGCTAATTGATTACATTTAAAAAAAAAAAACCGGCCAAGTGCGTGTCGGACCACGCACAATGAAGGGTTCCGTAGTTGGGATGAATTTATCCCAAGAACAAACTTAACATTGTAGTTGAAAAACATGTTCTGCCATACATTCCAACTGTAAATGTAAGATTGTACTCACAATATTGAGAGGTTTACCATGGTATTTTGATTTTTTCTGTATTTTTTCAAAATTTTAGGCTCAGTAGTTTCGTCTATTTTCTTAAATAACTTTAAAACAATTAATTTTTAAATTATAAAAAAAATATATTTAAGACCCTCATAGACCCACCCTTTCATTTGATATGTCACACGGTACAGTTTGAAAAACTTTTTTTGTTAATTATCATATTTGCCCCCCAAAAGTGACCCCCATATTCAATATTCATTTATTTGCTTTACCCGTCCGTGTTTGAGTCACAGAAATTCATATGTGTACGAAATTTCAACTTAATCAGTCTATTAGATTCGGAGCAAATTGGCTGTGACGTCTGTCTCGTGTGTCTGTCCGTCTGGACAGACACACGAGTGATCCTATAAGGGTTCCGTTTTTTCCTTTTGAGGTTCGGAACCCTAAAAAGCATCTTTTCATTTAACAATCTTCAAAATTTGGTCCCGTGTGAGCGAGAGAGGTAACAAAATGCAAAAAATAAATAAATGGAGGGTTCTCGATATATATTGGATGGTAACCCCTCCACGGACTGGCCTCGGCAAGCGTAGCTTAACCTTCGATCAACCCATGCGGCTGTTATTATTAAGCCACGAGCCCCTCGGTGTGGAGCTTCAAAGATTTAGTTCCACCACGTAATTGCATGCTTACCTGATGGTCTGCGGCCGCGGTGGCGAGGTGATGTCCGGCGGGCGACCAGTCCACGCCCAGCACGGGCCCCAGGTGCCCCTCCAGGAACATGACGCAGCGGCCCGTGCGCAGGTCCCACACGCGCCCGAACGCGTCCATGCCGCTGGAATTAATAGACTCTCTATATCCTGAATGTGTTAAACGTACATACTGTATGGATAATTATACAACGTGTAACGTTAAATGCGCAAAACCTCTTAAGGGGTCATTGTACTCATCATTATGAACAACTTTTACTATGGGACCAAACCTGAAATGGCGAAAAAAAAATCAGCTGTTCCCTACATTTTGACGAATTATGCGAACATAAATCTACTGAACAGCTGACTTTTTTTCATGATTTACAAAATCGCAAATTAATTAATTTATCAATCAATCTGCCTAGCCTTTTCTCAACTATGTTGGGGTCGGCTTCCAGTCTAACCCGATGCACCTGAATACCAGTATTTTACATGAAGCGACTGCCTATCTGACCTCCACAACCCAGTGACTGGGTTATACTATAAATACCCCTTGGTAAGACTGGTTGTTACACTTTCGGGCTTCTGACGACCCGTAACGACTGTCAAAGATCCACGAATGACAGCCGGGACCAACGGCTTAACGTGCTTTCCGAGGCACGGAGGAGTGTCGGTATGTAAAGATGGTACACTCCAACCGACCAACCCCGGCAAGCTACACCTGATGGATCGACCCGTGCGGCTGTTATTACTTAGCCACGAGCTCCTCGAGTATAATATTATCACATAATTTAAATATTTATATTAGATTTGTATATACCCAGTGACGGCGAGGGAGCCGTCTCCCTGGAACGCGACGCTGTACACCGGCTTGGCGTGTCCCTCCTGATGCAGCACCTCCGTCGCTGTAACATCAGCATTATACATGATGTACCAGAAACATGTGCTCAAAGGTTTAAGGTGATATGTAAAAAGCGAACTAGGCGGGAATATGAAAGTGACAGAGTCAATTACTTCCACATGCGAAAAAAAGAGAGCGCAACAATGCGCTGGAACCAAAATAAAAGCGCCAAACCAAATAGAAATTGTTTAAAAATAAATTAAGCTATCTATGTGTTTGTGAAGACAAATCCGAGTCGTTTTAGATGTCTAGCCGACGTAGTTCCTCGCAATCGACGGGATAACAGCGTGCTATGTCTAGAGTCAGCCAAGACAGCACTTATGCGCAAAAGTGTCTGCTCCAGTAATTTCCAACAAAATACCGAAGAGTTGGAAAGAGCTTCCCCTTATTTTATTTAAAAAAAGACTTCATAGCTTTTTAGTGGTGAAAGGTTATTATAATGTGAGTTTCTGAATGAAAAAGATTTTTAAGTTAGTGTATATTTTTTTTTGTATCTTTTGCATGCCTATATGGTAAAATATGGCTGAACTTGTTATGATTTTTGTTATCCTTTATACCCATATTTGCAAAATAAAATGATCTTTATCAAAAATATTTTCAGTCAGTTTTGAATTACCTAATACCTACATTTTGAATGCAATTTTGCAATTAAATTACTTAGGAATTTAAAATTACAGAAAACAATATAAACAAGTAGAGGTCTTGTCGGAATTAAACTCTATCGAGGAAATTTACCCCAATTGCGTTTTCCTTCAGTCACAGTATTAATCAAATAGTCAACAAACATATATCCAAAAATGAAATCCACACAAGCTGTAATAGTGAAATAGGCTACGAAAAAGCTCCCAATTTATTTTTGTATCGCCTTAACCATCAATCTGAACAACTTTTTCCATGGGACCAACACCATAATCACGATTCGATTTCCTTTCAATTTTTGGTTCGATACCCATGTGGTGGTGGTGTGAGTTGTGGTGGTGATGGTGGTGTGGGTGGTGGTGGTATGGGTGGTGATGGTGGTGTGGGTGGTGGTGGTGTGGGTGGTGATGGTGGTGTGGGTGGTGATGGTGGTGTGGGTGGTGATGGTGGTGGTGTGGGTGGTAGTGGTGATGGTGGTGTGGGTGGTGGTGGTGTGGGTGGTGATGGTGGTGGTGTGGGTGGTAGTGGTGATGGTGGTGTGGGTGGTGATGGTGGTGGTGGTGTGGGTGGTGATGGTGGTTGTGGTGTGGGTGGTAGTGGTGATGGTGGTGTGGGTAGTGGTGGTGTGGGTGGTGGTGGTGGTGGTTGGTGGATTGAACTATGCCCGACTCGAGAATCGAACTCAGGACCTCATGCTCAGCTGTAGCGCAAGCGACCACTAGACCAAAGTTTTTTTTATTGTTTCGAAAAAAAAAAACAAAATTTCTTTATAAAAGCGACACTTACCAGTTTCCAGATCCCAGAGCCGCCAGGAGTGGTCGAAGACTGTGGTGGCGAGGAAGCGCCCCGACGGGTGGAACTCCACCCGGGACACGCGCGAGGGGCCGTGCCCCTCCAGCGACGCCACGGGCGCCTCGCTACAGACAACATCCAAAGTCGTTTATTCAAACTACACTGAGAATCCAACACTTTTCGAACGTCAAAATGTCAGTCAGACAATCTCCCGGCACGCCCGCCCTTCACCACTTCCTAGTGCTTTAGCTGGGGAGAAGAAGTGGCGCAACAAACTGTCCAGCAGCACAGCTATCAGTTCAGGTAGAGGATCGTGATTCTATACAACAGTATGCAAAGTAATTAACATTTCGAAACAACCCACCGAACAAAGCGTTATTTATTATAGCTTTCACCCGCAGCTTCGCTTGCGTTAATTTAGAATTTGACAATCAAAGTCATGACAATGACAATTGACAAACAAGTTCGACAAACTCAAAGCATTTATTTCAAATAAACCAATTACAGGCACTTTTGAATTGTCAATGGGTCGGTCAGTCAGAAAGATGAAGCTAGTTGCCCATTCCAAAGCGTAGGTACCTATGGAGAAGAACGGGCAAGAAACTCCACGGACACTCTTTTAAATCATAATATTTTTACAAAATATTGGTTACATCGTTCATGTTGAAAATATACATGTGAGAACAACGTAGAAAGACGTGCACGTTAAAAAGCGTCCGTAATAAAAAGTTAAAAACTAAAACAACTAAATTAAAAATAAGCCATGGCAGCTAAGAGACGACCAGTCCCAACTGACGGCGCCCGTTCACGAACATGACGCATGGATCAGCACCAATTAGCTCAACCATTTTGAAGGGAACTTAATGATCCAACACACACGCCACCATCAGCGAGACATTTGAGTGAGCATGACATACTCTCAACCGCCAGGGCACACTCAAGTCAGTGAAAGACGTACCCAGTAAAAGACGTTTTCGTCAGTTTCGAATTTGCCCTAAGGCCCAGTAGGCCCGGGCCTAGGGCGGCCAATCTGACAGAAAATTCACTGATGACAAGAAATAACATCAAAAAAGGCTAAGGCAAGGTATTATGGCGGGCCGCACTGCACATCTATATATGTATATGGGTTACTGGTTATTGACCAATATCCTCTTAAGGGGTCACTGTACTCATCATTATGAACAACTTTTACTATGGGACCAAACATGCAATGGCGAAAAATAAATCAGTAACTAACTGGCAGATATTAAAGTTAATTAAATTACTGAATCGATTTCGATAAAAGTTGGCAATCAAGTAAATTCATTACGTAGTCTATTATCACTAAATTCCTGTTGGGTTGCTTAAGTTTCAATTCACGCGATCAGATGACTGTAATATTTAAAATTCTTAGGGGGATTATTGATGTTCCTGATCTGCATAATGAAATCTGCAATCTATTTGTCCCAAACAATTATTGTCGTAGCAGAAAACACCGCTTACTGGCTGTTCCAACTTGTCGTACTGTTGCACGCTCCAAGTCACCCCTCGGACATTAGCCGCTGTTAACGCTCTCCTGAACTCAAACACAGATTTTGATGTGTTTGTGACTGAATGGAAGATGATTCTGACAGAGTGCTTGAATTTTTGTGAGAAGAATGCATGACTGTGTTAAATAAATTATATATTATGTAGTGTAAGTAATTATATTTAAATAGTGTAATTGGTTTCGGCCGTTCTATTTAAAATAAATAAATAAATGATGGGTGCTGAGGAAGGTGCGTCTCTTATCTGCCAAGGTTTATTTTTAATTCTATACACGGTTAATTTTACATCGTGCTGGAGCCGAAACACGTAACTCCAGACGAGTAATAGTTACTATTGGCATTGTTCTTGTTGTTTTAAGACATCTAATAAAGAAGTTAGAAATTTGTCACTTTTTTTCTAGTTAAATTTTAGTAGCGCTTCGGCTATTTCATTCATAAACGCAAGATCGTACGGAACAAGGAAGGGCGGGCGGTCGGCTAGACTGTAAGCGTGGGGTGGGGGGTAAGGGGTCGGGGGCGTGGCTTACGGATCATGCTGTCTGACCGATGACTGGATTTTACAATGGGTACCGTTCGCATGTGTTGCCGTTTGTCGATACGTTTTACACACACATATGCATTGATCGCAAGGAAGCGTTACTTCGAGTTCTCATTATTTCACAAAAAAAAAAAAAAAAACAAATTTAATTTTTCGTGTTTTTTATTATGGTTACTTTTTGAAAATAATCGATTTGGTTTTGATGATCGAGTTCATGGCTTTCGGTTCCAGAACGACCTAAAATTAACCCTTTCTAAACATAATTATCATCATTTTTCACACGTACCTATTGAAGTTCCACAGATGAACAGTCCCATCGTACGCGCACGTCGCCATTGTGACCGTTTCTGACGCTTTCGTGTCTTCTGACGTGTCCATGGGCGCCAGGGCACCCTCAGGAGACGGGTCTTCTTTCTCTACTGATAGCTGAAAACGTACGGTGAGAATTTATTTGGATGAAAAAGTGAGAGAAATATACATCCTCCTTTTTTAAAGTCGGTAAAATAGAACCTAGTTGAATAGAATTTTGTTTTTATGCAAAATCTTTTTTTTATCATATTAAAATATTTGTTACCCATAACGTCTGAGTAGTTTTGCTAGCTAATTTAATTTGACCCTATATAACGCAATGAGTATTGTAGAAATGTCAAAATTAATGACAAAATTAGGATTGTGAGTGTAATTCTGATCTCCAACAACTAATTTAAATAGTTAAAAAAAAACCGCTACGATATATATTTTTTATTCAAGACCATTATTTTTTTGGGATTTTACCGACTTCAAAGAAGGCGGTTCTGTATTCGACCCGTGTGTATGTATGTATGTATGTCCGCGATTTTCTCAAAAACTAATATACCAATTTTGATGTCATCTTTCAGGAAGGTTTTAGAAAATAACTTTCTGAAAAACTTAACAGCTTCTGAAGTCGGTGTCTTCAATTCTTCAAAGCTTGGCACCGACTTCAGAAGTTGTTAAGTTTTTCATGAAAGTTATTTTATTCGTTTTTGAAGTCGGTTTTTAATTTTTAATGGAAAATTTTTGTAAATAACGTTTTATTGCCTTAGAAAAAATATGTTGAATTGAAAAGTTTTTATTTTACGATGAAAAGACCAAAACGTAAAAAAAACTAATCAAATTAGTTGTTAGAATTCAAGTAACCTACCTGCCGTTACGTTTTACGAGACACCCGATAATGTGATGTGAGGTCTGATGTAGATCCATCATCTACCTGCCTTTTCCCAACTATGTTAGGGTCAGCTTCCAGTCTAACCGGATGCAGCTGAATACCAGTATTTTACATGGAGCGACTGCCTATCTGACCTCCACAACCCAGTTACTGGGTAATACGATACCCTTGATAAGACTGGTTGTCAGACTTTCGGGCTTCTGACGACCCGTAACGACTGTCAAAGATCCATGAATGACAGCCGGGACCAACGGGCTTAACGTGCTTTCCGAGGCACGGAGAGTTCTCGGTTTGTAAAGATGGTCACCCATCCACGGAACGACACCGGCAAGTGTTAGCTTAACCTGATCGATCAACTCGTGTGTGACATAGTCACACACAGATGTGAGTGGACCTGTCCACACAGTACAAGCATGTGTCAGTAATGTAGTATTGTGTCTGTAAACTTACCTTCTTGAGGAAGTGGTCCGGCATGGCGGCCTGCGGGTGGAAGGCGGCTCCGCTGACGTTGCACTTGTGCCCCTTCAGCACCTGCAGCTCCCGGCACTCCGGCACCGACCACACCTTCGACAGACCTGACCTGGAATTGATGAAAACCAAATCAAAATTTATAAGCAGTGGTACCTTTTTTTTTCTTGGCGGCCATTCGTAAACCTGTTAGCAATGGGGATGTTTTCCCGGAAGCTTCGCCATCAGACATCTTGAAGACAAAGCGACGACAACAAAAAACAATTAGCGCCATCTCGCGGCAAAGTTTTTCAGCAAGGAACTTCATTAGCAGCTGAATGAAAGTAACAAACACTTATAGTATAGTTAAAATCTCGCTGCCAGACTTGGTCATAAAATCATAATCGGAGTAGGGATGTGCGCTAGTTGCGGCGTCGAAAAAATGAAGTTGCAACGAAAAAAAAAAAACCTTCAAGATAGCTGATGTCGAGAAGTTAGTCGATGAAGCCATTTCCAATGTCTCCATTGAAAATTGGCAAAAATGTGTGGAACATGCAGAATTGCTGCAAGATGAAGACTTAAGAAAAGCACATTTATGCGAAGAGTTCATCATTCATGTGGATGATGATGACGATGACTCAGACGAAGAATTTTAATTTTCTATTTTTAGTTTTTATATATACGTTCTTTTGTTTATATATTTAATATGCTTTGTAGTAAAAATTGGTAATAAAATAAAAAAAAAAATGTGTATTTATTTCTATCACCCATTTAATATAATATACTAGCTGCGCCCCGCGGTTTCACCCGCGTAGACCGGGATAAAAAGTAGCGGTATGAAAAATAGATGTTAGCCGATTCTCAGACCTACTCAATATGCTCACAAAATTTCATGAGAATCGGTCAAGCCGTTTCGGAGGAGTACGGGAACGAACATTGTGACACGAGAATTTTATATATAAGATAAAACTATCGATATCACTCATCGACTGCAGTAATGCACAGGACTACGTGTGGGCGTGGCCTGCCCATAAGGCCCGTGAGTGGGAAAAGAGAGCGAAACACTCGAATGATTTATGACCGAGTCTGCAGCGATATTTTAAACTATACTATAACACCATCTACGCGGAACTAATTTGACAGTTTTCATCCCCATTAGGTACAGTCAAGTATTTTTATACCTTCGTCAGTTTTCATATTTTTTTTCCTTTATCAAATCAGGACACATATATAGGTAATAAATACCTTTTTAAGCTACGGAACTGAGCAGACCATTGCATAGATAGAAGACTGCATTTAAATTATTTAATAGCAAAGATCAAAATAGCATACAGTTCCGACAAATATCGAGTTGACATCAACCTAAAATTCTTTTTAATGGCCTAGCTATGTTTATACTAGCTTCCGCCCGCGGCTTCGCTCGCGTGGTATGTCGATAAAAAGTAGCCTATGTCCTTTTCCAGGTCATGGGTCTAAACCGTGTGGCCAAATTTCATACAAATCCGTGCAGCCGTTTTAGCGTGAAAGCGTACAAACAAGCTCACTTTTGCATTTATAATATTAATTAGGATTTTTTTTTTTTTGTTAGAGTCTGTCAGTGTCATATTTTTTAATTCGGTCTGACATATTTTTAATTCGGTCTGACATGTAAAAAAGATGAATGGTTATTCGGACGCAATTTATAAGGTGTAACGCAGAACCTCTTAAGGGGTCATTGTACTCATCATTATGAACAACTTTTACTATGGCACCAAACCTTAAATCGCGAAAAAATTATCAGTTGTTCCCTACATTTATGTTCGCATAACTCGTCAAGATGTAGGGAACAGCAGATTTCATTTTCTGATTTTAAGGATGCTATTACTAGTGGGTAGTCAAATCATTACTTTTTTAAACAAAAGTATGTTTTTTATTAAATAAAATGCTTTGCATTCTTACAATGTTTTTTGGCCGAATTGTTGATAGATGTGCATGGTACGATTCTGAAGCATAAATATAATTTTAGATAGTTACAGTGTCTCAATAAATGTACCGGAGTGAAAATTTTTAATTCGGTACATTTATTGAGAAAATGTGTTTAATGATTTGACTACCCACTTGTAATAGCTTCCTTCAGCTGTGGAACTACCAGTCAGATTTGAAAAATTCTTTTTTCATTCCATAGCTCTATTCTTGAGGAAGGCTATAGGCTATTTAACATCACGCTACGACCCTTAGGAGCCGAGCAAAAAGAAAAAAAGTCAGAAGAACGCTAAGCGAAAACGAAGTAATAGCGCGGGCAGGCGATGAGATGCGACGGTGTGGGTCGGGGGAACAGAAATTTCACGCGGACGAAGTCCCAGGCAGATGCTAGTGGATATAAATGATGAGGTCATTGAACTCACCAGCTCGCAGTAATTAACATCTTGCTGTCACTACTAAACCTGCAAAAGCTGATAGGCCGCGTGTCGCCGATCTGAAAGTATAAAAGTAATTTTGTGTTTTGCGAGCTACCTTGAAGGAATCACCTTAAGGGATAATCGAGAATTTTGGTGGTTAAATCATTTGGTTTTCCATATTTGTGTTATTTTGACTATATTGTCTACTGCTGTACTAAAACCGAAACATGATTACATGATATTTTTTCGACAGAAAAAAATTCCAAAGTAGCGCCGTCTATTTTGTGTTTTATACGATTATACGTAAACAGTTCCTTATTGTGCAGTAAAATTTGCTTTAAATCGAAGGTATTTAAATATGTTAAGATATTACTAAGCTAAAAATTGATTAAAGTATAGCATTTTGTCATAAATCTACATTTAAATAAAGCACGTTTAGTTTCGGTGCGCGTGAGTCTTCTATCTCGCGCGTCAAACTGGAAAGCCATAACGCCATTTCACTTACACACCGAGCTAAACCACGCTACGATCAATCTGCCTAGCCTTTTCCCAACAACGGGATGCAGCTGAATACCAGTATTTTACATGGAGCGACTGCCTATCTGACCTCCACAACCCAGTAACTGGGTAATACGAATCCCTTGGTAAGACTGGTTGTGAGACTTTCAGGCTTCTGACGACCCGTAACGACTGTCAAATATCCACGAATGACAGCCCGGGACCAACGGCTTAACGTGCTTTCCGAGGCACGGAGGGGTCTCGACATGTAAAGATGGTCACCCATCCACGGACCAATCCCGGCAAGCGTAGCTTAACTTGATGGATCGATCCGTGCGGCTGTTATTACTTAGCCACGAGCTCTTCACTCCACCACACTTCGATGTAGGGCCTTCATAATTACCTGGCTGCAGTATATGGACATGGCGGAAGCTTTCCTCTGCGACTCCTGCTTGGCAGCAGCCCGCACGCTGCCAGCTAGCTTGAGATCCTCCCGCGCCTTGTTCAACCTGCGAGCACACATAGCATTGAGACGACACCTACAGGGCAGATCAAATTAGCTAGCGAAACTCCGCAGATTTGGTTAATTAGTATTTTTAACCGACGAAAAAAAAGGAGGAGGTTCTCAAGTCGACACGTAGTTTATTATTTTTTTTAAATTGGTCCCATATAAAATTTATTAACATTGCTTGGGTAGTTTTTGAGTTAGCTTCAATCAATAATACGTATTTTTGGTATTAGAATTTGTGTGGGGTAGGTAGCACAATTAAAAAGTGAAAAATAAAAACTTGTTTACAAAAAAAAATACAACCGAATTCCAAGAACAACACTACAAAGTGAAAAATAACTTTAATTTCGGAAGTCGGTGGCAAAAAACGAAAATACATTTAACCAGACACCGACTTCCGGAATTAAAGTTATTTTTACACGACTGCCCAAAGGCGTGTAATGTTTTCAGGGTGGATGCATGTTTGGATGTATGGGGTATCTTTAAAATCCTTCTATCATCCTGAGTGAGACTGGCTATATTTTTTTGAAAAAATTCAATATGGCGGCAGTATAGCTCTATTTTGAAACGTGAAAAAAATTTTTTTTTTCTTCTATTATTAAATATGGGTATCAAATTGAAGGCCTTGAATAGCACATTCTAAATAAAAACTTTTTTACAAATAAAACCACCGACTTCCAAAAAAAATACTACAAAGTGAAAAATAACTTTAATTTCGGGACTCGGTGTCTTTGGATCTGCTTTTTGCCACCGACTTCCGAAATTAAAGTTTGTAATATTTTTCACTTTGTACTATTTTTTTGGAAGTCGGTTGTTTTTTTTTTTTTTTAAGTTTTTATTCACTTTTAATATTGATTTTGGAAGTCAGTTTTATTTTTTTGTAAAAAAGTTTTTTTAGGACCCCAAAATGGGAATTATTTGAGGCTCACAAAAACAGGCACATTTATTATATTAGTGTCTTTAGGATTAATGTTTTAGGAAATTATCATCATTCTCCTGCCCTTATCCAAATTTATTTGGGGTCGGCGCAACATGTCTACTTCTCTGTTATTCGTCATCTCGGTAGTCACCCCCTTTCTAGCCATGTCATCTTTCACACAATCCATCCATCGTTTCTTTGGTCTTCCCATATTCTTAAAATAATATTTTTAGGATTATTTTTGTCTGTCATTAAAAAATATTGGACACGTAATTTTTTCTTTTATTACGTAATCAAAAAATTCACCGAGTTAAGATGTGGCATGACGTCACTCCTTGCTAGATTGAATACGTAGTTTGTTATAGTTGTAACGTAGCGAGCCCCCACTCCCCAACGTTAATGCGTTTAATCTCAAGCATTTTTTTTTTAATATGATAAAGCAAAAAATACGTCTCTAATATTTTTTAATTATCTGATTGACGGACTAAATAGATTTTTTTTTTTTACCCAGGCATCATCCCTATTATTTAGTATGCAGCTCGCTGCCGCTTCCCCGCTCACCTTCCCGCGATGGCCCTGTCGCGTCAGTACGGTTAGCATCTCGTTGCCGACACACGTCATACGAGTTTTCGAATCCTTTTTTGCGTAATCGACGCGAGGTGTAAACTTAGCTTAGTCGAGTTGTACTCGTATTGAATCCATGCCTTAAAATAAGTTCACATTCATATACCACGCTTACTTAGATAAATTGAAGTGCGGTCAGTTTCTCTTGTCTTGTCTCACCTCATCATATGCATAGCCTTCTCCGAACTACGTCGGGGTCAGCTTCCAGTCTAACCGGATGCTAGTAAGTTACATAGAGCAAGCCTAACTGACCTTCACAAGCCTCTCACCTGAGCTTGGCCTTCGGGAGCGAGTACCGCGCGATCCACAGCCTCGCGTCCCTCAAGTCAGGCGGCCCCTCGTGGTACCACGTGCCCTCCCGTCCTCTGTCTCTCTCTATTCTAGCTTCCTCCTCTTCTAACTTCTTGTGGATCGCGTCTTCTCCTAGACTGGAATCAGAATTAGATTTGATTTTATTTGTCAAAATGTAGTTTTACTTAAATCAGAAATGTTGAGAGGATGAATGAAAGGCGGCGAACAAAAGGTACAAGGCAGATGTGAGTGGAAACGCCGGGAGGGGGGCGCCCTAGGAGGATTAAATGTCCCAGAATTGATGGCACAACGGCTTAAAGGGTCATTGTATTCATCATTATGAACAACTTTTACTATGGGACCAACATGAAATCGCGAAAAAAAATCAGCTGCTCCCTACATTTTGACGAGTTTTATGTAGATAATTTTTTTTTAGCGATTTTATGTTTGGTCCCACAGTAAAAGTTCTTCATAATGACGAATACAATGATTCCTTAAGCGGTTGTGCCGTCAATTCTGGCCATGTTGTATAGTGACCTTATTGGTGATGTTCTTCAGAAAGGTAAGGTGGTGGTGGTAAGGTAACCTGGCGTGCGTGTGTGACCAGATAGGACCAGATGTATGAACGTAAACGAGGCAAAAGGCGTACTTAAGGATCGTAGCAGCTGGCGTTCTGTTGTTTCTGCCTACCTCCATGGGAAGAAGGCATGAGTTTATGTGTGTGTGTATCAGAAATGTGGCCGTATTTAAGGAGGATGCGCTGTGGTAGCCCGCGAAATTCAATTTTTTTTGTGTTTTTTGCAATTCGCAGGTCCGTGTCAGGTTGTATGATACGCGGCAATAAAACATATGTATTTATATAATTTTAACCATGAAAATCATCAATACATCTCTATAAGTTAGATTTCGTGCAGAGTCGTTAGATTTCTTTCGTTCGACGGATATGCACGAAATCTAACTTAGAAACATGTACGTGTGTGTGTGGTACGGTCAGCAAGAGAAGTTGGTAAACACTGCTACTTTTTGACATCATCTAGATTAACACAAATGATTCGATAAACTGAGTTCTTAAAAGGAGAATGGGCATTTTGGTACTCGCTCCAATAGCAATCATTGTGGTGTCATTGGATAGGTCTTTTAATCAGGAAAAATATTTACTATGGCGACATGTCCCAAATCCTTGTCTGAAAACCACGGCAAGCCCCCAAAGTTCCAGTTTTAGTTAATATCATAATTGCAAGTACGATAATATTACATACCTATCATGGTTGAAAAACGAAAAAAACAATGTAAAACAACATTATTTAAAACGAGAAATGTATTGTGTTACTCATAGACTCATAAAAAAAGGAGGACTCCGCGCCACGCATATCGAAAGTGAAGCACAGTAAGTATGCCAGGACCGTTTGTACAAACACGCCTCACGCACACATTTACATCATAGTATGCCAACCGGACGCCATTACGTGACACAAGCGACGGCGTCTTTGCAGGTACTCATATCACGCACACATAGATCGGTACGGTGCTTCACTTTCGATATGCGTGGCGCGGAGTCCTTCTTTTTTTTATACGTCTATTGTGTTACTATTCATGCATTATATCGTGATATGATATGATAATGGTGAACACTTTTGAAAATATGTTTTTTTACATAAAAAAGTAGTATTATCTTTAACATTTCTGTTTTTTGTTACAACGGTGACTATAGACCTCGGGGATAGGGAACCAGCCGCGGGGTGGGGTAGGTGGTGCGCTGTGCCAGTGGACAGCCTTTTGTGCCGCGACATTCACTAGTCGTTGTATCGTTCTGTGCGTGAAACGACGTTCCGCAGCTGTTTATTCTACCTAGTACTTTGTTATACCGTTTTCATCACTGACCCCGGCGCCCCTTTTGGACATTGTTACCCGCTACAAACGTTTATCTTGGCTAGTGTTGTGGACTATTGTAGTGCTTATCGATTTGGAACATCGTTATGGAAGAAAATCGCAACTGTGTGATGTGTCGGCGAGGCCTACATCATGCTAGATACCAACAGCATGTTTTAACTGATGATCTTCCAAGAATGCACCCCGAGTTTGTGGCTTACATACGAGAACATGCCATTTTGGAGGTTAGTACATACTTCATTAAACTATTTCGAACTTCACCAGCTTCAGTTTTTCTTTTTAGAAGCGGTTTGTTTATATTATTATTGTCTGTTATATTTTTATACCTGAGCTATTACAAACGTGCGAATTGAGCCCTAAATCATTTTAATCGGACCTCTTGCTCGCACTTACAGGTCTTATTGAACTACTCTAGTGTTGTGTGTAAAAGTGCGTTTCCGAACCGAGCTGCAAACTACCAACTGCACGTGTTTATTTTCTATGTAGCGCGGCTGTATGGTCCGAAGCTAAGGGTGTTCGCTTCATAGAAAAAAAAAAACATGTGCAGTACTAGCTACCTGCTTCCGAGCGGCATCCCTTTATATCAGTAATGACTTGTGAAGCTTTCTCACAATCCTTTAATCCTTTTATGACTCAGTTCGCACGTTTATAGTTCTTCTTATTAAAACACTTCTCTGACCACCTATTGTGTGTTTGCTATTGTTATCTATTCACTAAGCCGTCACATCGGCTATACATAAGATATATTTTTACTTGCATTACTTAAAATATGAAAACAATACAAGTATGCCATGACTTTAGACCTGAACACCTACATACCGCATTGTTTTAAATGTTTTCATAAAAATACAACATAACATCAGCAAGATCGTATTCTACCATTTTCAGGTAGAGTTCGACAACACACGACGTGTGTGTCACCGATGTTGGCAGAGAATTGACAACGTTGTAGGAAGACCACCTGTCATACCAGAAGTAGAACAGAATGTACGAGAGCTTCAGGTTCCAGACTACACTCGAGCTCCAAACACTCCAGGGCATTGTATCTTTAACACTTGCCAAAACGCAACCCGCCATCGAATACCAGAGACGATCAAGATTCACATTTTCTGTGAATATAAGTTATATATTCCTGACGGTGCTAGAGTATGTGGACAACACCTTGAGAGCAATGCTTGGGAAGAGCTGCCTCAATTCTGCAATGTCACACATAACTTCAATGCGCAACAGTTTAGCGACGTTTGTGACATGTTGAGAATGGCTTTAAATCGTGGACCTAGGCTAGATTTCAACACAAGAGGTGCTTTAAGCAACGAGGATATGTACTTTTGGACAGGACGCAAATGCGAACAGTTTGATTCCATATTAGAACAAACACCCTCACTAAGTGGGAGGTGCAAGGAGCCTCGAACTGCGTTAGGCATATATCTGACGAAACTACGTACCGGAGACTCAGATGAAAGACTAGCGACGTTATTTAATATGTCACGAAGAAAGCTGGAACGTTTACTAACTATTGTGCGCGAATGCCTCATGAATGAATATGTAATATTACACTTGGGAGTGGACCATATGAATAGAAACGACGTTTTAGAAAAGAACCTCACTATACCAAGAGGGTTATTTGGCAAAGAAGAAAACAATAAAGCTATCGTTATATGCGATAGGACTTATATATATATCAATAAAAGCTCGAACTTTTTGTTCCAGCGTCTATCTTATAGCCTGCATAAGTTCCAGAACTTGCTGAAGCCGTTTTTAATTGTGTGTTCCAATGGCTATATAATCGATGTTTTGGGACCATACGCTGCCACTAAGACTGATGCGAACATCATGAGCGATATAATGAATGATGGAGAAAACCCATTGCATTGCTTTCTTCAACCGAACGATGTCTTCATATTAGATCGCGGCTTCCGGGACAGCTTAGATGCTATCGAAGCATGGGGATATGAATCCTACGTTCCACCATCTAAAGACAGATGGGAGACACAGCTAACTACTGAGCAAGGTAATGAAGCTCGATCAGTTACACTATGCCGGTGGGTAGTGGAAGTGGTGAACGGGAGGTTCAAACGAGATTTCAAGCTTTTGCGGCAAAAATATTTTAATAAAA
The DNA here is from genome assembly GCA_946251885.1 of Cosmia pyralina. Classification (NCBI taxonomy): domain Eukaryota; kingdom Metazoa; phylum Arthropoda; class Insecta; order Lepidoptera; family Noctuidae; genus Cosmia; species Cosmia pyralina. The sequence continues at coordinate 16,820,271 of OX276368.1, read as the reverse complement.
CACTACCAAAAATGTTCATTGATTTTAAAATCGCCGCAGCTATGTTTAATAACTTCCACATACCCATCGATGACAACATTCACGCAGAGGCCTTCCTAAACATAATCAGGGAGAAAATAGATTCCCCGAATCTACTTTATGATTATGTTGAAAGAAAACATTTGAATAACCGAAGAGCGGATTTTCAAAGAATAGAAAGTCACGAAATACAGAACTTCCCACTACTGACGGAAGAACAGATTATTTTACTTTCATTGGGCACCTATCAACTGAAGCTAGCCCGATCCTACTGCAGCGAGCATTTATCAAATGGACTATACATTCTACAAGTATATAGAGAAAGCGCACTCCAAGATTTAAATGAATATTGTATAAACGAAGATGCCTGGCTTTTACGCGGACGCATACAGTCGCGTCACGTACGGTCAAGAACTTATTATTGTTATGTATTAGTAAAAAACAATGTTAATGAAAACGAAACCAATATCCATAACATTTTATGCAATTATTACTGCACGTGTTTGACCGGACGACGAACAATCGGCACTTGTGCTCATATAGTTTCAATCGTTTGGTATCTAGGATATGCCAGACATGTAGGCTTCACTGCTCCTGCAGCGTTCCTCAACGATGTCATTATTGTTGATAATAATGTTTAAAAAAATAAATAACGTTTCTTACTTTTTCAATTTTTTTTTTATTCCTGAGTGTTTATTCATTTTAGTATCTATTAATCAACAAACACAGGATTCTATAGAAGAAAATTATATAATATCACCATTATCTTAACAAAATGAAACAAAAACAAAAAAAAAAAACTTAACACAAAATAACTCCGTTCCGACAGCAAATGGAGACAAGCGACTCGGATATCATTAATCCTTGTAAAAAGACCTTTCCAATGATATATATATTATGGCTATTCGACCGAGTACCAGGCTTCATATATTTTTGCCCATGATCCTTTTAAGTACTTCAGTTCCGATTTGAATAAAATATTTCGCTTAATAATTAAGATATAAAAAAAGCAAGTGTTAATCGACTTTTGTTGCCGACTGTACAGACTATCAAACTCAACAACTTTCTCCATGGGACCAACATCGTGATCGAGAAAAAATTATCAGCTGTCCCATACAAAACTTCAGTACCTACTTGACTCAAATGTGGGGTCAATACCCAGCCTACGGGGCAGCTGATTATTAATTATAGAACAATCATCTACGAAGTTATAAAACGTACCTCAATCGTCAAAATAAAATTAGTATTTCGGGTTTAAGTATTCAAATCATCAAATCAAAGCACTCTTTGTGAGTGGCACTATAAATTGGCATCTACACTAACTTTTTTTGGTAGAGATGAACCATTCTAAAAATGAACGCCCCTCCACAAAACGTGATTATTTCAATGTGTGAGAGGAAATACTTATTGCAACACTTTACTTGTGTGCGTGCGGCGACTTTACTGTCAACATGGACTCGTCGCCGCACTTAGAGGTCAACTAATCGTGCGATCAGTCCAGGTAACAACATTGTACGGCGGGGAGCATGCGCTTTGTATGGAACGACACCTTCGCTCTGTCGCGCGTTCGCGTCATTTATACACTAGTTCACCGATAAATCAGGCTGTTTGACGTTGGGGCAAGTTACTTACCAGGTACCGTTTGCATAAAAAAATCAGTGTTATACTGTATATTTGTATGTATGTTATTCTGTAACGTATTTATTTAGTTTAGTTGTTGACTGTACTCGCCGGTGACTGAGCAACCAATGACGAAAGACCAATAATTATATGTATTGCGTATAAACATCTTCTTTGCATGTGGTTTATGTATAAGTCCCATGTAATAGGGGGCGAGCCTATTGCCATCAACCGGGCACAAATCAGACTTCGGGCTGCTACTAAGAACTCCCAGATTTAAAAACCCAATAACACTTTGGACGACCCGGGAATCGAACCTAGGACCTCATGCTCAGCAGTGATGCTTACAACCACTAGACCATCGATACAGACATTTTATACTTACTAGCTAAGCAGATCTCTGAGTCGCACCCTCCTCTCTGCCGGCCCCTCCCCGAACAGACACACTGGCTCACCCAGCTGACGGAGACTCCTGCGCACCTGCGGATTTTACACGTCGTTGTAAGCAAAGTATTCTCTCATATTGCCACGAGCTATTCATTTAGATATTTTACTTTAAAAGGGAAGCGTTAAGGTAGCCCGCGAAATTCATTCTTACGATTTTTGCAATTAGCAGCTCATTGTCTGGGTGTATGTTGATTAAAGTATGATTCGCGGCCGTAACTAATATGTATTTACAGAATTATAATCATTAGAATCATTAATACAACTGTATTACTGATTTTAATGATTATAATTATGTAAATATACATTTGTATATTTACAAATATTACATTACATTTTACATTTGTATTTTTTGAGGATTATACTAACTTATGGAGTTTCATAAGTTAGTATAATCCTCAAATGTTAAAATTTCATGAAATAGTCATCCAATAGGATTATATGAACTCAGAGAGTTGTATTGATGATTTTGATGACTATAATTCTTTAAATACAGATTTGTTATGGACGCGAATCATATTCGGATCAACGTACAACCTGATACTGAACTGCAAATTGCAAAAACCGTAAGAAAATTTGAATTTCGCGGGCTACCCTGGCGCTTTCACCTTAAGGCGGTGCATTCTGCAGGTTGCGAAAGTCGTAAGTTAAGGACGCTGTTACAAATCAAGTCAAATCATTACTTTTTTTACACAAAAGCATGTTTATTAAATAAAATGCTTTGTATTCTTTGTTTTTTGGCCGAATTGTTGATAGATGTGCATGGTACGATTCTGAACTATAAATATAATTTTAGATAGGTACAGTTTCTCAATAATTGTACCGGACTGAAAATTTTTACTTCGGTACATTTATTGAGAAAATATACCTATTTAAAATTATATTTATAGTTCAGAATCGTACCATGCACATCTATCAATAATTTGGCCAAAAAGATTTAAAGAATGCAAAGCATTTTATTTAAAAAACATACTTTTGTGTAAAAATGTAATGATTTGACTACCCATTTGTAACAGCGTTCATAATAAATTAATTTATCAATATTACTAAATTAAATGCCGTTCCGAGCAGTGCCATGTGCCGCGGAAGTGGCGCAGTTAGGCCAACAGAATTTAATTCACTATCGCATCGTGCAATCGACACGACTGGGCGGCAAAAACGAACATAAGAGAGTAGTTGCCGAACGAAGTTTGCCGATGGCCACGAGCCGAATGAGAGCCGAATATTTGTAGACTAGAAATTACTTGGCGTCGGCTTTGTTGTTCAAAAATAGGGATGACGACTAAAAATTTTTTTTAACCTTCATGTAGATTCTTAAAAAATATTGGACACGTATATTTTTTTTTTCCACGTAATCAAAAGATTACGGCAATACATTAAGTTAAAATGCGGCATGAAGTCACACCTTGCTAGTTTACAGTTGTGACGTAGCGAGTCCCCACTCCCCAACTTTAACGCGTTTTATCTAAGTAATTTTTTATTAATATGATAAAGCATAAATACGTGTCTACTATTTTTTTATTGTCAGACTAAATAGATTTTTTTTTTACCCAGCTGTCATCCCTATTACTGCCGTAACGAACGGTTGTCTGTAAAATATCGCTTTTAGCGATAAGACCGCCCATTGTGTCACCCTATGTAAAATTTCAACATTGATATTATGTCATTTGAATGGTGTGCATAATAAAGCGAATTCTATTCTATCGAACAATCGTGTTGAGAGGGAGGTTCCCTCTTAACTACGCCGTACCTCATCATCATCAGTGGACACGTTCAGCTGGCGAGCCTTCCGCCTCCTCTCAAACTCCTCAAGGAGAGCCTTCTTGTCTCGGGACATTTCTTCTTCGAGTTCCATGTATTCTGCACACAGAGGACAATGACTGATTATAAAGCAAAAAGTCCAAAAATAGTTAGGTACTTTGTAGTTTTATCACAATCAATCTGCCTAGCCTTTTCCCAACTATGTTGGGGTCGGCTTCCAGTCTAACCGGATGCAGCTGTATTTTATATGGAGCGACTGCCTATCTGACCTCCACAACCCAGAAACTGGGTAATACGATATCCCTTGGTAAGACTGGCTGTCAGACTTTCGGGCTTCTGACGACCCGTAACGACTGTCAAAGATCCACGAATGACAGCCGGGACCAACAGCTTAACGTGCTTTCCGAGGCACGGAGGAGTCTCGTTAAGTAAAGATGGTAACCCATCCACTGACCAATCCCGGCAAGCATAGCTTATCCTGATGGATCGACCCGTGCGGCTGTTATTACTTAGCCACGAGCTCTTCTGTAGTTTTATCACATAAAAAAATATTTATTTATTTATTAAAGGCTTACCAACTAAACACATACACAGCATTAACCCAGAGTCTTAGTCATAATATAGATCTCGCATGTATCTAAATCATAGGCAAGCGACACTATCAATTAGCGTACTAACACATTATACGAAAAATAAAAAATGAAACACTAACACCCGGTTTCTGATTTGAGAAAAGTAGCAAATCTCAACTGATTATTCTCAAATACATAAGTATACGCTTAAGTTTTTTGCGTTTCACAAGTTAAAATCGAATTTCGTCAAACCATAATCAACTGATCATTTACTTAAGTATTCCTGATCAAAGCTAACACGTTCCAATTTACATTCAAAAACCGGTACTTTTCAAAAACTCATAATATTACATAATTTTATTCTTATAAATTTAAAACAGACTTAAAAAGTAAGTGAATTTTATATAACGGCATAATTTCAACAAATTTATGTTATTAGAGTTGCTAATGCATATTTTAGCAATTTAATATATGTATATTTTAGCAATTCGACGTGTTTCTATGAACCGAATCGTGAATGTCAAACTGAAAGTAAATAAACACAAGTTTTATTGGAATTCTGTTTTATACCAATTAAAATGGATAGAGATAAGAAAAAGAGATTGCCTAGCTATACTCTAGAGGAGAAAAAAAATCTTCTTTCAATAATAACAAAGTAAGTACATAATAACGAGATAATAACGTATAATGTTTCATCATCATCATCATCATGATTTCAGCCGAAAGACGTCCACTGCTGGACACAGGCGTTCCCCAAGCACCGCCACCTCGATTGGTTCTATGCTTCCCGCATCCAGCGGATTCCTGCGGCCTTTACAAGGTCATTGGTCCACCTTATGGGAGGTCTTCCAACGTTACGTGTTCCGGTACGCGGTCGCCACTCCAGAACCTTCCGGCCCCTACCTAATGTTTACCAACATATCATTTTACGTTTATTTATTATTGCTTCAGATACCAAATTGTAATAGAATGCAAAAGGACAGGGGCATACCATATCCACAAGAAACAGGAAGCCTGGAAGTGCATTACTAAAGCCATAGCCTCTGTCTCTTGATAACGTCAGGGAGACGTTATCTCTCCGAAACTGTTCACCGCTGCACTGGAGGATGTCTTCAAGGTTCTGGACTGGAAAGGGCTAGGCATCAACATCAATGGCGCGTACGTCACTGACCTTCGGTTTGCCAACGAGGTTGTAATCCATGGCTGAGACTATGGAGGAGCTCAGTACAATGCTCGATGACCTCAGCAGAGCTTCCGAAACAGTGGGTCTTAAAATGAACATGGATAAGACAAAAGTCATGGCAAATGCCCATGTAGCTTCCACTCTCATGAAGATCTTAGACACTACACTCGTTCGTTCGAAGAGCGTTTGGGAAGCTTCCCTATAGAATCAAAAACCAGTCAAGTGCGAGTCGGACTCGCACACGGAGAGTTCCGTACCATTTTCTACAAAAACGGCAAAAAAAACACGTTTATCACGGTTATCACGGTTCATGAGATACAGCCTGGTGACAGACGGACGGAGAGCGGAATCTTAGTAATAGGGCCCCGTTTTACCCTATGGGTACGGAACCCTAATAATAATTTTAATTTTGAATAATCATAAATCTTTAGTTACATCAACATACTATTTCCTTTATTTCATTAAATATGTACATATAAATTACATTTTTATACAATATAATGTAAAAATATAAAAAATAATAACGCACTGGTATCTGGAACAGGGTCCAAGCTACCGGCGGTCAGGGCTCCAGAGAGAGGAACCTCCTAAAAATGCCCGCCGTGTCCAGAAGTACCGCTTTCTGAATCAGGCCCTTAAATCCAGCTGCCCAACGAGAGCCTCCTTAGGTGTTACTCGAAGCTCTTGGTAATAAGCCATTGGCTGATACGACTATCGGCACAATGATCGCTGAGTACACCACTATATCAGGCTTATTGGCAACAATAGTCCTGTTAGTGATGATGGATCAATCCCAGTACAACGTGATATTTCCATTATCGAGAACTGGGTCGGACACATACCTATAGTAGGTACTGTACTTCCGATTCTACAAGGCTGTATTTTAGAGCAAAAATGTATTTTTTTAATTTTTATGTAACCGATTAAACTAGGAGTAATTAAATATATTACAATACCTAAATTTTTTTATTATAATACTAATATTAAAACTTTTATTGGGTGAAATAATTTTGTACTATGGATGTTCTGGCAGCAAAATTTCGGGTATTTGACACTTGAGGTAAAGGTTCATCACTTTCTTCTTATACATGTTCATCATATTCCATGATGTAGTTATCAAGATGAAGAGTCATATTATGAAGAACAACACACGCCACAATCACCTTCAATACTCCTGGAAGTTTTAACTGCATTCCTGCGTGTAGGCATGGAAATCTTCTTTTAAGAACACCAAAACATCTTTCAATTGTGTTTCGTGATGCTATCTGGGATCTGTTATAGGCTTCTTGGGATAGAGAGGCAGGATTCAAAAAGGGTTTCATGAGATACCTAAGGCATAGGTAACCACTATCTCCGAGAATAAGGTATGACCCAAATCTGCCAGCTTCAAACTGCGTTGCAAGTGGTGAGTCGTTCCAAATAGTAGTGTCGTGTACGGAGCCTGGCCAACGTGCAATGACACTAGTTATTTGTAAATTAGCATCACAGATGGCTTGAACGTTTATAGAAAAAAAAACTTTTCTGTTCCTATACAGCTCAGCTCTGCTCCCTTCTGGTGAATTTATTTTTACATGAGTGCAGTCTACAGCACCTAAGACTAGGAAATCCAGCTATGTCAAAAAATCGTGCCGCCACTGATGGTCTTTCCTGCGCAGGGGACATACGAACATATTGCCGTCTCAACAATGCTATGGCACTAGTCACCCTCTCTACCACGCGGCACACCGTCGCCTTGCTCACATTCACGGTGTCCCCCACAACAGCTTGAAAGCTACCAGTCGCATAAAACCTAAGAGCTATTAGTAGCTGAATATGGGAGAAATACAGTCCTGCCGTTGAATACGACAGGTTAGTTTAGGCTTTATTTTGTTAAAAATAAACCGAACCGACTCCTTCGAAAAGCGGAACCGACTCTTAAATTGTTCATCGCTTAGCGTGATGAACAAGCTAGGCCGATGTCCTGCTATTCTTCTGCGCGGTTGTCTGCGTTGAGGCATCTTCAAAGACGACAGGGAAGTATCGTCGTCACTCATTATGATCAAAATCACTAGTTATTATATAGCTGATTACAGTTTGAATAGCCGAAATTGGTGTGTCAACTTTCAACTGCTCAACTTGACGTTGATAATGCTTTGAGTATTGTCAAACACATTTTTCTTAGTTCAGAAACGCAACTGATGGCCTTAAGCATGAGTTAAGCATGCTTTCTTTCAAATTTGAGTAAATGATGTTATATTACTCAAATCTTGATTAGAGTTTAAAAAAACTTAATTCAGAAACGAAAAAATGTTTAAGTTATACTTAAGTACAGATTAGGACGTTCTCAACTTCAAATTCTCAATTCAGAAACTGGGTGTAAGATAAATTAAAACAATTAAAAAACCATTTGAATACTTACTAGGAAATTGAAATTAAATTTCCTTCTTACAAATGCTAGGTTTTTTTTTTTAAATAATAATATTTAACAATTTACATTTTATCAAAGATAGTTTGGCTGAATATACATAATTTTCCACCGAAAACATCAAGATCGCAACTGTGGAACAAGTGATTGCATCTTCTGAGGATATTATAGGAAAGGGGCGCATTGTATCCGTATTTGTTTCGACTGGACTTGATCGAGAAAGGTCTATAATTTTGAACTCTGGCGGACATTTGCTTTATATTGGCGGATATTTGTTTGCAATTAAAAACTTACATTTGCTGTTGGAGAATTGACCACGACTTAGTATAGCTACACTCGGCTACACATCAATCTATATATATCCAGTTTACACTGACCTCTCATTGTAAGGAAATTCTATACAATGCGAGATCAGCTTATACTGGATAGCTTGATCTGTAGCCGTACTTAGGATATTTTCTTTATGTATTCTTTATAGAACGTCCATAAGGTCTATTATAATCATGCTATTTCAAGGTTATCCAATCATTACCGGAAACCCTGTATGTATAAGCTTTTTGAAACTATGAAATAATTTCAATTCCTGCCCACAGAGGTATAAAAAAAGCGGCCAAGTGCGAGTCGGACTCGCCCATGAAGGGTTCCGTAGCAGCAAGTAACATGATATAAAAGTTCTTGTAGTTAGTTGTTACTTTGATCGATGTTTTAATAACAGACCGATTTATGACGTATTAAAAAAAAAACTACTTACTAGATCACGTTCAAACCAATTTTCAGTGGAAGTTTACATGGTAATGTACATCATATATTTTTTTTAGTTTTATCATTCTCTTATTTTAGAAGTCACAGAGGGGGGGAACACACATTTTACCACTTTCGAAGTGTCTCTCGCGCAAACTATTCAGTTTAGAAAAAAATTGTTTTAGAAACTTCAATATCATTTATGAAGACCTATCCATACACACACACATATGGGTTTGATGAAAAAAAAAATTGAGTTTTAGTTCTAAGTATGGGAACCTCCAAAATTTATTGTTTTTTTTTCTATTTTTATGTGAAAATCTTAATGCGGTTCAGAGAATACATCTACTTACCAAGTTTCAACAGTATAGTTCTTATAGTTTCGGATAAAAGTGGCTGTGACATACGGACAGACAGACATGACGAACCCATAAGGGTTCCGTTTTGTGCCATTTGGCTACGGAACCCTAAAAAATTGCCAGTCACTGCCTACAGAAGTGAAAACTTAAACGTACCGCCATTCATAGCATGTCGCGGTGCCGAAGTATCGCGGTAACGCGAACCCGTCAGATTTCCTCCAACCAAAAATCAATCAATGCGCCTAAAGAAGTTTTCACTTCAAAATGTATTATATATGTTGTATCTACTTGTAAAGACTAGTTGTATAGAATATAAGAATAAGAACATAATAGTTAATAAAACATGTCTTAAGAAACGTCAATACATGTTTTATACACTAAACTCTTATTCATGTAAAACAAAAACAATCTTTAAACCTATTTTTAACCGACTTCAAAAAGGAGGAGGTTCTCAATTCGGCGGAACCTTTTCTTTTTTTTTTTATGTAAGTATGTTCCCCGATTACTCGAAGATGGCTGGACCGATTTGGATTTTTTTCGTTTTATTCGAGAGGGTATACATCACAGTTGGTCCCATATAAAATTGATTAACTTTGCTTTGGTGGTTTTTGAGTTAGCTTCAATAATACGTATTTTTTCCCCACTTTTATATGGATGATGTTCTAGTTTGTTTTGCAGGTAGTGGTATTAGAATTTTTGTGGGGTAGGTACCACAACTAAAAAGTGAAAAATAAAAACTTTTTTACAAAAAAATACAACCGACTTCCAAAAACAACACTACAAAGTGAAAAATAACTTTAATTTCGGAAGTCGGTGGCAAAAAACGAAAATACATTTAACTAGACACCAACTTCCAAAATTAAAGTTATTTTTCACTTTGTAGTGTTGTTTTTGGTAGTCGGTTGTATTTTTTTGTAAAAAAGTTTTTTAGTTATAGAAGTGTTTTGTCAATTTCTTTCGAATTGTTATTTGAGTTTGAAAGAAGATAAAAAAACTTCTAAAACTAAAATTTACTTTAAAATAAGTAAAAACTAACTTCAAAACAAAGAAATAAAATAACTTTCATTCAAAATCTTAACAGCTTCTGAAGTTGGTGTCAAGCTAATGTGCATTGAAGAATGGAAGACACCAACTTTAGAAAATGTTAAGTTTTTTAAAGTAAATTTATTTTTCCATTTTTAGTTGAATACACAATTAGGACAATTACATGAACCCAAGACGAATGAAAAGAACAATCATCACAAACTTCGCTTAGAAATGTTGGATATACAGTACAGTTATGCATATAACTTCGTACATAAGAGTAATTACCTAATGTATTATATACTAAAACCATCCTGAAAGTATGTAGATTACGGTAGTGAAAGAATCATCAAAATTGGTTCATCAGTTTTTGAATAAATTGCAGACAAACAAACATACATGCATACGGGTTGAATACAGAACCTCTTTTTTGAAGTTGGTTAAAAATAGGTTTATAGAGTCACGCACAATGGTCCACATGAAGGACTAAGTGCGGAAACCAATTCCTTAACATAGAACATAGGTTTATAGTGTTTATTTTTTTATGAATAAGGGCAAGTCTTTTGAAAACAAGTATCACAACTTGTATAAGGGTGTAAGCGCAAGATAATGGACACAAACCAAGACTCCAAACTATTATTATAATATTAAGTTTTTCCGGTTTTTTCGTTTCTGTATAAATTGATAACATTGTATGGATCAATAAAAATATTTTCATTCTTCCAACTTTACTTAGAATTTTCTAATGGATAACTCAGTCAGAGGGTCGTCTTAGGGGCTCCCTAAATCGAATGTTAATTGCACAGCAAAATTAATTTAAACAATCCTTACCGCTTGAGATTTGTATATCTCCCAATTCTTTCCCTCCAAGATCATCAGCGCCTTCCTTGGCCGCAGCGGCCAGGGCCGCCAGCCGGGCCTTCTCCTGCTCTTCCAAAGACCCATAGTGGACATTTTTGGGCTTCTTCACCAAGATAACATCATCATCGTCAGACATTTTGAGGTTATGTTTATTTTCTAGTTTGTTACCACTGGCGTACTTTAAATTAATTAGTTTTAGGAAGATTCGACTTGCTTCAGTTATATAACTTCAACTCTTCATTAGTGGCTTTTGTGGAGTTTAATTTCTAAACTTCTGTAACCCACACTTTAGACCAAAACACAAACACTAACCAAAAACAATCATCCAACGTTTTTGTCTTTTTGTTGTCAATTTCTGACAGCAGTGATCACAGATAGACTAGTCAGATGAAGTAATCACCATGTATGTTGATCGTATTGGAATATAAATAATGCTATCTACTACAGTTATTTCACAGTTTCTCACATGCAGCGATTTAGATCACCACCGCTAACTCGCTGGCATAGAGAATGAGAATAGCAATATGAAATAAATAATCAAATAATCTGTGCTCTCTCTATGGCTATCTAACTATCTACATAATCTGTGATGCTATCTATAAAGTCGTTGTTTACGTCAGTGCTGAATAGGAATACAACTACAAAATATTACAACAAATTCCAATTAAAATGTAAAAATACGTGACAAATATAATTGCAATATTAATCATTTACGTTAGTCTTTAGTTTTCGTGTTAAAACCTATAATTGTGTAGTATTCAGTGACATAACCTATAATTGCGTGAATTTCATTAAACCATGGCTCTGCAGTTATCAAGGCGTGAGGTTGAGGACCTGAGGTCTTCCCTCGATCGAGCGATTTACAGAACTATAGGAAAATCGGATAGTTCTTTACTATCCACGGTTTCCGCTTGTCTTTCTAGCGGGTAAGTAAAATGGCATCGAAACGATGTTTAAGAACAGTTTATTGACATTTTATGACATTCACAATACTGATGGGACTATAGTATCGTTCAGGTACTATTTGAAAAACGATTAGCAGTTGAAAAGATGACATAAATTGATAGTACCCTGTTGTGTATTGATTTTACCTCATAGATGATAGTCTGGTCTATGATATATTTACTCCTTCGCTACTTCTTCCTTATTTTTCTATTATAGTTGTCAAAAAATAAGAGGCCCATTTTGACATGAGGGTGTCCCTCTTTGTCCCGCTATGTTTGTCTCTCTTTGGCATATGACACAATATGGTCTGTCAAAAGGGACCTATTATTTTGTGACGAGTATAGTCATCATCATCTCAGTGGTCACCCCCTTTCTAGCTATATAATTTTTCACACAGTTGATTCATTGTTTCTTTGGTCTTACACAACTTTTATAGCCATCTATATTCCTATTCAACACTTTCCTTGACTTTCCGTTTCCACAACATTTGTCACATTGATGATACCCTATAATGTATTTATTATTATGCATAGTCTCTAAGATGATAATCATAAGGCCAATTCTTGTACCTAAAAACATTCAAATTCAAGTCGCAATCTCATGCCAGCGACAATCAAAATGTTCAAATTGAGGGGTATAGATGCAAAACCGCCTCTGTTCACTTTTTGCGATTTTGAGCTAGAGACCCAAACGCTATAGTTTCTAGTCTTCGATCAATAATAGCACTAGATACAGGATCAGGAACAAAAATAAGTCGCTGTAGTGGCCACGTTTACACACACATAAACATTTACATTTGTTACTACGAAATATAGAAAAAAGTTTTATAATATTTACAACTTCAATTCATTATAAACCTTAACAATCAAACATAAAGTTTAATTACGATTGCAAAATATTTATATTTAAGTCCTTCTATCATCGGAGAAAGGTAAAAGCAATAAATTAAAAATGTCGCTTGAAAATAAAAGGTCATTTTTATAATAAGTACAAAAATATTTATTCTAAAGTGAAACTTAAAACTTAAGCAATAAGGTTAAAAACATTTTGTTGAAAATTTTGTGCTTACTCTATTTTGGAACTAGACATAGTTCTTGGTATTTACATTTCAATGCTCAGAACACAGTAAGTATTGAAAGATGTAGAGTAGCAGAATAATAATATATTTTTTAGGCCAAGAATCGTTTTATATGGTAGCAAATATTTTTGACCGATTTTTAAAAGTAGAAGGAGTAAATTAGTACAATAGTTATTTTAATTTTGATTATTAATTTGATAATTAATTATTTTAATAAAAATATTAAAACAAATTGTTGAATTTTTACAAGGTTTATATATTTCTTCTCCTCTTTCTTTCGCGACAATAGATACCCATTCTACATTGCGAAATGGGTCACTAGGAAATCTACAAACAAAAACAACATATAAAGTAACAATACTACTCCATGCATTTCCCTGTTCCCGAACAGTCGATGTTTGAAATAAGACCACAAAAGTATTTGTGTTTTTATTTTTCGGGCCGTTTTTGAAGCGCTTATCGGGAATCTAGTACTATTATTGATCGAAGTTTCTAGTAGAATTGCTTAATGTACAATCTAAATTTACCAACTAACTACTGTAGTTTGTTTAAAAGTAAAATTTAAGAGTATTTTCCAATACGTGGAACGTAATGTTATTTAATCAAGTTCGAAAATTGGATAGAGGCGGTTTTGAAATTCATCAATGGATAGAGGCGCTTCTGTCACTCAGTGTTCTTAATAGAAGCGCTTTTGCAGTTAATTGAAACTTCATGCAATATTATGTAAAAGGGAGACATGCAAAATATTTTACTAGCTTATATGGTACGTATATTGAAATAAAACGAAAGATTCATACGAAATCAGGAAGTGTCATTTATTTAATCATTAAAATCAAATACTCATGCCTACTTCTTCTAAGTGTTCACATATGTCCTCGTTTTGCTCATCGCCACCAATATCGGGAATTGTTTCAAGAGCGTTTTTATAGAATGAAAGTTGTTCCTCTGCTTTCCAGTTATCACCAAAATGTTTCGATAACAACTTATCAACGTCATTGAGCTTCAATGCACTGACATTCACCTGTAAAGGTGGTACATCTCGAATATTGTAATCAGATAATGTGGTCACACCCCGTTTCATTACACTTTTTGCAACACCAAGATCTGTTTTATAGTTTACTTCACCTCGCAATAAAAAACGGCCTGACCTGTTTTTAACTCTCGACAAATAGTACCTTTTGCATTCTGCAAAACGGAAGTGGTATTGACCAGGTGCTTTCATTGTTTCACTGGCGAAACTTTTCCAATCTTTTACTGGCACATCTGTACCCAGATGATTAATAATGCCGTAATTGGAAAATATTTCATGATACTCTGTGGGATTGATGATTTGCTCCTTATTTTTAATTTCTTTTTCAATGAGCCCGAAAATTCGATCAGCGGGCATAAAAGAATGTCCAGGAACAGGGAAAACTAGCTCAACTCTAGTGATTTCTTTTGGGGCAGCGGTGGTTAACCAATACGCACACATTGCTATCATCGTGCTATTTTTGTTCTGTGATCCACAGCCATCCGCCATAATCCGAAGTTTAGTTTTGCCCGTCAAGTTCGTTTGTGTCAACAAGTGATAAACTGCCGATGCTATCTCATTCGATGACTTAGCGTGAACGTTTTCGGTCCACGTGTAGATGCGTACATTTTGTTTAGGAAACTTATTTGTTGATGTTCCAATGACAATGGTAAAATTGTAGATATATAGCTGCCTACTGTAATAGGCGGCTTGATCTGCCACTTTTGGTAACGCCTGGTTCTTTTGACAATCAAAGGATATTGTGAAGGTTCTGTCGTCATACTCCCGCAACATTATGAAAAACATTTTAGCTTTCAGCTTCATTTTTTTCGATTTTAAGTTTTTCCTTTAACTCCAAGCATTTCGAGCAGACATCTGTGCTTGGGGTTTTAAAACCGATATTGTAATGTTTTACAAACATGTTTCTAAAGTAACATTGTTTTACTTTAAGCGTCACATCTTCTTGCTTTTCCTCGTAAATCTTCCACATTTTTTAATGTTTAAATCGGATGGGACATATTTTCTTGTAGAAGTTGCAGACCTACAGTAGTGTGATTCAATACATTTAAATGTCTCAATAAATCTCATTACGTTTTCTTTTTTCCTTAAATTTTTCCTCGATATCCTATCACCACCTCGATTTTCTTTTGGAAACTCCCCGGTTAGCAAAAATTTTTTTGAAATGTTTCTTAGTCTGTGCACACCAACGTTAAGAATATTTGCAAAAGTCTTTTGGCAAACTTGTAACAATTTGTATGGTTTTACGTATGTTCTTATATAAAACTTTGTATATGTTAAGGAGGCAGCACGTTGTCCCACTTTACGATGTCGCTGTACGGGTGAATGTATTTTCATATATTTTAACATAAAGTTATCCTGATAAACTTTATCAGGATTTGAATAAAAGGTTTGGTGAAATTTTCGAATATCCTGTGGATTCAAATTATTACACTTCAGCTTATCGGAGTTATGTTTGCATGCCCTAATTTGATTAATATTTGGCGGTTTTAACGATGAATACCTGAAATGAAATAAAAAATATGAATTACCACTACACAATCTCGATAATACACAGCTAAGAACCTTCTCAACAATGTGCTCAACAACACGCACTACCTACCTATGCTAAACTTATTTTTGACACCCTGTCGGAAATTAACGAACGAACACACTTTAAAAATAAAATAAAATCCTGTATTACATACCTACAAAGTAAAATGTGATCGTTCTAAAGGTAATTCACAATAGGTAATGATTGTTTACATTCGTTCAAAACATAAAAAGTACCTATTTTATATCTTGGTTATGTTCTGTATTATTGATTCATTTACAGCTCAATACAGGGCATTAGAAACATACCTCTCACGCTTTTTCACATTTCTTTTCCATTGCGATTTGTTACGGATCCTCTTCCTTGCTGCATTACCTTCGACAGGGGCAATATTAATTTCCATTTTCACACTTTTTTCCACACACAATTAAATTAAAACTAACACGCAGTTCACAAAAACAATAGCCGGGCGCCATTAAATCTCTCAACAACATGCTAAGCTGTCATTGGTCGAGCCTCGACAGTGTCGCTTTTGCATCCAATGTTTTGAATAGAGTCGGTTTTGCACTTAAGCAAGTATTTCAAGGGACTTTTTGTATAGGATAGAGGCGACTTTGCTCACTTCTGTTTTAGTACAATGCAAAATGAAATAATAAAGAATGTTGCCACATGAAAACATCGCATGACGATAATTTGTGACAGAGGCGGTTTTGAATCTAGACCCCTCAATTGTAGGTAAATGCTATACAATTTTTGACAGATGAGATTGCAAACATTGTTAAAAATACAGGTTTTGCCCCTGTGATCTATGATATACTTACTCCACTACTCAAAATAGACAATAATGTCTATTTTTTTTTTATTCTTCCATCAAACTAACATTTGAAAAATTTAAACTTTTCAGTTATGAACGCAGAAAAATTATAGACAAGATATCGGCCCACATTGACTCAAAGAAAGCAAGCAAGCTCGCAGACAAAGTGATAGCTTTGGCTCAGGAGTTGATCTCCAGCTCTAAGTCACAGAAACGGAAGCACGAGTCCAGTGACCGTGATAAGGAGGTCAAGCGGTCCCGGCACGATGAGGTTTTAATATTTAATTATCATACTAATAATTTATTAATTATTATATAATGTTAATATCAATCTGCATAGCCTTTTCCCAACTATGTTAGGGTCGGCTTCCAGTCTAACCGGATGGAGCTGAATACAAATAATTTAAATAAAGCAACTCCCTATCTGAACTCATAAGACTGGTTGTCGGAATTTCGGGCTTCTGATGACCCGTAATGACTCAAAGATCCACAAATGATAGCCGGGACAAACGGCTTCGCCGTGGCCTGTCTTCACGGCGATGTCCTCCCTCAGGCGTCCAGTGAGTGACAATCATACTAAGATTTTTTTAAATTAATTATTTTTATTTAAGGTTAAAGAGGAAAAAGATGGCAAAGATGATAAGAAAGAGGATAAAAAGAATGGAGTAGAATTGCCAACAGTGTTGCCGGAAGGAGAAACGGTTGGCTCCAAGATGGCAGTGCTAAGTGCCGACAGGATTAAGGTACATTATTTTTCTTTTTTAACTATTACATGAATAAAAAAAACACTATTAAAACACCATGGAAAGAAACGGTAAAATCAAGGCCCTCTTTGGGCTCTGCCGCAGTCGGGTATGGATTTCTACACATTTATTCCGCTCGGCACATTCAATTCGGCAGTATTTGTTGAATAACAAAGCTGACCCGAAAAAATTACGACACATTCAGCTTTCGTACGGCTAGAGCCGATCGGCATCTACACTCGATGAATCATGCTTGAGTGGGTTCGGTAAATTCGAGCTAAGCAGAGCGGCGTTTTCCGAAGATGTAACATAAATAATGCACAACCTGGGGTCATTTTACTCATAATTATGAACAACTTTTACTATTGGAGCAAACCAGAAATCGCAAAAAAACAATCAGCTGTTCCCTGTACTCAATCTGCCTAGCCGTCGGCTTCCAGTCTAACCGGATGCAGCTGAATACCAGTATTTTACATGGAGCGACTGCCTATCTGACCTCCACAACCCAGTAACTGGGTAATACGATACCCCTTGGTAAGACTGGTTGTTCAGACTTTCGGGCTTCTGACGACCCGTAACGACTGTCAAAGATCCACGAATGACAGCCGGGACCAACGGCTTAACGTGCTTTCCGAGGCACGGAGGAGTCTCGTTATGTAAAGAACGGTCACCCATCCACTGACCAACCCCGGCAAGCGTAGCTTAACCTGATGGATCGACCCGTGCGGCTGTTATTACTTAGCCACGAGCTCCTCTGTTCCCTGTGCTTTGTGTAAATAATTTAATCACCGCTGCTCTCAAAACGGAGAAGGAAACCATTGTGAAGAAACCAGCATGTCTTAGAACCAAAAATTTAAAGTTATGTGATATCTACCAATCCGCAATGGGCCCGCGTGGTAGAATACAGCCCACTCCCTCTCACATAATGAGAAGGCATGTGTCCCAGCAGTGGGAACATTATAGGCTGAGTATACCATGCTTGCTGAATAAATAAATGGACTATAAAACTTTCCAGTTGATGATGGCAAACGCTCAAAAAGAAATAGAGGAACGTAAGCGCGCCCTGTTGGCTATGAAGGGCGAGTCCAAGACTGGTGTCAGTGCTGCTGCCGCCGCCGCTCAGCAGCTGAAGATGCAGGTGCAGCAGACCAGCTCTATTGCTCCACCCAGTGTGATCAAACCAGTGCTGTATTCTAAACCTGGTAAGTTATAGTTTGGTCAGTAACAATCAATCTGCCTAGACTTTTTCCAACTACAGCATGTACCAGAAAGGTGTGGTACAGACCATCAAACAGAACAACTTTCTCTATGGGACCAACATCGTAATCGCGAAAAATAATCAGCCGACCCATACATTGCGTCGAGTAGGTATTGAAGTTTTCTATGGGACAGTTGATAATTTTTTTTTGATTTTCTGTTGATGTCTGTACCGCACCCTTAAATTCGACCACATATTTACGGTATACCCTGTATTGCAACTGCATATCTGACCTCCACAACCAAGTTACTGGGTAACACGATACCCCTTAGTAAGACTGGTTGTCAGACATTCGGGTTTCTGTCGACCCGTAACGGCTGTCAATGATCCACAAATGACAGCCGGGACCAACGGCTTAACGTGCTTTCCGAGGCACGGAGGAGTCTCGGTATGTAAAGATGGTCACCCATCCATGGACCAAGCCTGGCAAGCGTAACTTAATCTGATGGATCGACGCGTGCGGCTGTTATTACTTAGCCACAAGCTCCTCTCCGATTGTTCTATTGTTTTTTAATATGTATTACACTTAAAAATTATGCTTATAACCGAAGTGTTAATCAACCGTGGCTGACCGTATCATCCAATATGGATGACATTCATTTTTTTAATTTAGCGTTTGAAAACTAATAGAGAAAAGTTTTTTTTTTACTGCCTCTTTGGTCTGTTAGTCTCAAGCGCTATTGCAACATGAGGTCCTGGGTTCGGTTCCCGGGTTGGGCAAAGTGCTATTGACATTTTCCATCAGGAATTTCTCAGTAGCAGCCCGGAGTCTGTGCCCGGTTGATGGCAATAGGCTCGCCCCCTATTACATTGGACTTAAACATTACTGGTGAACTGTGGGTGTACTATAGGTACACCTCTGCCCAACCCTTCGGGGATTACAGGCTGATGTTATAATATGTTATTTTAGAAAAAATATAAACAACAGTAAGGAAAGTAGAGTATTAGCTTAAACAAGTGTATTTTTTTTTAAACAAGCTTTTATTAATCCGGGTATCATCCAGAACCAGAGTACTTGTCAAGACAAATCAAACGAGGCCAAACTCGATAGGGTTGCGTCGTTTTATTACTGAGATCCCTTGGCCAACTTCCGACGCCATCATCAGATCAGCTCCATGTCATAATAATATTGCATTGTCATCCGATTTACATATGCATGTAAAATTTCTGCTCAATCTGAAACCGAGAAGTGGGTCAAATTTAACTTGCAAGATTAGATCCATACACCGGGACAGGTGAAACTAAATAAAAGCTTGTAATAAAAATAGCGAAATTGTAAGTGTTTTAAAATGATCTGCTCCACAGTTGGTGCCAGTGCCATGTCCCAGGAAGAATTGGAGAAACAGCGCAAGATTGCGGAATTGCAAGCCAGGATCCAGAGGAAGCTAGCTGGTGAGTTCCTGCAGAGTAAATATTATATAATAAAGAAAAGAAAAAGCAAAAAAAAAGACGAGAAGAGGAGAGTAGATAAAGAGGTAAAATTTGTGAGTTTGTATGTAGGAGCAAGGTATCTTCGGAACTACTGATCCGATTCTAAAGAAGCTAGTAATTCATATTTCCATACAGGAATAGTAACAAATTAATATCAACGTCAACTTTTAGAATGCACGCTCTTAATCCTTAATCTCTGAATCCGCAGGTGGAGCCTTAACAAGTACAGCGGGTAGTGGGCCTGCGCCCCTGATCTTAGATCGTGAGGGTCGCACGGTGGATACTAGCGGCAAGCGAGTGCAGCTGACACACGTGGCTCCCACCCTTAAGGTAAGGACATATCATCATCGTCATCTGCCTGCCTTTTCCCAATTATGTCGGGGTTGGCTTCCAGTCTAACCGGATGCAGCTGAATACCAGTATTTTACATGAAGTGACTGCCTGTCTGACCTCCACAACCCAGTTGCTGGGTTACACGATACCCCTTGGTAAAGCTGGTTGTCTTTTTTTAACGTCGGAGCTCAATTCACCCTAAGTATCAAGGTTTTGAGAGTGCGTATGTAAATACGACACAGGAGTAATTGACGGAGCTCATTTATATGTATTTGAAAGAGTGTGGGTACCAAAATACTTCCTTGAGGTATACCGTAGTTGATATACTTCTCGTCACTAAAAACGGAGTCAATTTTAACACACTGGTTACGCACGACCGAGGTAATCTAGCTTTGTAAATATTTAGGTCCACACCACGTATTCCTATTAGGCTCTATTTTGGCCACAAGTTTGGGAACAGAAACTGTATCAAAAGCCTTCGTTAAATCTAAAAAAAACACCATTGCATTTAAGGCAGTTATCTAGTTTGTCGATTTGGTGAAATCAGAGACGTGTTACGACTATTGTATAGAATCTCTAACTGAACAGACAGCTGTGCTGCTGGACAGTTTGTTGCGCCACTGGTAGTTTTCAGCTAAAGCACTAGGAAGTGGTGAAGGGCGAGCGGCCGCGGGACGTTCTCATGTCATTTTGACATTCAAAAATGTTTGATTCTCTAGTCTAATTTGAATAAAAGACATATGATTTTGATTGTTTATGGTAAGTACGTTATTTCTTAGATTTTTACGTTTTTTTTTTCAGGCTAACATCCGCGCAAAACGCCGCGAGGAATTCCGCCTCCAACTGTCGGGCACGACGTCGGCCGAGCCGGCCGCGACTCCCTGGCACGACGCGCGCGTAGCCGCCCGCCCAGCTGCGCGTGCGCGTCGCCCGCTGCGCTTCCACGAGCCGGGCAAGTTCATGCAGATGGGCGACCGGCTCCGGATGAAGGTAACCCTACGCTCCCTCTCCTACCTATAACGATGTACAGCTTTCGACAAAAAGTACGCGCTTCGGAAATCATCGTATATCTTCGTAACTATGAACGCGCACTTTGATGTCAATTTAGAGCCATTTTCAGACAATTATTTGTTTATTTTAAAATGAATAATTTGAATAAACTTTCCAATATTTATTTTATTTTATTAATTTTAAGAAAACTTACAGCTAATACATTCGAGTAGTCAGAAGTAATATATAGAAGAAGGCCAATTACATAAATTAATTATATAAAATTATATATAAAATTTACAAAACGGTACAAACAGCGTGAGAGTTAAAACGTAGAAACAATAGAAGAGAATAAACAAAAATAAAATACATTAAAAAACAAAGTTACACTTCAAAGAAAAAGTTACTTATTTTTTTTTTTTTCTGGACACTGTAAATAAATCAAGCTCAACATCCCGGCACACTATGTTGAACTGTGGCGGCATCTACATCGCCACATACGAACTACGCAACACAATGACATGACGTCACGCAAAAATCCTGCATCGCGCAATTAGAGTTTACCGCGCGACTAGCATCTAAACAACGTCCCGACATCAACCGTCGCGCAGTTGCCCACCAGACACAACACCCGTCTGGTCGGAGGATCCTCTCTTTTCTATGGAGGATGAGTGAACTTTATACCCTGTTCCTCATGCCTCTATAGAACATTCGACATTCTCTTAAATTATATGTATTTTGCCTACGACGAAACACAGACGGTACACGAAGTATCTTGGCCACCAACTCAGGGACATCAGTATACCCGTTTATAAAGCATATAACTTAAGGCGCGGACTGACTACGATTTTAAACGGCACACAACCGCGTAATCTTTTGTCACCATTAGCTGGCTTGAAATAAGGTTGAAAATTTTAAATATTATTTGTGTTGCCGAGATGTGACTAAGCTGCGAATGTGCATTTATTTTCCGGGTTTTCTTTAGATTATTCAGAATAAATTAAATAATTGTCCGGTTAAAGTTTTAAAATAATGATAATTTTATTAAATTCTTTAAAAAAAATATGTCGTTATCGCTGAAAATACAGAGATGTTCGAAGCCAAAGTTTATTTTTGTGGAGCAACTTCCACAATTTTTTTTGGAAAAATTAAACTATTTTTTACTATTCTATTCGGTTACAATTTATCTTTAAATCCTTTCTCTGTCCACCGTATTTTTTGCCTCGGATAGTTTAATACTCGATAATCCAAGAGACCAATTTTTGTGAATATTGCGCTAATACCGCGCCTTAAAATCTAAAATCTCTGCTTTTCTTTTCTAGGCGCAACTCGAAAAGCTACAGAACGAAATATCTCAGATAGCTCGCAAGACTGGCATCTCGTCGGCCACCAAGCTAGCGCTGTTGGCTGCAGACACACCGGACTCCGACAGAGTGCCAGATATTGAGTGGTCAGTATAATCTCCATCATCTGCCTGGCCTGCCCCCAACTATGTTGGAGTCGGCTTGCAGTCTAACCGGATGCAGCTGAATACTAGTATTTTACATGGAGCGACTGCCTATCTGACATCCACAACCCAGTGACTGGGGAATACAAACCTTTAGTCCGTTCAACTGATTTTGACTTCTAATCCTTAGGCTTATGGATGGCCTTAAAGGCAAAAAACCGGCCAAATGCGCGTCGGACCACGCACAATGAAGGGTTTCGTAGTTGGGATGAATTTATCCCAAGAACAAACTTAACATTGTAGTTGAAAAACATGTTCTCCCATACATTCTAACTGTAAATGTAAGTTTGTACTCACAATATTGAGAGATTCACCATGTTACTTTAAGACCACAGACTTCTTATAGGTTTTCCTGTAATCTACAGGTAAAGATCTATTTTCTGTTTTTTTTTTAAAGTTTAGGCTCAGTAGTTTTGGAGATAAGGGGGGGGGGGGGGGGAATGGTCAATTTCGTCTATTTTCTTAAATAACTTTAAAACAATTTATTTTAAAATTATAAAAAAAAAATATTTGAAACCCTCATAGTAAGCCCTTTCATTTGATATGTCACACGGTATAGTTGCGAAAAAAATTTTTTTTTTGTTATTTGCCCCCCAAAACTGACCCCCATATTCAAAATTCATTTATTTACTTTACCTGTTCGTGTTTGGGTCACTGAAATTCATATGTGTACCAAATTTCAACTAAATCGGCCCTGTAGATTCGGAGCAATTGCTGTGACAGACAGACAGACACACGAGTGATCCTATGAGGTTTCCGTTTTCTTCCTTTTGAGGCACGGAACCCTAAACGTGGATTTTTCGATAATTTTGAACATTCAAATTACAAACATTCATCCCTTATTTTACCCATGTCCACTTAACGTAATTGTTCTAGACTATGCTATGCTTCAATATTGATTTTATTACTAATGTGAAGTGTTAAAAGTAAAAATTCGACAATGTTATTTAAATGTATTTGTACGCCTCTGGGCAAAACATAGAGGATCTACCTGCGTATAACATCTCGCACACTGTTGTAATTTAACCTATGTTTACAAATAAAGCATTCTGATTCTGATTTTGATTCTCCATTCAAAATAAGATTAAAATAAATAAATAAATAAATTGTTTATTTATCCAAAATAAAATATACACACAGACACAGTTCAAAACAAATCAATACAATAGAATAAGCATATAGGTTTGCAAAAAAGGTCTATGCATACAAAAATAGTGTACCTACCCTGTCTCTTAAACTAGGAAGAAACCTGTATCTTAAGAGACAGTGATCGGCCAAAATTTAA
Source organism: Cosmia pyralina (assembly GCA_946251885.1). Lineage (NCBI taxonomy): Eukaryota > Metazoa > Arthropoda > Insecta > Lepidoptera > Noctuidae > Cosmia > Cosmia pyralina. The sequence goes on along the minus strand of OX276368.1, from coordinate 16,796,340 downwards.
ATTGAATAAAAACTAAAAACTTACAAGAGTGAATGAAAGTGTGTCAATTACCATTACTAATGCATATTAATATTAATATTAGTGTTAGTGTGTGTGTTGTGATTAGACATTTAACAAACGTTTTTTACAGTCCGTTCAACCGATTTTGACTTCTATTGCGTTGGTGGCATGACAAATGGCAGCTGCAGTAAACAGTTGGTATTGTAACCACTTTTTAGGGTTCCGTACATCAAAAGGAAAAAACGGAACCCTTATAGGATCACTCGTGTGACTGTCTGTCTGTCCATCTGTCACAGCCAATTTACTACGAATCTAATGGACCGATTAAGTTGAAATTTGGTACGCATATGAACTTCTGTGACCCAAACACGGACGGGTTTACGGTGTTTTGAATATGGGGGTCACTTTTGTGGGTCAAATAAGTTTTTTTTTTTATAATTTTAAAATAAAATGTGGAGCTCGTGGCTAAGTTGGATAGTATTTTTTACAACATTTTATCTTCGCCCCGAATCCTATTATCTACAGGGTTATTTGTAAATTACTAACAACCTCTTAAGGGGTCATTGTACAATGTACTCATCATTATGAGCAACTTTTACTATGGGACCAAACCTGAAATCGCGAAAAAAAAATCAGCAGTTCAGTACATTTATTTACATCAAACTCATCAAAATGTACGAGACAGCAGATTTTTTTTTTCATATTTCAGGGTTAGTTCCATGGTAAAAGTTGTTCATTTTCATGAGTACTACACTCTGTTAAAGTATGTCCCTCGTATAACCTAACACCGTGTATAAATAAAAAACTTTTTTACAAAAAAATATAACCAACTTCCAAAAACAACACTACAAAGTGAAAAATAACTTTAATTTCGGAAGTCGGTGTCTTTGGTTTCTTTTTAGTTTCATTTTTTGCCACCGGCTTCCGAAATTAAAGTTATTTTTCACTTTGGAGTGTTGTTTTTGGAAGTCGGTTGTATTTTTTTGTAAAAAAGTTTTTATTTTTCACTTTTTAGTGGTTCACATGTGCTTACCCCTTCACAGCGTACTGGCGTGATGTTATGTTATGAACTGGTGTAAACAACAAACAGACATAAGATTTCAGCAATCCCAGTCCATTTGCTATCATTTATTGAGGAGTTCCGTTGCCTATCTCAAAAGTTCTTCATCAGATCTTCACCAAATTGAAATGGGACCACTCCAAGAAAGTACTCTTCCAAAAACTATCCAAATCGCTTCAAGTGTGCCTATAAAATTGGAAGAGTTCTCTCTATTTCTCCAGGATCCCATCATCAGATCCTGACTTGATGATCATGGGACCACCTGGGAAGTATACCCTTTCAAACAAAAAAAAAATAATCCAAATCGGTCCAGCCATCTTCGAGTAATCGGGGAAGGTTCCGACGAATTGAGAACCTCCTCCTTTTTGAAGTCGGTTAAAAAAGAGAAGTCCTGACTGGCTCATCAACGCCCAGCCCAAACCCTTGGACCTAGAAAAATGAAATTTTGCACAGAGGTTCCCTTTATAATGTAGAAGGAATAAGGAAGGAATTCCCGGTAGTACGTTGTCGTGGGATATTTTCCGACATCACGCGGGCGAAGCCGCGGGCTAACGCTAGTTGTTTATTAAAGCACTTACCAAACTTTAAACCATTATTATCCAGGTGGGACAGCGTAATCCTGATGACGCCTGAAGAGCGTCAGGCTAAGCGTCACCCCGACGCCCCGGACGCGTCAGACTCGCGCACGCACACGCAGCGGGTCGACGCTTGCCACGTGGGGGACGACGACATTGTGGACAACCTGAACGAAGCCGCCATCACCAACTTAGTTGAACATCCGCAGCAGTTGAGACCGCCAAGTAAGTCATTAAAATCATCCGACGAGCCCTTGTCACCGAAGGCGTTCCAGCTGTATTAGAAACCAATGGCTTGGCACGCGACGATGGCAAGAGACCGGACGGCATTTCTTTATTTCCATGGAAGGTGGGAAGGCCTTTAGTGTGGGACGCAACGTTTGTCGATACTCTTGCGCCATCCCATCTTCCTGGGTCTGCGTGCTGTGCTGGCACTGCTGCTGCCGCTGCGGAAAACCTCAAGCGGCAAAAATATAATAACCTTATTGGTAACTATATTTTCGAGCCGTTTGGGGTTGAAACCCTCGGGCCGTGGGGTCCGAGTACTCATGGTCTCTTTAAAGATATATCGAAACAGCTGGTTGACACTTCCCGTGACCCAAGGGCTGGCTTGTACCCTGGCCAGAGGTTAAGCATTGCCATACAACGTGGCAATGCCGCCAGTCTCTTGGGTACTTTACCAGTCGACAGCGATGCGGAGGAATTTTTCGACGCCTTTTTTTAGTTTGTGAATAGTTTTAGTTTTATGTTAGAATATATTTTTGTTATTTTTTAGATTATTGCTTGTCGTTATATGCAATATTAAAAGTATTAAAGTCATTTATTTCCATGGAGATGTAAATCTATGAAGATGGCATATTTTACTACAGGAATAATAGTTATACAAACATCAATCGTGTCGACACACACATGTCAAAAAGCGTTTTGTCTCTTTTTACCCGACTGCGGCAAAGCCCAAAAGGAGGGTTATGTGTTTGACCTGTATGTATGTAAGTATGTCCGTTTCTTTGTTCCCTCGTAACTCCTAAACGAATGAACGGATTTGGATAAATTATACGTCTTTAGATTTGTCTTGGTAGCGCGGGTGTCACTGGCTACATTAAAATCAAAAACAAAGTAAAATGGCGGATTTGGGGTGCATATTGTGGAGATCGATTTTTTTTTCTTCTAATACCATCGAGTGGGATATCGAGTGGGTTTTAAAAGGTGATTACAAAAATATATGCAACTTATATGATTAAAAATAATTCAAAGTGACGAATCGTAAAAACACGTAAATAAAATAAAAAAAAGGCTTGGCTATTTTTGTGCACTTGATCCAAAAAAAATAATTCTCACGACCAAAACTCCTTTCAAGAACTAAATCGTCTGCGAAATCTTTCACATTTGTAAACTAAATAGCTGGAAATAAAAAAAAAGTAATTAAAAAAAACTAAAAAACCCGACTGCGGTAAAAAACTGAAAAGCTAAAAACAAGCCCATTTTAAATTAAATAAAAGTTTGAAGCAGGCGGGACCCATTCCATTTTTATATTTTCTAACTCATATCGGTCCCGCCTGCTTCCAACTTTTATTTAATTTAAAAAGACGATTTGACGGCGTGACCGGTCGCCATGTTGATTGCCGATTGTTGTGGTAGAAGATTGGCAGATGTACTGTCAAACGGTTGCTTTCTCTCTCTTGCACTCGTAGAACAACCCTACGAAAGGCGGCCATGTTAAGTGCTCGATTTTTGTAGATATGCACGCTAATTTTGTAGGTAGGGCAAAGTCCATAGGTTTATAAGTCAAGTGACACTTTTCGAACGTCAAAATGACATAAGACAATCCCCCGGCACGCCCGCCCCTGTAGCCAGAGGTAGCCAGTTGGATCTTCACGATCAATCTGCCTAGCCTTTTCCCAACTGTATTGGGGTCGGCTTCCAGTCTAACCGGATGCAGCTGAGTACCAGTGTTTTACATGGAGCGACTGCCTATCTGACCTCCACAACCCAGAAACTAGGTAATACGATACCCCTTGGTAAGACTGGTTGTCAGACTTTCGGGCTTCTGATAACCAGTAACGACTGTCAAAGCAGTGTTGAAAATTCAGTGTGCGAAAAAAATCGCCGCGATATTTTTACGTCCGTGTTTATGTCGGCTTAGAGAATTTATTTTTGTGCTTAGTACATTAACGTAATCGTAGCAAAAGGAGTATGTAAGGATCGTAGCAGGTGGTGTTCTGCCTACTCCCATGGGAAGAAGGCATGAGTTTATGTGTGTGTGTTGTATTGTACATTAATTTATTAAACTTTCGTCAGGGTCGTGACGTATTGTATAATAGGAGTGAGGCGTATTTATCGAAACAGTTAAGAAAAACAGGTTTTTAAAAGTAACAACATTGAACAGATATCTCAAAACGGAAAAAACAGTTCCTGCCTGTTTTGCAACCTACAACAGACATTGTCGTAACTGGTGTGTGTATCTGTGTAATATAACAAGCTTTTCTCTATCTAGCTTATGGATGTTTACATTGTTAGAAAGAGAGAGATGCAAACGAAACTGACCTGGAACAGTTTGGAACAAGAGATAGCATCTGTTCTCTGGGACAAGCTCTTTAAAAAAAATAGAACTTATTAAAGCAATGTAACAGGCTGTTATTTTGGAACTGTTATTTCCCTGGAACTGGTTTCTAATTTTACCTGCTATGTACGGTCAGCAACCGCACATTGTACTCTGGCCTAGTTAAAAATACTGCAAATATTGTTAATTAATAAAATATAGTATCGTCACGTACGCAAGTACGTCAGTCTTCGGTTTTGTATCGAGCTCTCGCAACATCGAACATTTTTATTATTTTCTTTTACATTAATTTAGTGAAGTTTCCTATCAAATCCTTTCTTGAACAGTAACATTTATTTTATTAACATTTTCATTATATGTAAAGGCTTGCCCTTACATGCTACATACCACCTCTATTGTGTAACTATATTAGCATTTTTTAATTCAATTTTTTTTAAATACACAGATTCCATAAATTATTAAATTACATTAGATCTTTTTTATATGTTTTTTAACAGGTTAAAGGCACTCTCGTGCCCGGAAACCTCTTCAAAAATATGGATTAGTGATCGCAGTATGATCTTTGTTATCATTCCGCACGTACTGAAGCGCGCCTACTTATGCTAACTCGTGTAACGAAACCATAGCGAGATCTAACTCGATCCCAACGCCATCTATCGAGCTATGCGACAACTCGCGGAACAAATTTGAAGTTATTTTTTTCGATTTTTTTGTTGAATTTGTATGTGTTTTTGTTGGTTATTTTGTGGGTTTTTTTTTTTTTTGTTGAGAATTTTTGTTTTTTTAGGACTGTGCTGAATAATGTTTTGATCAAATGAAAGATGTTAATATGTTGAAGAGTATGTAAGTTTCTGTGTTGTTTTGTTGTTAAGTAAGTAGTTTTTAAGAACAGAGCAGCGTGGTATACTAGGCGTTAAACTAACGGATCGTGTTGGAAACACAATACCGCGCTCCAGAACAAAGATAGCTAACGTGACTCAAAATGCTGCCCAATTTAAATGGGAGGCAGGACATGTCTGCCGACAAACTGTGGGCCCAGACAGCACAGAACTGGTGCCTTGTGACAGACCGCGAAGGAGATGGCGGGACGAGCAAGATAGGTTCCGTCAAAATTGGGAAGAGGACGCGCGGGCTCGCGGAAGATGGAAGGAGTGGAGGGAGACCTTTGCCCAGGAGTGGGAGAGCGTAGGCTAGTAAAAAAAAAGAAAACTTTTTATTATAATTATGTGATTTTTAGGGTTCCGTACCACAAAAGGAAAAAACGGAACCCTTATAGGATCACTTCGTTGTCCGTCGGTCTGTCAGTCAGTCTGTCAAGACTCTTTTTAACACGCTTTTATTAGCTTCACCTGTATGTATGTTTGTATGTATGTAACGGAATCTTTGAACTCGATTTTTACCCACTTTAAATGGTTAGATTAATTCGAAATTTTGCACACATAACAGGGCCCGATGACAATACAATAATTTAATAATTTTATCCTGTTATCCTGATCAGGATCATCAGGTTAACGATTTATTTCTAAAAAATTGAAAAATAAATTATAGTTTAAAAAATTAAATACACGCTTTGATACCATTAAACTGAACTAAAAAGTAAAAAATATTTTGTTCACTATAAAAATAAAGTGATTAACGAGAAAATTAATGTTATTGTAAAAAAAAGCGTGGGGTGCTTTCGAATTACAGAGTTAGTGTAAGAATGTCGTACAAAGCACTCCACGCTTTTTTACAATGACATTAATTTTCTCGTTAATCACTTTAATGATATTAAAGCGTGTTTTTTAGTTTTTTAAACTATATTTTTTTTTCAGGAACGCGTGGATGTATCAAGTTGGAATTAATATCAAATACTTAGTTCCAAAAAAATCAAGTTTCTACCTAAATCAATCTGCCTAGCCTTTTCCCAACTACTCGTATGTTGGGGTCGGCTTCCAGTCTAACCGGATGCAGCTGAATACCAGAATTTTACATGGAGCGACTGCCTATCTGACCTCCACAACCCATTAACTGGGTAATACGATACCCCTTGGTAAGACTGGTTGTCAGACTTTCGGGCTTCTGACGACCCGTAACGACTGTCAAAGATCCACGAATGACAGCCGGGACCAACGGCTTAACGTGCTTTCCGAGGCACGGAGGAGTCTCGATATGTAAAGATGGTTACCCATCCACGGACCGACCCCGGCAAGCGTAGCTTAACCTGATGGATCGACCCGTGCGGCTGATATTATTTAGCCACGAGCTCCTCCAAGTTTCTACCTAAATTCAATGAAAAAATACGACCATTTATGCGACATATTTTGATACTCGCAAGTATATCAAAACCTATGGGGTTCTTTCCGCTGTCCTAGAATCATGAAATGTGGCAAGAAGTAAGGTCTTCAGCACAAATAAAGGAAAACGGAAACATTCAACTTCTGCCCTGCTAGAAGAGCTCATAGTAAGCCTTGTGAACTGAACAGCAGATTTTTTTTCGCGATTTCTGGTTTTGTCCCATAGTAAAAGTTGTTCATAATCATGAGTACAATGACCCCTTAAGAGGTTTTGCGCATTTAACGTTACACGTTGTATGTAGTTCGGGTGACAATACTATAGTTTGATAACTTGGAGCTGATGTGATGATGGAGCGAGGAGGTGGATAGTGGAACTCTTCAGTGGCTCCTAGTAAACCCTTCGAGTATCGGGTCATACGATTCGTTTTGACGAGTCCAATAGATTGGATTTGGTAATGAGGGTCTGATGATGGAGCCGGAATTCTTCTGTAGCTACTAGTAAATCCTTCGAGTTTCGGCTCCATTAACCCTAATGCTAACCTCGCTCACTTGCTATCGAATTTCTGCGTTCTCCATTGTTGGAAAGACATGTGACGCGGCAATGTAAACACTCATTTCCCTTGACGTTGTCACAGCAATGTTTAGGGAAATATTTCCGGCAGCGGCATAGAAATATAAAAAAAATATCTATGGGCAGCGCGAATGGCAATGGTAATGCCTGAATTTAAACGGGGTAGGTATTAAATTTTTAGGGTTCCGTAGCCAAATGGCAAAAAACGGAACCCTTCTAGATTCGTCATGTCTGTCTCTCCGACCGTCCGTATGTCACAGCCACTTTTTTCCGAAACTATAAGAACTATATTGTTGAAACTTGGTAAGTAGATGTATTCTTAGAACCGCATTAAGATTTTCACACAAAAATAGAAAAAAAACAATAAATTTTGGGGTTCCCCATACTTAAAACTGAAACTCGAAAATTTTTTTTCATCAAACCCATACGTGTGGGTTATCTATGGATAGGTCTTCAAAAATGATATTGAGGTTTCTAATTTTTTTTTTTTTCTAAACGGAATAGTTTGCGCGAGAGACACTTCCAAAGTGGTAAAAAGTTTTATCTTTCTCTTATTTTAGAAGTTACAGGGGGGGGGGGGGGGCTGTAACTTCTAAAATAAGAGAATGATAAAACTAAAAAAATTATATGATGTACATTACCATGTAAACTTCCACCGAAAATTAGTTCGAACGAGATCTAGTGAGTAGTTTTTTTTTTAATACGTCATAAGTCGGTATAATAGGTTGGGGAAAAAGTTTCTTCGCAATTTTTAAGAAAATTGAAAACATTTTTAATATACATTATTTACATTTATCTAAAGTATGTAGGTACCATTTTGTTCGATAACTTTTTGCCATCTTGTAGGTAGGGACATGATCCCATTGCTATAGAAATTTTGGGACTTCTGATCAAAATACCGCGACAAGTGGTTTTGGCAGTCCTCTCGTGATGTTAACCTGACACTGCCTAAAGAATTCTGAAGAGACCGAAACAGGTGGAAATCTGAAGGTGCAAGGTCAGGACTATATGGCGGATGCATTAACACCTCCCAGCCAAACTCTCTTCATTTTTGCTGAGTGGCTAAAGATGTGTGAGGTCTAGCGTTATCATGATGAAAAACCACACCCCTTCTGTTGATTAATTCCGGCCGCCTTCTCACAACTTCTTGCTTTAATCTCATTAGTTGTTCGCAGTAGAGTTCAGAATCGATGGTCCTGCCTGGTGGTAACAGCTCATAATGAATAATGCCCTTCCAATCCCACCACACACACAGCATCACCTTGTTGCGAGTTAACCCGGGTTTCGCCACAGTCTGTGAAGCCTGACCGGCCTTTGACCACGACCTTTTTCGCACGTTCTTGTTGTACGTGATCCACTTTTCATCACCAGTTATCAGCTTCTTCCAAAATGGTTCGGTTTCATTACGTCGTAATAAAGAATCACAAATGAGTACACGGTTCATTAGGTTTCTTTCAGTGAGCTCGTGATGTACCCAAATATCGAGCTTTTTTGTGTACCCAGTTTTTTTCAAATGCGCCAAAACTGTTTTGTGGTCAATTCCCAGTTCTTCAGCTACTATGCCGATACCGCCGAGCTGATGTACCGATCTTGCTCCAATTTTTCAAAAATGGCATCCATTTTATCCGTAATAGGGCGACCAGAGCGACGTGCATCTTTGACATCAAAATTCCCGGATTGAAAACGCTTAAACCAAATTTGTGCTACTCTCACAGACACTGCACTGGGTCCATAAACATCGCAAATTTTTTTCGCGGCTTGCGTTGTTGCATTTTTACCTTTTTTGTAGTAAAATTTTGAAATGTATTGAATTTCTTCATTAGATTCACTCATCTTGACAGTACGAAAAACAAACGAAAATCACACATTTTCCTAATTTGAATTTGGAATTATGTTATTTAAAATTTAAACTTTCAATGATACCAAAACCAGCCAGATACAAATAGTATAGCCAAAGAGATTTTATTTTAAGTTCATACATACTATAATGCGAAAAGACTTTTTCTCCAACCTAATATTATTAAAACATCGATCAAAGTTACAACGAACTACAAGAACTTTTATATCATGTTACTTGCTGCTACGGAACTCTTCATGGGCGAGTCCGACTCGCACTTGGCCGCTTTTTTTTACTACTTGCTGCAGATTTTCCTACGGTTTCTGACACTGCCGTAGCTATTGCATTTGCCGCCGGGGTCGCGGATTGTTCGAAAGAGATACCGTGGCTCTGGCACAGGCAACTGAAGAAATACGGGTGGGTTTTAGTCAGTAAAAGTCTGACACGCCCTCCTGCTCCGCCCAGAGCGGGAGAAGTCATTTGATGATTTCCCATCCACAAAAAAAAGAAAAAAAAGCTATTTTTGAATTCATAATCAGAACTTTACGATATGAGTGTAGATAAAAGTGTTTTTTAAAACCAATTTTCAGAAATAAATATCATTTTTCATTACATTTTATGATCATGACATTCAAGGAAAAATATGAAATATGATAAGTAAAATAAAATATGCCAATATTATTCATTAATTTATTTACTTTAAACGCAATTGCTTAATTAATATCTTACATATTTCCTTATATTATAACGAAGATAAAACTAATAAACTTATAATTAAAACTAAATATTTTGTAGGACAAACAGGAAACTATTTTGGTTTACAATTAGATGATATTATTGTTTTATTAAAACAAACATCAGAGCATCGGTGGCTCAGTGGTAACGGCCCCGACTTAAGAGTTGTAGGTCGTGGGTTCGAACCAGAAGAACAATTCCTGTATTACTGTAACTGTCAAAAATACCTCTAATTTTCGTAAACTTTTGTCAATTTTTGACATCGATGGTCACTGAGACGAGATAGCGATCAGATCTTGAACGTTTTTAATAACGGGAATTGTCTTTCAGTTATAATCATCATCAGCATCGACTTCAGCTTCAGGCACACAGAATCTACCAAATCTTTTCATGAATTGTGGGCAAGGAATTTTTATATGACACATTATAACACATCCACTCGCTATGACCATTTTCTCCGTTGTTGTCACTGTCAAATTTACATTACTAGTAATGTCAGTGTTGTTGACAGGAGAATAAGGCGTGAAAACGTTGTTAGGCGTGGCAGATCCATTGTTGAAGTTAGGGGCATACGGAGATAAATTGTCTTTGTTAAATGGTGTTGGTATGCTGTTAAAATTGTTGTTGTATACTTCATTGGCTGGTGCGTGAGGCAAATTGTGGATTACCGAGTTGTTGTTCATTATATTTGCTAATGGATTTTGAGTATAGCTAGGAGGATATGGCGCTAAAGGGTTGTTCCAAGGAGCATAGTTGTTGGCACCAGTGTTGTTGGCGCTAGGAGTATACCTAGGAGCATATGGTACGGGAACGTTGTTATATCCGGGCGTAACGTTGTTATATCCGGATTTATTTGTAGTATATCCGACATATCCGCCAAAGTTTTGTCCGTCCGGATTTTGGTAGTTGTAAAAGTATGGTGTGTTGCTGTTTTGATTTCTATATCTGGGTGTGGTGGGTATTGCGTCACTACCGGTTGCTGCATTCGTTTTCGGTCCATACCCGGGAGGATAACCGTACGGATACGATCTTATTATCGGTCTATTATTATTAATATAACCGTTTTTTACTCCAGAATTGTTGCTATTATTTGTCGTTGTGTTAAATAGGAAATTATAATTCGGATTGAAGATATCATATCGGTTTCCATTCCGACTTCGGCTTCCATTATTATAATTTTCATGAGTATTATTTGAATCGTTGTTGTTAGTGATTTTTGTATTTTTGTAATAAGCGTACCGTTTTTCCCTTTGTAAAAAATCAGTTTTTAAATATTTCTCTACATTATTATTTAAAATTAAATTTTGATGTTTTTCAGTATCTTCGATACTTCTTCGCACTCTTATATCAAAATTTGGATCATCTATTTTAATTCCATAATTGTGGTGTTGAGCAAATATGTTGATAAGACCAACGACAAAATATATTGGTAGCATTTTTACTTTGATTGCGTGGTTTGGTAACCAGCTAGATGGGTCGATGATCTTCAAAAGATGGCTGCGTTGGGGAGTATGTTCTTCTAGTTTATCAACTTATGGTTTCAACAACATAGATGGTATATTTCATGAACTGATTAGTAAGGACGATACATAGTTTCTTAGGAGTGATGCTGTTCCACAATCAATGGTACACTTCATATTGTGTCCAACTTCTCCTGTTGCAAGCACTTTGCAGGAACTGATGGACGCGGCGTCGTAGCCAAATTCTGGGCTGATTTAATTTATATTGCTAAGGAGTAATCATATACTGGATGACTTTTTTTACCGTCTCGAAGAAAATAGGGTTTATTCGGTGAACGGAGTAGAAGCCTATGGCATATCTAGTTCTTTTTTTTTTTAATTAAAAAAAATAAAAATTCAAATCATAAAGCAGATTGCATGTGATTTGAATTTCGATATTTTTAAAAGATTTATTATTTTTCTTCAAAATTTATGTTTTTATTGTTCTAAAATGAAAAGTTTACTTAGATATTTTTTTCTGACTAAGCTATTAAAAAAAAAAACAAAAACAAAAAAAACTAGATATGCCATAGGTTTCTACTCCGTTCACCGAATATACCCTATTTTTTTCGAGACGGTAAAAAAAGTTATCCAGTATATGGCTACCGTTTATACTCAATACTTGGTTAAGGACGCTGTTACAAATGGGTAGTCAAATCAATACTTTTTTACATAAAAGTATGTTTATTAAATAGAATGCTTTACGTTCTTAAAATGTTTTTTAGCCAAACTGTTGATAGATGTGCATGGTACGATTCTGAACTATAAATATAATTTTAGACAGGTACAGTTTCTCAATAAATGTACCGGACTGAACATTACTTCGGTACATTTATTGAGAAAATGTACCTATTTCAAATTATATTTATACTTCAGAATCGTACCATGCACATCTATCAACAGTTTGGCTAAAAAACATTTTAAGAACGTAAAGCATTCTATTTAATAAACATACTTTTATGTAAAAAAGTATTGATTTGACTACCCATTTGTAACAGCGTCCTCAAGGGAAGCTTTTTTTTTTGTTTTGAATAACTGTGTGATTTTCTCCGCAGTTCTTAACACTGAATTATTCACTTATTAATAAAGTAATAAAATGTTAAGAGATTGTTTTCGAATACCTCCTTAACGATTTTTGGTAAGTACCATCCACACAATAGTTTTTTAACATAACTTTCACAAATATTTTGTTAAAAAATGTCTTTAAAATTCACCTTATTATGACCTCAAAAGGACTTCTTTGCTCTGAGCACTATTTTATTTTATACTTTGTCCGTTAAAACGTTGTGTTTCAGACACAAAACTCTTATGTACTACTAACATGTCATATATAAACTACAGTATATAATAACAATGATTCTCGTCGAAATAAGATGAACACGAATACCTATATTTAGTAGATGAGGTACTAGGCTTATCAATTAACTGAATATGACGTAAGCTTGGTTAATTAATTCTTAGTAATTTAAGATATAAAGTGTTTGTTTGTCATTATGTTCAATGGCACGTTTTATCTATTTATTAGTAAGTTGCTAACCCGACAGACCTTGTCCTGTCAAAATTTCAATAAATCGAACGGCGGGAAAACAAATGAACAACTGATTATAAAATTAATTTGAATTTGGAATTCTAAATAGAATGAAAGATTCCCGACAGACGCGGTTGCCCTGTCCAAAGTTCATGTATGAGAAAATTAATTTTCTTCATATTTTTTTTTTTGAGAATTTTTTCCTATGTGTGTTCCTATTTCCTGTGTGTTCGTGTGTGTATGGTTCTAGGTCAATGGGCATTACCCTATAGGTTTTGATTTACTTGCGAGTATCAAAATATGTCGCATAAATGGTCGTATTATTTGGCAAGTGACATTTCGTGCAGATTCGTCGAACGAACGAAATCAAACGACTCTGCATAAAATCTAACTTTATATAAATACATATGTTTCATTGCTGCGTATCATATTTTGATCAAGATACAACCTGACACGGACCTGCGAATTGCAAAAAACGCAAGAAAATTTGAATTTCGCTGGCTGCCACAACGCATCCTCCTTAAGGACGCTGTTACAAATGGGTAGTCAAATCATTACTTTTTTACACAAAAGTATGTTTATTAAATAAAATGCTTTGCATTCATAAAATGTTTTAACCAAACTGTTGATAGATGTGCATGGTACGATTCTGAACTATAAATATAATTTTAGATAGGTACAGTTTCTCAATAAATGTACCGGAGTGAAAATCACTGCACGAAATCTTAACTTAGATGTATAGATGATTTTTATGGTTAAAATTATGTAAATATATATGTTTTATTGCCGCGTATTATATTTTGATCAAGATACAACCTGACACGGACCTGCAAATTGTATAAAACGCAAGAAAGTTTGAATTTCGTGCTACCACAGCGCATCCTCCTTATGTAAAGTTCTTAGTAACGGAAGTTTTAAGTCCGCTTCTGTGACTAAAAATGATATAATTATTGGACTTCAAAGAATCGATGTATCATTGAACATTTATAAGTAAAAATATAACATTTTAATTTATTTTATGCTTACTCATATTACGTGCCATGCCTCGGAGAGCACGTTAAGCCGTTGGTCCCGGCTGTCATTCGTGGATCTTTGACAGTCGTTACGGGTCGTCAGAAGCCCGAAAGTCCAACCAGTCTTACCAAGGGGTATCGTATTACCCAGTTACTGGGTTGTGGAGGTCAGATAGGCAGTCGCTCCATGTAAAATACTGGTATTCAGCTGCATCCGGTTAGACTGGAAGCCGACCCCTATATCGTTGGGAAAAGGCCAGGCAGATGATGATGAAAACGGCATAAGGTGGTATCGGCGGCGAATACGATTTGTAAGTCGTCGGTTCGAATCCAGGCAGCCACTTTACTTTGTGTAAATAATTTCATCACCACTGCTCCTCAAAACGGTAAAGGAAAACATCGTGAGGAAACCGACATGTCCTAGAACCAAAAATTCGAAGACATGTGACATCTACTGTGGCGGCATCTACATCGCCACATACGAACTACGCATCACAATGACATGACGTCACGCAAATCCTGCATCGCGCAATTAGAGTTTACCGCGCGACTACATACAACGTCCCGACATCAACCATTGGGCAGTTGCCCACCAGACACACCGCCCGTCTGGTCGGAGGATCCTCCCTTTTCTATGGAGGATGTGTGAACTTTACACCGTGTTCCTCATGCTTCTATAATTACCAACCCGCACTGTGCCCGCGTGGTGGATTATGGCCCACTCCCTCTCACAGAGAGGACGCCTGCGTCCTAGCTGTGGGAACATTATAGGCTGATTGTGACATGAGAACGGTAGCCACACAATTTAATAAAAATTAAAATCAAATCAATCAAATCAAATCAAAATATTTATTTGCTAGAATACGGTACATAAGGTGTTAATTTGTTTAGTTCAGCGTATCCTGCCATAACATGGCGTGCAAATGTATTTAAAAATCATGCGATGTCAAAATTAATCTACCTTACAAATTACAGAGTTTATTGACTTGTCTTCTAAATAGTCCTTAATACACCATTAAAGACTATAATATCGTTTAAATAGTAAAAATTTGAAAAGCATTTTTTTAAACATTGTCAGCGGTAAATCTTGAATACTATTTGGTAAATGATTGTAGATAATAATCGACATGCAGTATACATTTTTCATAAATAATTTTAGTTTTATTTGTGGCGGCCGAAGTCTGTCTTTATGCCTTGTTCGGCTATTTGGCCTTTCAGTGCTAATTTCAAATAAATTGTAATTTCTTTTAACAAAAATACAAATTTGAAAAATATATGAACACGGCAAAGGTAGAGTTTTATGTTTTTGAAATAGTGGCTTACAGCTGTCTAAAAAACACATCCTATATCAAACAGCCAAGCAAAGTCGCAAAATAAAACGATATCACATTTATCTGGACCATAGGTTATCGGAGCATGAAATACAATAATAACTAAAATTCAACAGAATAATTATTATTGTTATAGATTGCTTGCAACGCAATATATTGTATTCTTTTTAAATTCGTTGGAAAGACACAACATCACGCATTGTATTCTCCGAAAGATCAGGCAGAGGCGTATTATATGCCTGCATGCTTTTGTTATATCTCCGCCCATCCCTCCGGGGATTAAAGGTGTGTTGTTATGTGCTATGTAATAGGGGGCGAGCCTATTGCCAATAACCGGGCAGAAATTTAGACTGCAGGCTTCTACTAAGAAATTTCTGATGGAAATACCAGATAACTCACGCCCTGTCCCGGGCATTGATCCTAGAATGCTCAACAGTAGCCTTGCAATTACTAGAACAACGGTTCAGTTTTTAAAATAATACTAGTGCTTCGCACGGGTGCAGTCCGCTAATGTGGCGACATATCGAAACATAGAAATTTGTACATTGATATATTAGAGGAAGATATGTTACGCGCTAACATCGCAATCACTAAACCTGGACTCGGCGCACGATTACTTGCACCGAAACTCGCACATCTGTGATCACAGTCGCAAACCTACAGTTACCGTTAGACAAGGACAGAGATAGGAGCCGGCGCTGTCGTGCAAACGAAATCGCGTTAGCCGCCGAACGCTTACGATTATGAATAACATTGCATGTCTATCTCGCTCTCACAGACATGGCGAAGCAAACATTATATTGTTAAATTTTCAACAAATACGACTGAAAAGTAATCCTATGGAACTTGTTTTTGGTTTTTGAACTATTTGTGCACATTTTGAAAACACATGAAGGTATTGTTGCTGCTTATTTAGACTATTACGGTAATTTTACTTAACGGGCTACACAAACGCCAGTTCGATTGTGACTAAGGTCAATTATATGCGTTAACACAATTTATGCGGACAACGTCCAGTAGCGCGAACCTTATCTTCCTAATTTATACATCAATGGATTGCTATGTTATTTGAAAGTTAAATGATTCAGTGACATTTCTTCCCAGCTAAACCTCTAATAATAATATTACTTATAAATTAGTAACATTGTGAATTTTTGTTGTCCGTATAAATAAAATTTTGATTTGATTTGAAAAACCACAAAATAAAGTTGTAAAGGGGTGCATTTTCGGGAACTTTCTTATGTTTTTTTTTTAAGTTCAGACTTAGTCTGATTTTGTGGCTCGTGGAGGAGCTCGGGGCTAAGTAATAACAGCCGCACATGTCGATTCATCAGGTTTAGCTGCGCTTGCCGGAGTTGTTCCGTGGATGGGTGACCATCTTTACATACCGAGACTCCTCCGTGCCTCGGAAAGCACGTTAAGACGTTGGTCCCGGCTGTCATTCGTGGATCTTTGACAGTCGTTACGGGTCGTCAGAAGCCCGAAAGTCTGACAACCATTCATACCAAGGGGTATCGTATTACCCAGTCACTGGGTTGTGGAGGTCAGATAGGCAGTCGCTCCATGTAAAATACTGGTATTCAGTTGCATCCGGTTACACTGGAAGCCGACCCCAACATAATTGGGAAAAGGCTAGGCAGATTGACCTAGTCTGAATTAAACAATTTAATTAATGCTGATTCTCAGCCTAATTTGAAGAAATGATTTATGCTTTTGAGTCATCATTGCCATTAACCACATCCAGGCTGAAACCTCTGAAAATTCCTATACAAACCCCCAATATTACTTTTTCCGGCTTGGGTATCGAACCCAGGACCTCATACAACAAGGCAGTCAACAGAGATGGGCTCGGATTGACATCTATACTTATTATAAAATAAAGTTGCTTTTCTTATGTGTTTGTGTAGCCGCGTTGTTCTTCTAAACTACGCAACGGATTTTGATGCGGTTTTTACTGTCATTTAGAGAATTTATTCCGGGTGGTTTGAAGGTGTCGTAAAAACCATGCGAATCAGGGCCGGGTCGCTAGTAAATAAATAAATGAAACAACAAATATAAAACAAGTACCTACGCATTTATTTTACTATGACATTTCAATTTTAATAATTATTAGAAATACAGAACTATTAATTTGTCCATTTAATGAAAAAAAAAACTTAAAAATATTTTAAAGCTAACATTAAAAAAAACAGCATTTTAAGTTACAGAAAAACATGACTGTAAATGCAACATATTGAGCTTTAGAGAGAGACTGTCACATATACACACTGTGATATGAGTGACAGAGATGACGTGAGACAAAGGCAAACTTTTTAATAAATTCTGTCGACCTATTCTGTAAAATCTCATCATGAAAACTTAGGTGAAGTGAGCTTGTAGCGAGCTGTCAATAATGTCAATCCCTAGCATGGGATGGAACGTCACTCTCTTCCCTTTAGAAGAGATTTTTACAGAATAGACCGGCTGTACTGTCGAACAAACTATTTGGTACACAGGCAACTTGCTATTCCTTTACATCATTCTTTTAAAGCCATAAGCTTAAAAGTTATTGGAGTTTGAAAGTGGCGCCAGTGATAGAAAGGATGAAAAGAAATCATTTGGCTTGTTATGGGCGTGTGATGAGGACGATGGAAAAGCATGTCACTAAAAAAACTTTTTTACGAAAAAGTTTTTTTAGTGACATGCGTTTCCATCGTCCAAAAAAAAAATTACAAAAAAAAAAAACAACCGACTTCCAAAAAAAAAAGTACAAAGTGAAAAATAACTTTAATTTCGGAAGTCGGTGTCTTTGGATCTGTATTTTAGTTTTTGTCACCGACTTCCGAAATTAAAGCTATTTTTCACTTTGTAGTATTTTTTTGGAAGTCGGTTGTTTTTTTTTTGTATTTTTTTTTTTTATTTTCACTTTTTAGTGGGTCAGTCTGTAATATATCTAAGTTACAATAGCCTAGTGTCAACTGCTCATCACCTTTTACAAAATATTGCTTTTCCCGATACAAGGACGTTATTTGTTGAGGAGTTTTCCCAGTAAGGAACCAGGAGAACTGGAACTGATGGTAAAGTCACCATCAGCTCCTCTTCAACATAATGTATTGTGACGAGCATAAATTGCTTAGTAATAATCAAATCGCAACCCGTGAAATACGTATTATTGAGTAGTTCCGATGGCCATATGTGGTTTTCCTCATCAGTTCCACTTCATCAAATGGTGCTTTCCGGGAGCAAATGCACGAGTTAGTATTAAAAATACCAAAATCGATACAGGAAGGCCAAATAAAAGATGGATAGATTGAATGATAGCCTGACGGTTGACAGGGGATAATGTAAGAAGAAAACGTGCGCGCCAACCCCACGTAGCGTGGGATAAGGGCAGGAACTTGGGATAAGGGAGAAGCTAAAAAGTTTTACGCACACAATAAAAATTAATATTGGCAGTGGAGGTCAGATATGCACTCGCTCCGTGTATCATACTGGTATTCAGCTGTATCCGATTAGACAAGAAGCTGATTCCAACATATATTTAGCAAAGGCTAGAAAGATGATGACAAATAAAAAGAAAAGCCCTGACTCACTGACTGACTCATCAACGCCCAGCTCAAACCCTTGGAATTAGAAAGCTGACACAGTTTCACTTTGTGATTTAGACAAGCATTATGGCCGGATTTTTCGAAATTCCCTCGCGATAGGCCATATAAAGCGGACGTAGTCGCTTTCAAAGAGTGTGTACGTGCGTAGTACTCGATACGGCGCGGGCCGCCGCGTGCGTGTATGACCGTAAACGAAGCAAATAGATTATGTAAGGATCGTAGCAGGTGGCGCTCTGTAGTTTCTGCCTATCCTCATGGGAAGGAGGCGTGCGTTTAAACAACGTGTCGTTTTGCTTCCTTTTCAAATTTAAGGATGTGGTATAGACAATCAAACCGAACCACTTTTTCCATGGCACCAACATCGTAATCGCGAAAAAATAATCAGCCGTCCCATACATTTGCGTCGAGTAGGTATTGAAGTTTTCTATGGGACAGTAGATAATTTTTTCGCGATAACGATGTTGGTCCCATGGCGAAAGTTGTTCGGTTTGGTGTTCTGTATCACACCCTGAAATTTGACGGGGATGCAAAACAACATGTTGTATATGTATATGTTACGAAATTTCCACGGTTTAGGGAATATAGGGCAGGCGAAGTCACGGGCAAAGAGTTAGTTTAGTATTCACTATCATAATCCATATCTTCGACACATATACCGAAACTCGACATCTTCATGCCTTCTGGGCAATTATTATTACAAGTTACTACGCAGGCATTCATAGAGCTTTCTTCCTTCGTTATAGTAGAATTCGCTCTGAGGCGATTACATTTACAATTCGCCGAACTTGCTGTGTTGTTAAAACCATTTCCGTTATTATTAAAACCCGGGTTCGGTTTTGGAACAAACCCAGTTACATTTGCTGGTGGTATGACAGAACTCGGTGGTGGATAAAATGTGTTTGGTACTGGATAACCGCTTGATGCTGAATAACCGCTATTCGGTGCTAGATAACCGCTGGATGCAGGATAACCCGTGTTTGGTACTCGGTAACTGGTATTCGAAGCTGTATACCCGGTATTTGGTACTGGGTACCATGTATTCGGTGCTAGATTACCCGTGTTACCTGGGTAATAAGGCGTATTCCCGGGTGTGACAGGGTTGACAGTCTGAAAATTATACCCAGAAGGGTTGCTATTATTAAAATAGTTTTTATTTGGGGGTCTTACGTTAATGTTGTTGTAGATAGGGTAAACGGGCCTGGTCGCAGTAGTATTGTAATTCTGCCCCGGGTTGAGGTTTGATGCAGGATAACCGTTGTTTTGTGCTGGGTAACCGGTATTTGGTGCTGGGTAACCGGTATTTGGTGCTGGGTAACCGGTATTTGGTGCTGGGTAACCGGTATTTGGTGCTGGGTAACCAGTATTTGGTGCTGGGTAACCGGTATTTGGTGCTGGGTAACCGGTATTTGGTGCTGGGTAACAGGTGTTTGGCGCTGGGTAACCAGGATATCCTGGATAAGGCGTATTCCTGGGTGTGACAGAGTTGATCGGAACGTTATAGCCAGCAGCGTTAGACGTATTATTACCATTGATGTTATATCCGGGTCTTACATTAATGTAGTTGTAGGTAGGGTATACGGGCCAGGTCACATTTGTATTGTAATTCTGCCCGGATTGACGTATTTCCCTGTTACATCCGTCATATTTCCGTATGGTCCGAGTTTGGTAAAGGTAAAACCGGTGGTATTTTTTAACGGTTCCACATAATATCCGGGTTTCCCTGGATAAATAAATGTTACGTTATTATTCTGACGAGTTCCGTTATTCGATGGACTGGTAAATGTCTTATGATTTCTTGTGATATTCAAATTCCCCCATGTGGGTTTGTTCGTGCGATTTTGGGGTAAAAAAAACCCCGTCCCCGTGAGAAATCTTTTTACTCTTTGGTAATTGGGAACTTCTTCGGTATCCGTGTTATGTGTTACTCCATTGTAATCTAATGACGGATTGTTTAACCTCTCCATATAAGCCAAAATATCACTGCTTTTAACGCTTCCCCTGCTTGGACGGTCTGTCACGTTTTGGGGTACAAAATACTCCTTGACAAATCCTTTTACTCTTTGATTGGGAACTTCTTCGGTATCCGTGTTATGTGTTACTCCATTGTAATCTAAAGACGGATTGTTTAACCTCTCCATATAAGCCAAAATATCACTGCTATTAACGCTTCCCCTGCTTGGACGGTCTGTCACGTTTTGGGGTACAAAATACTCCGTGACAAATCCTTTTACTCTTTGATTGGGAACTTCTTCGGTATGCGTGTTATGTGTTACTCCATTGTCATCTAAAGACGGATTGTTTAACCTCTCCATATAAGCCAAAATATCACTGCTTTTAACGCTTCCCCTGCTTGGACGGTCTGTCACGTTTTGGGGTACAAAATACTCCGTGACAAATCCTTTTACTCTTTGATTGGGAACTTCTTCGGTATCCGTGTTATGTGTTACTCCATTGTCATCTAAAGACGGATTGTTTAACCTCTCCATATAAGCCAAAATATCACTGCTTTTAACGCTTCCCCTGCTTGGACGGTCTGTCACGTTTTGGGGTACAAAATACTCCGTGACAAATCCTTTTACTCTTTGATTGGGAACTTCTTCGGTATCCGTGTTATGTGTTACTCCATTGTCATCTAAAGACGGATTGTTTAACCTCTCCATATAAGCCAAAATATCACTGCTATTAATTCTCCCTCTGCTTGGACGGTCTGTCACGTTTTGGGGTACAAAATACTCCGTGACAAATCCTTTTACTCTTTGATTGGGAACTTCTTCGGTATCCGTGTTATGTGTTACTCCATTGTCATCTAAAGACGGATTGTTTAACCTCTCCATATAAGCCAAAATATCACTGCTATTAATTCTCCCTCTGCTTGGACGGTCTGTCACGTTTTGGGGTACAAAATACTCCGTGACAAATCCTTTTACTCTTTGATTGGGAACTTCTTCGGTATCCGTGTTATGTGTTACTCCATTGTCATCTAAAGACGGATTGTTTAACCTCTCCATATAAGCCAAAATATCACTGCTATTAATTCTCCTCTGCTTGGACGGTCTGTCACGTTTTGGGGTACAAAATACTCCGTGACAAATCCTTTTACTCTTTGATTGGGAACTTCTTCAGTATCCGTGTTATGTGTTACTCCATTGTCATCTAAAGACGGATTGTTTAACCTCTCCATATAAGCCAAAATATCACTGCTATTAACGCTTCCCCTGCTTGGACGGTCTGTCACGTTTTGGGGTACAAAATACTCCGTGACAAATCCTTTTACTCTTTGATTGGGAACTTCTTCAGTATCCGTGTTATGTGTTACTCCATTGTCATCTAAAGACGGATTGTTTAACCTCTCCATATAAGCCAAAATATCACTGCTATTAACGCTTCCTCTGCTTGGACGGTCTGTCACGTTTTGGGGTACAAAATACTCCGTGACAAATCTCTTTACTCGCTGATGCTTTGTTATCGCTTCCTTATCTATATTTCGAAGTGTTTTATCAAAATTCTGAGCTCGGAACGATACGCCGTAGTCATTATGTGCTACTGCTAAGCCAAGTCCAAGTAGAAAATATATTATTAACATTTTCAATGAAAATGAAAACCGTTCTGGCTGAAATCCGTCACGAAATATCACTATGTAGTTTTAATTCTTTTTCTTCTTGATTTTTGAGATTATTGGTATTATTTTTTGACGATCTTCGTTTATTATTACCCGACTGTGCGACAGCAAAGGCAGGGTTATGTTTTTTTTCACTTTTAACACTGTTATATTTTTTATTATAATAATATTTTAACTGTAGTATTTGTTAACAGATGATTGATGAGTTACTGGCTGATTATAAATACAGTTTATCTCAAAATGTTGACATGACTTGATTGAGATGTTTTATTAGTACTTAGTCGTTATTTATGTAGATAGGTATGTTTGTTTGTTTGTTAAACATACTTATTATATTATTTTAACTATTGTTCTTGTTCTTGTTTATTGTACCTGAATACCTGGTGTGTGTCAGAGTTTTATTTATGAAAAGGGCCTCTGACTTGGCTTCACATGCCGTCGAGAATAAATATGATATCTCTCAGGCACGGGTTTCCTCGCGATGTTTTCTTCCTTCACCGTTTTTTTTTTAATGTGAATGTGAGGACTATGCGGCCTTTCCAAATGTCCCTGGTATTATTCGTCGAGTCGTTAAGCTCTTTTAGTTCTCAGTTGAGCTACACGATTACTGACAAATGCGTGCACTGACTGGACAGGTCCACTCAATCTGTGTGGTTCTTTCCTCAAAAGACTATTTCAGACACCAATCTACTGGTCTTCACATGATCTGACTAAGATTATGTCTGGACTTTAAAAGAGACTGTGATCTCCGAGTTTGTTTCGGCCTTTCGTCTCAGAGCTGACTGGACAGGTCCACTCAATCTGTGTGGTTCTTTCCTCTAAAGACCATTTCAGACACCAATCTACTGGTCTTCACATGATCTGACCAAGATTATGTCTGGACTTTAAAAGAGACTGTGACCTCTGAGTTTGTTTCGGAGAAGAAAGGTCTTCTCACAGTAGTCAGATAGGAAACGCCGACCTCATCTAGTTTTTTTTTTCAAGTAATTATGATTGACGTGTAAAAGTGTTTGTACAAACTTACTTACAGAAATAAAATCATTTATCACACGACTTGGGGGTAGGCAGAATCTACAGGACCCTGAACCCTTATGTTCATGATTATCATCGTCATTGGCTTTTCCCAACTATGTTTGGGAGGGGGGGGGGGGGGGGGGTCAGCTTCCAGTCTAACCGGATGCAGCTAAATAACAGTATTTTACATGGAGCGACGATATTTGATAGTCGTTACGGGTCGTCAGAAGCCCGAAAGTCTGATAACCAGTCTTACCAAGGAATATCGTATTACCCAGTAACTGGGTTGTGGAAGTCAGATAGGCAGTCGCTTCATGTAAAATACTGGTATTCAGCTGCATCCCTTTCGACTGGAAACCGACCCCATCATATTTGGGAAAAGGCTAAGCAGATTGACATGGAGCGACTGTATATCTGACCTCAACAACCCAGTTACTGGGTAACACGATACCGCGCGGTAAGCTTGGTCGTCAGGTTGTTGTATACAGGTGAAATTGAATTATAGGCATCCTTTTAAGGTGTCATTGTATTCATCATTATGAACAACTTTTAATATGGTACCAAACCTGAAATCGCAAAAAAAATCAGCTGTTCCCAACATTTTGACGAGTTAAGCGAACATAATAATATATTATGTAGGGAACAGCTGATTTTTTTTCGTGATTTCAGGTTTGATCCCATAGTAAAAGTTGTTCATAATGATGAGTAAATGACCGATAAGAGGATGCCCATGAATTCAATTTCATCCTGTATGTATGTTTTGTAAATGATTCAAACTTAAATGTGAAGAGAAGTCGAATGAAAACGTAGTCTGATTCCGAATGAATTTGTTATTCAAGAGGTTATCAGAGAAGCGCTGTTTTGCTAAGGAATATTCATAATAATTGGTTAATTAGTAATTACCGTACCATATTTGTCAAGCATTTGAGTTTATAAAAAAAACCGTCCAAGTAATAGGGTTCCGTAGTAGTGCACGCCGCCGCCCGTCATTATTCGAGCGTAAATATTATTAATTTAAAAATCATTATTAATAAGAATGTTATGATTTTATTTTTGTATATTTTTACATGGTTCATAAACTTATATTTACTGCCTGTTTTACACAACCAACAACGTTATTTACACATAAGTAATTTTTAATGGAATTTGTACGAAATTTTTACTGTTCCAAGTACATTTTACAAGTAAACTTGAAAAGCCTACTTAGCTGTGATAGTTTTCCTTTTAATTTCGTTATTTTCAGTTGGGGAAAAAGTCTTCGCATTGGGTGCCTGCCGTTTTGCCAAAAAGATTTTGACAAAATTTCATTACCCAAACAAATTTTAGCAACCTTTTTTTATACCATTGCAATATTTCGAATAATTTTAGTACGCATATTTTCATTTGGTCAAATTTTTACTTGGCAAAATATTACTAAGTATAATGTCATTATGGAATTTGGTCTTTAATCAAATGATTTATTACAGCAAACAACCTTCAGACAGTAAACGTTTGGTGAAATGATTTGTTAAGACAAAAAATATTAAGGCAAAAATAAGATTTTTAGACATTTGACTTGCTGGTTAAATTTGATGTCTTTTGCGTACTTCTTTGTAAGTTTTTGTGCTTGAATTTGTCTGAAACAAGTCAAATTTATGGTTATTTGATATTAGTTTATTTATGGAAGTAGTTAGAGTAAGTTAATTATTTTAAAAAAAAATGGTTAGGTTAGGTTAGGTTAAAACTGTGACCTCCTATGCACGAGCCGAGCGAGCGAAGCGAGCGGTGCTGCGGCAGCGGCCGGCGAGTGCCAGACACGACTTGCATTAATAGAAAAAAATATATTGTTTTTAGTAGGTTATCCGGAACTCAACAATTTAGATTAGGTTAATTTCTTCTTTAAAAAAAATGGGTAGGTTAGGTTAGGTTAAAACTGTGACCTCCTACGAACGAGCCGAGCGAGCGAAGCGAGCGGTGCCGCGGCAGCGGCCGGCGAGTGCCAGAAACGACTTGCATTAATAGAAAAAAGAGATTGTTTTTAGTAGGTTACCCGGAACTTGAATTATTTAGATAAGGTTAATTACTTATTTTAAAAAAATGGTTAGGTTAGGTTAGGTTAAAACTGTGACCTACTACCTTCTGTGCCAGGAACGACTACATTATATAGAAAAAGAAGAGCACACATTGAGCGCCATTTATGATTTACCTCCTACCCACTTAGTAGTTCACATTTTTGTCATTGAAGTTTGACTGAATAGGAAAGGGTGAATTGAAAACTGACGATACTAAATAAGTTTTTGGCTTATTTGATTTTGCATAAAAACTGTTAATCCAAATGAAATATTTGACTAAATAAAAAATGTTAGAAGTACTAGTTGGTAAACAAGTTATAGTTTAAACGTTCATTTGCCAAACATTAGGTTTGCGTTACAACTTTTTGTGAATAGATTTTTTGCTAAGTACTAATTTGGCAAATGAAATTATGCGAAAAATTTTTTGGGAAGTGAAAATTTGTCAAATTCCTTTTGGTCAAACAAGGGAGACCCCTTCGCATTATAGTATGTATGAACTTAAAATAAAATCTCATTGGCTATACTATTTGTATCTGGCTGGTTTTGGTATCATTGAAAGTTTAAATTTTAAAGAACATAATTCCAAATTCAAATTAGGAAAATGTGTGATTTTCATTTGTTTTTCGTACTGTCAAGATAAGTGAATCTAATGAAGAAATTCGATACATTTTAAAATTTTAGTACAAAAAAGGTAAAAATGCAACGCAAGCCGCGAAAAAAATTTGCGATGTTTATGGACCCAGCGCAGTGTCTGTGAGAGTATCACAAATTTGGTTCAAGCGTTTTCAATGCGGAAATTTTGATGTCAAAGATGCACGTCGCTCTGGTCGCCCTATTACGGATAAAATGGATGACATTTTTGAAAAAGTGGAGCATGATCGGCATATCAGTAGTTACCACGTAGCTGAAGAACTGGGAATTGACCACAAAACAGTTTTGGCGCATTTGAAAAAAACTGGGTACACGAAAAAGCTCGATATTTGGGTACCTCACGAGCTCACTGAAAGAAACCTAACGAACCGTGTACTCGTTTGTGATCCTTTATTACGACATAATGAAACCGAACCATTTTTGAAGAAGCTGATAACTGGTGATGAAAAGTGGATCACGTACGACAAGAACGTGCGAAAAAGGTCGTGGTCAAAGGCCGGTCAGGCTTCACAGACTGTGGCGAAACCCGGGTTAGCTAGCAACAAGGTGATGCTGTGTGTGTGGTGGGATTGGAAGGGCATTATTCATTATGAGCTGTTACCACCAGGCAGGACCATCGATTCTGAACTCTACTGCGAACAACTGATGAGATTAAAGCAAGAAGTTGAGAGAAAGCGGCCGGAATTAATAAACAGAAGGGGTGTGGTTTTTCATCATGATAACGCTAGACCTTACACATCTTTGGCCACTCAGCAAAGATTAAGAGAGTTTGGCTGGGAGGTGTTAATGTATCCGCCGTATAGTCCTGACCTTGCACCTTCAGATTTCCACCTGTTTCGGTCTCTTCAGAATTCTTTAGGCAGTGTCAGGTTAACATCACGAGAGGACTGCCAAAACCACTTGTCGCGGTGTTTTGATCAGAAGTCCCAAAATTTCTATAGCAATGGGATCATGTCCCTACCTACAAGATGGCAAAAAGTTATCGAACAAAATGGTACCTACATACTTTAGATAAATGTAATAATTTATATTAAAAAATGTTTTGAATTTTCTTAAAAAATGCGAAGAAACTTTTTCCCCAACCTATTAATTCCAAATTCAAATTAGAAAAATGTGTGATTTTCATTTGTTTTTCGTACTGTCAAGATTAGTGAATCTAATGAAGAAATTCGATACATTTTAAATTTTTACTACAAAAAAGGTAAAAATGCAACGCAAGCCGCGAAAAAAATTTGCGATGTTTATGGACCCAGTGCAGTGTCAGTGGAATTAATCAACATAAGGGGTGTGGTTTTTCATCATGATAACGCTAGACCTCACACATCTTTAGCCACTCAGCAAAAATTAAGAGAGTTTGGCTGGGACGTGTTAATGCATCCGCCGTATAGTCCTGACCTTGCATCTTCAGATTTCCACCTGTTTCGGTCTCTTCAGAATTCTTTAGGTAGTGTCAGGTTAACATCACGAGAGGACTGCCAAAATCACTTGTCGCGGTATTTTGATCAGAAGTCCCAAAATTTCTATAGCAATGGGATCATGTCCCTACTTAAAAGATGGCAAAAAGTTACCGAACAATACGGTACCTACATACTTTAGATAAATGTAAATAATGTATATAAAAAAATGTTTTGAATTTTCTTAAAAAATGCGAAGAAACTTTTTCCCCAACCTATTATATACTACTACTTTGAATTTTTTCACCCATCCAAAACTAACTAGGAGTAGGATTATCTAGGAGTGCAATTCGACTCCCGTTTTAGCTGGGACAAGCACATAGCAAATATAGTTTCACGTACAAGGAAACTCTTGTACATTTTCAAAAATCGAAGATCTTCTGCTAACCTAGAGACATTAAAACTTGTGTATTTTTCTTTAGCACAATCAATTCTAATGTACTGCATACCGGCGTGGGGTGGTACGTTTGCCACTAGTATGCTGCGAGTGGAGAGAGCACAAAGAGCGGTCCTAAAAGTTCTTTTAAAGAAGCCTATTAGGTTCCCGACTGCAACGTTGTACCAACTATGCTCTGTACTCACAGTAAGACAGCTCTATGCGCTTCAGACCGTCATGCGCAAACATGTTACAATCCCATATAAGCCCAACAATAAGCGTAGGTAGGACATAGTGTGTCAACAACAGTCGCACAGAACTGCTTTCGCCAGTAGACATTTTAATATAAATAGCTCTCGTCTCTACAACCGTATTAATAAAATATCATTTATACATAACCTAACAAAAAACAAATGTAAAAAACAATTACAAAGCCTATTACTAAAGTTAAATTACCAGGAGACTGAAGATCTTCTCAAAACAATCAAATAGAGGTATTTCTAAGACTCATGACGAATTCATACATTCATACATAGGTACACTTACGCATACACGATCACTCACTCGTGCACTCTCGCGCACGCACACACACAAATATTTCAATATAAGTAAATAAATAGCTTATTATAAAAAATTTGTTTTTATTGTTTTTAAATTGCTTCTTTTTTTTATTTATTTATTTATTGGACAACCAACAAAGCATACACTAAAAAAAAAAATGTTAAAATAGCCATGTTATTATCACATATCATAGTGTACCTAGCCTTAATTAAAGGCTGCCACGGCAAGCATAAAATATAGGAGTAAAAAAAAAAGCAGTTACAAAAAATATTCTACTTATCTAGATGATCTAATAGGTCTTTACCTATGAAATTGCCGTTTTGTATGAAAAAATTGAAACGAATTTTTTTCATGCATTTTTTATTTGTATTAATCGAAGTAATCACCCATGCAATCAATGCATCTTTGCCAACGCAGTGGCAGTTTATTGATGCCCTTCTTAAAGAAATCAGCTGGACGGGAGGCAACAAATTCTTCAAAGGCATTTTGTACTGCCTCTCGGGTATTGAATTTTTTTCCCGCCAAGAAGTTATCCAAATTCTGGAAAAAGTAGTTGTCTGTAGGCGCAAGGTCTGGTGAGTAGGGCGGATGACGGAGAGCTTCCAACCCCAGTTCTTGCAACTTGGAGACCGTCTGCTGTGCAGTATGAGGTCGCGCGTTGTCGTGCAGGAGCAGCGGAGACGAGCGATTGACCAATGCTGGTTGGAGATGTGCCAGCTTCTCCATCATTGTGTTCAGTTCTTCACAGTACACATCTGAAGTAATGCTCACCCCGTTTGGTAAGAAGCTATGATGAATCACACCGGCGCTAGACCACCAAACAGTGACCATCACTTTTCTAGGGGTAAGTTTTCATTTAGGGCATTGTTTAGGTGCTGAACCAGGATCCAACCAACTTGCTGAGCGCTTGCGGTTATCAAACAGAATCCATTTTTCAACGCAGGTAGTAATAAGCTAATCAATAAACAAATGACTACTTTTGGAAAAAAAAATCCATGTTTTTAAAATAAAATTAATTTGAAATTAGAATTCTTAGCCAAACAAAAATTATTTTGATTTGAAATGGCCAGTACTGCAGAACGGCAATTTCATAGGTAAAGACCTAATATATACACTTCTGGACACATCTATTGGCCCACCTTAGAGTTTAGGTTTCGATGGCCCCTACCGAAATATGATTGCTAGATTGAACAAAAACTGTTGATGCAGTTTTAAACCTGATACATTTTACCATCTTTTTCGATCGTATTGTTTTAAATTTGAATTCAGAATACCATACGACATGGAGCTACGCCTAACAAGTCGGATATGCGCCTTGTTAAAGGCAATTGATTTTTGAATAAAAAACATGTTTTATCAAATAAAGGTTTAATTTAATAACGCGTGTTGCCTCCATGGGCATCTACCACAGCTCTCATACGATTAGGCATAGAGTTTATCAACCGCTCTATGAAATTTTGAGGGATCATCTCCCATTCCTCTTCTATGGCAGTTTTCAACTCCTGCATCGTCTGGGCAACTGGCTGACGAGCCCTAACACGTCTTTTTAGCTCGTCCCACATGTGCTCAATGGGGTTCATGTCTGGGCTTCTGGCTGGCCAGTCCATAACTGTGATGTTCACATCCCGAAGATATTCCCTGACGATGCCGGCCGCATGGGCTCTTGCATTATCATGCATAAAAAAGAAATTTGGGCCCACATAGTCCGCGTATGGTATCACGTGAGGTTCTAAGCACTCACGAATGTACCTTTCAGCATTTAATGTTGGCAGCCGTGGTCCTGTAACAACCTCAAGTTGAGTTTTGCCGCTCGCGGATATACCGCCCCAGACAGTCCATGAGCCACCGCCATAAGCAACCCTCTCTTCAAAGCAGCATTGTGCGAAACGCTCTCCCTTACGTCGGTAGACCTTCTTCCTTCCATCATTGCCATGTAACACAATTTTAGACTCATCAGAAAAGAGTACACGGCTCCAATCTTGCTGTGTCCAATTTAAATGACTGCGTGCGAAATGAAGGCGCGCTGTTCGGTGGGCTCGCGTTAGTTTGGGGCCATTAGCTGGCTTGTGTGGTACCATATCGCGTTCTTTTAACCTTCTCCGAACAGTTCGAGCGCTCACAGATACTCCGTGGAAGTCGCGAAGTTGGTTTTGTATCTCAATGGAGGTAAGGTGACGATTTCTCAAGCTGGTCGTCACGATGAATCGATCCTGCCTTTCAGTTGTGACCCGAGATCGTGGCCTTCCTTGGCGACGAACAAAGCCGCCAGTCTCTAGGTACCTCCGATAAACATTTCGGACCGCAGATCGACTTAAATTAAGTTGAGCACTCACGTTTCTTTGGCTGTGTCCGGCCTGAATAAGTGCCACAGCTTGGGCGGCGACTTCAGGTGAAGTATCCATAGATTATTGATAGAACCTCACCTTAATGTTAAGAATAAGTAATGTTTGTTGCAAAACCAAAGATATCAATCACTTTTTCAAGAATTAAATCCAAGTAAACCAATAAAACCAAGTTTTCTTAGTATTCGATTGTTTGATATCAACAAACAGGCTCCAAATTGTCTTTTGTTTCTTTAAATTCTGTGTTCGAAATTCAAAAAAAGACTATTGAATGAAATTGT
The DNA here is from genome assembly GCA_946251885.1 of Cosmia pyralina. Lineage (NCBI taxonomy): Eukaryota > Metazoa > Arthropoda > Insecta > Lepidoptera > Noctuidae > Cosmia > Cosmia pyralina. The sequence continues at coordinate 16,765,419 of OX276368.1, read as the reverse complement.
GAATGTGCCAGGTTCAAAACTGCATAAAAACTTTTTGCTCGATCTAATATAAAATTTTAGCTAGGACCAAACGAAACTGAAAATACAAGGTGGGCCAAAAGATGTGTCCAGAAGTGTATCTTAAAGACAACAGAAACTACAATATTAATTTTAGTTTTCCACCTTTATGACAATGCCCTATGCAAGACAGACTTAACTTTATGTAAAGAGTAAGACATCAATATCTACGGTGGGTGAGTGTGACAGGCGACAAAATTGAATCTGCATTCTGTCCATGGTGGAAAAATGACCCAGATTGGTTTTAAAGCACGAAGCAACTGATATCTAGACTTACGAGCAGGTTTGTAAGGCACATTCAAATTTATTTGACTCAGTAACCGCGGACAATCAATATGAGTGTTTATTACTTTGTATATGAACAGGTGATCTAAGATCATACGGCGATTTTCCAGACTCATAAGTTTGAAATATTTCAAGCGTGAGCTGTAGCTAGTTAGATTTCTGGCCATATTGCAGTGATATGACAAGTGCCAAAGAAATCTTTTCTGCACTGATTCTAAGCGACGTTTATGTATTTCGTAGAATGGAGTCCAAACTATGCTGCAATATTCTAAGCCTGATCTGACTATTGAGTTAAAGATTGCAATTTTAGTTGAGGCGCGCTTTTTATATTTAATTTAATATTTTTTTTCTAACAAGTTCACCATGTAGCACGTTTGACAGTTTTTTTTTTGTTTTTAATGTAACCTGCTTTGGAAGGCGCAGGTGTTTGTGATACAATATTTTTTTGCATTAGTACATACACCAACAATACACTTCTTTCTGGAATATTCTATGTTTACTTGGAAAATTGCTTTTGTGAACCGTAAATGTGTTTTTTCTGAGAAAAAATTATTATTATTTATAATTTTTAACCGACTTTCAAGAAAAGAGGAGGTTCTCAATTCGGATGTTTGTATTTTTTTTTTTTTTTTATGTTTGTTCGCGCTCCAACATAACTCCGTCGCTTGCCAACCGATTTGAAAAATTATTTTTTTGTTGGAAAGGGTATACTTCCCAAATGGTCCCATTTTTGTCAAAATCCAGTTCTGATGATGGGATCCTGAAGAAATCGAAGGAACTCTTCAAATATTATAGGCACACCTATAGCGATTTGGGTATTTTTTATAGTAGCTCGTGCATTTGCTCTTGGAAAGCACCACTTGGTGAAGTGGAACTGATGATGAAGACCACAGATGGCTACCGGAACTACTCAATGATAAATATTTCACGGGTTGCGATACGATTACTTTAATATGGTTGCTAAGCAATTTCCGCTCGTCACACAATGCGTGTGGTGAGTGGTTGTTGAGGAGTTCTCCTGGTTCTTACCAGCAGAACTCCTCAACAATTAACGTCCCAGCATCGGGAAAAGCAATATTTTGTAACATGTGATGAGCAATTGACATTAGACTATTGTAACTTATACAAATTATAAACAGACCCACTAAAAAGTGAAAAATAAAAACTATTTTACAAAAAAATACAACCGACTTCCAAAAACAACACTACAAAGTGTAGGAACTCAACCTCAACTCAGAAATGAAACAACGATTATCTATATAATCTTCGATATAATTCTCTCAGCTAAAATATACACGCTCTGTTCGACAGTTCAATCACAAGTGCCACGCGGTTGCAAAAATCAAAACGTCAGAATTAAAAATAATGGTGGCAAAAGTATCAACTTCAAACAGCCAAGCCATATTCCTTAAATTAGTCGATCACTACTTTAGTGACGGGTATCTGTCAATGTTACCAGACGAAAAATACAAGACTATTTACGTGTCTATGACAGCTGACAGATACACGTCACTGCATGGCACAAATAATAACAATTGGATAACCTAAATCGCGAATACAATAATATTGTTAGTCTTACAACTCGGCCATCCTTTAATAAGTGAGTCCTCTCACTTCAAGAAAATAAGTATTCGAAGACAAACTTTAGAACGTATACAATAATAAATCTATATATTAATTTAGTAACATAATTATTAACTCATACTTTCTAATACAATAATTAAATCACATGTTATCAATTCCTTTTTTTTTTTTTTTTTTTTTACCTAAATCTCGTATCTTGCATGATCCACTATGATATGCAATTATCTGTGCGATATCTGTACTCGATACCATTCGTTTCTGCACTAATTGCTCATAGTCTATGCTCATAATAAACCACATCTTGCACGGTCTGCTACGGTCTACAATCATCTGTACGATACCAATTACTTGATACCATTCGTTTCCGTACTGATTGTTCGTAGCCTGTGCTCATATTACTATTTCAATCTATGATCATAATCTGTGCGGAACTAAGTCACAGTTCCATTCATTATCTGCACGAATCATTCCTAAGCCTCAATCGCAATCAATTCCATGTCGACAATCAAATAGTTATTACATTGCACAATTATACAAAATACGGTCAATCATCATATTAATTCACACATTATATATATACTTACATTGTAATAACAATAGTAACGTAATAAGAAATTGAACAATACTTCAAAATACATTAATTTTAATATGACTGCATAAATTTCATTCATTATAAAATTAATTTTATTATTCATTATCAGTTTCACTGTCATTATTATCATCGTCACTGGAATAATCATTAAAATTAAGCCAAGGATGAATTTTATCAACTGCTACTATGTTTTCGTATCGTTTGTTTCCTTTCCTAGTTAACGGGGTGTCCTCTACTAAGAATCTGTCATTGGGTAAAGCTTTTACGATTCGGTACGGGCCCTGAAGTTTTGGTATAAGCTTTTTAGATTTACCCATATGTTCTTTGTCAATGACTGTCCTCTCAATTCTAACAAGATCTCCTACATTGTATGACTTCGGTTTCTTTCTATTCTTGTCAAACCTGGCCTTTGCCTTTTCCTGATCCCTATCGATTTTCTCTTTAGCATCGGACCTCAGTTGCATTAGGTCATCGCCACTAACTAATTGAGTTGTTTCAGAAATCGCATCTCCCAACATATTTTCTGATGTCGAAATTAATTTAAACCCGAATAATAGTTCTGAGGGACTCTTGCCTGTCGCTTTACTCACAGTTGTATTCATACCTAACTGAATATCTCCTACATAATCATCCCATGTATTTTCATTTTTGCCATGACATTTGGTGCTCAACGCATCAGATATAGTTCGATTGAACCTCTCGACCTGCCCATTCGCTCTAGGAGTAGCTACCGCGTTCAATATGTGTTTTATGTTAAATTTTTCTATAAACGCCTTGAACTTCCCACTAGTAAAACAAGTACCACGGTCTGTAATTAGTCTGGACGGAGCACCGAAGTAACTAAAGTACTCATGAAATATTTTGATTGCAGTTGACGTTTTCGTATCCTTCACGGCACGTATGTTAACAAATTTTGTGAATGAATCAACAATAACTAATATATACATATTGCCCCTTCTAGAACGAACAAACGGGCCGAGATGATCCGCATGCAATGTATGGAACGGGATTTCTATTTTTGGGATCGGGTGTAATAACCCTTCTTTTTGGCCTGATGGTGCTTTAGGCTGCGTTTCCACCAGAGATGTGCGAGGATGCATAGCGAGGGATGTGTTTGTAAAGAACCAATAGGATCGCTTCATTTACCTTGCCTCGGTCAGCACAGCTCTGGTGGAAACGGCTCAGCGGAGCTAGATTTTTGCGCATACAAAACAAGCGCGGGATGTGTGCGAGGGATGTGTGCGAGGGATGTGTACGAGGGAAGTGTGCGAGGAATGTGTGTTGAGAAAGATGTGTTGCGAGGTTTGCGCATACTGTACCAGCCAGTCCATAGACGGAGTTTGTTGGAAGTAGAAGTGCGCAAAATAGATAATAATATGGATAATTGGAAAAAGAAAATACTTTTATATTTAACAATTTGTGATGAAGAAATGGAAGCAGAAGATACGGAGTTTATTAGTTCTATAATTTTGAGCAATAGAAGAACACACAGGTTTTGGATACGTAACCATATTAAATATCATCGATTACATGGAGAATTCTTTACCTTTTTTTATACGGCTGATGATGAAATATTCGAAAATTCTTATCGAGTATCTAGAAGTAACTTTTATGAGTTACACAATTTGATTGAGAACATTATCAAGAAAGAAGACACTCACTACAGAGAATGCATCAGCACCAAGGAAAAATTGGCGGTATGTTTAAAGTAAGTAAAATAGTTTGAATCAATTTTGTCTTTATTAAACATATTAATTGAAAAGTACAACATAATCTGCAAAATAAGTAGACAACAAGTTCCTCTTTTTCATGGTAAATTAGGCTCTGTTCCTACTTTGTTTGAAGTATTTGGCGTTTGTAGGTCTGAATGTTGTGTTCCCGGAGATGCTGGTTGTACAGCTTCCAGTTGGAAAGATGAATCCATCTGGCCCACTGTTTTATTTGTATTCCTACCAGAGCTTGAAGAATAACCAAGTTGTTCAGGATCCAGCTGAGGCGGCAAATCCATCTGGCCTGCTATATTACTACCTACTGCTATACTGCTACCAGAGCTTGAAGAATAACCAATATTTTGATTATACCACGACAGCACGTAAGATTCTTCGGCTTCGCTAATCATATTAAAAAGTTTCCTTTTTAAAGGAACTTGCATGTAATCTGGTAATTTTTTAAATGTTTTCGCCATTGAAAGAAAAAAATGATCAGTATCATCGCAGTCCGTTGGTTTTAAAAGTTCTCTTAATTCTTGCCTTTCTTTTCGAAAATCTTCTTGATTTTTCATATGTTTTTGTATTAAAATTGATAATTCATCGCCTTTTTTCTTCTTTGATGATGACGGGGTGACCGAATCTGTTGAAATGCCTGAAGTTGAGGCTATTTCGTAAAGATTGTTGGGATTGTCAGCTTGATTTGGTGTATGTTCAGTGCTCTGCGAAGAGTCATCTTGGTTTAATGAATATTGAGCGCTCTGCGAAGAGTCATCTTGGTTTAATGAATAGTCATCTTTATTATTTGGTGACGAAATATCCTCTTTATAACTTGACTCTCTATCTCTGTTGGCCATGTACGGTAAAAGAAATTCCATCAATTTTTGGTATTTCCATTCACGTGTTTTGGTTGTAGCCTGTCCGCTTTTTTTAGATTTCTGCCTCTTTAGCGCGTCCCGATGGCTATCCCGTAGTTGTTTCCAACGATACTTTGCGCTTTTCACTGAAATAATAGAAAATTATGATTAGGAATATAACATTTTTATTCCTTTTTTTGCAGGTATTTATCCACGGGCTCGTCGTTCACACGATTGGCAGAAAATTTTAGGATTGGAGTAGCAAGTGTGTCGAGAATTGTGGCAGAAGTTTGTAATGCTCTTTGGCTTGTTTTACAACCTCTTGTTATTCCAAAACCTACCAAAGACGACTGGAAGCGAATAGCAAAGGATTTTCAAGAGCTATGGCAGTTTAAAAATTGTTTGGGGGCTCTAGACGGTAAACATGTTTATATAATGTGTCCTGCAAACACTGGGTCCTCTTTTTTTAATTACAAACAAAGATTTTCTATAGTGCTTATGTGCTTAGCTGACGCTAGGAGAAAGATTATAATGGTTGATGTGGGATCCATGGGAAGATTTAGTGATGCTGGAATATTTGATGATAGTGTTTTTGGAAAATATTTGAAAGAAAAAAGATTGAATCTTCCAGAACCTGAACCATTATATGAAGGAGGTGAACCAGTACCATTTGTATTCATTGGAGATGAGGCTTTTCCTTTGATGGAAAATTTCATGCGCCCATATCCGCGGGACCAGTTAGACCAACAGAAACGTATATTTAACTATAGACTTTCGAGGGCACGTCGCATTGTAGAAGCTACATTCGGTGTATTGGCACGAAAGTGGTATGTGTATCGTAAAGACTTTGAATGCAGAGTGGAAACGGTTGACAAAATCGTAAAAGCCACATGTGTAATGCATAATTTTTTAATTGAAAGACAAACTAATTATTTGGATTGCATTGATAACACAAATACAAGTACTCTTGTATCCGTTCCTAGCATTTCCGTCGTCGTGTCAAGTGATGGTTATGAAGTAAGAGAGAAATACTGCTCTTATTTCAATAATCAAGGAAAAGTGTCATGGCAAGATACTCGTATTTCGTCACGAATTCATCGCACACAATAAATACCCAAATATTGTAACTTGTATTTTAATATACCTGATTTTAATACATGATTATTACTTACCATCTTTATATTTTATTTCTTTGACTATTTCCTCCCACGCAGCGTCCTTAGTTTCATTACATTTGTAAAATGACAAAGAAGTGTTCCACAAACACGGAAACTTTTTAACGGCATCAATTAATTTTTCGTCCATTATGCCACGCAACCGTACGACATGCGTACGACTACAAGCGCTTACGACAGCAAAGTGAGACGTGAGCGCAGCGCGGTGAGCGGCAGGCAGGCGTTCGCGTTACTCCGCTCCCACTACACCGCACCCCCGTCGACACATTTCACAGCTTCGCAACGCATCCTCGCGCCACACATAAATGCGCATTTTCACAGCTCCGCTACACATCCTCGTAGGCACATTATCATCGCACAGCTTTGGTGGAAACACCCACACATTTTCACAGCACAGCTAGACATCCTCGCACGACACATTTCCATCGCACATCTCTGGTGGAAACGCAGCCTTATGGTGTGCACATTGTAAGCATGATGATACATATTTTTTTGTGAATCGACGCATCTTCGGAAACCAAAATGTTGCTTTTAACCTACTCAGCGTTTTATCAAAGCCAAAATGCCCTACGTCGTCGTGGTTCATGCGCAAAACTTGCCACCTAACTCCCCTTGGTACCACCCAACGAATTCCATCATCTAAGATACGGTATACGTAGTCACCCTTCAGCTGATAATTCTTTCGTACATCGGCAACGAATTTCGTTTCATCGTCGAGAAGAATTTCTCGAATTCGCTTTATTTCTTCGTCGCTACTCTGTACGGTCGCAATCCAATCGGTTGTCTCTACTTGCAATACGTCAATTATATGTGTATTATTATCGTCAGTGTGTTCAGCTACCGGAGCACGACTCAGGGCATCCACATGAGCCATACGTGATCCTGGCCTATATTCGATGGTACAGTCGTACTCCTGTAGCTGCACCCACCATCGCGCGATCCTAGGTATGAGGTCACGCTTCGTCAAAGTTGTTCTTAAGGCATTACAGTCTGTTACTATTTTAAATTGTAATCCCAGCAAATAAACACGGAATCGACTCAAAGAGGCAACGACAGCTAACGTCTCGAGATCAAAAGAGTGGAGTTTCTGCTCATCTTCTGAATTTTTCCGACTGTAGTAGGCTACAGGTTTTAACTGGCTGTCACTACCGCGTTGCATAAGAATGCCTGCGATGCCTATCTTTGATGCATCGGTATGTAACTCAGTCTCTAATCGCGCATCAAACAAAGCTATAATAGGTCGTTCTACGAGTTTCTCTTTGAGTGTGTTAAAAGCAGATATACATTCTGCGGTCCATTTCCACTCAAATTTAGATTTTAAAAGATTCGTTAATGGGCATGCTATTATTGCAAAGTTTTTGACGAATCGACGAAAGAAACTTGCAAGTCCTATAAAACGTCTTACATCATGTACGTTTTTGGGTACAGGAAAATTGGAAATTGCAATTGTTTTACGTGATCCGGGACGTATGCCATATCCGGATACACAAAACCCTAAAAAATCTATTTCCTTTTGGAAGAAATGACACTTCTTTAATTTGAGAGTTAGCCCTGCATTAGCCAAATGCTGAAGAACTTCCTCTAAACGAGTTAAACCATCATTAAATGTACTAGCGGGAATTAGGATATCATCCATGTAAATAACAACGTATTTCAAGTCAGAGAGAACTTTATTCATTACCCTTTGAAAAATTGAAGGAGCATTTGCTAACCCAAAAGGCATTCTTTTATACTGGTACTGACCGTCGGGTGTTACAAAAGCCGTGAGCTCTTGTGAACCCTCTGAGATTGGAATTTGGTAATACCCAGATGCAAGGTCAAGACTGATGAAAAGAGAATTGCCTGACAACCTATCTAATTGGTCGTCGATCAGCGGCAAAGGATAGTGCTCTTTACGAGTCTTGTTATTTAAGGCTCTGTAATCGACGCAGAGCCTCTTTTCACCCGTTTTCTTCTTCACAAGAAGGATAGGACTTGCATAGGGTGAGTTGGACTCGCAAACGATATCGGCTTTAATCATTTCTTGTACCATTGTTCGAACCAATTCACGTTCTGGATATGAGAGTCTATAAGGACGGTAAACCACCGGCTTCGCGTCATTCAATTCTATCTCCATCTGAACTATGTTAGTATACCCTAAATCCGCTAAACAAGAGGAAAAACAACCCTCGTACCTCTTTAGTAGAGACTTCAATCTAAATATCTCATCATCAGATAAGTGACTGCCATAATTCAGATCGGAACTCGTATCACGGTTGCTAAAATCTAGCATGTTGATTTCAAAACCCTTTTCATATCTGTAAACTCGACTAACCAATGTATCTTTATTTAGTAAAAGTAAATTGTCGCTAAAATTTTGGACTAGAAGTGCCCCAAGACTGTTTTCAAGATAGTATTCACCTGGCAATAAATAAAATTCCTTACCAGGCGGACCTCTTAATGAACCCCTGACATAAACAGACCCAGAGTAGCTTCTATCGGAAAACACAGGAATCATAGTCATTTGTTTTGATTGAATTTCAACATCCGCCTTAACAAATAACCGCATTTCTTCAATCTCTTCCTTGCTAAAGATTAAAGAATTTGTGGTTTTTGTAATAATGATTCCGGGTTTTTCAGTAAAACTGTGACCAACTAAAACGGGATATTTAATTATGCCATCCTCAACTACATAAACGTCAACCATCTCTACGATATTATTAATATCTATTTTAACATGCGCCATTCCTATTGGTACAACGATATTATTACCTAATCCTCTCATAACGGGTAATTCGCCTACTGACCAACTAACTCCTAATGATTTTGCTACGCTACATTGTATCAATGTGCACTGGCTGCCTAAATCTACATACCCTTTAACCATAATACCGTTAACCTTTAGCGAGATCATATATTTATCATTACTTGTGTCATCAACATTGATTTTCATAACTTTCTTTTCTATACTAGAAGTATCTTTACTCTTTTCGTTGGGCAGCTGTGGGCAATCGATCGCTACATGTCCAAGCCTTTTACAAATGTTACATCTCAGCAGCTTTTGTGTACACTTATTACTAAAATGACCTACTTCTTTACAGTTAAAACAAGTAATAGATGCACTAGATTGTGGCCTAGATAACTTTGAATCATTCCCACCGACCTGCCTAGTATTCGAATTCGTATTACTTGATGGTAAAGTCTTTTTATCCTGGCTAATCTTAGATTTGTCAAAATCGCGACTTTGTTTAATAGACTGGAAGTAATTGAGTACCTCTTCAGGTTCTTGACACTTGGCTGCTTTAGCACCAAGCCTCAAGGAACGATCCTCAATGCCATAGAGCAAGCAATCAACGGCACGCTTCCCGAAAATCTCACATCGATTTAACAGATTTAATTTTTCATAATAATATAATTCTAACGAATCATTGTATTTCACGCGTTTATTTAACATTTCGGTAAGTAATTCTGCATAATCGTCACTACTAGGAAAGGAATCAATTAATTTGATTTTCCACTCCGGCCACGAAAATGACATTGAAGGCAAGGCTTGGTACCATGTACGAGCAACACCTGCAAGTCTGGGCAGCGCGTAGTGTATAACCTGATCATCACCCCAACGGTACAGCTTTGCACATTCATCGACCTTATTAAGCCACATGTGGACCGTCTGGCCCTTAACCATGGGGTCAAATTCAGGAATAACGTTACCTAACATAGGAAACTTATTACCTTCTGGCTTCGCGTTCGACAAAGATTTAATTAACTCGTTCAAAAATAACTGAGTCTCACTGTTAGCAAACATAGATTTGTTTACCTGAATATTTCCGCGTGGTTCATCACTTACTGCGGTGTTTGATGAGCTACTTCGGTCAGACGGCCGCCTACGGCGTCCGGTATGCCGCTGCTCACTCCGCTTCCTCGTCAGGCTTCGGCGCGAGCGATGCTCATCCTCGCGGCTACGTTTCCGACTTCGTCGACGCCGCCGTTCAATCCGTGTTCGAGGTCGACTCCTCTCGTCCTGGTCACTCGAATCGCTAGGCGTAGTTCTATGCAGCTGCTCACTCCGCTTCTTCGTCTGGCTTCGGCGCGAGCGATGCCCATCCTCGCGGCTACGTGTCCGACTTCGTCGACGCCGCCCGTCAGTCCGTGTTTGAGATCGACTCCTCTCGTCCTGGTCATTCGAACCGTTAGGCGTACTTCTATGCCGCCCGCGACGTTTCTTCTTACTCAATCGGTCCTTACTGGCTTCATTATCACGGCGACGCTTATGTTTAATGCTCACAATGTCCGGAGTAAAACGAGACCGGCTCCTATGCGATTGGTTACTGTCACGATCCATATTTACTGATATTTACCAAAACTTGTGGGTGTGCTGTATTTATCCCACTTCTGAGTAGTAGGAACTCAACCTCAACTCAGAAATGAAACAACGATTATCTATATAATCTTCGATATAATTCTCTCAGCTAAAATATACACGCTCTGTTCGACAGTTCAATCACAAGTGCCACGCGGTTGCAAAAATCAAAACGTCAGAATTAAAAATAATGGTGGCAAAAGTATCAACTTCAAACAGCCAAGCCATATTCCTTAAATTAGTCGATCACTACTTTAGTGACGGGTATCTGTCAATGTTACCAGACGAAAAATACAAGACTATTTACGTGTCTATGACAGCTGACAGATACACGTCACTGCATGGCACAAATAATAACAATTGGATAACCTAAATCGCGAATACAATAATATTGTTAGTCTTACAAAAGTGAAAAATAACTTTAATTTCGGAAGTCGGTGGCAAAAACGAAAATACATTTAATCAGACACCGACTTCCGAAATTAAAGTTATTTTTCACTTTGTAGTGTTGTTTTTGGAAGTCGGTTGTATTTTTTTGTAAAATAGTTTTTATTCTTTAACCGTTTAGCTGGCAGGGGTGACACACTTGACTCTAACAAAAATTAGCACTTTAACGCTTATATTTCAGAAACTCATCCATAAATCGAAAAATTGTTAGCACAAACCCGCAATATTTTTGAAAGACCTATCCAACAACACCCCACACCATGGGGTAGACGAGAAAAAAAAAACATCCCAACTTTACGAGTACAGAAGGTACCCTAAAAAAATTTTTTTTTTTTATGATTTTATTTTACCACTTTGTCGGCGTGATGAATATGTATATTCATGTTAAATTATAGCTTTCTAGTATAAGAGTCTCTGAGCTAAGCTGCGGACGGACGGACAGACAGACGGACGGACATAGCGAAACTATAGGGCGTCGTCGTAATTGGCTAACCATCGCACGAGCAAACGATGCGATTTCGTCGCGCGATAAAAATATGTTACTGTGCTCGCGCGATGACTTGCAAGCTCAATTAGGACACTCTAAAGAAATGTGTGTGTTTAATCTCGTCGTGCGATGAAATCGTATCTCGTTCGTACGATGGTTAGCCAAATAGGACGACGCCTAAGGGTTCCTTGTTGACTACGGAACCCTAAAAAATTTAATTCGTGCCTTTAAAACCGGCCAAGTGCGTGTCGAACCACACACAATGAAGGGCTCCATAGTTGGGATGAATTTATCCCAACAGCAAAACTTAACATTGTAGTTGAAAAACATGTTCCCCCTTTGTACGCTCAATATTGAGTGATTTACCATAAGACCATGAACTTCTTATAAATTTTCCTGTAATCTATGTAGAACGATTCTCGGTATTTTTTTGAAAATAATCATAATACATATTTGAGTTCCTCTTTCATTTCATACACACAGACACACGGTACACGGTACAGTTTGCAAAACTTTTATTTTTTAATTTTCTAATTTTTCCCCCAAAAATGAACCCCATATTCAAATTTCATTTATTTACGTTAGACATCCGTGATTAGGGCACAGAAATCGGAGCAAATCGGCAGTGACAGACGGCCAGACAGACGAGTGCTCCTCTATGGGTTCCGTTTTTTATTTGGACGTACGGAATCACCTATAAACATTTACATTTCAAACATTCAAACATTTGCATTTACATTTCAAAATCAAAGTAAGTTATGACTTACTTAAAAAAAAGCCAAAGTCTTATTAGCCAATTAAATTGTTTAATTATAGAATTACAAAAAAACCGGCCAAGTGCGAGTCGGACACGAAGGGTTCCGTACCAAAATCGCAAAGATAACTTTGTATTTCATAATGATACTGTGAATTAGAAGGTTATTTTTGCAGTTGCAGAAAATCACCCATAATTAAACAAAATACCTTATGAATCGCCGTTTTTAGTATTTGTTGATTAAATAAAGTATATGGTACACACGGCTACACATCAAGCAATACATTTCCAGTTTACACTGACCTCTCATTGTAAGGAAATCCTATACAATGCGAGATCAGCTTATACTGGAAATGTGTAGCTTGATCTGTAGCCGTGCGTACATCATAATACAGAAATTTCAAATTCCTAATTTGTTTAAGGCGTGTAGTGCCGCTAACTAGCGCCACCATTGAAGAAAAAAATAATAAGTCTGGAGATAAGGAACATTTTGTTTCCTATTTTCACATTTTTAGTCAGATGTTATAGGTCAGGTGAGGTCAAAAAAATCAACTCTAAACCTCCTAGGTTTGAAGCCTTAGCAGTTAACGCCGAAAACGGCCATTTCTGTTGTTACAAAAAAAGTCGTCAGAAGTCGTACTTTCGATTTCACAAATTGTGATTTCGTGCCTTTGTTATGTGCCAAGATATGTTGGTCAATTAATGTTCCCATGCCCGTAAATCTAACAAAATTCTGTTTGTCCTCAGCCGAGCCATTGAAGCCGACATACATGCCAGTGTTCCTCACGAAGAAGGAGAGGAAGAAGCTTCGCCGGCAGAGTCGCAGGGAAGCGTGGAAGGAAGAACAGGAGAAAGTCAGGCTCGGGCTAGAAGCGCCGCCGGAACCCAAGCTCAGGTAACTCACGTCTCATCCTATGCCGAGCCTTCTCCCAATTATGTGTGGTCGGCTTCCGGTCTTACCAGATCCAGCTGAATATCAGTATTTTACATGGAGCGACTGCCCTCCACAACCCAGTTACTGGGTAATCGTAATGGTACTCAAGTCTACATGGTCATATTAAATTAGCTAGCGAAACTCCACAGATTTATAATGCCCTGGCTGGAGGCCTTAATTTATTAAAGCATCCACAGGATATCCCCGTTAAGCAGGCGACAACCTTCTAGGTTGACCTGCGAGATGTCATTCACAAACAAACCGGCCAATTGCGAGTCGGATTCGTGCACGAAGGTGCTAGCGTATGATATTGAACACTACATTTAAAAATAAGTACTTCAGTTTTTAAAAATCATTTTTCTTGTATGGGGACCCCCTTTATTAACCGACTTCAAAAAGGAGGAGGTTCTCAATTCGTCGGAACCTTTTTTTTTATTTTTTTTTTATGTATGTTCCCCGATTACTCGAAGATGGCTGGACCGATTTGGATTTTTTTTGTTTTATTCGAGAGGGTATACATCACAGTTGGTCCCATATAAAATTGATTAATTTTGCTTCGGTAGTTTTTGAGTTAGCTTCATTAATACGTATTTTTTCCCCACTTTTATATGGATGATGTTCTAGTTTGTTTTGCAGATAGTGGTATTACAATTTGTGTGGGGTAGGTACACAACTAAAAAGTGAAAAATAAAAACTTTTTTACAAAAAAATACAACCGACTTCCAAAAACAACACTACAAAGTGAAAAATAACTTTAATTTCGGAAGTCGGTGGCAAAAAAAGAAAATACATTTAACTAGACACCGACTTCCGAAATTAAAGTTATTTTTCACTTTGTAGTGTTGTTTTTGGAAGTCGGTTGTATTTTTTTGTAAAAAAGTTTTTTTTTCTATTATTATTTGTTGTAGCGGCAATAGAAATACACAATACAGCACACAATAATACAGCTCGCTGACAGACAGGCGGACGGATGGACAATGGAGGCTTAGTAAAAGAAAACAGATTTTCTAAACTCATCTCATGACCTATTCTTATTTTGCTTCTTCCCAGGATATCAAACTTGATGCGAGCCCTGGGCACGGAGGCTGTGCAGGACCCCACCGCCATTGAAGCCAAGGTCCGGGAGCAGATCGCCAAGAGGCAGAAGACTCATCTTGAAGCCAACAAGGCGCGCGCTCTTACCAAGGATCAGAAGAGGGAGAAGGTACATTTCAACTTTCAACATAGTTTACAATTTAACGTGACCTTTTAGGAACGTACGCTGGAAGAGATTTCTTTAAAGAAAAAAAGTTTTTTTTTTTTATTTGGACACGGAAAAAAAACAATGTGAAAATAATGTTTTAGCGACAATAGTGCGTGTCTCACAGCTGCGCCGAAAGTGTTATTAATGTCAGACAGATGCTGACTGACGCCGGTTTCCTAATGAATCTTAAGGGACAAGTGACGGGGAGTACAAACAGTTTCAACATGCCTATACTTCATTTGCAATAAAATGAGACATTTAAACAAACCTTTTTTATATTCCGTTCAACCGATTTTGACTTCTATTGCGTTGGTTGCATGACAAATGGCAGCTGCAGTAAACAGTTGGTATTGTAACCACTTTTTTGCTTTTAATGCCATCCTTAAGCCTACGGAATAGAAGTCAAAATCGGTTAAACGGACTGTAAAAAAGGTTTGTTTAAATGTCTAATCTTATTGTAAATAGAGTATAATACATATTTTAGAAATAAGCACTCCATTGGCATGGACAGCAGTGGTGGCCTAGTGGTAACGGCCGCGACTTGTAGGTCCTAGGTTCGAACCCTGACAGGCGCTTTACTTTGTGTAAAACGTTTCATCACCACTGCTCTCAAAACAGTGAAGGAAAACATCGTGAGGAAACCGGCATGTCCTAAACCCAACAATTCGAAGACATGTGACATCTACCAACCCGCACTGGGCCCGCGTGGTGGATTACATCCCAGTCCCTCTCACAGAGAGGAGGCCTGTGCCCCAGCAGTGGGAACGTTATAGACTGATTAGGCTTGTATGAAATCGCGAAAAAAAATCAGCTGTTCTCTACATTTATGTTCGCAGTGTAGGGGACAGTTGATTTTTTTCGCGATTTCAGGTTTGGTCCCATAGTGAAAGTTGTTTGAGTATCGGTCACTAGTCAGCCTATATCTGATACTGAGAAAAATAAGCAAAAAAAAACCTGTTTATATTGCTCTTTGTTTTCATTTTAAGGCGAGGATAACCGACTTTTGATGATTTTAAACAGAAGATCATTAACTTAATATATTAATATTTTAGATTATGTTTATATTACATAGTGTAATTAATTTGTGAAGTTATGTCTAACGCGGATAAAAAACTGAGAATCACGCAAAAACTATCAAGCGTATTTATATGAAACCTTCACCATTTTAATGATAATTTAATTATTTATCTTTTAGTATACGTGTTTGAATATAATACCTTTTGATTTATGAATAATAAATGAAAAATGCGTCTAATTTGGGACAGCGCTCCTTGATGGGCGAGTCCTATTACTGGGTGGACGTACGACGCGTTGAGTGAGCTCAGCACAGAACACGCAAGCTAACCACTCAAGGCCATTAGCATATATCGGAGTCTTAAACATTATAACTAATTAGAATCTTGATTTATTTCAGGTGGACAGAAAAATTAGAGAAGACACGACTATGGGAGTTCACGTTGCAGTGTACAGGTGATATATCCGCTATAAATTCATAATAGTAAAAAACTTTTTTACAAAAAAAAAAAAACAACCGACTTCCAAAAAAATACTACAAAGTGAAAAATAACTTTAATTTCGGAAGTCGGTGTCTTTGGATCTATATTTTAGCTTTTTGCCACCAACATGTCAACTGCTCATCACCTTTTACAAAATATTGCTAATCCCGATACAACGACGTTAATTGTTGAGGAGTTCTCCCAGTAAAGAACCAGGAGAACTGGAACTGATGGTGAAGTCACCATCAGCTCCACTTCAACATATGTATTGTATGAGCATAAATTGTTTAGCAATAATCGAATCGCAACCCGTGAAATACGTACCGAGTATTATTCAGTAGTTCCGATGGCCATCTGTAGTCTTGCTCGTCAGTTCCACTTCACTAAATGGTGCTTTCCGGGAGAAAATGCATGAGTTACTATAAAAAACACCCAAATCGCTATAGGTGTGCCTATAAAAATTGAAGGTTCCCCTCGATTTCTCTGGGATGCCATCATCAGATCCTGGTTTTCTTATCATGGTACCACCCTTGGAATTTCTCCTTTCCAACTAAAAAAGAATCATCAAAATCGGTTCATAAACGATGAAATTACCCGAGAACACACATAAATATATATATAAAATATATATATACGGTCGAATTGAGAAACCTCCTTTTTTTGAAGTCAGTTAAAAATAATTAATATCGTAACGCTGAATATGATATAATACTACACCCCCTTTCTAGTCATATCATCTTCCACGCAGTTCATTCATCGTGTCTTTGGTGATCCCCTACTCTTATAGCCATCGACATTCATACTCAAATCTTTCCTCATTCCTCCGCATCACATGCCCATACCATGACAACCGATTTCAGCACAACTTTTCAGTCACCGGTGCCACTTTCAGACTTCCTCGTATGTACTCATTTCTTATTCTATCCATTCGTGTAACACCACACATCCCTCTTAGCAATGCAATGCAATTGCCTTTTATTGATCCCTTTTGTGGCCCAACATTCTGATCCATACAAGACAACAGGTCTAACCATTGTTTTATATATAAATTCAAAGGGAATGCGGGAGTCGCAGATTTTTTCCGTGACCTGCCGCCATTTCATCCATCCAGTGTTAATTCTGTGCTTATCCGTCCGATCTACTTCGCCATCGCTTTGCACAAGAGAACCGAGATATACAACAGTTTTAGAATATGCGAAACCCGAAATACGTGTCTAGTATTTTTATGTAAAGAATCTATGTACAAAATTTCAAAACTGTATCATGAAAAATCACAAAGTTATGAGCTTGTTATGTTACCTGGTTGTCCGTACAAAAACATGATCACCACGCGGCGCCCGCTGTGCGCCCGTGCCTAGTGCCGCTATGACCTGCAGTGACTTGTGTTCGTCGCGCGGTGTCCATATTGTAACCTTTTTTAAAGATTTTTGGTGCAAAATATAACACGGTATAAAAATTATTGGAATCGATTCAGTTATTTATTCTGAACAAACTATATTCAGGTTTCGCATATACTAAAAATATTGTTGAGGGTGACACAAAATGGGTGGTCTTATCGCTTAAAGCGATATTTTAAAGTATAGTATGCAAGGTGTTTAGAAGCTGGCTGCAAAGCTTTAAGGGGGTGATAGTTGACACTATTTAGTGCATTTTGAGCCCCATACATGTCTTAGACGAAGTATGTTTTTATTTTTAACTGCTATTTTTTGTTTTTTATAACCCAATTTCTGACAGTTGATTGCCAAGAGTTCCCCAATTAAAGTTGGTATGTAAATCTGGACACTTTTGAGGTCGCAGAAAACTTTAAAAAACAAATCGTTTATTTAAAAAAAAAAAATAATAAAGTTTGCAGTTAAAAATAAAAAAAAAACATCTTCATCTAAGACTTGTATGGTTCAAAATGCTCAAACTGGTATCAGCTATCATCCACTTAAGGGTTTGCAGTTTGTACCCAGCTTCCAAACCAATCAATCTGCCTAGCCTTTTCCCAACTATCTTGGGGTCGGCTTCCAGTCTAACCGGATGCAGCTGAATACCAGTATTTTACATGGAGCGACTGCCTATCTGACCTCCACAACCCAGTAACTGGGTAATACGATACCCCTTGGTAAGACTCGTTGTCACTTTCGGGCTTCTGACGACCCGTAACGACTGTCAAAGATCCACGAATGACAGCCGGGACCAACGGCTTAACGTGCTTTCCGAGGCAATTAACTTATATAAGTACCTATATTTTCATTTCACGGAGGAGTCTCGGTATGTAAAGATGGTCACCCATCCACGGACCAACCCCGGCAAGCGCAGCTTAACCTGGCTGTTATTATTTAGCCACAAGCTCCTCCAGTTTCTAAACGCCCTGTATTCTATTACAACTCTTCCTACTCTACAATCTGAGATACAAATCATTAGCGCCAGAGCTTGGTATAATTTGGACCTTCTCTTGAACACTTTAATTATTAATTTCCAGAGTAAAAGACCTCTTCGAGTGTGCCTCAGGCAAGTTCAAAGTAGAAGCAAACGCCCAACAACTACACATGACGGGCAGCGTTGTTCTGCACAGAGGATGCTGCATTGTGGTCGTGGAGGGGGGGCCTAAACAACACGCCAAGTACAAGAGGTACGTGACAACAACAACAACTACACATGACGCAGCGCTGTGGCAAGTCATCATCATCTGACTACACTATAGCAAACTAACCGGAGCCGAGTGTCACTTGTTCTTCCCTTCATTGCGATCATATTTGTACTAGACCGTACCTTCTAAAGTTCTAATTATTACTAATCAATATTTTACATGGAGCGACTGCATATCTGATCTCCACAACCCAGTTACTGGGTACCACGAGAACGTAATAAGGATGGCTTTCAGACTTTCGGGGTGCCTGGTTGGCTTTATTCCCAAAAGGGTTGAGAGGAGAGAGGACTGTCGCATTTTGTCATCATTCTCTCGCTCGCAGAGGTGTTCCTATAAGTACGCATACCCATATTTCATAAGTAATGTTTAATAATGTTTTCTTATTCAGGCTCTCAAGGATCTTACCGTGACGTTAAATAGCCTACAGCCTTCCTCAAGAATTGGGCTATAAATTCAAAAATAATTTTTCAAATCCGACAGTACTCCGGTAGTTCCAGAGATTAGCGCCTTCAAAACAACAAACTCTTCAGCTTTATTATAACTATGTGACACACAAGATATGACGAATGTGAGAGAAGTTGGGTATGACAACACTGTGCGAGGGAGACAAGATGGACGACGTATATTAAAGACGCGTGCGAACGAATTTGAGATAATAAAGTTTTGCTTTTGATTCACAACGATCCCTATATACAGGGTTAGTTTTCAATGACCAGCCATATTTTCACAGGGCGTTCTACCCGTGAATATGAACAACTTTTACTATGGGACCAACTTTGAAATCACGAAAAAAAAAAACAGCTGTTTCATACAAAAGTTCAATACCTACTCGACCAAAATGTATGAAACAGCTGATTTTTATTTCGTGATTTCAAAGTTGGTCCCACACTAGTTCGTCCCTGGTTGGTGGTTGGTTGGTTGGTTGGTCTGGTTGGTCTTTCACTATGAAAAAAAAAACAGCTGTTTCATACAAAAGTTCAATACCTACTCGACCAAAATGTATGTAACAGCTGATTTTTATTTCGTGATTTCAAAGTTGGTCCCACACTAGTTCGTCCCTGGTTGGTGGTTGGTTGGTTGGTTGGTCTGGTTGGTCTTTCACTATGAAAAAAAAAACAGCTGTTTCATACAAAAGTTCAATACCTACTCGACCAAAATGTATGTAACAGCTGATTTTTATTTCGTGATTTCAAAGTTGGTCCCACACTAGTTCGTCCCTGGTTGGTGGTTGGTTGGTTGGTTGGTCTGGTTGGTCTTTCACTATGAAAAAAAAAACAGCTGTTTCATACAAAAGTTCAATACCTACTCGACCAAAATGTATGAAACAGCTGATTTTTTTTTCGTGATTTCAAAGTTGGTCCCATAGTAAAAGTTGTTCATATTCACGGGTAGAACGCCCTGTGAAAATTTGGCTGCTCATTGAAAACTAACCCTGTATATTAGTATAGATATGTTTCTTGTTACAGACTAATGCTGCACCGCATCAAATGGGAAGAAGACCTGATTAAAGACACGGACGGCAACGAGGTGCCCAACACCTGCAACCTGGTGTGGGAGGGCACCGTCCAGCAGCGAGCCTTCGGAGAGATCAAGTTTAAGGTAGCGTAACACACCATAACCTTAGTTATAGTATTTTCAACGCATGAAGCGACACGCGCTTTACTCGTGGTAACCAAGTGTACAAACACGCTGTCAAACTCAAACTCAAAGCATTTATTTTAATGAAACCAATTAACAGGCACTTTTGAATTGTCAAAGAGTCGGTCAGTTAGACAGAAAGTTGAAGCTAGATGCCCATTCCAAAACGTAGATCTCAGTGGAGAAGAACGGGCAAGAAACTCCACGGACACTCTTTTAAATCAAGATAAGTAATACAACATCCTGGGTACATTATTCTTGTTGCTTCTACATGTGAGAACAATGTAAAAAAAATAAAAAATACTTAGGAACAAGGCAAAATATAAAATTAAAAATAAGCTCTGGCAGATAAGAGATGACCAGTCTCAACTGACGGCGCCCGTTCACGAATATGACGCGTGGATCAGCACCATCCAGCTCAACCATTTTGTAGGGAACGGAATGATCCAACACACATCCACCATCAGCGAGACATTTATGTGAGAATGACAAACTCCCAACTGCCATGCTCTTTCAAGTCAAACTTACAAATATCCTCATCCTCCTGTGAATGTGTGCGTGAACACGAGTAGCGTCAGCACATAACACTTCCGACTTCACCATTGTCTCGGACGGTACCGAGAGCTCCTGCGCTTACGCACACATTCATTGCGTATTTGTACACTTGGTAAACACAAGTAAAGCGCGTGTCGTTTCGTGAGATAAAAATACTGTACTAGAACGTTGGAAGGAGTGGAGGAAAGGCAAAAAAAATGTGTATTTATAAAAAAAAAACATATATGTTCACAAAAACATCACGTCTGTGAAAAAAAAAACTGATTCTTAAACTAATATTTTATGTGACATCACTACCTGTTGATGGTTGAGACCAAAAAAAACATCTTTTTTTTTATCATGTTTAGCGAAGTTCCGCTAGCTAATTTTATTTGACCCTGTATATTAGATCTCATTATCGCGCGTTCGTATTACCGCAGATGGACGATGACTTCCGACGCCCATACTTTGCCTTGGAGAACTGTAAAAATGACTTTTGTATTTGATATTTGACACACACTATAGCTTATTTCTTTCGTCAGGTGATGCCGACAGAGAAGCAAGCTAGGGAACACTTCCAGAAGCATCGCGTAGAACACTACTGGGACCTCGCGTACAGCGGCGCCGTGCTAGCGCCTTCAGACGAGCCCTAGAGCCCTGGAGCCCTAGGGCTTCACTACCTAATAAATACAATATGTACACGATATAGAGTTTCATTTACGGTCTGTTCCAAATTGACATTTTCATTACAAACTTTTTTCGTCGATGATTTTTCGATGGGGAGGGACACTGCCAATTTATCCCGCTAGGAGTCGCATCGTCACTGGTGTTGTTTACCTGTCAAACACCATATTAGGGTTCCGTAACAAGGTAAAAAGGAACTCTTACGGTGCGACTCAGTCTGCTTGTCTGTCCGTCTGTCATAGCTGGATATCTCAAGAACTACTAATGCTATCAACTTGAAATTTAGAACAATCTTAGATGATGTTTGCCCAACTATTTTGCAAATAAAAAAAAAATAAAATTCATATGGTTTTTTTGTAACAGGGGCTGAAAGGGGGTCTTAAAAATTCAATGTCGAGCTACTAGGACATGTGGGGTATCAAACTCAAACTCAAAACTCAACTCAAACTCAAAGCATTTATTTCAATTAAACCAATTACAGGCACTTTTGAATTGTCAAGGGGTCGGTCAGTCAGAAAGATGAAGCTAGGCGCCCATTCCAAAGCATAGTAGGTACCTATGGAGAAGAACGGGCAAGACACTCCACAGACATTCTTTTAAATCCAAGATATGGTTGCAAAATAATGGTTACATCATTCATGTTGAAATTTTATATGTCAGAACGATGCAGAACGTTAAAAGCGTCCTTAAAAAAAAACAATTCAAATATTTAAATTAAAATAAGCCGTGGCCGCTAAGGTATGACCAGCCTTCACTGACAGCGCTTGTTCAGGAACCTGACGCAAGGATTAGCTAAATGATCCAACACGCGCCACCATCAGCGAGACATTAGAGTGAGCGTCACATACTCTCAGCCGCGAGGGCACATTCAAGTCAAACCATATCATATGAAAAAGCGCTCTTTGCACATTCTCAAACATTTTTTTATTTTTTTTAGGCCGTATAAAGATTGCAGGAAAAATAAAACGATGGCTCTAAATAGCACACATTTTCAGAAATCGGAACGGAACCCTTGGCGCGCGAGTCCGACTCGCTCTTGACCGGCTTTTTTTTTAGGGTGACGCGCGTTTACTAAAGTGAGCATGCTTAAGTTTTGTCCATAGTACGTTCTACAAATGTACGACGGACAAATCACGAAGTTTCCCGAGGGACATTAAGAAAATAGTTGTATTGTACCTAATGATAATTCAAACAATAATTGTTGGAGATTCCCTTCAGCGAGTAATTGCGTAAGAATACCTGAACAGGGTTTGTGGTTTACTATATTTCCATCAGATACACTAATGTAAAAAGGTTGATTTCAGAATATAGCTTGTTACGTAGACGCTAACGCCATCTATTATCGAGTAGCAGAACTACACGATACGACGATTCGTGACAGATTTTTCTAGAATATTCTAAACCTTTCCAGAATGTTCTAGATGGTTAAGAGTCGTTTTGCAGCATTCTAGATCATTCTTGTAAGTACTAGAATGTTCTCGAATTAGCCCTCCTCGAATTAGGCCTCGAACTTTCTAGAAGCTTACACTCGTCATATAAATAGAGGGTTGCTAGCGGTTTATGACAGTAAACAGGCTACCGTTATTGGTATCCCTAAGCCCGGCAAGCCTAAGAGCGAACCCTCTAGCTACCGGCCTATCAGTCTGCTCAACGTCTTCGGAAAAATCTATGAAAGGCTTATTTATAAGCGTCTCGGAGATTATGCCGAGACAAAGGGTCTCATTCCCGACGAGCAAATCGGTTTTCGAACCCAGCACTATAGCGTGCAACAGGTCCACCGTATTGTCGAGCACATCAGCGTTGGGTTCCAACGCGGTGCGATGACTGGTGCTGTCTTCTTCGATATAGCGAAAGCCTTTGACAAAGTCTGGCACAACGGCTTATTATATTATATGTATAAGCTTTACCAACTCGTTGTGCCAGATCGTCTCGTGCTCATCTTACGAGACTTTTTGTCAAACCGCACCTTTTGCTATCGTATCGAAGGAGCGCTTTCCTCTCCCCACCCCATTCGCGCAGGAGTCCCTCAGGGCTCTGTGCTTTCCCCCCTTATCTTTATCCTCTTCGCCAGCGATGTTCCGAAGAGTAAACAGGCGCAGTTGGCGCTGTTCGCAGACGATACGGCCATTTTCTCCAAGGGAATTCGCCCTGACTCGATCGCTCGCACTCTCCAAACCGCAGTCGATGCCATCGGCAAGTGGTTTCGAAAGTGGAGAATCGAAGTCAATCCCGATAAAAGCCAAGCCATTCTCTTTACGAGACGGCGTAATCGGCTCCCCGCCTCGCCTCGGCCGATCACCATGTTTGGCAAGCGGATCCCTTGGGAAAAGCGAGCCAAATATTTAGGTGTGACGCTCATTAGTAAATTAACATTTTCAGAGCACATAAAGCAGGTTCGTTCGCGGGCCTACTTTGCTCTCAGCCGTTTACACTCCGTTCTGAATGCACGCAGCAAATTGTCCCTTAAGTGCAAGTTGCGTATTTACACAGCGTGCATTCGACCTATCATGACCCATGCGGGCCCAGTCTTTGCGCACGCAAAGCCCCGCCGCCCCGCTTCATCCATAGGATGCAGACCCTTCAGAACCGTTTCCTCCGAAAGGTAACGGGAGCCCCTTGGTTCGTTCGGAACGAAAACCTTCACTTCGATCTTAAAGTCCCGACCATCCGTCAGTACTTGAAACGCCTTTCCAAGCGTTTTTTGATTCCGCCGTGAAACATCGCAACCCCTTGGTTGTCGAGTCCGCTAGCTATGTCCCCAGTAGAATCAGTAGTATCCGTCGTCCGCGACATGCCCTCACTGAACCCGATGACCCTATCACCCTCCTCCAGGAAAGTAGTAGGGAAACTAGCACCGTCTATAAACACAAATCTACATTCCGGCCTCGCCGCCGAGGCCCACCGCGTTTAAGACCATCTAACGTAAATGTAAATGTAAATTCATGTCCCTTGATCGGTTTAATCGAGCCAGCTGGTGGCGTAGCTGAGCCTGTAGCTTTAAACTCCCCTGATAATAATAATTCCCCTAACTTGATCCAGCCTATTGCTTTGCCTTGTTTATCATTGGTCAATGACAACGACTCCCTAAGCCGAGGTCCGTACCCCACAGGGGGTGCCCTTAGTGCGCAGTCGTTTAGTTTATAAGTTTAGTTAGTATTTTATGCCCCTGGCTGGAGGCTTTTGAGCACAAAAGTTAAGTAGTCGAGACCTCTCATGGTCACACTACGAGATGCCATTCCAAAAAAAAAAAAAAAAGGTGTATGGCAGTTCAGCTAGGAATGCGAAACAGTCGGCAACAGTGAACTAACAGTGAGCTACAAGTGATTCTGCTTAAGTTTCTGATTACTGTATTTGTGATTATTTGAATATAGTGTGTTTTTGCTGTAAACTGGCATAAATTTATTTATCCCGAACCCCAGCTCGTAACAATAGTACCTATAATCAGCCTATAATGTGGTGAGGAACGTTTTAAGTATGAATGTCGATGGCTATAAGAGTAGGGGAAGACCAAAGAAACGATGGATGGACTGTGTGAAAGATGACATGGCTAGAAAGGGGGTGACTACCGAGATGACGACTGTGTTCTGTACTATTATCTATAAAAACGGCAAAAAAAAAACATGTCTGGTGTTGGGAGTCCCCGTTAAATATTTGTTTTATTTTAATTTAATTATTTATTTTTAAAGTGAATATGCTAAATATTCTGTGAATATTTCAAGCGTCTACCTGTTGCCGTTATCAATATCGAGCAAAAAATCACATTTGTTGTATGGGAGCCCCCTTAAATATTTATTTTATTCCGTTTTTTTAGTATATGTTGTTATAGCGGCAACAGAAATACATCATCTGTGAAAATATCAACTGTCTAACTATCACGGTTCATAAGAGATATAGCCTGGTGACAGACGGACGGACAGCGGAGTTTTAGTAATAGGGTCCCATTTTATCCTTTGGGTACGGAACCCTAAAAAGGGACATGTTGCGCCGAACCCAAATAGATTGATGAATCAGCCTATAATGTTCCCACTGCTGGGACACAGGCCTCCTCTTGATGAGAGGGAGTGGGCTGTAATCCACCACGTGGGCCCAGTGCGGGTTGGTAGATGTCACATGTCTTCGAATTTTTGGTTCTAGGACATGCCGGTTTCCTCACGATGTTTTCCTTCACAGTTTTGAGAGCAGTGGTGATGATATGACTTACAGAAAGTAAAGCGCCTGTCTGGGTTCGAACCCACGACTTACAACTCGTAAGTCGCGGCCGTTACCACTGGGCCATCAATGCTCTCAGATTTCAGAATGATTAGGTAGTACTATTGAAAAAGTTAAAAAAAACAAAGAATGTGTACGCACGGCTACAGATCAAGCAGAAATGTATAATTTCCAGTATAAGCTGAACTCGCATTGTATAGGATTTCCTTACAATGAGAGGTCAGTGTAAACTGGAAAGTAAAGCTTGATGTGTAGCCGTGTGTACTTAGCGCAAACTAAAACATTATGAGAGTTTTATAATTATTTTCCAAAAAGCACTGTTCACATGTTTGAAATTAAATTGCGATTTGATTGAATTTTCTTTCTATCATCCTTCATAAATGATTAAGATCTCTATTCATAGGGTAATGTGGGATCGAAAAATAAAAATGAGTGACACTGATATCAGCATTTTATTTTATACACCAGACCTACGTGACTTAAATAATACAACATTCATAATAATATGAGATCAGTTCCTGAATAGGCGCACACGCCTAAAATTTCAACTCGGTAGCATAAGAGAAAGTGGTTTTAATTCAGCTTGCAAGATTTGACTGATAGGTACATACTAACAAGGCAAGTTGAATAAAATCTTGTAATTAATCTGCTGGACAACGTAAATAACGCAATGAATGTCATTGAACTGACAAAATTAAAGGCATTGGCTTTAAAGTTCTTCAGTCACTCTTGTCACAGCTTCTACAAAAAAAAAAAAAAAAAAAATATTTAGTACTGTTACTTTTGATGAGTTAAGATATAACAGCCGCACGGGTCGATCCGTCAGGTCTACGCTAGCCTGGGTTGCTCCGTGGATGGGTAACCATCTTCACAAACCGAGACTCGTCTATAAATTGGCACATCGATGTGCAAATTTACAGCCCCACTGTTACAGGTTACAGCACATTTTTTTTTAGTAAGTATCGATTATAAAAAAAAATTGTGTTGTTCTGGAACAAAGTTCCTTCTCACGCACCTATGATTTAAAACAAAAACAAAAATTTCGAAGCCGCCATTTTGGATTTAAATTTTGACCTCACTATCGAATTTAGCACCCTCGAAAACCATGAAAACGATACTCATGATGAAAAAAATTGAAAACTTTCGCAGCCGCCATCTTGGATTTTCATTTTTACCAAATTCACACTTTCTCTCTCAGAGAGAAAGTCGCATGGAGGGGTATAACGCTTTTTCGTGACGTGATGATTTCTACCAGTCAACTAGCCGCAACCGCGTTAAAGAACTTTGTTCCAAAAATATGGTATTTCTCTAGTAGTTATTACCTTCTCCTAGTTTTAACACATTTGATGGGTAGTTGTTGATTTCTTGGTACTCCGTGGATGTTCACCAGATGTTTCTTTACTGAAGCTGGTCGCTTGTACCTGGAATAATTAATACAATACAATATCACGCATTCTCGGCTTTATTCTCCGATGATGGGTCAGCCAGTGCTGGTAAGGGGAACCCGCAGTAGTACCCGCAAATTCAAATTTTCTTAAGTTTTTTGCGATTTACAGGTCAGTGTCAGGTACCTTGATAAAAGTTGACAAGTCACAGAAATTCATATGTGTACCAAATTTCAACTAAATTACTAAATTCAGAGCAAATTGGCTGTGACAGACGGACAGACAGACACACGAGTAATCCTATAAGGGTTCCGTTTTTTTCCTTTTGAGGTACGGAACCCTAAAAAGTGCCATCTGGACGCTAGTGTCTTAATAAAGACCTTGAAAAATCGAAATCAATAAATCAGTGTTTTCATTTAAATTGTCGTATTGTTGTGTTTGTTTAATATACAACATCAGTTTTAGTATATGCGAAACCCGAAACAAGTGTCTAGTATTTTTATGTAAAGAATCTATGTACAAAATTTCAAAACTGTATCATGAAAAAGTTATAAGCTTGGTATGTTACCTGGTTGTCCGTACAAAAACATGATCACCACGCGGCGCCCGCTGTGCGCCCGTGCCTAGTGCCGCTATGACCTGCAGTGACTTGTGTTCGTCGCGCGGTGTCCATATTGTAACCTTTTTTAAAGATTTTTGGGGCAAAATATAACACGGTATAAAAATTATTGGAATCGGTTCAGTTATTTATTCTGAACAAACTATATTCAGGTTTCGCATATACTAAAAATATTGTTGTATTGTTGTTGTGTATATACTCACGTCTCAGGACATAAGTAGCACAGGTATGTATATATAAGGTAATGTACTCTATTCTGATGTCCCGTGAGCTCCGAACGACTTCGAAACATGGCGGGACAGCGCTCGCACTGAAACAAATGTATTCTTTTGATTTCAGAATATCATAACATCAGGCCTGTAATCCCTTACCATGGGATAACAATACATCAGTCAGGAGATATGATCCATGCGTCATGTTCGTGAACGGGCGCCGTCAGTTGGGACTGGTCGTCTCTTAGCTGCCATGGCTTATTTTTAATTTTAATATTTAATTTAGTTGTTTTAGTATTTTATCTTTTTATTACGGACGCTTTTTAACGTGCACGTCTTTCTACATTGTTCTCACATGTATATTTTCAACTTGAACGATGTAACCAATATTTTGTAAAAATATTATGATTTAAAAGAGTGTCCGTGGAGTTTCTTGCCCGTTCTTCTCCATAGGGATCTACTACGCTTTGGAATGGGCAACTAGCTTCATCTTTCTGACTGACCGACCCATTGACAATTCAAAAGTGCCTGTAATTGGTTTATTTGAAATAAATGGTTTGAGTTTGATATTATTTTAGGAACTACAAACTTGAATCATCACATACTACATCAATATCTTCTTATACAGGGTGACCTGAAATTAGTGGCGGACCCGTTAAGGGGTGATAGTAGGGATCAATTCCAGTCGATATCACTCTTAGACCTACTGTCCTAAAGTTAACCCATTTCAAGATATTCCTACTAAAAGAAAAAACGATTTGTTAAACGATTTTCGCGAAAGATACCGACATTTACGAAGATATCGCTATTAATAATTCCTTACTTAGAATATCTTTGATGCAAAACAAAAACAAGAAGTACCAGAAAGACCAATTTTTAGGATTTACAGCTATTTTAAGATTTAAAGTAGGGTATTTTTTGTAAAATTCTTTAAGTAGGAATATCTTGAAATGGGTTAACTTTAGGACAGTAGGTCTAAGAGTGATATCGACTGGAATTGATCCCTACTATCACCCCTTAACGGGTCCGCCACTAATTTCAGGTCACCCTGTATATAAAATTCTCGTGTCACAATGTTCGTTCCCGTACTCCTCCGAAACGGCTTGACCGATTCTCATGAAATTTTGTGAGCATATTGAGTAGGTCTGAGAATCGGCTAACATCTATTTTTCATACCGCTACTTTTTATCCCGGTCTACGCGGGTGAAACCGCGGGGCGCAGCTAGTATAATATAAAGGCGAAAGTTTGTGAGTTTGTGTTTGTTACCTCTTCACGCTCAAACGGCTAGACCATAGATATATTTTTTATATTTCTATGGGCTGGACAAATTTGAATGAAATTTGGTATTTAGATAGCTTATACCCTGGATTAACACATAGGCTACTTTTTATGCGGAAAAAAATGTAGGGTTCCCGTAGATTGACGGATGAGCAAGGAATTCAAATATAATTGCTACTCTTTCAAACTCAACCGGCTCGATTTTGATTAAAAATTTGGTGTGGAAGTAGCTGAAGCCCTGGATTAACACATAGGCTATCCGAATATAATTATATACTGAAAAATGTAGTGTTCCCGTGGACTGAACAATTTTTTGCCTTTAAAGGCAAAAAAAAAACACAAAAAAAAAAAAAAAAAAAAATAAAAAAAAAAAAAAAAAAAAAAAACATAAAAAACATTAAATATTCACATTTTGAAAAATGTGAATATTTTTCTCAACGATTAAATAATACCTACACGTTTTAGGGTAACACCGCGTGGCGCAGCTAGTACATAGTAAATACAAATTCCATTGCAACCATATTAAAGACATTTTTATTACAAAACTAGCTTTCGCCCGCAGCTTCGCCCGCGTGGTATGTCGATAGAAAATAGCCTATGTCCTTTTCCAGGTCATGGTCTACCCGTGTGCCAAATTTCATCCAAATCCGTTCAGGCGTTTGAGCGTGAAGAAGTAACTCACAAACTGCGCCTTTATAATATTAGATAGTTATGTAACTGCGTACCTTTACTACGTTGGTAATTTAGTTTCCAAAAATTATAACAAATATGTGTAAGTATTTAGAAAAATTACTTAAGAGCGCTATCACAATTTCTCTTGTATTTGAGCGTTTGACTCGAGTTTTGATATGTGATTGTGGTTTTGTTAGAGCCACAAAATTAAAAAAAAAAACATATGCCCAAGAAAGCTTGATTATTTTTCTTGGGAGTGTTCTAAATAAATATTTCAATTTGTTTCAAAAAATCAGTAAAAACCTTGTCTCTGCAAAGGATGTTTCATAAAATTTTACTTTTGGACATGTTTTGATGCTTTGTTACATCGAAGGTATAATAATATAATCATTTCAAAAAATGTCCTTGGAACAACTGTATCTTCAACTTTGGAGTGCTCAATTCAGTTTTTTATGTTTCATACAGTAATACACCAGAAATAATTCCGTAAACCAGACAGTTACTGACAATTTTTCGTCCGAAATTATATTTTTTATCTACGAATGTATAATCCAAATTCATACAAAATGTATTTAATAAATAAGGTTACTATGTTACCTTGCTTGATAAAAAAAAATAGTCTATTTAAAAGTAAAATAATATGTTTAATTAATTATTGTATGCAGTGCTAAAAATCAATGTAAATCTCGGGATACGCGGTCTTTAGCTTTAGACGCCGACGCATCGCATTATGTAGCAATTTAGCAGTTGTGATTACGTTTATTTTGAGTCATATAATAATTATTTTTTTGTTTATAGTGTGCAATTTCAATTTATGAAAAAATCACGGTCAAAATGTAATAGCGCCCTTAAATACCTATATTATAAGGGTTATATGGTACAGTTTATCAAATATGGCTGTTGCAATAGTACTAGTACAGTAATTCTAAAATAAACGTAATTTACACAACCATAAAGTTGATATTTGTTAAAGTGGAAATAAAATAATAGTTGGAGACAAGAATTTCAATAGACTTTAGAGGGATTTTTCCATCTTTTACCCTTTTTTCGTTGTCAATACCTAGCCATTATTATTATTTTATTTATTTAATCTAATTAAACCGAAACTTATTGACAACTCCGTTCATAATCCTGAATAATATAGCCTTCAGATTACCTATTATTATAGTTATAAAAATAAAACAATGATGTCATTATTAACGGGTAGTTTTTAATTGTTACACATTTTAAAATATTGAAGCATACAATTTATATTTTTAAGCG
The DNA here is from genome assembly GCA_946251885.1 of Cosmia pyralina. Lineage (NCBI taxonomy): Eukaryota > Metazoa > Arthropoda > Insecta > Lepidoptera > Noctuidae > Cosmia > Cosmia pyralina. Next base: position 16,734,333 of record OX276368.1, on the reverse strand, counting down.
ACTTCAAAAAGGAGTAGGTTCTCAATTCGTCGGAACCTTTTTTTTTATAATTAATATTTTTGTTATGACTGGACAAAAATTGATGTAATATATAATAAATTACTATTTGTACAAGTTTTGACGTTCAATTAGTTAATTTGTAGTGCAATAATTGATTTGGTGTACATGTAGATAATTAGATGTAAGAATATTTTTCTGGTGTGCATTTAATTCCCTTTTAGAATAGTATTTGATTGTTAGTACCTGTAAGTTTCTAACACCAAAATGCTTCCTCATATGTTGTGCTATGTTCGCCCGCATCCTGAACGTGTCTCCGCATACATCACACGTGTACGGTCTTTCACCAGTGTGCTCCGCGCGCTCGTGGTTCTAGTGAAGAACAAAATATTAAATTAAGCAACTGAGAAGAAATGATCAACTCGCACTGGGCTCGCTTCCTCTCACAGAGAGGATATTGGTAATAGGGATTACGGCAAAAATAAAATTTGTCCTTCATTTTTATTATTAAAAAATATTGGACACGTATTTTTTCTTCAATTAAAATGTGGCATGACGTCACGCTTTGCTAGATTTAATACGTAGTTGTGAGTTGTGACGTAGCGAGCCCCAACTGCATTTTATCTGAGTAATTTAAAAAAAAACATATAATAACCTTATTGGTAACTATATTTTCGAGCCGTTTGGGGTTGAAACCCTCGGGCCGTGGGGTCCGAGTGCCCATGGTCTCTTTAAAGATATATCGAAACGTCTGGTTGACACTTCCTGTGACCCAAGGGCTGGCTTTTACCTTGGCCAGAGGCTAAGCATTGCCATACAACGTGGCAATGCCGCCAGTCTCTTGGGTACTTTACCAGTCGACAGCGATGCGAATGAAATTTTCGACGCCTTGTTTTAGTTTGTGAATAGTTTTAGTTTTATGTTAGGATATATTTTTGTTATTTTTAGGTTATGTTTATATAATCGAATAAAAATTATGTTATTATTTTAGAACAACTTCCGATACGTTACGTAAAAAAAAGTATTTTTTTATGATTTTTTTACTAATATTATAATAAAACAAAAAATACGTGTCTAATATTTTTTTATTATTTGATTGACGGACTAAATAGAATTTCTTTTTTTTTTGCCCAGGCTTCATCCTTATTCCCCCCCCCCTTCCTCTTCCCTTCTCTGTAAACACAATCCAATGTACTGGTTAGCGGACTTCGTAAACGTGTTCGATATAATTATGACAGCTGTCTGACATCTGTCAAAGTGTCAACGCAGATGAATAAAATTTCAACTGAATCTTGACATTTCTTTTCTTTTATGCCTATAAGCCATCAGAGGAGGCCTGTGTCCCAGCAGTGGGAACATTATAGGCTGATTATGCTAGCTATGAGAAGTAATATACGAAGAAGAGTACCTATCAGGGGGAGTGTAATTAATAAGGTCTTTGTTTAAAGTTGTACAAAGATCTTTTGGCGACTGTCCGAAATCGGAACTATCCACCATCTTGATTTTTAGGGTTCCGTACCCAAAGGATGCCAATCTGCCTAGCCTTTTCTCAACTATGTTGGGATCGGCTTCCAGTCTAACCGGCTGCAGCTGAATACTTGTATTTTACATGGAGCGACTGCCTATCTGACCTATTAACTGACAACCCATTAACTGGGTAATACGATACCCCTTGCTAAGACTGGTTGTCAGACTTTCAGGCTTCTGACGACCCGTAACGACTGTCAAATATCCACGAATGACAGCCGGGATCAACGGCTTAACGTGCTTTCCGAGGCACGGAGGAGTCTCAGTATGTAAAGAAGGTTACGCATCCACTGACCAACCCCGGAAAGTGTAGCTTAACCTGATAGGTCGATCCGCGCGGCCGTTATTACTTAGCCACGAGCTTCATTTAACCTTTTCATGAGATATTTTTTCTCTTCTGTGGCAATCCGCGATCAGTTGGTACTTTTAGCGGATGAGTTGTAGGTAACATTGGCGGGAAGAGCGTGACCCCAGCGAGCCATCTTCTCCATATTCGTGCTTAGTTCCACACACAGGTGTGGGTGGACTACACAATGTCTTTCCTTTTAAGTCTTTTCCTGTAACCTCTTGTTTTCAGTGCAGCTGCCAGATCATTGGGGTGCCTTTCCAGTCTTTCCTGGTATTTTTTTGTAACGTTTTTGATCTCGTCCATGACGGTATTCGTTGGTAACTCCTTGTGTATTTCAGCGTCCGTGACAAGTCAAGGAACGCCACTAATTGACCTCAAAATAGAATTTTGCATTCTCTGTACGATGCTAACGCTTGAGTTACAGGCGCAGCCCCAGAGTTGAATTCCATAAAGCCACACTGGCTTCAAGATCACTGTATATCTTAAAAGTTTGCCGTCGGTACTCAGTTTACTGTTTCGCCCCATGATCCAGTGTAAGTTCTTGTAACGGATATTAAGCTCGTGTCTCTTGGTCTTAAGGTGTTTCTTCCACGTTAGACGTCGGTCGAGATGTAACCCTAGGTATCTTACGCTTGCGGGCCGGCACTAGCCGGGGATCGTGGAAGGCGCCCAAGTTCCCATGATCCCCGGTCCAGGTGTGGGAAGGGAACACCGGGGTGGTTTTTAGTCAGTAAGAGTCTGACAGACCCCTCCGCTCACCCCAGGGCGGGGGACATCCATGAGGATTTTCCACCCCGGCAACAAAAAAAAAAAAAAGGTATCTTACGCTGTCGTGGTGAGATAGTGTGACATTATCTAGATGTACAGGTGGACAGTCACCTTTTCGCAGCGTAAATGTGACGTGGACCGATTTGCTAGCGCTCGTCTTTATCCGCCACCTGTATAGGAGCCATGTCGTTATTTTGTCGAGACTCCCAGGCAGCATGTGTGAGGCGATAGCAGGATCTTTGTGGCTTGCCAGTATTGCGGTGTCATCAGCATATGATGCCGTAGTAACCTCTCATGAGATATAAGTCCTATACGAGAACGTGGCGACCTCTGCCCATAGTTTACCTGTAACTGCAAAGGGTCTACAGCCCTGTAGGGACACTTGGTGCAAGCCAACCGCTTCCTGCGCCCATGCACGCGTTGTTGATGATAACGCATGTGGCTCGGATTCACAAACTTTTTGCCGCATTCCTGAAACATATTTTTTGTCATAAAGTAAATTAAATCGATTTATCCATCTATTAGCTTCTGCTCACGAGCACAGATTAATACAGATGGGACACTCCGCAGTTTAGGTATGAAGCTACAAGTACGCGGCGGGCTCATCTCACTGGGTCAATTCAGTGTGGGCTGCCGCGCACCGGCCGGCTCGCACGTTAGTTCGATACTCACTCACACGCCGCGTCGTAAGGCGATTAAAGCCGCAATTATATTTAGCCCACGCCGCGTGTCGCCACGCTGCCTGACGCAACGGCGATTTTTCATACAAACAATATCCCCCTTTTCACCCCTTAAAGGTCGAATATCCAAAAACCCCTTCTTAGCGGATGCCTAGGTCATAATAGCTATCTGTGTGCCAAATTTCTGCCAAATCCGTTCAGTGGTTTGGGCTGTGTGTTGATCACGGAGGTGTTGATAGATAAGTCAGTCATTCAGTCACGGTTTCCTTTTATAGATATAGACTAGCTGCGCCCCGCGGTTTCACCCGCGTAGACCGGAATAAAAAGTAGCCTATGTGTTAATCCAGCTATCTACATACCAAATTTCATCCAAATCGGTCCAGCCGTTTGAGCGTGAAGAAGTAACAAACATACAAACACACACTTGTTAAATTTATTTCAATAAAGATTTATTTATTTAATTTATTGCTTCATAGTTCGGTAGGTATTATGACTGACAGTTGTATTTGATAAATAATTTCGCGGAACCCTGGTGACTATTCCACGGAACCCACTTTAGGAATCGTTGCGTTACGCTTCAAAATATGCGTAGCCCTGTGACAGACAGACAGACGGACGGACGAACGTACAGTCAGCAACAAAAGTAGATTAACACTTGCATTTTTTAAATCTTAATTATTAATTGAAATATTTAATACAAATCAGAAAAGAAGTACTTAAAGTTTTAAGAACTCTTAACAGTTAAAGGAAAAAAAAAGCAGTTTATCGAATAATTTTGTGTTAATTTAGATGATGTCAAAAAGTAGCAGTGTTAACCGACTTCTGTTGCTGACTGTACCAACGCACGGCCGCCAGCGGAGCCTTAGTAACAGGGTTCCGTTGGCACCATTTAAGTGTGTAATCCTAAAAATATTTGCTTTTTTTTTTGGTTGTCTATTTTATTTATTTGAGGATCTAAGGAATTAATGTTCTTTCTGAAATAATATTAATTACATTTAAGCACTTATTTAAACATTATACAAAAATAATTACTTACTTCGCAAGCATTCTGCGGTTCAAAATGTGTCTTAGCATGGCACTTAAAATTTTGCATGTTCCTCATCTGTTTATTACATAATGTACATCTGATTGGACCTTCGCTGTCATACGGCATTGCTGCTAATGATAACAGCTTGGCATCTTGCTCCTGAAAAATATTATAAATTATTGAGGCATTAACAGGAAAGTCAAGCAGCCGACCTCCTGTAGGTTGACCTGCGAGACGCCCTTTATATTAAAAAAAAAACAGACGCAACGAGTCGCGGCGCAACGCAACAATTTTCATTTCAAAAAAATGCGGTGCGTGCGGCCCACGTTTAGTGCGTAAAGATACGGTTTCCTGTTAGAGCGGTGGCCGCATTTAACGGCCGCAGTGACGGCTGTCATGAAAATGATGGCAGTTTCAAAGATTTAAATCATAAGATTCGCCCTACCCGCATCAAAAGGTGGTCGCACTTCTGTTTCGGTTTGACACCTCTGACACGCAATCTAATAAATGTGCGAGCTCTCTTCTCAGTATGGACACTTTTTTGCGTGACTAAGGGTGAATTCGACCAAACTTTTATACCTACCCAGTATAAGTCTAAATCTTCGAATAAATTTTGAATTTTTGACAGTTTCACCATACATAAACTGTCAGTCGTCAATTTTATTCCACGGATAAAAGATATTCGACTTTGGTCAAATTAGCCCTAAGTACGGTGAAGCTAAATCTAGAGATTTAAATCTTTAGGGGGCGGGGTTTGAAAATGACAGATTTTCATGTCAGCCGTTGCCACAGTTACGACCGCTTTCCTTAAAAACAGTAGCTTAAGTTGAAAATGTACGTAAGTCGAAGGAGGATTTTTGCAATGCGTTGTATTGCGTCGCGGCCTATCTAATGTGCCTGCCTCTTCCATTGATGTATAAATTAGGAAGATATGGTTCGCGCTCCTCGACGTGGACCGCATAAATTGTGCTCACGGACACAATTGACCTTAGTCACAATCAGTCTGGGGTTTATGTAGCACATGTGTAGCACGTTAAGTAAAATTACCGTAATCGTCTAAATAAGCAGCAACAGTACCTTCCTGTGATTTCAAAATGTGCACAATTAGTTGAAAAACCAAAAACAAGTTCCACGGGATTACTTTTCACTCGTAAGTAGGTACAGCCAAAAATGTTAATTTGTTGAAAATTATAATAATATTTAATGTTTGCTTCGCCATGTTTGTGAGAGCGAGATAGACATGCAATGTCATTCATAAATAATCGTAAACATTCGGCGAACATTCGGCGGCTAACGCGATTTCACTTGCACGACAGCGCCGGCTCCTATATCTGTCCTTGTCTATCGGGAACTGTAGGTTTGCGACTGTGATCACAGATGTGCGAGTTTCGGTGCATGTAGTCGTGCGCCGCATCCAGGTTTAGTGATTGCGATGTAAGCGCGTAACATATCTTCCTCTAACATATCAATGGCCTCTTCCCTACAGTTTCGACTTTTCAAGACATTTATGAAGTGTGTGTGATTTCAAAATCTGACAACTACAGTCAATAACTAAAAACAGTGGCCGTTTCTAGTGGCAATAAGGATCAAATTCGCAAAACACCCATTCGTTAATATGAAACTGACAGGTGCAAGAACGCATTATCTCTACGGCCGGACTGTAGTTTCAGAAGAGAAGTATGAAGGAAAACTTGTTGTTAGTAAATCATCAAAATCAGCCTATAATGTGCTGTATGTGTGTGTGTTCCCACTGCTGGGACACAGGCCTCCTCTCGGTGAGAGGGTGTGGGCTGTAATCCACCACGCGGGCTCAGTGCGGGTTGGTAGATATTACATGTTATGAAACAACATTCAAAATTTTTGTTCTAGACCATTCCAGCTTCCTCACGATGTTTTCCATTACCTTTTTTAGAGCAGTTGTGATGAAATAATTTACACAAAGTAAAGCACCGTCTGGGTTCGAACCTACGATATATTAACTCGTAATGTCAGGGCCATACCAACGGGATATGCCGTTGATAATCGCGATGATGGATGTAGGCCATAGGTGTACCTAGCCACAACATAACGCGATAATTTGATAACGGCATTCATATTGCCGATTGACGTGACGATAACTCGGGTGGGGGCATTCATTTATGGCCACTCAATTTATCGCGATGCGATGCAGTCTGTCTTCGTCGCGAATGAGCCGCTGGCAAAAGATAGTAGGAATTAATTTAAAAAAAATAACTACCTTACACAGAACCTTTCTTCTTTCTCTATCCAATAGCTCCTTTTCTTTCAAATCCCAATTAATTTTATTAAAATCCGTAGCTTCGTTTTTAATCATATTCTTAAAATCCTGGTCCAAACTATCGCTAGATTCCAAATCCTCAATACAAATATTTGCATCATTATCACATTTAATGGAATCTAAATCATTAATTAAGAAGTTATTCATGAAATCAGAATCATTGCTTGATTCATAATCTTCAATTCTGACTGAGAATTCATTTTTAATTTCATTGCTATATTTTTTGATGCCAAACCTCTTTTTTTTAAGAACTTTTTTTGGTTTTCCCTTGGTGATGTTACTTTTTTTTAGTTCTCTATTTAAATGATGTGTTTCTTTTTTATTTATTTTTTTCTTACTATCGTATTGAACAGTTGTAATTTCTAATGGATGAGATATTTGACTATCATTGTGGTGAGATTCGATTTTTATTGTTTTGAATGATTTTTTGAGTATTTCTTCTGCTTGTAAACTTGATTCTCTTAGTTTTAAAGCTCCGTTTATTAGATTTAAACATAACTCGCATATTAGCTGTGTTAGGCCGTCATCTGCCTCGATCTGGAATTAAAAAAATAATTTAATTTATATACCTAGTAGAAATAATTATTTGGCATTTAATTTAAAAATCCAGCCAGTGAGTCTGACTCGAGCATGAAGGGTTCCATACCATTATCTATAAAAACAGCAAAAAAATCACGTTTGTTGTATGGGAGCCCCCTTAAATATTTATTTTATTGTTTTTTAGTATTTGTTGTTATAGCGGCAACAGAAATTGTACATCATCTGTGAAAATTTCAACTGACTAACTATCATGGTTCATGAGATACAGCCTGGTGACAGAGGGACAGACAAACGGACGGACAGACGAACGGGCAGCGGAGTCTTAGTAATAGGGTCCCGTTTTACCCTTTGGTACGGAACCCTAAAAATTTTGTACAGGTAAATGTAATAAAAATACTAGACATGGCGACCGTCTCTTTGACTTTTTCTTTCTGCATTTCCTTGTAGATAAAATCGATAATGTCATATGTTTTTTTATCAGTTTATAAAAACAAGTGAGTTTACCTTGATTCCACAAACCAAATGAAGCTGTTTGCTGCGTAAACTTACAAGATTCTTATCAGGAAATATTTGTTTTAGATCGGTTTTAGATAAACACGTTCTACACATTGTCATTTCTATTCAATATTAATGTATCAATAGCAAAAAATAACGATAAAATCTAAAACAAGTGAATTCGTACGTAAATCGTAAATAAATTATCGTTTGAAAAGATCGCTATCAGTTTATTACCCTAATATCAGAGAGCTGTTAATTAAATTATCTTTAGCCAACTTGTTCAAATTTTATCTTCGCATTTAGTGTAGTTTAGAAAATTATGTTATCTCAATAATCGATCGTGGATAACTTGCTTGTATCCTCATAAAATTTGCCGTTTTCAAAGGGAATCGTTAATAAAGCTATCTTTGTAAACGTAGCTGCTTTTTTATTTTGACGTGTGAGGGTTGCTAACAGGGTATAAAATATTTCCTCATTGGGAAAAAATAATACAGGATGCCAGACTCCCAATAGCAATTTAGAAAACATCATTGTGTATACGTAATCACTTCGAAAATAATTCGAATGATATTGATTCTGAATCAAATCTTTATATATAAAATGGTAAACTGACTGACTGTGTGATATATCAACGCACAGCCCGAACTGCTAAGTCTAGAGATTCCAAATTTGCCACGTAGGTTCCTTATGAGTTCTAGGGGTGCACTAAGAAAGGATTTTTCAAAATTCTCCCCCTAAATGGGTGAAACGGGGGTCCAGTTTGTATGAAAAATCTTATTCCTTGAGTTAATAGACTTGAAACGTGGCATGAATATTTATCTACGTAAATTATAAAATTGGTCATTTTTAGTTTTCCTAAACTACCCCCTCAGGAGGAATTGGGGGGGGGGGGGTCAAAGTTTGTATGGCTGTGGGGGTGAAAACAGGGAATATAGTTTATAAGAAAAATCTTATTTATTCGGTTAATTAACTTGAAACTGGGCACAAAGGGGAGCGGGTGGTGAGGAGGGAAAGGGGAGGGGAAGGGTGAGGTGAGAGAGAGGGGAGGGATGATAGGAGGGAGAGGGGAAAGCGGTGGGGTGTGAGAAGGGTGGGAAGCGGAGGGTGGTGAGAGGGTGAGAGGGGGATTAGAGGGAGGAGCAAGAAGCGGGGTAAGAGGGAGGGGGATGAGTGCCTTTACACCTTAAAGTTGCTTTTTGTATAGCACTGATTCATTGAAGAAACCCAGCCCGACAGAAATAACTTAAAAATAGAAAGTCAGAAACTCGGAACGGCACAAAAAACAGGAGTAAACTTCAGTCGTGCATCGGAGCTGACACACACACTTGTTTTGTTTGTTTGAACGCGCTAATCTCTGGAACTACCAGTTGGACTTTAATAATTATTTTTGCATTTGATAGCCCAATTCTTAAGGAAGGCTTTAGGCATATTTAACATCACTCTAGGAATCTTAGGTGCCGAGAAAAAAGAAAAAAAAGTCATAAAGAACGCTAAGCGAAAACGAAGTAACAGTGCGGGCAGGCAATGCGATGCGACGGGGTGAGTCGGGGGAACAAGAAATTTCACGCAGACAAAGTCGCGGGCAGAAGCTTGGCAGAAGCCATCTCAATATTTTTATTCCTGTGGCTTATTTTCCGACATCCACGCGGGCGAAGCCGCAGGCAAAAGCTATATACGATAAAATAGATAGCAAAATAAATTGTTAAAATTATCTTATTAGGTATTTTAAATACACGTTTCTATTGGTGAGAGTTTAAAAAATATTTTACTTTGGATATAGGGAGAATTAATTGAAGAACTTTCAACACTGTGTAATTTCACTAGTGTTGTGCGTAGTAAAATAAAGACTGCGACTACAATTTTATTTACGAAGCAAGCAAGCATTACATTGATATACCATCACGATAATAAAATACTCTTTAAATACTGTATGTACTTAAGTACTTACACAGGTAAACCATTAAAACTGATATTGATCACTCGGTGATTGTACTCAAAGTAATGCATCGACTTTTAACATATATGAGTGCAATTTTGCCTGTATCAGAAGTAAGTAGCAGATTTTCAAGTCATAATAACACGATTAACAACTTATTATCATGCCTATATTCCCCGAAGGGTTAGGCAGAGGTGTATGTAAGTAGGTAGGTACTTATACCTCACTTAATTAGAGGCCATATCTAAAATATGTCCTACAGCAAACCTTCAAACTTTTGGGGTGTAGTGTACGAGGTTTCCTAAGTCACATTAATGAAAGAGAACCTTTCCTCAAAATTCATGAGGATATCTACTTACGGCGGCCAAGATTCAGGTGATCATGCTGATATTGATAGGGGGTAGCTTTGTCAGCTACAGGTTATATGATAGCGCGCAGGTTTCCACATTGTTCCAAATGAGTCCAAACGACACTTTTCAGAGTCTACTGTATGTACCTTTATGGCTCGATTTACTTACACGGGCAGCCTGTGGGTGAATCTCACCCAAAAAGCAAATAAAGCCCTCCTCGCCCAATATCACTACGTCTACGAAAAACAAAATATATATTGTCATAATAGTTTTCTGTTCTAGTATCACAAAATCACACAATTTAATCTAAATTCCTATAGTAAAGTTTATTACTCCATGCTTAGCTCAATAAAAACTATCAAATTAACGCAAAGATTTATTTGACTACATCAATATCTGTTCAATGAAACTTTATAATACGCTCGTATAACGTGATAAGGCCGCCATTTGAACCGTTCCTAAGAATGCAAATTATTTCTACTACCAAAATTACATGCATTTTTCAACTTGGTTCCCCAAGTTTCTCTAAAGTTTTCTGTTTAGTACTATAAAATAAAGTATACATCTATCACCGCTAAATAAATCTTTACAATTTTATTATAATCTATCGATTGTAAATTCCAAGAATATTTTTCGGTCAGACGACATACCCATCCCTATACTGAAATGTCATTGACTTCGTAGTCGGACTCGATTGCGGAGCGGAGGGTCGCTCGTCGTGCAATAAAAAGCTCGTGAACGCGGCGCAAGCGATAATTACAGTTCATCCTTCAAAACATTTGGTCGCCACATGTGTTAGCTATAATATTATCACTAAAACGCGACACAGATCAATTAAACCGCCGCGGTTCGATAAAAATCGTCGATCCCATCTCTTTTCGTGATTAATACATAACTTGTTAAACATAAATATATCGTGTTTTAAACTGTTGATTGAAGTTCTACTTCCGTGGTGTCTCGCGTGTGCATTTGCGATTGTATTGTTGAATCAGGAAGATGGTTATTGAGAAGATTTGCTGTTTGGGAGCTGGTTACGTTGGCGGGCCGACATGTAGTGTTATAGCCCTGAAATGCCCTAACATACAGGTAACAGTTTGTGACAAGAGTGAAGATAGAATAAACCAGTGGAATTCTGATAAATTACCGATTTATGAGCCTGGTTTAGACGACGTTGTGCAGCAATGCCGCGGTAGGAACTTGTTTTTTTCTACTGATATCGCGAAAAGTATTCGGGAAGCTGATTTAATATTTATATCTGTGAATACGCCCACCAAGACGTTTGGTAACGGTAAAGGGAGGGCTGCAGACTTGAAGTATGTTGAGAGTGCAGCTCGTATGATCGCAGATTTGGCTACGAGTAACAAGATTGTGGTTGAAAAGAGTACTGTACCTGTTAAGGCTGCCGAAATTATTATGAAGATATTGAGAGCTAACACTAAGCCTGGTGTTGAATATCAGATTCTGTCCAACCCTGAGTTTTTAGCTGAAGGAACCGCTATTGTGGACTTAGTTGAGGCCGAGAGAGTGTTAATTGGTGGTGAGGACACGCCTGAAGGTCAGAAAGCTATTCAAGACCTGTGTTGGGTGTACGAGCACTGGATACCAGCAAAAAACATCCTAACCACTAACACATGGAGTTCAGAACTGTCGAAATTGGCTGCTAATGCGTTCCTTGCTCAGCGCATCTCAAGTATTAATTCCCTATCAGCAGTTTGTGAAGCTACTGGTGCTGATGTTTCAGAAGTGGCCAGAGCTGTGGGCAGAGATTCTCGTATTGGACCGAAGTTCCTTGAAGCGTCAATAGGGTTTGGTGGCAGCTGCTTCCAAAAAGACATTCTTAACCTTATCTACTTATGTGAATGCCTAAATTTGCCTGAAGTAGCAGTGTACTGGCAGCAAGTACTGAACTTGAATGACTATCAGAAGACCAGGTTCACGAGAAAAGTCATAGAAGCATTATTCAACACGGTCTCGGACAAAAAAATAGCAATATTAGGTTTTTCGTTTAAGAAAAATACGGGAGATACTCGTGAATCCCCAGCTATTCATGTATGTAAAACGCTGCTAGATGAAGGAGCAAAACTCCACATATACGACCCTAAAGTTGAACAGGACCAGATCTTCTATGAGCTAACGAGTCCGTACTTAACATCAGAGCCAGAAATTGTAAAGAGTAATGTAGAAATCCACAACACAGCGGTCTCAGCTTGTACAGGTGCCCACGCATTAGTTCTGTGTACAGAATGGGACGAGTTCAAGACACTGGACTTTAAAAAGATCTACGAGGTGATGATGAAGCCGGCATACCTATTTGATGGGAGGAAGATCTTGAATCATGAGGTGTTACAGAACATTGGGTTTCATGTTCAGACCATCGGCAAGCGGTTAAGCAGAGTCGGCAGTATAAGAGCTCAAGGGAGTCAAACTATGCCTTAATGTGAGTATACAATTTTTTGACATTGATTCTTGCTTTGAAGAGATTGATTTTGTACGATTTAATAACGGGAATTAACCTTTAGTTTAAATTTAAACATTCTTAATTTTTAGAATTTTTACCTGTCCATGGACCGACTTCAGCAAGCGTTGTTTTTAACTTTCATCGATCGGATGGTTTGGCTGTTACTTAGCCACAAACCCCTCTAGGTGGAACTTACCATGTAGCCCACATTCTATGGCTAATACTTGGGGTATATCACTTTGGCTACCCGTAACACATACTTATCAATAAAATTCTGATAAGAATTTTCACAGAATTAATTTCCTTATAAAATTATCACTGACCCCATACAATGATTCATTCACATGACATACAAATAAATAAAAAAGCAGCCAAGTGTGAGTCGGACTTGCACACAAAGGGGTCCCGTGTATACGTATTATTTTTTCACAAATTTTTTTTTTAAAATACTTTAGTAAACAATAATGTGTCATGTGTGTGGTTCCCATACAATTGACACGTGTATATTTTTACTAAAGTCACTGCTTCTCATAGTAATCTTGGTATGGTGTTACCCAGTAACTGGGTTGTGGAGGTCAGATAGGCAGTCGCTCCATGTAAAATACAGGTATTCAGCTGCATCCGGTTAGACTGGAAGCTGACCCCAACATTGTTGGGAAAAGGTTACGCAGATAATGATGAGTAGGTAATCGTTCCGGTGAGTCGTATGCGATCGATCTTCACGCCATAACAGCTACCATGGGGACCCTCCTTTATTTTATTTTTTGTAATATCGGCCATAGTAGACAATCAAGGCACTGAAAATTTCAAGTGTCTACCTATTACGTTCTAAAGATTCAGCCCTGTGACACACGGACGGACAGCGGAGCCTTAGTAATAGGGTCCCGCTGGCACCCTATTACTGGTGTACCCTGGTGTACGGACATAGATATACGGAACTCTAAAAATTTCGGTATCTCTGTGTTGTTGTTTACAAAACAATAAAATATACAAAGTTAGATAATCTCTTCTTTGTTGTTATTGGTATCTATATAGGGTAAAGTGACAGATAGTTAATCACATGATTTTACTCATGATAACAAACAACTTTTACAATGGGACCAAACCTGAAAATCATTAAATCGCGAAAAAAAAATCAGCTGTACACATCGATCACTAATAAAAAACCTGTACACCTACATTTATGTTCGCACAACTCGTCAAAATGTAGGGAACAGCTGTTTTTTTTTTTTCACTATTTCATGTTTGGTCCCGTAACCCTCCTTTTGGGCTTCGCCGCAGTCAGGTAAAAAAGAAGGCAAACTGCGCACGCGCAGACATCAAATGAAATAAACGTGCCATATATCATCCGGAGTACTTAGTGTTTACTCAGCAGTAATTAATAAAGAAATTAAATAGTTACTTACCGAAATATTAAAAGTAACAATATTGATACAAGTGCTTACCAACGTGTGTCATTCTACGTCCGTAACATCGTAATCATCTATCAAAATATTAATGAAAAGTTATTTGTTCAAACTGGCTGAGAATGAAAAGTTAGACAGTCCCCTTGTGCCAATCCCCACGCTCGTGTGCCAGCCTCATCCAAGTTTTGCCTGCGATGGTAACAATGTCGTCCGCCCATCTCGCCGCCGGACGACCGACACCTCGTCTTCCAGTTCTTGGACGCCACTCGGTCACAGCCTTATCCATCTATTATCACTGCGCCTTGCCAGGTGTCCTGTCCAACTCTATTTGAGTTCCAAGTCTCCGAGCTGCTACTAAGAAATTCTCAAAGGGAAAACCCAATGAGTAACTAATTTGCAGAATAAGAATAAAACTTATCGTATCACCAAAAAGAAGCCAGATCACGCCAGACGCTAACATTATTTTAATAATGACGGTATTCAGTGATTAAGTTTCCAAGAAACGTGCGTTTAATAATACAGACACACGCACGATTTTGGCATAACTTTGCAGTTCGGTAACCGACTGGAATAGAACGGGTTATGTGTTTACATAAGAAGGAGGTTCTCACGGCTACATAGCGGTTGAATGCATGCATATTGCATAGTAAGGTTAGCGTGTCCGTTTTGACAAACTTTTAGGTAATTTAAGGCGTCAATAACCGACTTTTAATAAATAATAAATGTCTCATTTCATCACCATGTTGAATTTCTCAAGGTTTCATTAATTTGCCGCATGCGAGCCAATTTTAAATACCTACGATAACATTGTTTATGCAGATGTGACTCTAAATAAATACAACCAAACATTACATTAATGCATATCTGACCATGCAAAATTAAACAAATGAGCTTCAAATCATCATGATCTACCTGCCTTTTCCCAACTATGTTGTTGTCGGCTTCCAGTCTAACCGGATGCAGCTGCGACAACCTATCTGACCTCCGCAACCCAGTTAGGGGGCGTTCATTAATTATGTCAGGCAATTTTGGCGTTTTCGACACTCCCCTTGGGGAGATGTCAAGAGTTTGGCTCGACCCCCTCCTCCCCCTAATCTCACGTGAGATTTTTCAAAATGTGTATTTTTACTGTAAATACGTTAATCTGTGCTTGCGTTGGATTTATAATAAAATAAACATAATTTGCTTAATTATTTTTCTAATACTTATTGTTTTATAATAATTACCCAGTTTCCTCGTATTTTTACTGTTTCATGCGAATAAAAAATTACGTGATATTTGCCGAGACCCCCTCTCCCCTACGTGAGATTGGGTGAGATTCGGCCTGAACCCCTCCCCCTCTAAATGCCTTACGTGTTGACACTATACCCCTTGGTAAGACTGGTTGTCAGAATTTTGGGCTTCCGACGACCCGCAACGACTGTTAAAGATTTACCAATGACAGCCAGGACTGACGGCTTGAACTGCTTTCCGAGGCACGGAGGAGTATATGTAGTGGAATGGTCACCCATCCACGAACCAACCAAGATCCACGATACGAGTCATTCAGGTATTCCCTATTTCCTTTACTGCAAATAAGAATCCTGCGTCCATAAAATTGAAAACATTGATTACTTACCCACTTAAAACCTTATATCTTTAAGTACCACTTCTAATAATTATGTTGAGGGCACTATCTACGCGTGAATCAGTTCCTTGAAAGATTAATATGACATACTCCAAAGCACTGAATATAGAAACATGTGATTTGTAAGTTACAGTACAGTCGACCGCACGTTACTTTGATCTTTGTACTTTTGCCCTAGCATAGACAATCAATCAACTCGGCCTATTGCAGTCCACTGCTGGAATAGGCCTCTCCCAAAGAAGGACTAAGTGCGGAAACCAAATCCAATAACATAGAACATAGAACATAGGCCTCTCCCAGCAGATGCGGTCGCAGTCCAAGATGGGGGGTTCACCATGTGTGCCGAGGAATATTTTTTGGGAAATATTTAACAGATCCTATAAATTAACCTCTTTTTAACTTTCTGATCTTTTGTCAGAGTTGGTCGCAGTAACTAATCTAGGTTACCCCGACCAAACGGGTTAGGTCGGGTTCAACACCACTGCTCTCAAAACGGTGAAGAAAAACATCGTGAGGAAACCGGCATGTCCTAGAGCCAAAAATTCGTAACTATTGTGATATCGACCAATCCGCATTGGGTCCGCGGGTGGGCTGTTTACAGCCTCTTCTTAAAGAGAGGTCGAGGCCTGTGCCCCAGCAGTGGGAACATTATGCAAACGAATCTGAAGAAAGAAACGACTACGGGAACGGAGTCGCGGCAATGGGTAGCAATATTAAACAATGTCATAAGTTTATTACATCATTGGCTGCCGAGCCAAAATCTCGTTTTATTTTAGACTACCTAGTTCGTCGAATTGCATTAGTTCATAATCTAGATCAAATCTAGAATATTTATTGACTAATATAGACGGACCCGTTCAAAAAGCAACCTTTGATAAAAGTACTTTCCGAATTTTAACTAACATTTCAATCCGTCACTCAAAACTTTTAGAGGAGCTCGTGCCTAAGTAATAACAGCCGCACGGGTCGATCTATTGGGTTAAGCTACGCTTGCCGGGGTTGGTCAGTGGATGGGTGAACATCTTTACATACCAAGACTCCTCCGTGCCTCGGAAAGCATATTAAGCCGTTGGTCCGGGCTGTCCTTCGTGGATCTTTGACAGTCCTTAAGGGTCATCAGAAGCCCGAAAGTCTGACAACCAGTCTTACCAAAGGGTATCGTATTACCTAGTTACTAGGTTGTGGAGGTCAGATAGGCAGTCGCTCCAAGTAAAATACTGGTATTCAGCTGCATCCGGTTAGACTGGAAGCCGACCCTAACATAGTTGGGAAGAGGCAGGGCAGATTGATTGACTTAAAACTTTTAGAAAAATATTTTCACTTCCGTCCCTTTTCACGAAATCACTCCCACAGATTGCAGGAAAGCGAGAGGACAGAAGTTACACATAAAAAAAAAACCCGACTTTAAAACACATACGTAACTAAAAAGATATAACAAGCATTATAATAAAATTTATAGAAATTTGGTATCGCAGGCAGGCCAAAGGCAAAAGTTGCATAATGTTTCGCATTATATGTTTCTCCAATAACTTGAAACATTGTGTAACTTTTGTTTGTCCCCGCCTCATCATCATCATCATCATCCCACAGCAGTCCACTGCTGGACAAAAGCCTCTCCTTTTGCATGCCATTCAACTCGATACTCTTGTGATACCAAAATTCTAGATTATAATGCTAGTAGCTCTCTTTGGGGGCGTTCATTAATTAGTGAGGCGATTTAGACGATTTTTCGACCCCCCTTCCCCCATTGGTGAGATGTCGTGAGATTTGGCTCGACGCTCCCACCAAATCTCGTATGAGATTTTTCAAAATGCGTATTTTTTGTGTAAATTAATAAGTACGTTAATCGTTGCTTGATTGCGTTGGATTTATTTAAATAAACATAATTTGCTTAATTATTTTTTATAATAATTACTGAGTTCCCTCGCAACTTTACAGTTTCTTGCGACAAAAAATTAAGTGATATTTGCCGAGACCCCCACTCTCCACTACGTGAGATTGGGTGAGATTCGGCTCGACCCCCTAGACGCTTCACGTAATTAATGAACGCCCCCTTTTAATGTGTTTTTGAAGTTGGGTTTTTTGTTTTTTTTTTTTTTTTTTATATAATTTGCTTTTTAAAGGTCTTCCGTGTTCCCATCGCGAAGTATCTTCGTTGTGTCTCGAGGCATTCACATGGGACATTCCGCTTCACCTGGGAAAATTCGCAGGTTGCGAACCTGTGAATTTTTCGGCCTGAAATTATTTATAAACTTATTTTAAAAACATTGCTAAATAATAATAACCGCACGGGTTGATCGAAGGTGAATCTTCGCTTGCCGCGATCGGTTCGTGGATGGGTGACGATACATTACATATCAAAACCCCTGCGAGCCTCGGAAAGCACGTCAAGCCGTCGGTCCCGGCTTCTTATTCGTTGATCTTTGACAGTCGTGACGGGTAGTTTGTTGCCGGCTCTTCTCCATAGGAAACGACCAATAGCAACCGTACACCTAGCTTCTGACGTTTCATAAGTGCCCATGTAGGTTTATGTGTAATAAAAATATTATTTCTTTGGGAAGAACAGAACCGGTCGAAGTGGCGGTGCTTGGGGAAGCCTGTGTCCAGCTGTGGACGTCTTTCAGCTGAAATGTTGATGATGAAAATATTTTGAGTTTGGTAGTCCAAAACCAAAAGTCCAAAAAGAAAACCGGCCAAGTGCTTGTCGGAACACGCATAATGAAGGGTTCCGTAGCTGAAAATAATTTATCCCAAAAAAAAACTTAACATTGTAATCCCAAAAAAAAAATTTTGTTACGTGATAAAATAACAAATTAAAAATTTTCGGAGATTTTCCTTTACTTGTGCTGTGAGACCTTGCTTCTTGCCAAATTTCATGATTCTAGGTCAACGGGAAGTACCCTATAGGTTTTGATTTACTTGAGACCTCTTTATCTTTTCTGTGCAAGCAGTCGTATTTTTTTATTGCGATGACTTAGAAGCTCGATTTTTTTAGAATCCTAAGGGGCCATAGACCTACGTATTTGATATTAATTTCAACTTGATACCTCCACGCGTTCCTGAGAAAAAGAGTCTTGACTCTTGACAGACTGTCAGACAGACGGAAAACGAAGTGAGCCTATAAGGGTTCCGTGTTTTTCTTTTGAGTTATGGAACCCTAAAAAAAAAGAAAAAGTATCCGGTTAGACTGGTAGTCGACCCCAACATAGTTGGGAAAAGGCTAGGCAGATTGATTGTAGCACGCCGATTTTCCATCTCATATTTTCGGCGGGTGAGAGAGAGTGTCGTTTCTCCTAAACTCTTTAGTTAGTAGGTAAGGCAGACACATGAGGCGTGTTTAGTATCAGTTCAGTTAAAATATAAATATTTATACACAGGAGAAACGGAGATTTCTATTAGTAGCAGTTCACATCACACGGCATAATGTAGATAGTACACGTAACATCATGCCTCACGTATACCCCGAAGGTTTTACCCTTAAGTTTTGAGTTGAGCTGCACGATTACTGACAAATGCGTGCACTGACTGGACAGGTCCACTCAATCTGTGTGGTTCTTTCCTCAAAAGACCATCTCAGACACCAATCTACATGGTCTTCACATGATCTGACTAAGATTATGTCTGGACTTTAAAAGAGACTGAGAACTCTGAGTTTGTTTCGGAGAAGAAAGGTCTTCTCAGAGTAGTCAGATAGGAAACGCCGACCTCATCTAGTTTTTAATTGACTTCAAAAACGGAGGTTTCTCAATTTGACCGTAATATGTGTATACTTTTTTTATGTGTTTGCGGATAACTTCGTCATTTATGAACCGATTTTGATTATTCTTTTTTTTTTTTGTTGGAAAGGAGATATCCCAAGGGTGGTACCATGATAAGGAAACCAGGATCTGATGATGGCATCCCAGAGAAATCGAGGGGAACCTTCAAATTTTATAGGCACACCTATAGCGATTTGGGTATTTTTTATAGTAACTCGTGCATTTGCTCCCGGAAAGCACCATTTGATGAAGTGGGACTGATGAGGAAGACCACATATACATATGGCCATCGGAACTACTCAATAATACGTATTTAACGGGTTGCGATTTGATTATTGCTAAGGAATTTATGCTCGTCACAATACATATGTTGATGTGGAGCTGATGGTGTATTCACCATCAGTTCCTGTTCTCCTGGTGTTTACTGGGAGAACTCCTCAACAATTAACGTCCTTGTGTAGGGAAAAGCAATATTTTGTAAAAGGTGATGAGCAGTTGACATTAGGCTATTGTAACTTAAATAAATTACAGACTGACCCACAAAAAACTGAAAAATAAAAAACTTTTTACAAAAAAAAAAAAAAAACAACTGCCTTCCAAAAAAATACTACAACGTGAAAAATTACTTTAATTTCGGAAGTCGGTGGCAAAAAACTTAAATACAGATCCAAAGACCGACTTCCGAAATTAAAGTTATTTTTCACTTTGTAGTATTTTTTTGGACTTCGGTTGTTTTTTTTTTTGTAATATGTTTTTGTTAAAAATGTGATTGACGTGTAAAAGTGTTTGTACAAACCTACTTACAGAACTAAATCATTTATCATTTAAGGGTTAAGCAGACGTGCTATAGTACCCACACACATTTCGCTAGTTATGTTTGCGCTATGAACCCACAGAGACCGCATTTACTAGTTTTTTGAATCCATGGGAAACATAAAGAACAGTGTTATAAAATTCTGAAAAAAAAAAGATATCTTATTTAAGGATCTGGCGGATAGCCAATCGCTTTTAATAACACGATTAGATTTACTTTGCTGGATAGAAAAAAATCCCAAAGTTACCCCCTTTCTCGTGATGTTTAATCAATCTCATAGCTACAAAACAGACGTTTTTTTCTTATTTTTTATATAAATGAAAAGGTAGTAAGATTGTTTAGCGCAATTCGTTGAGTTTGTCGTGATAACATGATTAAAATAATTACTATTTATGTTTAAATACCTACCAAATGCGCGAGGCAACCACTCGTGAGCCTACTTCAGTTCAGTACGCGACTCGAGTGCCGGATCATAGAGCCTTAAGTCCCCTGTAATAGAAAGTGAGCCGGCTGGTATTTGAAATTTCTTATTAAATTTTTTTAGTTTTTGGAATTTCTCTGTAGCAAGTGTGAAATTACTGAGAAACGGCTTTGGGCAAAAATGTATGAGGCTTGGTCCAAATGACCACCACTAACGAGACTTCATGTCTCTGAATAGTGTATTACTTTAAAAAAAAACTTTTTTTTACAAAAAAACAACCGACTTCCAAAAAAAAAAACACTACAGTGAAAAATTTCTTTTATTTTTTTAGTTTTGTATTTTTGTTTTTTGTCACCGACTTCTGAAATTAAAGTAATTTTTCACTTTGTAGTTGTGTTGTTTGTTTGGAAGTCGGTTGTTTTTTTTTTGTGAAACCGTTTTTATTTTTCACTTTTTCTTGTGGTAACTAGCCCACATAATTCGAATACCTACACCACCTTTTTATATTACCTGCTGTGTAAATTACAATGACAGGAAGTTATTATCTTAACATCATACACTTCATTCAATAAGTGGGAAAAATACGTATTATTGAAGTTAAATCAAAAACTAACCAAGCAAAGTTAATAAATGAAGTTTACATGGGACCAACTTCGAGGTATACCTACCCTCGCTTTCTGTAATACATACGCGTCGACTTGAGAACCTCCTCTTCTTTTTTCGTCGGTTAAAAAAGAAGTTACTTTTTTACTAAGACCCCCATAATAAGAAATTATAAAAAGTTATTTAAATACTTAATATAGTTAATTAAAAAAATATAGATTTTTCAATATTTTTCCTTATGATCACTTTTACCCATTGTCCTTTTTATTGAAAATACCGAATCACTACCTGATTTAATTTCATTTTAATTTTGTACGATGTTTCGCAGTTGGTCCCTCAGTAAAAGTTGCTCATATTCATGAGACGATGTTGGACATATGCTGTACTTACCTTAGTACAAGTGCGGGTACCTATTACCTATGTTATCAGTGTAGCAGATACTATCCGAGTGCCTTACCGGTTTCTTATCTTATGACCTACCTTGTGTATCCATACGCAATTTTATGGATACTAGGTCCTTTCCACAGCCAATACCTATACAGGACAGTTCAGTCTGAACCACCAAGGATTCCTTAGTTATCTGAAGTACAAATGAATAGACAATTGTTATTAATTTTATTATTTATTTCACTTTCAATTACAATCATTTTATAACAATACCAATATGATCGTATGGTATGTAAAGATGGTCACCCATCCACGGACAACCCCACGCTTGCCGGGGTTGTCCGTGGATGGGTGACCATTTTACATACTATAGAACTTTTGTGGGAACGTGATGTAGGTTCTACAGTGAGAAATTAAATGTCCATTCAGATTTACACTATGAATTTAATAATGTATTTACTACAACTAAACACGGTACAATTATTATGATGATTAGTATGAAATGATATATACGAGTATGATGATTGACGCGAGTAGCCGTCAGTAAACGACTATGTAATATGTGTTGTCGTGACAACGCGTGACTTCGAACTTCAGGTGACGGTGAACGTCATAGGTACTTATAAGCTCGCAAGTGGCGTGCATGTGTGGGTAAACATACCACTACAATACCAAGACTCCTCCGTGCCTCGGAAAGCACGTTAAGCCGTTGGTCCCGGCTGTCAGTCGTGGATCTTTGACAGTCGTTACGGGTCGTCAGAAGCCCGAAAGTCTGACAACCAATCTTACCAAGGGGTATCGTATTACCCAGTTACTGGGTTGTGGAGGTCAGATAGGCAGTCGCTCCATGTAAAATACTGGTATTCAGCTGCATCCGGCTAGACTGGAAGCCGACCCCAACATAGTTGGGAAAAGGCTAGGCAGATTGACCAATATATGATCATATAAGCTTTATCTAATAAGTTTTACAAGACATCTGTGTCTGAACTAGATAATTTAATATCTGTATCTCAGACAACAGCGATCCTCCCTATAAATATGAACATTTAAAAGCTAACAAGTAGGTACTAATGCGGCTGTAACATTATAAAAATTAATACTTACAAAAAAAAAAAAAAAGAAATTATTAAAAGAGGGTGATATAAAGGCCTCCGTTTGTGTAGAATTTATAGATTCTATAGATGGATGAGTGTGTGTGGGAGGGTGAGTGCGAAGTTTTAATCTAGTGTGGAACATCTAGGAGATTTTCGGTTTCGTCATAGGTCAGCTTATAATAAGCGTAGCATCCGTCTGCGATCCGGATCCGGGCACAATCCTTTGAATGCGTTCGGGCATCTTATGAAGGTGGTTGATACGGATACCCCAATCTGTCTGATTTGACACCTGCCCCGCTTTGATGGAGTGTGCTCGGGTTGGTGCAGAACGGAGAGCTTTGGAATCAGGAGCGGGACTTTGGTTAAGAGCGTTGATCGCGCGCGGGCTGGCAACGTCGCATTTCTAGAGGTTTTTCGTGATTACCTCATCAAAAGACAATTTCCTCTGACAAATTCTTATTCTGTTTATTCTTATAAGTATGTTTGCTATTTTTTGACAGTTATTTTGGTAAGTAATTATTCTTAGAAAATAATTGACATTAGGTACTTAATTTTTTAAGAGTAAATTCCAAAATAACTGTCAAAAAATACAACTCAATACTATTATACACACAACACTACAACGTGTCGTTTTGCATCCTCGTCAAATTTCAGGGTGTGATACAGAACATTAAACCGAACAACTTTCTCCATGGGACCAACAGCGTAATCGCGAAAAAATTTTCAACTGTCCCATAGAAAACTTCAATACCTACTCGACGCAAATGTGTGGGACGGCTGATTATTTTTTCGCGATTACGAGGTTGGTGCCATGGAAAAATATGTTCAGTTTGATGGTCTATACCACACCCTTAAATTTGACGAGGATGCAAAACGACATACTTTAATAAAAAATAATAATAATAATAACCTGTTCCCGATACCGGTGGGCTACTATTTTTTATATTTTAAAATGTTTTTTTTATTTTTTTTTAATAAAAATATTTAAAAATGTAAATTATATGTATATAAAGGAAATAATAATAAATTAACTACTACTAATAAGTTTTGTTACAAATAATTATTCATAGATAACTAGTAGGATATTATAAAACAATACATCATGAGCATCTGCAGCCGAACTAGGTGTAAGTAAACCTGTATCTCGGCATACTGCGCCAATCCTCTCAGATATTTATATAAAAACTTTTTTACAAAAAAATACAACCGACTTCCAAAAACAACACTACAAAGTGAAAAAAAACTTTAATTTCGGAAGTCGGTGTCTGGCTAAATGTATTTTCGTTTTTTTGCCACCGACTTCCGAAATTAAAGTTTTTTTTCACTTTGTAGTGTTGTTTTTGGAAGTCGGTTGTATTTATTTGTAAAAAAGTTTTTATTTTTCACTTTTAAGTTGTGGTACCTACCCCACACAAATTCTAATACCACTACCTGCAAAACAAACTAGAACATCATCCATATAAAAGTGGGGAAAAAATACGTATTATTGAAGCTAACTCAAAAACTACCCAAGTAAAGTTAATCAATTTTATATAGGACCAACTTTGATGTATACCCTCTCGAATAAAATAAAAAAAATTCAAATCGGACGACTCTGTAAAAAGTTATGCGTGGTCATACAAAATAAAAAAAAATAAAAAAACGATGTCTTAGGAACTTTACAGTATTACTGCTGAAACTTTACAAAGAGTGGGTCTGTCCTGCCCTGACATGCCTGGCACTACATGAGTCAGTCAGTTGTTTTATTGCTCATTCTCAATTTGGGTAGCTCAACGACCCGACGCCCATTTCATATTGTATTCATTTCATTAAGGCGACGATAAAACTGAAGCTCACGACTAAACGAGTAGTGCTAATGATTTGAAAAATATTTGGTAAATTAGAGCATTTTTTTTAATAACTTAGTATGTTTTAGATATGTTTAAATTACATAGTGTAATTAATTTGTAAAATGTCTAACGTGGATAAAAAACTGAGAATCACACATAAACTATCAAGTGTATTTTTATGAAACCTTCAACATTTTAAAGATAATTTAATTATTTATATTTTAGTGTAGGTGTTTTAATACAGGGTTAGTTTTCAATGATCAGCCAAATTTTCACAGGGCGTTCTACCCGTGAATATGAACAACTTTTACTATGGGACCAACTTTAAAATCACGAAAAAAAAACAGCTGTTTCATACAAAAGTTCAATACCTACTCGACCAAAATGTATGAAACAGCTGATTTTTTTTCGTGATTTCAAAGTTGGTCCCATAGTGAAAGTTGTTAAAAATACACTTGATAGTTTATGTGAAAATTTGGCTGGTCATTGAAAACTAACCCTGTATAATACCTTTTGTTTTATGTATAATAAAATTAATAATGCGTCTAATTTGGGACAGCGCTCCTTGATGGGCGAGTCCTATTACTGGCTCGACGTACGACGCGTTGAGTGAGCTCAGCACAGAACACGCAAGCTAACCACTCAAGGCCGCTGGCACTTATCTGTGTCTTTGTGTGTGTGTCTGTGTGCACTTGCCCATCAAGGAGCGCTGTCCCAAATTAGACGCATTATTAATTTATTACACATAAAACAAAAGGTTTTATATTTAAACACGTATACTAAAAGATAAATAATTAAATTATCCTTAAAATGGTAAAAATACGCTTGATAGTTTTTGCGTGATTCTTAACTTTAAAAAAATAATTACACTATGTAATATAAACGTAATGTAAAATATTCACATATTAAGTTATTAAGAAAATGCTCTAATTTAATATAATATTTTTTCCAAATCATTATCACTATCATTTAGACGTGATCTTCAGTTTAAAATCATTAAAAGTCGGTTATCCTCGCCTTAAATTCGTCTTTAAGATAACTTTTTTTAGTCGCTTTTTATTCATCCTCTCAACATGACCAAACCATCTAAACAAATTTTTGTCACTTTGGTCCCGGCTGTCATTGACAGTCGTTACGGGTCGTCAGAAACCCGAAAGTCTGACAACCAGTCTTACTTATCGTGTTATCCAGTAACCGGGTTGTGGAGGTCAGATAGGCAATCGCCCGATATTAATATAGACTGGAAGTCGACCCTAACATAGCTGGGAAAAAGCTAGGCAGATGATGACACCACATTATATCCGGAACTTGCGAAGCCATAGTTGGTTTAAAATTTTATTCACGATCAGCCTTGTCAATTAAGCAAGGCTAATTCGTGATTGATCAATTAAGGCCCAACTATAAATTATTTCGCTCTTCACTTACATATAATTGATGTGTGTAGTAGACAAATAAAAAATTTGGGTCAAGGGTCACACGATTGACTGACAATGAATTTCCTCGTCGAAAGGAAAGAGTCTTAATATTTATGACATTCTTCTTTCCTCCTTTAAATCTCAAGAACTACTAATGCTATCAACTTGAAATTTGGAACAGTTTTAGATGACGTTTGCCTAACTATTTTACAAATAAGAAAGAAATAAAAATTTGTATGGTTTTTTGTAACAGGGGAAACAACTGAAAGGGGGTCTTAAAAATTCGAAGACGAGCTACTAGGGCATGTGGGGTATCATATGAAAGAGCGCTGTTTGCACATTCTCAAACATTTTTTTAATTTATTTTTTAGGCCGTATAGTTTTCTACTTTTGATGAAAAATGTAAAGATAAACGTTCCCCCCTTATCGTGAGTGGCTGTCTCGAGTTACATGACAATCAATTCGGTTTCAAATTGGGACTCTCCACTGAGACAGCTATTCTGTGTTTGAAGCAGACTGTCAAGTACTATACTGATCGCAAAACGCCAGTCTATGCTTGCTTCCTCGACCTTACGAAAGCGTTTGACCTGGTTTCCTATGATATCCTCTGGGATAAACTTAATGACACAGCCCTGCCAAGCGAATGCATTCGTATTCTCAAATATTGGTACGGGAACCAGGTCAACGTAGTCCGATGGTCGGGGACGTTGTCTGAACCGTACAGATTGGAGTGCGGGGTGAGGCAAGGGGGATTGACCTCACCAACGCTCTTCAATCTTTATATAAACGCACTCATCGAGGGGCTGAGCAGCACGCATGTCGGATGTCATGTTGGTGGAGTTTGTGTAAATAACATTAGCTATGCGGACGACATGGTGCTGCTGAGCGCCTCGGTCTGTGGCCTGTCTAAGCTGCTCGGCATTTGTGAGAAATATGCTCTCAGTCATGGCCTGCTCTATAACACTAAGAAAAGTGAGTGTATGGTTTTCCGGGCCAGGGGTAAATGTCCGGATAGTATCCCTAGCATTAAGTTAAATAATGTACCGCTAAATAGGGTTGACACCTTCAAATACCTTGGGCATCTGGTGACCTCTGACCTGAAAGACGATTCAGACATAGAGCGGGAACGTAGGGCGTTGTCTGTTAGAGCGAACATGATAGCCCGCAGGTTTGCACGATGCTCGAAGGAAGTAAAAATCACTCTTTTCAGAGCTTATTGCACTTGTTTTTACTCGAGCGCCCTGTGGGCTAACTATACTCAAAAACAGTACAGCGCCCTACGAGTTCAATTCAACAATGCCTACAGGATGTTGTTGGGGCTGCCTCGGTACTGCAGTGCGTCGGGGATGTTCGCTGAGTCACGCATTGACTGCTTCTATGCGACGATGCGGAAACGGTGCACATCCCTGGTGCGTAGGGTCCGCGCCAGCTCCAACACCATCTTGAAGATGATGGCTGAGAGGTTCGACTGTCACTACATTAACCATTGCTGTATGCTTAATGTGGTGACAATAACAATAAAATGATTTGTGTGTTGTGTGATGTCTTATTTTTTATTTTGATGTTTATAAATCTAATGTATTTTTAATTTTCTTATGATCCAATGATGATTGAAATAAATGAATTGAATTGAATTGAATTATCTCCGAAGTTTCCATAGAGAAAAATCTGAATTTTTTCTATGTGATAGAAGTTTATGTAAAGATTACAGGAAAAATCAAATCAAATCAAATCAGTTTATTGCAAACCTGTTGAACAGAGGTTGGAATAAGATAAAAAAAAAAGTATCAAACATGCACCCTGTAAGGGCACTGCAAAACAAAACAAAATGAATAAACATACAATTTCAAATCATGTGACGTTTTACAAAAATCAAATCAATAAAATGCAATAGACATAATTATTTATTATGCATTTTATTATTAATTATTTATTTTAACCTGACACCGACTTCCGAAATTAAAGTTATTTTTACTTTGTAGGTAGTGTTGTTTTTGGAAGTCGGTTGTATTTTTTTTGTATTTCATTAAATAGCAATTGCAAAAGTTTTTTGAGAGAACCATAAAAGACAACTGTCTCCCTATTTTTCTGTGGCCAATATATAACTACAATGACAACATTTAGCTGGACTATTTCTGTTGCACACACTTCGAACACGAACTCAACAGACAACGATGCTGTTATGTCTTGTCGCTCCAAGGTTTCGATGTTTTCCTGTATAAAAAACTTTTTTACAAAAAAATACAACCGACTTCCAAAAACAACACTACAAAGTGAAAAATAACTTTAATTTCGGAAGTCGGTGTCTAGTTGTATTTTCGTTTTTGCCACCGACTTCCGAAATTAAAGTTATTTTTCACTTTGTAGTGTTGTTTTTGGAAGTCGGTTGTATTTTTTTGTAAAAAAGTTTTTATTTCTCGCTTTTTAGTGGGTCTGTTTATAATTTGTATAAGTTACAATAGTCTAATGTCAATTACTCATCACATGTTACAAAATATTGCTTTTCCCGATGCTGGGACGTTAATTGTTGAGGAGTTCTGCTGGTAAGAACCAGGAGAACTCCTCAGCAACCACTCACCACACGCATTGTGTGACGAGCGGAAATTGCTTAGCAACCATATTAAAGTAATCGAATCGCAACCCGTGAAATATTTATCATTGAGTAGTTCCGGTAGCCATCTGTGGTCTTCATCATCAGTTCCACTTCACCAAGTGGTGCTTTCCAAGAGCAAATGCACGAGCTACTATAAAAAATAACCAAATCGCTATAGGTGTGCCTATAATATTTGAAGAGTTCCTTCGATTTCTCCAGGATCCCATCATCAGAACTGGATTTTGACAAAAATGGGACCATTTGGAAAGTATACCCTTTCCAACAAAATAATATTTTTTTAAATCGGTTGGCAAGCGACGGAGTTGCGCGAACAAACATACAAACATCCGAATTGAGAACCTCCTCCTTTTTTAGAAGTCGGTTAAAAATGCATACACCTCCACCTTCGTAGTGTTTCCTATTGTAACAGGAAGCCGCTTTATATCCGTTTACGTTTAGTAATTCAATTTTCTTTTCTGTGCTCCAGGCTTCTGTCAGACATATAGCGTGAAGGTCTTTCCTTTCTTCATTGACTGATGTAGCAAATGTCGTTTATTTTTAAAACTGCGTATATTTTGGTACAGAATTTCTAAGTTAGCTAGACAGAAAGGAGCTCGTGGTTAAGTAATAACAGCTGCACGGGTCGATCCATCAGGTTAAGCTACGCTTGCCGGGGTTGGTCAGTGGATGGGTGAACATCTTTACATACCAAGACTCCTCCGTGCCTCGGAAAGCACGTTAAGCCGTTGGTCTCGGCTGTCCTTCGTGGATCTTTGACAGTCGTTACGGGTCGCCAGAAGCCCGAAAGTCAGACAACCAGTCTTACCAAGAGATATCGTATTACCCAGTTAATGGGTTGTGGAGGTTAAATAGGCAGTCGCTCCATGTAAAATACTGGTATTCAGCTGCATCCGGTGTGACTGGAAGCCGACCCCAACATAGTTGGGAAAAGGCTAGGCAGATTGGTTTTAATTTCTACGTTAGTTGCGAAAGGAACAAAGTTCAGTTTGCATATTTTTGTAGCTCTGGGTCAGGGAAGGTGGCATAGATATAAAATAAAACGATGTTTCTAAATAGCACACTTTTTCAGAAATCGGAACGGGTACGCGAGTACGACTCGCTCTTGAACGTTTTTTTTTATCTATAAAGTAATTTCACAACGCTTTTACTAGCTTGTGTCTGTGTTTATTTTATACTTACTTGCACTTCCTTGATCGTCTATGTATGTAGGCCAAATAGTTTTTGAAACAGTTGTTTCAACATCCATGTGAATGTTTATTTGTATTACGTTCGAGCTATTATGTTCTCAGAAAACTTGATATTACGTAAGAAACGCCGGAAAAGCGTAAGCATCGTTCAAAATGAGTCGAGAAAATTATTTTTGAAGGTCTCTTGACGTATTTTGTGTAGGTGAAGATAGTTTGATCATTTATTTAATGCACTATTATTATTTAGTGCATACAAAAGCAAAAAATAAAAACAAAAAATTGCAAAAAAAATAATTTTAATTTTTTTTTTTTTTTTTAAAATGCAATTGTAAAATTGGAAATAAAGTTATTATTTATTTATTTATATTTAATTAATTTTTTTTTTTTTTAAAAGCACGGTGAGAGGCCCTTCTGGCCCCGCCAATGCCTGGGTCAATTGCGAAAGGTCCGTACCAAAAAAAAAAAGGTAAGAAAATACAAGGTGCCAATACTTTAAAAAAAAACAAACAAATAAAGTGACATTATGTTATGTCAGTGGTGGTGTTGTGGCAATGGGCCAGCCATACCTGTTGAAGAACTGATTGGAAATCATTTATTTTGTACTAGCCGTTGCCCGCGGCTTCGCCCGCGTGGATGTCGTAAATTATCCCACGGGAACGTACTACCGAGATAAAAAGAAAAAAAAACATCTTCACAAACTTTCACATTTACAATATTACTAGTTACGCCCCGCGGTTTTACCCGCGTAAACCGGGATTAAAAGTAGCCATGTGTTAATCCAGGGTCTATCTATTATCTACATACCAAACTTCATCCAAATCGTTTCAGCCGTTTGAGCGTGAAGAAGTAACAAACATACACTCTTTATACTACTTTCGCCTTTTGTAATATTAGCGTGATTATAATCATAATTATAATATTAGTAGGAATGGAATGTATTATTTTACATAGTGTTGCTAATAGGGTCAAATCAAATTAGCTAGCGAAACTTCACAGAAGTGATAGGAATCGATATCGAAACACGACAAAATAAAAATGATTTGGTGATTTTTTTTTTGAGTGACTAACCCCATATATCTGTTTTTTTTTTTAATTTTTTTTGTTTTTTTTTTGTTTCTAAGCAATGACCAAGTTTTGTAAAAAGGTGCTCTAATCCTGCCGACAAACTGTCTTGCAGTTTGGCAGGTTTCAAAATGCTTGTAAGTGTTTGGTCCAAATAAATGATTTATTTATTTTATTTTTTTTAAAGAAAAACATCAAATTAATTAATTTTTTGGCTGCGAAGTTTCTCTAGTTAATCTAATTTGACCCTGTATAAATTATAATCAGCTTATACACTGCTGACGATTCCCACTGCTGGGTCACAGGCCTCCTCTCTGTGAGTGGGATTGTGCTGTCCACCACGCGGGCCCAGCGCGGGTTGGTGGATGTCACGTCTTCGAATTGTTGGTTCTAGTACATGCCGGTTTCCTCACGATGTTTTCCTTCACCGTTTTGAGAGCGGTGGTGATGTAATACATGCCATTGCCAGGTGTCGAATCCACGACCTATGACTCGTAGCTTATGACTTATGAGTCGTACGTAAATGTAGTTAGTTAAAATTATTTTATCTTATAACTTACTAGCTGACCCGACAGACGTTGTCCTATCTTGTCTATGAATATTCAAATGTAAACGCGTGGAGTTAAAATGTTTTTTCTGAAATTTTCCAATTTTCTGCGAAATTTTCTTAATTTTTTTTTTTTTTTTTCATAAGAACCTTCTCCTGACAATCATAAACACAACAAAAAAAGAATTAGCGAAATTGTTCCATCCGTTCACGTGTGATGCGATGACCAAGGGAAATACGGATTCATTTTTATATATAACTTATATGTATTTAATATTTAGTAATATCCTGTAATGATAATAGAACATTGTTTGACGTAAAATGAATTGTTTAGTGGTGAAATAATTTAATCATCATTTGCCTAGCCTTTTCTCAACTACACATACACACATAAAAAAAAACTTTTTTACAAAAAAATACAACCGACTTCCAAAAACAACACTACAAAGTGAAAAATAACTTTAATTTCGGAAGTCGGTGTCTGGTTAAATGTATTTTCGTTTTTTGCCACCGACTTCCGAAATTAAAGTTATTTTTCACTTTGTAGTGTTGTTTTTGGAAGTCGGTTGTATTTTTTTGTAAAAAAGTTTTTATTTTTAGTTTTTTAGTTTTTAGTTGTGGTACCTACCCCACACAAATTCTAATACCACTACCTGCAAAACAAACTAGAACATCATCCATATAAAAGTGGGGAAAAAATACGTATTATTGAAGCTAACTCAAAAACTACCAAAGCAAAGTTAATCAATTTTATATGGGACCAACTGTGATGTACCCTCTCGAATAAAACCAAAAAAATACAAATCGGTCCAGCCATCTTCGAGTAATCGGGCAACATACATAAAAATAAAATAAAAAAAGGCTCCGACGAATTGAGAACCTCCTCCTTTTTGAAGTCGGTGAAAAAGATTGTGATCACTGATATATTTTTAAAATTTAACTTTAATCAGAAAAAGTGTAAAAAGAAATACACAGTATTGTATGTAACGTGAACACTTTTTCTTGATAAAGTTAAATTTTAAAAATACACTTCTGGACACATCTTTTGGCCCACCTTGTATTTTCAGTTTCGTTTGGTCCTAGCTAAAATTTTATATTAGGTCGAGCAAAAAGTTTTTATGCAGTTTTGAACCTGGCACATTCACAATTTCATTCAATAGTCTTTTTTTGAATTTCGAACACAGAATTTAAAGAAACAAAAGACAATTTGGAGCCTGTTTGTTGATATCAAACAATCGAATACTAAGAAAACTTGGTTTTATTGGTTTACTTGGATTTAATTCTTGAAAAAGTGATTGATATCTTTGGTTTTGCAACAAACATTACTTATTCTTAACATTAAGGTGAGGTTCTATCAATAATCTATGGATACTTCACCTGAAGTCGCCGCCCAAGCTGTGGCACTTATTCAGGCCGGACACAGCCAAAGAAACGTGAGTGCTCAACTTAATTTAAGTCGATCTGCGGTCCGAAATGTTTATCGGAGGTACCTAGAGACTGGCGGCTTTGTTCGTCGCCAAGGAAGGCCACGATCTCTGGTCACAACTGAAAGGCACGATCGATTCATCGTGACGACCAGCTTGAGAAATCGTCACCTTACCTCCATTGAGATACAAAACCAACTTCGCGACTTCCACGGAGTATCTGTGAGCGCTCGAACTGTTCGGAGAAGGTTAAAAGAACGCGATATGGTACCACACAAGCCAGCTAATGGCCCCAAACTAACGCGAGCCCACCGAACATCGCGCCTTCATTTCGCACGCAGTCATTTAAATTGGACACAGCAAGATTGGAGCCGTGTACTCTTTTCTGATGAGTCTAAAATTGTGGTACATGGCAATGATGGAAGGAAGAAGGTCTACCGACGTAAGGGAGAGCGTTTCGCACAATGCTGCTTTGAAGAGAGGGTTGCTTATGGCGGTGGCTCATGGACTGTCTGGGGCGGTATATCCGCGAGCGGCAAAACTCAACTTGAGGTTGTTACAGGACCACGGCTGCCAACATTAAATGCTGAAAGGTACATTCGTGAGTGCTTAGAACCTCACGTGATACCATACGCGGACTATGTGGGCCCAAATTTCCTTTTTATGCATGATAATGCAAGAGCCCATGCGGCCGGCATCGTCAGGGAATATCTTCGGGATGTGAACATCACAGTTATGGACTGGCCAGCCAGAAGCCCAGACATGAACCCCATTGAGCACATGTGGGACGAGCTAAAAAGACGTGTTAGGGCTCGTCAGCCAGTTGCCCAGACGATGCAGGAGTTGAAAACTGCCATAGAAGAGGAATGGGAGATGATCCCTCAAAATTTCATAGAGCGGTTGATAAACTCTATGCCTAATCGTATGAGAGCTGTGGTAGATGCCCATGGAGGCAACACGCGTTATTAAATTAAACCTTTATTTGATAAAACATGTTTTTTATTCAAAAATCAATTGCCTTTAACAAGGCGCATATCCGACTTGTTAGGCGTAGCTCCATGTCGTACGGTATTCTGAATTCAAATTTAAAACAATACGATCGAAAAAGATGGTAAAATGTATCAGGTTTAAAACTGCATCAACAGTTTTTGTTCAATCTAGCAATCATATTTCGGTAGGGGCCATCGAAACCTAAACTCTAAGGTGGGCCAATAGATGTGTCCAGAAGTGTATATCAGTTTTTGCTAGTGAACACAAACTTTTTTTGATGTGTGTATGTTGGGGTCGGCTTCGAGTCTAACCGAATGCAGCTGAATACCAGTACTTTACATGGAGCGACTGCCTATCTGACATCCACAACCCAGTAACTGGGTAATACGATATCCCTTACAAAGACTGGTTGTCAGACTTTCGGGCTTCTGACGACCCGTAATGACTGACAAAGATCCACGAATGACAGCCGGGACCAACGGCTTAACGTGCTTTTTAGTATGAATAATAAATATTGGGACGTTTGCTGAATTTATTTCTCAAAATATTGAAAAAACCTTTGAAGATTGAATTTCAATATCATACAAAAAAAAAAAATTATATACCTAATCTCAGAAATCGAATTCGAGACCAAAATTGTAAACAAAGGTGTTGCCAATTTTAAATAATAACTTCAATTGTGCAGTTTGCCGAAAAGTACTATAACATAGTGCTAAAATTGTAGGCATATCTTAAACAGGTAAAATATAATATTGCACACAGTTTTCAGCTTTAAAGTGACGTAAACTACGATCCAAGAATAAAATATAACTGTTTGAAATAAAATCGTGCAATTATTTTTATAAAACTGGCAATAAGGCAGAAGCTCTAAACATTTGGACTTTCATCAATTATTTTCTATTTATAAAATGTTTTTCCTTCTAAAATAAATAAGTGAATCGTTAAAAATATCGTAAATAATATTGCGTTGTCCTAATAATCGATTCAAGTTGAGCGTCCCAACCTGGTCGGCATAGAGGAAAGTAATGGTACTGTCATCAGATTTCAGAATCAATTAATTAGAATGACTAGGGACATGTTGGCTACCCCTGAACTGTCACTTTGATAGTGACATTTCTTTGTTTACATTTTTGATCTCGAATTCGATTTCTGGGTTTACCTAATATTCTTGTATACATAATTATGTAGAGTATCGGTTTTCGACACTAATTCAGCACTATAATTCGTAGGCACACTCAACTTCCATACGATCCTGTTGAAATCCTGAACAAACGACGCAAACACACAGTCTGTAAATCAAGGTCCTTCAAAACCAGCTTCAGCCGTAGATTCTTTTGTTTCCTAGGAGATTACCTTTACAACAAAGTCAATAAAGCCATTTCCATCTACTCCTTATCCTTATTCAATTGTAAAAATAAAGTCCGAAATTGGCTTCAATCTCACGATTATGAAGCCACAGAGAGACTCTTAGAAGTCATCTCATAAAATCTTCCTTCCGAAATAGATTCATAACATATAAATTAAGACACACTCACGCACACACACACATACACACACATACTCACATACCTATGCAAACACCCAATCAATCTGCCTAGCCTTTTCCCAACTATATTGGGGTCGGCTTCCAGTCTAACCGGATGCAGCTGAATACCAGCATTTTACATGGAGCGACTGCCTATCTGACCTCCACAACCCATTAACTGGGTAATAGGATACCTTTTGGTAAGACTGGTTGTCAGACTTTCGGGCTTCTGACGACCCGTGACGACTGTCAAAGATCCACGAATGATAGCCGGGACCAACGGCTTAACGTGCTTTCCGAGGCACGGAGGAGTCTCGATATGTAAAGATGGTCACCCATCCACGGACAACCCCGGCAAGCGTAGCTTAACCTGATGGATAGACCCGTGCGGCTGTTATTACTTAGCCACGAGCTCCACCTATGCAAACACCCACACGCACATAATACATTCGCTCGTACCTACATATATTCACATTTTTAACCTATTATTCTAGTTTGTAATCTATCTCCTGTGTTTAGTATAAATTCTAGAACGCTATCGTCCTTTTCCTGAGGTGGGCGTTAATTCCTACGACACAGTATTTTACTAATGTAGGTATTATTGCACTAAATGTTTTTGTCATACTGTGTTTTTGTTCAATAAAGAATTTTATTATTTTTTTTATTATTTTATTTATTTTTTTTAAAATGCAGTTCGACATGTCTTACATTTTACTATTTTAGGAGACCAGTTTTAAATATCCCATACTCACTACACACCCACACACCCTCACATGCATCCACACACACCCTCTCTCTCACACACACACACAAACCCTCTCTCTCACACACACACACACACCCCCACACCAATACACCCTGCTAATGCTGTTTAATTAATTATTTCTTATTCCTTGTCTTAAATTGTGTTTATCTCAACATTTTCATGAATAATTTGTATTACTGTGACTTGTCGGTGTAGTTTGGAGGCCTGCAGACCTGTAACACAGGTATTCCTAGTACAGGCTCCAGTCTCCACAACATCAATGTATTGTTGTATACACAAATTATGTATTTTGTAGTAAGTTTTCATTATGTGGTGGAGAAAATAAACGTTTTTATTATTATTATTATATTACTAATGGATGTATGCCCGCGATTTTCACAAAACTACAAAACCAATACTTACCTACTGATGGTTTTTTTTTGGCGCATACTTAACAACGAGATTTACCTAATAGTCACACACACACACTCATATTTCGCCAGTTATGTTTAAGTCATAGGTAATAGGGGGCGACATCATTTATTGTCATAATAATATCCTAATAATATTTCTTTTTCTATTTTTTCAGGTACTGAATCGAAGTTAAGAAATAAAATACGAGGAAGCACGGTAGAGGCGAGCCAAGATCTAATGCTATGGAATTTATTAATTATAATATCTCATTTTAAGTTAGATAATATGATTATAGGTACACCTCTGCATATGCCTTCGCGATTACAGGCGTAATGTTATATTATGTTATAATTTATTTAGTGCTGCCGAGAACTTGCGATATTATTTTATTTTGGACGAAACATATTAAGTTTCTATTACCATAGGAAGGCACAAAAAGATGCCAAGCCGTTAAAATGACGTATAAAATTAAAAATAAAATTTGTTGGTCCTTGTCTCACGTCGTCGTCTCTGTCACTCATGCCTGTGTCTCTTTCTAATGCTCTGTGACATACTGTTATGGTTATTCTAAAAAAAACCTTTTGACTTTGTGCAATAGGGATGATGCCAGGGTAAAAAAAAAGAAATTCTATTTAGTCCGTCAGTTGGATAATAATAAAATATTAGACACGTATTTTTTGCTTTATCATATTAATAAAAAAAAATGACTTAGATAATACGCATTAAAGTTGGGGAGTGGGGGCTCGCAACGTCACTTGTACGTACAAAATCTAGCTAGGCGTGCGTGACGACATGCCATTTTTTAAATCAATGTATCGCCGTAAAAGTGCGAGTTGGACTCGCGCACGAAGAGTTCCGTACCATTATCTATAAAAATGAAAAAAAAAAACATGTTTGTTGTATGGGAGCCCCCTTAAATATTTATTTTATTCTGTTTTTTAGTATTTGTTGTTAAAGCAGCAACAGAAATACATCATCTGTGACAATTTCAACTGTCTAACTATCACGGTTCATGAGATACAGCCTGGTGACAGATGGACGGACGGACAGCGGAAGTCTTAGTAATAGGGTCCCGTTTTACCCTTTGGGTACGGAACCATAAAAAATAAAAAATACGTGTCCAATATTTTTTAATAATCTGCATGAGGGACGAAATAAAGTTTAAGTCGTCATCCCTATCGTCTTAAAAACTTTAATAAGTATGAAATGTTAGGTTAAGTAAAGTACATACTTAATTGTTTTTTATAGGAATAAGAATATCTTTTTCTCATTGAAGTGACTGAAAATCTTGACAATAAATCAAAAATAATAAATTGTTTTGAGTTCTCGGCATCACATTTACTCTGATTATTTGAAGAACTATACTTTTAATGGGACCCAGTGAAACATCAAAAAAATATATCAATTTATTTGTGGTCGACGCAACATGTCTTTTTCTTCCATACTTCTGTATTGGAGGAGCTCATGGCTAAGTAATAACAGCCGCACGGGTCGATACATCAGGTTAAGCTAAGCTTGCCGGAGTTGGTCCGTGGATGGGTGACCATCTTTACATAGCGAGATACCGCCGTGCCTCGGAAAGCATGTTAAGCCGTTGGTCCCGGCTGTCATTCGTGGATCTTTGACAGTCGTTACGGGTCGTCAGAAGCCCGAAAGTCTGACAACCAACCAAGGGGTATCGTATTACCCAGTTATGGGTTGTGGAGACCAGATAGGCAGTCCCTCCATGTGAAATACTGGTATTCAGCTGCATCCGGTTAGACTGAAAGCCGACCCCAACATAGTTGGGAAAAGGCTAGGCAGATTGATTGAGTTCTGTATTAGTAGTCGTCTCGGTAGTCACTCCCTTTCTATCCGTATCATCTTCCACACAGTCCATCCATCGTTTCTTTGGTCTCTCCCTATTCTTATATCTATCCACATTCATTCATTTTACGGATTCAGGAGACTCGGCATCGGCTCGGTATTTTGACTTTTTGGAAATGGATTTCATCGTCATTTCAGCCGAAAGACGAAACGTCCACAGTTGGACATGGCCTCCCCCAAGCACCGCCACTTCTACCGGTTCTGTGCTTCCCGCATCCAGCGGATTCCTGCTGCCTTCACAAGACCGAAAAGGCTTCAAAAGAAAATGCATGAATTCATGCTATTCATGATATATATCAGTATTTTAAATCGAAATGATTTAGGAAATAATTGCAATTTCACATTAAAGCGCCAATTAATACGGTTTTCGCTCTGTTATTGATAAAACTGTATTATTTTTTTATCGCGGATATTTATCTAATTAAAATTTGTTCCTATAAATTATATTTGAGCGTAAATAATGTAGATTAGGCACTGTATTGTGTATTTAAATTACATTATAAGATAAAAATGGCTACTTCGTCACGGAGATAAATTTTATACCAACATATTTGCAAAAGGCTTACAGAACCCAAGTCTATCCCAACTATGTTGGGGTCGGCGTCCAGTCTAACCGGATGCAGCTTGAAACTAGTATTTTACATGGCGCAACTGCCTATCTGGTCTCCACAATTCAGTTACTGGGTGACACCCTTTGCTAAGACTGATTGTCAGTCTTTCGGGATTCTAACTACCCGTAACGACTGTCAAAGATGTACGTCGTTCCGTAACAAAATGTATTAGTTCCTCAAAAAATCGAGAGATACGAGTATTTGTAATACTTTTAAGTGCATATGCATACAGCATAATAAAATTGAAATACAGCGAATAGCATTACAGTCTGGCCTTGCGTCGAGAAAATGCGTTCCTGACATCAGTTTTACAATTTCTAGTAGTAATAAGGATGAAATTCGCAAAACATATTCGTTAGTTGACCGAGCGAACGAAGCGTTCTGCTTCAATTTTGTTTTTTTTAATTGTCACTCCGATAATTCACGTTTAAAGCTGAAACTGTATTAGATTTTGACCGGAACGTAACTATCTTGAATATTAAGTAAATTTTTATATCGAACATTGACAAAATGGCCGATAACGATAACCCCCGAAAAATCAACAAGACCTTCCCCCCTCCCCCTTCCCCACCTTCCCCCTCCCCCCCACCTTCCCCCTCTCCCTCCCCCCCCCCCTCCCCTCCCCCCACCTTCTTCTTTCTTCTTCTTTTGTGTAGTCTTGGCCACAATACACATATAAGTGAAAGAGAGAGCGTAATTTTTCACTCGGTTTCTAAATTGTATTTAGCCCGCGAAATTCAAAATATCTTTTCGCGGGAAAAATATTTAATTTTGCGGGTTTCATTGAAGGAGTCGCCTTAAGTATTGCTAATGTAGAGTTTGCAGGCGCAGATCATCACCAGGTTGTTTGTTGATCTGAATATGATTCGCGACCGTAACAAATCTATATTTATAGAGTTATAATTATAAACATTAACTTCAATTTTTCAAATTTAGAAACCGGTGTTCACGACGACGACTTTAAATTTTCAAATTTAGAAACCGGTGTTCACGACGACGACTTTAAATTTTCATTTAATTATTCGGCTGAAAGATCGATGTATACATAGTACGGTCAGCAACAGAAGTCTGTTTATACTGCTACTTTTTGATATCATCTAAATTAACAAAAAAAGAATCGATGAACTGCTTTTTTTTTCGTTTAACTGTTAAGAGTTAATTTCTCAATATTTTAAGTACTTGTTCCGATTTGAATTAAATATTTCGCTTAATAATTAAGATTAAAAAAGTGCAAGTGTTAATCGACTTTTGTTGCTGACTGTACATTGTTAACAGTTATTCCATTCTTTACTTGTAACGATTATGTTATGTATAAGCTGTATT
Source organism: Cosmia pyralina (assembly GCA_946251885.1). Classification (NCBI taxonomy): domain Eukaryota; kingdom Metazoa; phylum Arthropoda; class Insecta; order Lepidoptera; family Noctuidae; genus Cosmia; species Cosmia pyralina. The sequence goes on along the minus strand of OX276368.1, from coordinate 16,694,245 downwards.
ACTTACTGCCATTTTAAGTAAAATTGTCTATTTGAGGCTATAAATATTGGGCTAGAAATGTAGCCAGAAAATTCAAAATATTTGTCAAAAAACTATTATTTTGAAATATTTTTGTATCTACCTTGTAATGTCATCAAGTTTTGAAATGTTAAAAACTCCTATTTAAACGCTTACCAGAAAATTACATAAAGAGCTACCAAAAAGCATACAAATGATCACAACAAAAAAGCAGCTAATTTATTTACTGTCATTTTAATATAATTGGTCAGTTCAAAAAAAATATTTTGGTGAGCGTTGGAATTGTAGCCACATTAAATAAAAATTCGCTGATGGAGGCATCAAATTCTCATATTTATTCCCTAGTTATGGTTTAAACTTGTGTAGACTAACAAAAATACTAACCTTAACATCTTTACAATACTATTTTTTAGTTTAAGATACTTGACCGGTTTTTCGTAATGACTGTTTGACATAATCTTGTCTATTAGGCTGCTAATATCACACATCGATTTTAGAAAAAGTTGGTCCTTGTAGTGCGTTGTCTCTGTCACTCCTACCTGTGCGACAGTCTCTCTCTAAAGCTCGATGCCAAACTCAAAGCATTTATCTTCATCTATCTATCTATATAAATAAAAAGAGAAGTCCTGACTGACTGATTGACTGACTCATCAACGCCCAGCCCAAACCCTTGGACCTAGAAAGCTGAAATTTTGCACAGAGGTGCCCTTTATAATGTAGACAAGGAATTCCTGCTAGCACTTTCCCGTGGGATATTTTCCGACATCAACGCGGGCGAAGCCGCGCGGGAAGTGCTAGTTTTAAATAAACCAATTACAGACACTTTCGAACTGTCAAAGGTGTCGGTCAGACAGTAGTTTCCTATGGAGAAGAACGGGCAAGAAACTCAACGGACACTCAATGTGTCTTATCAACGGCCGAGTACTGTATTTTTCGACGGTGGCAATCGGATGAGGCAAAAGATAAGTAACTAAATTAAATTTAGTTACCAATTTCTGGCTGAGGGTAAAACCCAACTGTGAGTAATACTTACAAAGAACTATAAAACAGCTGAATTGACCACAACTTTAAAGGAATAAAACATAACACACTTTTTGTGGGCAGTTGTGTAAAACAATTAATTATTTTATTTGTGTCTCTTTTAGAAATGAAAACTTCTACTTGCGCGCTTTGTTTCTGAACAGTGAACGAAACTGACGCTGAATCGGGTATACTCGGCTCCAGTCGGTAGGTGACGCTGAATCGAGTTCGGGTATACTCGGCTCCAGTCGGTAGGTAACGCTGAATCGGGTATATTCGGCGTTTTTTCACTTCGGTGTTTTCGGAAACAATTTGACTACCGGAAATACAAACAAAATCCGTTTTTAACCGACTTACAATGTGCACTGTTCAACCCACGTTTGTCAGTTATCGAAACAGTAATAGAGTACATAAAATACTTGCCTAAGAAAGAAAAAGAAAGAAGAAAGAAAAAAAAAAAAAAAGAAAAAAAAACAAAAAACCCCAAAACAAAAAAAGGGTTAACGTAATTTTATGTGTGCAGCATCGTAAAAAAACACTTCCATGTGAGTTCTATTGCGAAAAAACATTTTAAATGACTTTTAAAATACAAATTACTTATGCAATAAAAAAAAATTAAGCAATATGATAATGTCAAGATGCATCTGGCAAGTCATTTTGCTTATTTCGTAACTGTCACATGAACAGAGTGAAATGTCAAAGTAATACAACTAAGCAAATCTGCAACAGATATAATACAAGCTGAAGAGTTTGTTTGTTTGAACACGCTAATCTCTGGAACTACCAGTCGGATTTGAAAAATTATTTTTTGTATTTGATAGCCCAATTCTTGAGGAAGGTTATACGCTATTTAACATCACGCTATGACCCTTAGGAGCCGAGCAAAAAGAAAAAAATTCAGAAAGAACGCTAAGCGAAACGAAGTAGGTAATAGCACATTGTTCATGTGGTACCTAATTAAAACCGCGGGCGGGCGATGAGATGGGGGGTCGGGGGAACAAGAAATTCCGCGGACTAAGGCACGGGCAGAAACTTTCCAAACATTTTACTTTTGACATAAGCACGCCTATGAAGTTCCTTATTTATTGACAGGCAACCATAGACGACCAAATGCAATACTTCATGGACGCTAAACTCAGACCAACAAAAAAAGGTAGACGGTGCGTCGCGAACATCAAAAGTGAAGATTGTGTGTGTTGAAGGGTTTCCATTTGTTAAATTGTTTCCCTATAATTTGTGGAATAATATTGTATGGGTAAGATATCATATTTAACATTGTTTAATCGAATGGGGAAATTTTAAATCATATTATGGCAACCCTCGCACTTTGTGTCACTGCGTTCGTTTGTTGGGTTTTTGTTCCAATAAAAAAAAACGATGTTACTTCAAGTACTTACAAGTGAAAAGTGATTCCGTGAGACTTTTTATAAGATCAAGTTTCCACTACACAGGAAGGCATAATTCTATTTGTTTTAACCATGTTAACTAGGCGACGACTCGTCACGTAGTAAGAGCGGTGAGCGTGGTTTTAGTTGTATGTGTGTGCGTGTATTTTACTTGCAGGAGCACGGGTTTGTGGCTTCACTTTTGATATTCGCGGCACTCCATCTTCCTTTTTTTGTTGATCTGAGAATCTAAATTAAAATAAATGGTTAGAAAAATTCCAAGTTTTATAAAAAGGTCGTCTCTGTTACTCATACTGTGTGGTCGTCTCTTTCTAAAGCTTGATATGTCAAAGTAACGCCCTCCGTACGTTTTCTATCTATCAGCCAAGGAGCAATAAAAACAACACATAACATAACACCATGTCACCAGTTATGTTCAAGTCCGATGTAATAGGAGGCGAGCCTATTGCCATCAACCGGGCACAAATCCAGACTTCGGGCTGCTACTGAGAAAAAGCCGTGATGGAAAACCCGATAAGACTTTGATCAGCAGTAGCGCTTTCGATCACTAGACCAACGAGGCAATTATTAATAACAAGGAATTTATAATTCAACAGTTTTTACCAAAAACTGGTCGACCTTTTACTAGCTATATTTTTACTAATTAATACAAGAATTTATTTTGTGTTTTTAATTAATTAGCATTTATTTTTATTTTCGTATTAATATTTCGAATTGCAATTTAGATTAAGTTCAAATCCTTTTATAAAAGTATTACAATTATTTAAATGATTTAATTTTATTGTTTTAATGTTAAGGACTTGGCGGGTTGCACTGCAGTGCAACTTATAATATTATTTTCCTAAAATGTATTACTCCCTATTATTTTTAATAAATAAATAAATATTTTATTTTAGTACTTTTGGTTTTATTTTCACCTCGCTGTCTGAAAACAAATGATTCTGAAAGACTTGTAATAATTTCAACTTTTTTATGTCATGTATCGAAACTGCAGTTTGTTATATTCCCCGAAACCCAAATCCGAAGAAAACATCACACAGGATGATGACAATTTTTGTTTTTTGTTTGTCATCTAGATTAATAAAAAATATTGGTGTGACTGACACTGGCATGGCAACCATCAGGGATTATAATTTTGATAACACAAAAAAATAGTCGCTAATTAGTCGAAAGCCGCCAAATATCAGAGTTTGTTGGTTACTGGTTCAAAAGACATAAGGGTTCATTGGTGGCCGATCTGGAGAGCGTCTCCCCAGCTTGGCAACCTTTATATCTCAAAAACTAGGCCACCTAGTAAAGATCTGTTTTCTCCCAGATTTAGTCGCAAATTAGTCGCTATAGTTTTCGCCAAGTCACAGATTTTGTCGGGTCCTAGGTTCGAAGATATAATGAGTTCAATTTTTAAGTACCTATAGTCCAAGAGCTAGATCAAAGATTTTATAGTAAACTCATCGATTTAGCTCTTGGATTAGACCGATATATGGCGGCAAATTTCGACTAATTAGCGACTAATTTTTCATGTTATCAAAATTAAAATCCCTGATGGTGGCTATGCCAGTGTCAGCCACACAAAATATTGGTCACATATTTTTTCTTTTTTTACGTAATCAAAAGATTACGGTGATACGTTGAGTTAAAATGTGGCATGACGTCTCTCCTTGCTAGATTTTATACGTAGTTTTATTAATATGATAAAGCAAAAAATACGTGTCTAATATATTTTTTATTATCTGACAGACAGACTAAATATATTTTTTTTTACACACGCATCATCCTTATTATTCCATCTTCGCAACAGAGAAGCGGGGCGCAAACAACATCGTTTGGGGAGGAGTCCCCATTGAGTACGGCAACATCCCGAAATATCTTGGTGTCACTGTGGACAGGTCTATAATATTCAGCAAAATCCGCAAGAACATCAACAGTCTCCTACAACGATTAGTCTACGCGACACCTCGCAGCGTAACACGACGCCGTCACTTCGTGTGCAGTAGTTTTTAAGTTTGTTAAATGTTTTTTTACGTTTTAGTTTATAATTTTGTACCAATCATTTGTGTATTTTATCTATGGGCCCTAGCAGCTTGAAAATAAAGGAATTATTATTATTATTATTAAAGTGGGGGTGCTGTAGTGCTATTCTGTAAACATCTCACCGTGATAACTTAAGTGAAGTGAGCGTGAAGTGAGCCGTCATTCCACCTGATGCTAGGGGTTGACACTATTGACAGTTCACTTTAAGATCACTTCACCTAAGTTTTCACGGTGAGATTTTTACAGAATAGACCGGCTGCGCCTGACGTTATACGAACTTCATAATGGGCTGGCGCTATCTTTTTCTTCAGGTGAATTCGTGTGGCCTGTGTGGAGTCGTTCAGCCCACAGAACAGATAAAGAGATTCCCTCTTTATCTTTTCTGTGGTTCAGCCCATGCAAAGAATAGCGGATCTATTGTTCGTTGTCTCAAACCGATCCCGGTGCAAAAACTGTACCTATTAGCTGGAAAAGCGCCACCAGAAGTTCGTAAAGCGGTGGCAAGCTCAAGTGAAAGAGCCAAGATGGTTTCCGACCACGACAAACAAACAGTAGCACAATAACTAACAGACAAAATAGCTTAAATATTATATTTAACAATTAGGCCTGTGCCCCGAATTTCGCGGGCAGCGGGGCGGCGGCGGCGGCGGCGCGTCTCGCATTGTCCCGCCCCGCTTCCGCGCTGCTGTTTTCGAGGTCCGGTCCATTTGTTTTTATGCATAAAATCCTGCCGCTCCCACGCCGCCGCCGCTGCCGCCCCGCTGCCCGCGAAATTCGGGGCAGAGGCCTTATGCTACCCACTACGTTCCCCACAGATTATAATTTATAAAAAATTACTTTAAAAAAAGTAAAAACCGACTTCAAAACCTAAAACCAATAAAATAACTTTCATAAAAAACTTGACAGATTCTGAAGTCGGTGGCAAGCTAAGTTGCGTTGAAGAATGGAAGACACCGACTTCAGAAGCTGTTAAGTTTTTTATGAAAGTTATTTTATTGGTTTTGAAGTCGGGTTTTACTTTTTTGAAAGTAAATTTATTTTTCCATTTTTAGTTGAATATACAATTAGGACAATTTGATGAGCCCAAGACGAACGCAAAGAAGTATCATCACAAAATCCGCTTAGAAACGTAGGAGATACAGTCTTCGTACATAAGCATAATTACCTAATGGTAATTATGCTTAGGTATGTAAAACAAAAACTAAACAAAAAACTAAACTACTACTACTAAATTATATACAAAAACCTTCCTGAAAGTATGCAGAATACGGTAGTGAAAGAATCATCAAAATTGGTTCATTAGTTTTAGAGAACATCGCGGACAAACAAACATACATACATAATAGGTTGGGGAAAAAGTTTCTTCGCATTTTTCAAGAAAATTCAAAACATTTTTTAATATACATTATTTGCATTTATCTAAAGTATGTAGGTACCATTTTGTTCGATAATTTTTTGCCATCTTGGAGGTAGGGACATGATCCCATTGCTATAGAAATTTTGGGACTTCTGATCAAAATACCGCGACAAGTGGTTTTGGCAGTCCTCTCGTGATGTTAACCTGACACTGCCTAAAGAATTCTGAAGAGACCGAAACAGGTGGAGATCTGAAGGTGCAAGGTCAGGACTATACGGCGGATGCATTAACACCTCCCAGCCAAACTCTCTTAATTTTTGCTGAGTGGCTAAAGATGTGTGAGGTCTAGCGTTATCATGATGAAAAACCACACCCCTTCTGTTGATTAATTCCGGCCGCTTTCTCTCAACTTCTTGCTTTAATCTCATCAGTTGTTCGCAGTAGAGTTCAGAATCGATGGTCCTGCCAGGTGGTAACAGCTCATAATGAATAATGCCCTTCCAATCCCACCACACACACAACATCACCTTGTTGCGAGTTAACCCGGGTTTCGCCACAGTCTGTGAAGCCTGACCGGCCTTTGACCACGACCTTTTTTACACGTTCTTGTCGTACGTGATCCACTTTTCATCACCAGTTATCAGCTTCTTCAAAAATGATTCGGTTTCATTACGTCGTAATAAAGAATCACAAATGAGTAAACGGTTCATTAGGTTTCTTTCAGTGAGCTCGTGAGGTACCCAAATATCGTGCTTTTTTGTGTACCCAGTTTTTTTCAAATACGCCAAAACTATTTTGTGGTCAATTCCCAGTTCTTCAGCTACGTCGTAACTACTGATATACCGATCTTGCTCCACTTTTTCAAAAATGGCATCCCTTTTATCCGTAATAGGGCGACCAGAGCGACGTGCATCTTTGACATCAAAATTTCCGGATTGAAAACGCTTAAACCAAATTTGTGCTACTCTCACAGACACTGCACTGGGTCCATAAACATCGCAATTTTTTTTCGCGGCTTGCGTATCATTTTTACCTTTTTGTAGTAAAATTTTAAAATGTATCGAATTTCTTCATTAGATTCACTCATCTTGACAGTACGAAAAACAAATGAAAATCACACATTTTCCTAATTTGAATTTGGAATTATGTTCTTTAAAATTTAAACTTTCAATGATACCAAAACCAGCCAGATACAAATAGTATAGTCAAAGAGATTTTATTTTAAGTTCATACTGTATACTATAATGCGAAAAGACTTTTTCCCCAACCTAATACATACAAACGGGTCGAAAACAGAACCTCCCTTTTTGAAGTCGGTTAAAAAACTAGCTAGTAACACAGATAGAATATTGTCCTAGAACTCAAACTGGACATTTAAATTTAAAAAAGAAAAAGTAAATCATTCCTTTAAGGTTGCTTGGATTTGTTGCCTAAATGCATTTTTATTAAGAAAAAGAATATCGATTGAACTAAATTCATTGCTATAAGACGCAACTAAACGAAGTGGTGAACGCGAGCCAGCGTTGAATTTACAGAGACTAGTAGCAAATAGACGTCGAGTACGTACCTCACGTACATTAGCTGTTCGAGGAATCAGGTAACTCAGACTCCTAAGTCCGGACAATCAAAATGATTGCGGCACACATCGAGCAGAGTCATAACTTCCAGAAGTTTCCGTCTCGACTTTAAGGTCAGAAGATCATACTTTTTAAGAAGTAAATGGTAAGACATTTTGTTCCGAAAACATCTAAATTTTCATTGCACGATAACATCCTCGTGTCACAAGAAAGACTAAACTGTGACGAGATGGAGCTTCCCTACCCAACCCATTCGTTCCACCAGCTGAAAATCTCCCACCTGGACACGAGTTGCCTTGGCTTGCCTGGAAGCCTTTTAATAGACTCCGGACTCAGGTAGGCCAATCAATCTGCCTAGCCTTTTCCCAACTATGTTGGGGTCGGCTCCAGTCTAACCGGATGCAGCTGAATACCAGTATTTTACATGGAGCGACTGCCTATCTGACCTCCACAACCCAGAAACTAGGTTAAGACTGGTTGTCTGACTTTCGGGCTTCTGACGATCCGTAACGATTGTCACGAATGACAGCCGGGACCAACGGCTTGATGTGCTTTCCGAGACCGGATCCAGGTAGGCTGAAGCAAACCTGCTCAGGTGGAGATTCACAGATGATGAGATAACTCCGCCCTGGAGTGTAAAATTAAATGTGGTGCTGTTCCACAAACAATGGGGCAATTAATAGCGTGTCCTGCTGTCTGCACGCTACAGGGGCTGATGGACGCTACTGAAGGTGCGGCGCCAAGCTCGTAGCCAAATTCTGGGCTGACTACACAGGGTCAAATTAAATTAGCTAGCAAAACTCCGCAGACGTGATGGGTGTCGCTAAACATGACAATATAAAAAAAAACCGGTCAAGAGCGAGAAGACTCGCACACCGAGGGTTTCGCACTATCATTTATATGTAATTTTTGTTGATGATTTCTGAAAAACTATGCTATTTAGAGATATCGTTTTATTTTTCCTGTAATCTATACATAAACTTCTATCAAATAGAATAATTTCAGATTTTTCTCTATGCAAACTTCGGAGATAAGGGGGGAGCGGTGTTTTTTTATTTTATTTTGTTTATTTATTTATTCACTATTTCCATTTACATTTTTTAAACATTTTTCATCAAAACTATGCGGCCTAAAAAAAAGAAAAAAAATTTTTTTTTGAGAATGTGCTAACAGTGCTCTTTCTTTCTTTCTTTTTTTCTCTTTTTCAGCCCATATGACCTAGTTAGCCCCACTTCGAATTTTTAAGTCCCTGTTGTAAAAAAAAAAACAATATTTTTATTTCTTTCTTATTCGCAAAATAGTTGGGCAAACGTCATCTAAAACTGTTCCAAATTTCAAGTTGATAGCATTAGTAGTTCTTGAGATATCGATTACCCATCACGTTTGTGATTTTTACACAAAAAAAAAACTGATATTTTAAGTGACTACACTACCGGCGGCGGTTTATTTTTAACCGACTTCAAAAAGGAGGAGGTTCTCAATTCGTCGGAACCTTTTTTTTTTATGTAGGTATGTTCCCCGATTACTTGAAGATGGCTGGACCGATTTGGATTTTTTTTTGTTTTATTCGAGAGGGTATACATCACAGTTGGTCCCATATAAAATTGATTAACTTAACTTCGGTAGTTTTTGAGTTAGCTTCAATAATACGTATTTTTTCCCCACTTTTATATGGATGATGTTCTAGTTTGTTTTGCAGGTAGTGGTATTAGAATTTGTGTGGGGTAGGTAGACAACTAAAAAGTGAAAAATAAAAACTTTTATACAAAAAATACAACCGACAAAAAAATACAACCGACTTCCAAAAACAACACTACAAAGTGAAAAATAACTTTAATTTCGGAAGTCGGTGGCAAAAAACGAAAATACATTTAACACCGACACCGACTTCCGAAATTAAAGTTATTTTTCACTTTGTAGTGTTGTTTTTGGAAGTCGGTTGTATTTTTCTGTAAAAAAGTTTTTTAGACATCGTTATGTACCCATCACGTTTGTGGAATTTCGCTAGCTAATTTTACCCTTACACACGGTGTTAGGTTAAACGAGGGACATACTTTAGCGGAGTGTAGTACTCATGAAAATAAACAACTTTTACCATGGAACTAACCTTGAAATATGAAAAAAAAATCTGCTGTCTCGTACATTTTGATCGCGTAGGTTTTGCACTTTGTAGAGAACAGCTGATTTTCTTATTCATATTTCAGGGTTAGTTCCATGGTAAAAGTTATTCATTGTCATGAGTACTACACTCCGCTAAAGTAGGTATGTCCCTCGTATAACCTAACACCCTATAGATTGTTATCGACACTAAGAAGAAGTAGATTCCCCGAAAGGGATAGGCAGAGTTGCTCATAATGCTACTATTCAACCACAAATCCAAATTCCTGACGAAAAATCTAATGACATTGACCCGACTTCGACATCAAACCAATGTCACAACACGGAATTATCTCCCGGTGTGTTATTAAGGATGTTTTTATCTCAATATGCTTATTATTTAATTACTTTTACATTAATTTTATTTATTAATTGATGAACCCAACTTTTTACGAAAAAATAAAACTGGCAACAGGAACCAGGCTCGTCGCCATGGCAACGTAACAAACAACAAAAGACTGTTTATAAATAAACGTGACGTTTTACAAAAACATCTTTTAACTTAATTGTTTTTAGAAATAATAGAAAATGTCTGGCCTAAGTGGATTCGACGGGGAAGCCGTCGGTTTCGATTCCGTTAAGATGAACAAGAGTAAGGGAACCGAGTCTTCAACTCAAACAACGGAATTCCGTGAAACTGGGGTGTCATCCCAAACCAATGTCCTCAAAGATACAGGCTCTTTAGCTACTCCAGAAGACTTGAACGCTCAGGATGACATTTTAAAGGAATATCCACCTCCAGGACTAAGCGAATTCCTGAAAAGAGTCGTGCCTTCGATGATGGAACAGCTTGATCACAGCGACAGAGAACCGCTTTACAATTCTTCAGATTCCGACGAAGAGGAGGTTATAGATGCAAAACTTTTCCAAGAAATTAAGCTGACTGACTTACCTGCTATGGGGGCTGGCGACGATGGGCGGTGTGTTCTCGACATGTCTTGGAGTAGCGCTGGGAACTCTCTAGCCATCTCCTTAGGCAAAAATCAGCACAAAAATTGGTGCGTAGACAATGGATTGATCAGGATTTTCACCATCAAACGAAGTGCTGGAGACACTTTTGTCAGAAGTCTTGATTTGGCTGAAAAAAGTTGCGTAACTAAAGTGAGATACCATCCTTCAGTGTCTGCGCTGTTAGCTTACGGCACAACTTCAGGAGAAGTGGTCTTATGTAACCTAAGGAATTTAGATGCTATATTGTTGACCTCACCAGCTGGAGCGCATGGATCAAGGCGCGTCAGTAACCTGCAATGGGCAGATGCATCACTTGCTAACACATTCTTAACCATGCAGATAATGAATACTGGCAAAAGACGTGGCGCAGCTGACCACATACTCATGTCATCTGGCTTCGACGGCACTTTGAACGTATGGCGCGTCAACGCGAACCAAAAAATATTTGAGAACGTGATTTGTTACTCTATCAACGGTTCCAGGAATTTGAATACCGTTGTCATCTCTTGTTTTGACTTCATAAAGTCTTATCCTCTTCGGCCGAGTGACCAGAAGGTTCCAGATGATATATTTGTCGTTGGGTCGCGTACGGGTGGCTTGTATCTTTGTAAGACTAAGACTTTTACTCCTGTAGTGAATAGCAAGATGGTGGATCCTGTGTGTGAACTGTTCCAGGGACACATAGGTTATATCCTGGATATTGCGTTCAGTTTTCAGAAGCCTGGAATCTTTGTGACGGCTTCTCTTGATTCTGAACTGAGAGTTTATGACATTAATCAGCCTAGTCCATTGAAGGTATGTTGTGTTGATCTTTATATCCCATTTTATTGTATTTTTAAGGTACAGTCTACTGCACATGAGTGGTAGCAATTTGACAGCGACAGCGTCTTTATGTTGTAACAGCGTATTTTCTTAGTGAAAGTGGTACCACTGATTGGCTCCACTGTACTTTAGCATCCGCGCGTTCGAAACTTCACAATTTTATAGCGTTTTGATGTCTTCGAGCAAAACACTTTCGCAAAACATTACACTGCGCAAACTACTAGTTTTTCAGAAAAAAAAATTGTAAAGTTTATGTCAACCTATCACACTAAATACTTAAGATGCAAGAGCGAGCGAAGCGAGCTCGAAACTTGGGGCACCCCGACTGGGACAGATTAGGTTCAGTTCCTTCAGTTCGGACAGATTAGGTTCCTTCGTGGTTGTTTTTTTTATAAACCACCCAGAAATAGGAGACCCGCTTAGCGGGGCTCCGTCGACCACGCCTTACTACAAAAAAATTATATTTATGTGAGCTTGACCTTCGAGACGCACTTTGGGGTTTTTAAAAATACATTAAAAAGGGTCTATTCTACCCAAAAAAAAAAAACTACTATACAAAAGCAACGGGTGCTAAAGTACAGTGGAGCCATTAATTTTTAGAAAGAGGAAACCAATTGATGCAAGCTCTTGATTCGGGTTCGAATCCAGGTTTGAATTCTTATTACCTCTCATTGTCGTGATTGAGAGATCTTTCAGTCTAAAAATTGCAATCTTTTCTTTTTCATCGTTCCCTCAATGCTGAGGACCGCAATTATTTTTAGTTAATTAATGAAACTGATACAGTACGCATTCTTACTGATTATTCCTGAAGAACGGCTATCACTAAAATAATTAACAGTGAACAGTCGCCTAGTGGCAAATTGCTAAGTAGGTACTACGCGGCTGCAGGTGTCGACCTTAGGACGAGCTGTTCTCACACGGACAAGTACGTCGCTTGCCACATAATAAACCTAGTTATAATAAAAATAAATATCTATTGTTAGGTGACTGTTCACGATATACTGTTAGCGTTGTAGTGATAGCCGTTCTTCAGGAACAATTAGTAATTTTAGTGGAGGGGCGTGCAGTTTTAGACTGAAAAATCCCTTTTTATTTGTGGCCGGCGTTAAATGTTTTCTTCTTCTATTCTCTCCTTTTTTTGGGTGGGAAATTATCAAATGACTTCTGCCGTTCTGGGTGGAGCGGGAGGGCGTGTCAGACTTTTACTGACTAAAACCCACCCGTGTTCCTTCAGTTGCCTGTGCCAGGGCCACGATAACTCTTTCGAACAACCCGCGACCCTGGCAGGTCTTCTATTCTCCCCTGCGCTTTCATTCTTATTACCTACCTACCTATCATCCCTCACACAGCCCTACCTATTTCCATTTTTTTTTGGTCTCCCACTCTGTTCTCCATCCAGCAACTTGATACCTAATATGCGTCGCCCTCTTAGACTAAATGAGCGAATGCACATTCTATCCCCATAAAATAATGGTCTGTCTATTATACAAAATCTCATTGCGAAAACGTAGGTGAAGTGGTTGGTGGTTGGTGGTGTAGTGGTTGTTAATTCCACCTATAAATTAGCCTATAAAGTTCCACTGCTGGGTCACAGGCCTCCTCTCTGTGAGAGGGAGTGGGCCCAGTGCGGGTTGGTAGATGTCACGTCTTCGAATTTTTGTTTCTGGAATCTAGGACATGACTAGATTCATCTTTAGAGACATGCATTTCGTCCCCCCTCAAGGCCTGCTATTACGCTTGGGCAATGCATATTTGTCTGGTGTTTTTTTAGGGTTCCGTACCTCAAAAGGAAAAAAACGGAACCCTTATAGGGTCACTTCGTTGTCCGTCTGTCTGTCAGTCTAACAAGACCCTGTTTGTCAGGAACTTGTTGAAATTAATAACAAATAAGTAGGTCTATGGTCCCTTGGAGCTCTAAAAACAAGTCAACGCAATAAAAAAATATTTAAGTACATCCATTTATTTTGATACTCACAAGTCTTGTAAATCATAACCGATAGGGTACTTCCCGTTGACCTAGAATCATGAAATTTGGCAAGAAGCAAGGTCTCACAGCACAATAAAAACATTTTTTTTTTTTGGATTACTAACTTAAATTTGCAGTTGGAGAATTGACCGTGATGTAGGTACCTACCTATATCGATGTATGAGAGAACATGTTTTGCAACTACAATGTTAAGTTTGTTTTTGGGATAAATTCATCCCAACTACGGAACATTTCATTGTACGTGGTCCGACACGCACATGGCCGGTTTTTTTTTAGGTAATAAGCCTAAACGTTTCAATATCCTGCATGGCGTGGCTGCCGAACAACCCGTGCGTCGCCATCGTGGGGCTGCTGAAGCCTGAGGGGCAGCTGGCGCAGGTCTTCAACATGAACAGCGGGCGGCGGGTCCCCGTGGAGGGGCTCACTGGAGTCGGGGGCTGTGTCAGCTGTATAACGATCAACCATAGCGGGTAGGTACTATTGGTAAATCTATAAGCGGTGAAGGAAAAACATCGTGAGAAAAAATGCCATGTGAAGCCAAGAAAGACATTTAAGCCGTGCGTCCGTTCAATGGGTTTTTATATTCATCATCATCATCATCTGTCTCTATTTAAAAACAGAATATAGACCCTAGCCCCTGAACTAGGCGGGAACCTGTATCTCAGGGGATAGTGTTCAGCTATTGTTATACAATATTCAAACTTAGGACATATGTGTGTCACTCTATAACAAATATTTCGACTTAGTACTTATAAGAGTGCAAGTATGTGTTCGTGAGAAGTTACAAAATTTCATTCTCTATTAACTCCATTAGGGGATGAATTTTCAAAAATTCTTCGTTAGTGCTCACTTTCGTTCTACAGGGTCAAATTAAATTAGCTAGCGAAACTACTCAGATGTGATGTGTAGGTATCGATATGTATGTAAACAAAACACAAATTAAATTTATTTGATGATTTTTTTTTTGGGGTCATCAACCGCAGTGTGAGTAGTTGAAATATCGCAGATGTGATGGGTATTTCGATATCTAAACACGATGAAACAAAAAAAAAATCTGATTTCTTAACTTGTGTTTCAAGTTCTCCGTTTATAAGAAAACCATCAGCAGTCGTCGACCGCAAAAAAATCATCAAAACTTTTTTATTTTTATTTTGTTGGGTTTAGATTGGTTACCCATTACGTTTGCGGAGTTTCGCTAGCTAATTTAATTTGACCTTCTGGTGCAAAACTTCATGCTTCTAGACCCAGAGGATTGGGCTGTGCGTTGTCTGTTATATTCGGAAAATATTTAATAGATTTCTATAAACGTTATTTACCATCTAATTATCTTTTTTATTAAATAAACTTCTAAAATCTTCTTGCTCTAATGATATTGGTACGCCTTTTTTAAAATTAATTTGCTTCTTTTTAGTTTCTGGCCTTTGCGCCACAAATGTATTACCACAGTTGACGGAAATTCCGTGTCGGATGAACGCCAATGCATGTTATTGCATATAAATGACTAATAAGCCGACGTTCGCACGGACCTAAAAATATCGCGGCGGGATTTTATCGCGCACTGGATTTTTAACTCTCGGTGTTGAGCCGAGCTTCGAGAATCCAATCTAACAACAACAGAGTGCATCCCAGCGCGTCGAAAAAACACACTGTTGGATTTTCAACTCTCTGCGCTTAGCAGAGCGTTAAAAATCCAGTGCGCGAAAGAAAATCGCCGCGAAAACGTCGGCTAACGGGCACACTACGCGGAAGATCGGTCGCTCCGCTCCGCTACATCTATTGGCGTTCCGACGCGGAAGATCCGCGAGGGAATTTCTGTCAAGTGTGGTTGCTCCCTTAGTTGACCAATATCGCTGTATCGCGGCCCTCCGAAGGGGGTGGGACACCGACGTTCGTGACCGTTGATGAATGAGCGGCCTCACTTACACTACCCCCCTCTCGCTGCGCACATAGCTAAGGCGTGGTACAGCGGTATCGGTGAAACGTTAGTTAGTATAGCTGTCTACGCTGAAATGACGCGCCCCACTACAGTATTCGTAAACAACGGTAAATGCGGCAGTGGGACGGTCCTTTCAGGGTGGACAAGCTCTACCACAGAAAAACAAAGCAACAGTAGTTTATCTGGGCAGTGACCTTGAATTTATTACCTACGGCCGCTCGGTAATTAATATACATTACCTATGACTGATTATCAGATAATTAAAAATTAAATTCTGTAATTTCTGCCTGCCCCACGGGAGGAAGGCATGAGTTTTATATTAGTATTTAAATATCAAATACATTAATTGCAAAACAAATTATCTATGCGGAAAATTAAATAAACAATAGCATTATATAATTTAATACAAGCATATAAATAAGGAGGGGAAAAAATCATAGGGCATCAAAAAATTCGTCCGCATCGCTGTCGACAGGAAAAGTGCCCAAAAGGCTGGCAGCATTGCCACGTTGTATGGCAATGCTAATTCTTTGGCCAAAAAATAGGCCAGCCCTTTGGTCATGTGTAGAGTCGACCAACCGCTTGGCCAATTAATCAATTAACCAATACATAATAAATATTATTAGATATAATATATTCAGAGAATAAATAAATGAGGGATAATTTAAATCATTAATAATAGCAAAAATTAATAAAGGCGCTCTTGCTCTCTCTTACTTGTACGTTTGTTGCGCCCGACAGGATTTATAATTGTTTCTATAATTACTAACCACCACATTATGGATTGCAATAAAGATTATTTGATTTGGTACATACATATCATATCATTCATTCATTCATAAATACGTCCGTGCATAACTGCCGCGCGCACTGGTACTGTGATTGAGAAGCGCGATTTATACTGTGGCTCTAATGTCTCTATTCGACGCCGGCGCACTGTGAAAAAAACTAAGGTTTCTGTACTAAAACTTCTCTTATTTCGTTTTCTAGCGTGTGCCGCATCGCAGCGGGAGATTCTGAAAGCAACCTGCACATTTGGGAGCTCCCGACGCGTCGGATCAAACTCACTCAGGAAGAACTCGACTTCTAGATGTTAATAGCACTAACATTTAATTCAGAATTCTTAGATAACAAGTCTTGTACAACACGCGCCACGAAAGATGACACCAAGAACACACTACGTGGTTTGAATTGCGCAGTAGACGTTTTTAGGTCTTTTTCGTAGTAGGTAATGAGGTTTGAGCGTGGGAAGGGACCGGGCATCATCGGGGCGGCGAAAAGAGCGCGGGAGGCGCGGTCAAGTCTCATCTTTCGTGGCGCGTATTGTACCCCGAAGGATTTTCCATCACCAAAATGACGAACTTCTAAACAAATTTTCATCCCCTATTTAACTCTTTTAGGGGACACATTTTTGAAAATTTTGTGCTCACTTTCATTAATACAGGGTGGCAGGGACTGTTAGAGATTCAATACCTACACTCCTACCAACTTATCTGTGAAATGGCGAAAATTGGAACTACGGCCGTCATCTTAAATGTCATTCGATTGTGCCGACGCATGTCATTCGATTGTGCCGAAGCATCGACGTTGGCGTCCTCTTTCAGTTCACAGATAAATTGGTAGGACTGTACATGATTCTAAAACCCTCTGCCACAGATAATATATAATACTACCTCTGCATTAAAATTTTTCGAGTTCCTTATTAAAAAAAAAACAATTTGCTGTCCATACATTTTGACCGAGTAGATATTGAATTTTTCTATGAAACAGCAGATTTTTTTATTGATAGCCGACGGCAAATTTCTACGCTAGAATCATCATTATGCTGAATTTGCGTGTCTCTGTCACCCTATAAACAAAGGTTTCATGTTTTATCTTTGGAAAAACCGAACTTTACCGAATTAAATGTGGCTGGTCCAATAAAGGAGTGACGGAATAGGTAGGTATAGGGAACCTTGCTGCCAATTGTTCCCGCTAGAGGGCATCATTGCTTTACATTTGACTTGATTTTCAAGAGATTAAAGTTCTTAATAGTTTTAATATTAAGTGCATTTTACATTTATATTAGTGCGTAAATCTCGGAGGAACTGGCTAAGTAGTGACTAGCCGCACGGGTCGATCCATCAGGTTAAGCTGCGCCTGTCGAGGTTGGTCCATGGATGGGTGACCATATTTACATACCGAGACTCCTCCGTGCCTCTGAAAGCACGTTAAGCCGTTGGTCCCGGCTGTCATTCGTGGATCTTTGACAGTCGTTACGGGTCGTCAGAAGCCTGAAGGTTTGACAACCAGTCTTACCAAGGGATATCGATTACCCAGTTAATGGGTTGTGGAGGTCAGATAGGCAGCCGCTCCATGTAAAATACTGGTATTCAGTTGCATCCGTTTAGACTGGAAGCCGACCCCAACATAGTTGGGAAAAGGCTAGACAGAATGATTGATGCGTCAATCTACAGGGTGAAATTTTAATCGTCTTTATCCTCTTAAGGGTTGATTTTAATCATCATTATGAAGAACTTTTATTATGGGATCAAAGATGAAATCACAAAAAAAAAATCAGCTGCTCCATAAATTTTGTCGAGTTTGATGTGCGACAAATGCACCTACTGAACAGCAATTTTTAATTTTTGACTGTGTCTCCATACAAAAAACAGCCAAGTGCGAGTCGGACTCGCCCATGAAGGATTCCGTAGCAGCAAGTAACATAATATAAAAGTTCTTGTAGTTCGTTGTAACTTTGATCGATGTTTTAATACTAGACCGATTTATGACGTATTAAAAAAAAACTACTTCCTAGATCAAATCAATTTTCGGTGGAAGTTTACATGGTAATGTACGTCATATATTTTTTTTTAGTTTTATCATTGTCTTATTTTAGAAGTTACAGGGGGGGGGGGGGGGGGGGGGCATTTTACCACTTTGGAAGTGTCTGTTCAGTTTAGAAAAAAATTATATTAGAAACCTCAATATCATTTTTGAAGACCTATCCATAGATACCCCGCACGTATGGGTTTCATGAAAAAAAAAATTGAGTTTCAGTTCTAAGTAGGTATGGAAACCCCCAAAATTTATTGTTTTTTTTTTTATTTTTATGTGAAAATCTTAATGCGGTTCACAGAATACATCTACTTACCAAGTTTCAACAGTATAGTTCTTATAGTTTCGGAAAAAAGTGGCTGTGACATACGGACGGACAGAAAGACAGACATGACGAATCCATAAGGGTTCCGTTTTTTGCCATTTGGCTACGAAACCCTAAAAACTGTCAGTCGTCAATTTTATTCCACGGATAAAAGATGTCAGACTTTGGTCAAATTAGCCCTAAGTATAATAATTTAGGTGGGAAGATAAATCATTTCGATTGGTCGTTAGTCACATTTTATTTGCTATATTTCATTTCGGTTTTTTCGAAGATAAACGATATTCTTAACCTTTGAACGTTATCGTACCTACTGTACATGTATATCTATACACGGTTAGTTTTTTTCACAGGGAAAAAAAATCAGCTGTTTCATACATTTTGGTTGAGTAGGTATTGAACTTTTGTATGAAACAGCTGTTTATTTTTTCTCGTGATTTTAAAGTTGGTCCCATAGTAAAAGTTGTTCATATTCACGGGTAGAACGCCCTGTGAAAATTTGGCCGGTCATTGAAAACTGAATGAATCCCTATTTCCCTTGGTCATCGCATTGCGCGTGAACGGATGGAACAATTTCGCTAATTCTTTTTTTGTTGTGTTTATGATTGTCAGGAGAAGGTTCTTATGAAAAAAAAAAAATAAGAAAAATTCGCAGAAAGTTGGAAAATTTCAGAAAAAACATTTTAAATTCACGCGTTTACATTAGAATATTCATAGCCAAGACAGGACAACGTCTGTCGGGTCAGCTAGTAATATATAATAGTTGATCGCTGACTCACAAGCATCGGCGAGAACTCGAGTTATACCTACTCTTCACAATCGGCGATGATCGCTAATCGTGTGATCGTTGGCTCCGTACGGCATTTCATATAAACTTTCCAAGTCCTTTTTTTATCAAAATTAATGAATCGATTTTAATGAAACTTCATACGCATCATCTTTTTTGACCTATGTATCCTATAGGTCAAAAAAGTTAGTTGAGAACATTTTCGAAATGTCTTATTTAAAAAAAGATAATTGGAAATCTCTGTTTGTATGGAATATAAAATTGGTTGAATTTAGCTGCATCACTATTTTTCAAAAATGTTCTTAACTAACTTTTTTGACCTATGTATCCTGCTGATGCGTATGAAGTTTCATTAAAATCGATTCATTCATTTTGATAAAAAAGGACTTGGAAAGTTTGTATAAAATGCCGTACGGAGCCAACGCTCTTAAGGATCTGGCGGATAGCCAATCGCTTTTGATAACACGATTAGATTTACTTTGCTGGATAGACAAAACCCCAAAGTTACCCCTTTTCGTAATGTTGTTTGTAAAAAAAATGAGAAAAAAACAGACGTTTTTTTTCTCATTTTTTATATAAATGAAAAGGTAATAAGATTGTTTAGCGCAATTCGTTGAGTTTGTCGTGATAACATAATTAAAATAATTATTACTTATGTTTAAATACCTACCAAAAGCGCGAGGCAACCACTCGCGAGCCTACCAGTTCAGTACCTACGCGGCTCGAGCGCCGGATCATAGGGCGTTAATTGTCACGATCATCATGCGAGCATCCAAAACCAAACATGGAAATTAATTTGGTTTTATATAGGAATTTTAAAAACTCAAAAACTGCTCCGAATTTGCGGCCTTAGATGCGTGCCCGAATTACCGACAACTTACGAATCGCCGCGATCATACGGCGACTACAGACTAGCAAGCCCTCCACACAAACGTGCTCGCAGATTGTGTACAGCAGCCATTGAACAAACAACTCGTTTTTAGTTGCAAGCACAGATTAATACAGATGGGACACTCCGCAGTTTAGGTATGGTATGGTATGTGTATGGTTATGGTGTTTGGGTTTAGGTATGGTTTAGGATGGTATGGAGGTGGTAGGAAGGGGGTTTGGTGGTTTTGTACAAGTACGCGGCGGGCTCATCTCACTGGGTCAATTCAGTGTGGGCTGCCGCGCACCGGCCGGCTCGCACGTTAGTTCGATACTCACTCACGCACCGCGTCGTAACAGAAGACAACCCTAACGAAGGTATAAGAGTTACGCGATAGAAAGAGAGGCAACTTATAGGTGAATATAACTGTAGGTAATGAAGCGTTGTGCGACCTGAATTGCACTTTATTGTGTCGTAGCAAGAGTCGCTTTTTATTTAAATGATTTTGCGGGGTGTCCCATCTGTATTAATCTGTGTTGCAAGCTCTAAAAAACTGGTTGATTACAATGAACTTTGAATTTTGTCGTGTATGGTATTGAGTTTGTAGTTTCCATAACTAGATAATTATCGAAGATTCTGAATCTCTGAAAAGGTTAGGTGTATTTATGTATGTATGTATGAGTAACAGTATATTTTTATCCGTAGTCAAACGGCATTTTATTTATTATGTGTTTTGTATTAATTATGTTTGTTATATTAGGTTTTAATGATTATTTGAAGTGTGAACGAGCGTGTTATACTTGTAAGCCATGGAGTTATTATTGTTTTAAATGTCGCTGTATTTTACCAAATATTGGATAGTGATACCTATTTTAGTTAAAACTATATTATGATTTACATTTGGTTGGTTTTTTTTTAAATATAAATAAATGAAATCTCTAAATTGACTCCGCTTTTTAATTTATTTAATGACCCACCCGACAAATGTTGTCATGACCGAATTTCAATAAAAATTCATAAAAAAAGCACTTTTTCCCGATTTTTCAAATTTACCGGGCAAGTTTTAAATGTTTCCCTAAAAACTAATTTGGACTATAACAAACATTTTCAAATAAAAACTAGCCAAATCGGTCCAGCCGTTCTGAAGTGATGCACTTACCAACCAACATTACAACATTTTATTTATGTACAAGGTTTGACTTAAATAACGCAAAACCTCTCAAAGGGTCATTGTACTCATCATTATGAACAACTTTCAACTATGGGACGAAACCTGAAAACGCGAAAAAAAATCAGCTGTTCCCTACATTTAAGTACGCGTAACTCGACAAAATGTAGGGAACAGCTGTTTTTTTTCTCGCAATTTCGTGTTTGGTCTCTTAGAAAAAGTTGTTCTTAATTATGAGTACAATGACCCCTTAAGAAGTTGTGCGTTATTTAAGTTACACCTTGTAGTTAGAAGACTAGCAACATATCAAACCACCGAGATATCTGTGCTATGTATTAGTAATAAAATGTTAACGTATCAAAATCCGTAGTGTAGTTTAGTAGAAGTAAGGACACGTAACTTTGTGTTATTAAATACCATGTACAACCTCTTTATAATATTAGTAAAGATATAAAATTTGTGAGTTTGTGTGTGAGGTGTAATCTACGGAACTGCTTATCCGATTCCGAAAATTCTTTCACTAATGGAAGGCTTATACAGTATTGCCCAATGTCATCCTTTAATATTATAAATGCGAAAGTAAGTTTGTTTGTTACACTTTCACGCTAAAACGGCTGAACAGATTTAGATGAAATTTAGCACATGAGCAGACCTTGACCGGAATTAGGACATAAGATACTTTTTTTAGTCCAGTTGTACGTTCCAGTGGGATAACTTCCAATCTCCACGCGGGGTAAGCCGCGGGCAAAAGTTAGTAGATAAATAAAACGAAATAATAGACTTCATTTTTATGTCCTTTCATTTAAAAATTACAATATTTAAGGAATCATTTTGACTAACTCAAAATATACATTTTGTAGTTTCTCTTGTTATTGCATGCTTTGAGTTCTTCTTGTTTTGGTTAACGGCTTCTGGAAAAGAGAAGAAATATAATTAACATCATGCTTGTAATCCCCACACCGACACAAGAGGTGTAGAGATGAACCATTCTAAAAATGAACGCCCCTCCACAAAACGTTATTATTTCATTAACAAATCAATCTGCCTAGCCTTTTCCCAACTATGTTGGGGCCGGCTTCCAGTCTAACCGGATGCAGCTGAATACCAGTATTTTACATGGAGCGACTGCCTATCTGACCTCCACAACCTGGTAACTGGGTAATACGATATCCCTTGGTAAGACTGGTTGTCAGACTTTCGGGCTTCTGACGACCCGTAACGACTGTCAAAGATCCACGAATGACAGCCGGGACCAACGGCTTAACGTGCTTTCCGATGCACGGAGGAGTCTTGGTATGTAAAGATGGTCACCCCCATCCACGGTGCCATAGCATAGAACAAAAGTAAGGGTAACATAACCGGCCAGTTTAGGTAGGCTTCTGCTTTTGGAGGTACACTACTCAATTCAATAGATTTTTAATTTACTCGTGTAATAATATCAAAAGTTAAACTTACTTATTGATAGATGGCGCTGTTCTCAAATTGTTCATGGGTTTAGTTTAAACATTATGATCCATTTTACTCGGATTGTATTAAAATAACAACAATTTATATTTACAAATAAAAAAATTAAGGAGATGATACATCTTTTTAATTAATTGTGTTAACATACAACTTTTGTTTATATGTATAAAATCATCCAATAACGCAACGCTAATTTTTGAAACTGTTTTCAATTGAAGTGGAAAAAAAGGATCGCAACTCGCGTAAATGTCAAATTTGTTGTTAAAAAATATTCCGTTGACCCAGTTTTTCTCTTTCCGAGTGAATGGATGCGCTTCGTTATATTATGTATTTCGTGGATTTTTATTGACCTGGATTCTGCTTCTAAACATTGACGGAAAAGTATTGGATACCGACGACATCGCTTTATGTGATTGACCCCTACACGAAAATCTGGACTGTTTACTTGTTTGTGAAACGCACGCGCTATTGTGTTGTGTTGTTTATAAACATGAACGCGAGCAATTAATTTATTCATATATAATCGGTGTAAAGATACAAATAAATTATTATGTGGATCACGTAAAGATTATGATGTAGAATACAAAATTCAGGAGTTGGTCTGCAAATATTGTAAATAAAGATTGAATTAATGTGTTTGGCAGTGTATCTAATGTTTTATTAATAGGAAAATAGGAAAGGGCCTACTGCAGTCTGCAGAATAGATTTGAAGCTAGCTATACGTATACCTATATGTTTCATGGATTGTTGTTTCTACATGTTGCTAGAGGGCGCTATGAAATGTTCGAGTGACGTCTCTATCCTCCTATATACAAATGTACTCTGTGGTCCCATCCACGGACCAACCGCGGCAAGCGTAACTTAACCTGATGGATCGACCTGTGCGGCTGTTATTACTTAGCCACGAGCTACTCTTCTGTGATTATTTCAATGTGTGAGAGGAAATACTTATTGCAACACTTTACTTGTGTGCGTGCGGCGACTTTACTGTCAACATGGACTCGTCGCCGCACTTAGAGGTCAACTAATCGTGCGATCAGTCCAGGTAACAACATTGTACGGCGGGGAAAACGCGCTTTTTATGGAACGACACGTTTGCTCTGTCGCGCGTTCGTGTCATTTATACACTAGCTGGCCGACAAATCTGACTGTTTGAAGTTTCGTCATGTCGGGTTGATAACGTTTGCAAAAAAAAAAAACAGTGTTATTGTGTATATTTTTTTGTGTCTTAAGGTATTTATTTAGTTTATTAAATATTCGTAGTAAAGCGTTGACTTGCCGAGGTCAGACCGTGGATGGGTGACCATCTTTACATACCAAGACTCCTCCGTGCCTCGGAAAGCACGTTAAACCGTTGGTCCCGGCTGCCATTCGTGGATCTTTAACAGTCGTTACGGGTCGTCAGAAGCCCGAAAGTCTGACAACCAGTCTTACCAAGGGGTATCGTGTTACCCAGTAACTGGGTTGTGGAGGTCAGATAAGCAGTCGCTCCATGTAAAATACTGGTATTCAGCTGCATCCGGTTAGACTGGATGCCGATCCCAACATAGTTGGGAAAAGGCTACGCAGAAGACTATATAAAACTACATTCTTACGAATAAATAAATCGAGGTTTTTTGACTGATTCGAGAATGAGAATAAAATGCGAACGTTTTAAAAAATACGTGAATTGTCCCTCGGTTGTTAGACGGTCACCTGTCAGTTGTCACTGCTTCGCTCTCCGCGAGGGCTCGGTCGCGGTGGGGGGCGGAGGAGGTCCCTTCTTCTCCAACTCCTCGAGGTAGCTGGTCAGGATCTGCTGTCTCTCTTCTGGGATGTGGTCCAATGATGTGTACCTGGTAGTGAAAAAATAATATTTTTGAGTTTTTTTTTTTTAAATCGTTAAAAACAAGCTGGTCTTCCTTTTATTGTGCACGCTGTGGTATCTCTATAGGTGAAGGCATATACCTACTTTAGGCGCGGACTGACTACGATTTCAAACGTCCCACAACCGCGTAATCTATTGTCACCATTAGGTGGCTTGAAATAAGGTTGAAAATTGAAAATAATATTTGTGTTGCCGAGATGTGACTAAGCTGCGAATGTGCATTTATTTTCCGGGTTTTCTTTAGATTATTCAGAATATACACAATAAATTAAATAATTGTCTGGTTAAAGTTTAAAAGAAATACTAATTCTATTAAATTCTTAAAAAAAAAAAAAATGTTGTTGCAATGAGATGTTGAGATGTTCGACGCCAAAGTTTAATTTAGTGGAGCAAATTCCAAAATTTTTATTGGGAATATCAAACTATTTTTTACTATATTCTATTCGGTTAATTTTTTTTTAAACCCTTCTCTGTCCACAGTATTTTTTGCGTCGGATAGTTTCATTGCTCTATTTCATACTGGACAATCCAAGAAACCAATTTTTGTGAATATTGGGCTAATACCGCGCCTTAAGACGAGTAGTGCCGCCATCTAGCGCCACCATTGAGAAAAAAAATCATAAGTCTGGAGATATGGAACATTTTGAAATTTCCTATGCTCACATTTTTAGTCAGATGAAGTAGAATTTTTTGTATGAAAAAAATCAACACTAAATCTCCTAGGTTTTCACTAAAAACAGCCGTTTTTGGCGTTAATTGCTATAACTTAGAACTTCGTTCCAACCGGTTGTCCCACGACACCTCTCGACTTTTTTAAATGGCTCGAGATTGGCACCTTGTTTTTAGAGTTCCGTACCTCAAAAGGTAAAAACGGAACCCTTATAGGATCACTTCGTTGTTCGTCTGTCTGTCTGTCAAGACCCTTTTTCTCAGGAACACGTGGAGGTATCAAGTTGTAATTAATATCAAATTTCTTGGAGCTCTAAACTAAGTCAACGCAAGTAAATCAAAACCTATAGGGTACTTCCCGTTGTCCTAGAATAATGAAATTTGGCAAGAAGCAAGCTCCCACAGCAAAAATAAAGGAGAAAGTTCGAAAACCGTTAATTTGTAATTTTCACATAAATATTTTATTGAGATTGCAAACATACCTAATACTATAATTTCATGTACCGGTCATCTTAGTATGATATACTGAATTCACCTCATCAGTCTGCGGAGGGCTGTCCCTTACACCCTGTACACAAATCAATCAACCAGAGACTCATACCAGAACCAGAGATTCATAATCTAAAATCTCGCATTCGTAAACTAATACCGATTTTTAAAAAAATAAGAAACTTAAAAGACAAAGCTACTAACAAAACTGTCTATTTTGCACTGTGCCAATCGATAGTAACTTATGGTATCTCTGCCTGGGGTGGTGCTAGAAAAAGTACTCTTATAAAAATAGAAAGGGCCCATAGATGTATACTGATAGTAATTAATTTTAAAAAATTTAGATATCCTACATCTGCATTGTACAAAGAGTTTGAAGTTCTAAATATTCGCCAACTCTTTATCAAAAAAATAGTCCTGAGACAACATTTCTATGAAAAACCTGTTTCCAAATCTCTCAGAAGAGTGCATGAGGTATATGACGTCCCAGCATGCAAAACCACTTTAGCACAGTGTTTCTCTTATTTCTTGGCTCCTCTATTGTACAATCGCATAAGTAAAATTAAACCTCTTAAAGATACGACGAGATTTGTGTGTAGAAGGGCTCTGGATGAGTTTCTGAGTGACCTGGATTATGAACAGACTGAAAAACTTTTACAAATATGTCAGTAATTATTTATTTATAAATATATATTTTATTGAATACTGATAAGTACTAAATAAGTTTATAGAAACAGTAAAAACATTATATGAATATATGTAAGTAATATATATACACTAAAAAAACACAACTAAATATATACACTATAAAGTAATCATTATAAATTGAAGATTAGTACACAAACTTTATTTGTATTATAAATATATACATATACACACGTACACTAAATGCATTACATTGGAACTTTTCGCTTGTAACGTATTTCCATGCTGAAAATACAAAAAAAAAAAAAAAAAAAAAAATATATGCTCTTACTTTGAATTTTATTATTTTAGTTTTATAAACACGTTTTATATTATTTTATTTTTAACACGCTTGTTTATTACAAATTCTAAACAAATATTGTTTTTGTGAAAGCACTTTGTTTACATTGAAATAACGGGAGTTGCACTGTCTGATTTCTTTACATATACTACTTGTTTACGCTAAGCTTGTAACTCGTTAATGTCATCTATGATATGCAGCAAAACAAATGTATTTGGTAAAAAGTGTCTTAACATGTTTACATTATGACTACTATTCCATGAGCGAGAATCTTACCTTGCCGTAACACAGTCCTTGACTAGCACGGGAGGTAAAGAACTTTTCTCTGTATACCGTCATTGGGCATTTTTATATTTTATGAAGTATGTGAGCCATTGCTTTACTTGTTGTTATCATTATTATAATTTAACTGTTCTTCTACTCCCCTTGCTACTTGTTATATATAAGTTCTAACTTAGTGTAGTTGAACATAAGTGAGTTTGCCCTATACTATGTAAGTAATAAGTAAATATGTATTACCGGTGTACTGTAACCTAAATTTATGGTCAATAAAACTTTATTATTATTAAAAAAAAAAAAAAAAAAAAAAAAACCCGCCTAGCCTTTTCCCAACTATGTTGGGGTCGGCTTCTAGTCTAACCGGATGCAGCTGAATACCAGTATTTTACATGGAGCGACCGCTCCACAACCCAATTACTGGGTAATACCCTTTGGTAAGACTTTCGGGCTTCTGACGACCCGTAACGACTGTCAAAGATCCACGATTGACAGCCGGGACCAACGGCTTAACGTGCTCTCCGAGGCACGGCGGAGTCTCGGCATGTAAAGATGGTCATCCACGGAGCAACCCCGGCAAGCGTAGCTTAACCTGATGGATCGACCCGTGCGGCTGTTGTTACTTAGCCACGAGCTCCTCCTAGTGAAGGGAAGTGCTAGTAATGTATAATACATTAATATTTAACTTATATCACACTAATATTATAAAGGCGAAAGTTTGTGAGTGTGAGTGTTTGTATATTTGTGACTTCTTCACGCTCAAACGGCTAAACTGATTTGGATGAGATTTGGTATGTAGATAGCTTATACCCTGGATTAACACATAGGCTACTTTTTATCCCGATCTACGCGGGTGAAACCGCAGGGCGCATCTAGTACATAACCTTCATGTTTGGTCACGTCGTAATAACCGTGCGGAGCAGGGCCGGGTCGATAAAGCTTGGTGTTTGTGATCAGTTACCTGGCGTCGTGCTTGAGAGCATCGAGTACGTGCTGCAGCGCTGCGGGGTTGTCCTTGACGGCGGCGAGGCTCTTGTGGGTGATGCTGCGCGTCTCCTGCAGCAGCTGCCGCATCGCTGTCTTGGCGCACGACTGCTTGTCGCGCTGGTAGTCGCGGAACTCACGTTCCATCTGGAAGGTGAAAAGAAAAACATGTCTACAAACATTGTTTTTTCTTTGTAATGTTAATTTAATATTGCTATTAAAAACTTACATTTTTATCGTGGCATTTATTTAACTCATCTCAAAAACAGATAATCCTTTTTGAGCTGTGTTTATTAGATAACACAATAGAAATGTGTTTAATAATTAGGTACCTATTAAATTAAGAGGAATGCTCTGTCGTAGGCCGCGAAATTCATTTTTTTTTGGGTTTTTTGCAATACGCAGGTCCGTGTCAGGTTGTATCTTGATCAAAATATGATACGCGGCAATAAAACATATGTATTTATATAATTTTATCCATGAAAATCATCAACACATCTCTCTAAGTAAGATTTCGTGCAGATTCGTCGAACGAACGAAATCTAACGACTCTGCACGAAATCTAACTTAGAAAGATTTATTGATGATTTTTATGGTTAAAATGATGTAAACACAAGTCTTATTAAAAAAAAAAAAGTTTATTTCAAGACTATTAAATGTTCATAATTTTGTTAGTAAAACAATGGTGTCGATTCTGTTGTGCACAAACTAAACTTAATTTAGGCTATTGCTAACTTTTTCTCTCTATTATGACAAGAAAGGGACGGAAGTAAATTAGAGCTGTCAAATTAGTTAGAACTAATTTTTCCATAGACATTTAGACGACACGTAAAAACATGTCGACTAAAAAACACGGTGAAGCGCAAGGCGTGAACTAGTTTGACATCTCCAACTTAGTTCATAGCTATAGCCGTCCTTTTCTCGCGCTGCCTGTTAGTAAAAGATAGCGATTCTCTAATTTTAGTTTAGTGCGTTCACAAGAGAATCGGCACCAATATCTTAAACACTATGTTAGTAAACAGGACATTGAAAATAAATTAAATTGAAATATAATATTAAATATAAATTATAATTAAATAAATTATTCCCGCGTATCATATTTTGATCAAGATACAACCTGACACGGACCTGCGAATTGCATAAAATTTGAATTTCGCGGGCTACCACACAGCGCATCCTCCTTAACATTATTTACTAGTCCTTTAATTGATTACATGCTTCAAAAAAGCATCTTTTCATTTAACATTCTTAATAATTTGGTCCCCTGAGCGAGAGAGGTGACAAAACGCGCCAGCCCTCTTAACTTGCAATGCTCGTTATGTAAGTTGTGTTCAAAATTTGCAAGTTAAATCGAACCCACTTCCCGGTGTTCGATTGAGCTGAAATTTGGCACACGTATGTAAAATCGGTGACATTGCAATATTTTAGTATCATCGAGCTGATCTGATGATGGAGCCTGAAGGTAGCCACAGGAACTCAGTAATAAAACGACGCAACCCTATCGAGTTTGGGCTCGTTTGATTCACCTTGACAAAGCCTCTAGTCCTAAATGATATCCACACTAATAAAAACTCGTTTAGTTTTTTTTTTTACTGCTATAGACAATAGAAGACTAAGAACCCAATACATACAGAAATGTATTAACCTAACTCGGTCATTAAATAAAAATCAGTGGACTGTAAAACTAACTTTGTATTTAACCTCAATAAATGTAAAAATCACAAGCAAGTGGCTCGCGTGTGTCGTCGGTCGCGCTTAGTCGTGAATGTTGTAGCCCTTCCCGCGCGCTCGCGCAGCCGCCCGACGCCAGACACGAAGATAGCCGACGGCGCCCGAACAGAAACCACTTTTAAAATTATCACACCGACAATCTTGTGACTTATCATAAGCATCTTCCTTACCTGTGATTCATGTGAAGCACTATTATGCGTAGTGGGTTCCTTTGCCAGTATGACGCGCACTTACCTCCACTGCGCCATACACGATATTAAACCTCAGTCGTTCAGCAGCACACGCAGTTTGTCGCAGCGTTTTGTAGCACAACTAATCGCCACGACATATATTGAAGAAAGCCACTATTACTTTTATTGCGACTAATCGCACCGAAAAGTAAGACGTACCAAACTGACTAATCACAACGACTAGTCTTACCTGAGACAAATACATAAGACTTCCGTCTCAAAAAAATGTCTTGCGACTAATCGCACTGAATAACCGCATTTTCCTTACTTGTGAAGCACTATTATACACAGGCGCAGTGGGTTCCTCTGCCAGTATGGCGCGCACTTCCCTCCAATGCGCCGTACACGATATACCTCGGTCGTTGAGCAGCGCGCGCAGTTTGTCGCGCCGTTTTGTCGCAAGTGCGCTCGTGTGTTGCATGAATAACCTCTCCTGAAATTATTAAAAAAAAAAAAACATAGTTATGGACTGCCGAGCCGATAGAAGTGAAAACTTGACAGCGGAACTTCACATTATCATGTCGCGTGACGCGAAGTCATAAAATTTTCCCTTAACAAAAATCGCTCAATGCGCCTAAAAAAGTTTTCACTTCTAAAAGATATTGCTTACAGACGAAAATATTAATTAATTTGCTGATTATTCGACCCCCCCCCGGTGAGATGTCGTGAGATTTGGCTCGACCTCTTCCTCGCTAATGTTACGTGAAATGTTTCAAAATGTATTATTAGTGTAAATACGTTAATGTGTGTTTAATTACGTTGGATTTATTTAAATAAACTTAATTTGCTTAGTTATGTTTTGTAACAATTACCGCACGGGTCGATCCATCAGGTTAAGCTACGCTTGCCAGGGTTGGTCCGTGGATGGGTGACCATATTTACATACCGAGACTCCTCCGTGCCTCGGAAAGCACGTTAAGCCGTTGGTCCCGGCTGTCATTCGTGGAACTTTGACAGTCGTTACTGGTCGTCAGAAGTCCGAAAGTCTGACAACCAGTCTTACCAAGGGGTATCGTACTGGGTTGAGGAGGTCAGATAGGCAGTCGCTCCATGTAAAATAATGGTATTCAGCTGCATCCGGTTAGACTGGAAGCCGACCCCAACATAGTTGGGAAAAGGCTAGGCAGATTTGATTTGTTTTGTAACAATTACGCAGTTTCCTCGCAATTTTACAGTTTCATGCGAAAAAAAAACGTGATATTTGCCGAGACCCCTCTCTCCTCTACGTGAGATTGGGTGAGATTCACCGCCAAGGAAAAAACTAATCGCAAGCGCAGCTGATGAAAAGGCCTGGGCCTATTATAATATTACAAAAAGGTAAAATTTGCGAGTATATATGTAGGGGGTAATCTTTGGAACTACTTATCCGATCCTGAAAATTATTTCACTAATAGGAAGCTACAGTATTGCTGAGAGTCATAGGTTATATTTTAACAACTGGATTTCACCCGAACGAAGCCGCGGCCTGAAGGTAATAACATAATAATAAGAAGATATTATTACCTTGTCGTCCTTAGTCAGTAACTCAGCTAAACTGTATCTGTGGTCCTTTTTGAGCTGTTTCTTGGCGTCTCGCCACGATAGGTCTGGATTCCTCACCAAATCTGCTAGTAATGCGTTGAAATGCTGAAATATACGTAATTTTCATGTAAGCCTGATTTTTCATTCGTCAGATAATTGAGTTAAATGTAACTAATATTATAAATGCGAAAGTAAGTTTGTTTGTACCTTTTCACACCTAAACCACTGAACCGATCATCCTATAATTTTGCATATACGTTTTCAGATGAACAGAAACCGACATAGGGTACCTTTCATCCCGAAAAAAAATACTGTTCCCGAGGAAAACAACAATAACGTTCTTATGATAATAGATGGCGCCACGTGTCTTTCGAATCATGATTGAATTATATTATTACAAGGAATAAGGAAAGATTTCCCGCTAGTACGTTCCCGTGGGATATTTTCCGACATTCACGCGGGCGAAGCTGCGGGCAAAAGCTAGTGAGAAAATAATGGTTTAGACATTACATTATATTATAGTTGTCGCCTAGTTTTAGTGAAAACGGGCATGTCACTTTGCTAAGCGTTTCATAAGAATATGAACCATATTAGTTTTGGTATGACCTCTGAAGTTTCGTCATTTAATTTGATCGGGTACATTGCTTACCTGTACAGCCTCGTCCCTCTTATGATACTCCCGTTCCTTGTCCCTATCTCTGAGACTGGTCGCCAGCGCCCTCTGTACCTCCCTCTCCCTCTCCTTGATAGAAGCCTGTGCTCTCGCCTCCTTCTCTCTGGCAGCTGTCTCCCCATCGCTGGCCGCTTCTGGCTCTTCTTGTTCCACTTCTTCCGTCTCTTCTGGTGGTGGGTCCTGGTGGGAAGGATGGTGGTATTAGAGATGCGATGAGGAAAAAATGGTTGTTGAGGTGGCGTTGTGACGTACAAATCGGTATTATGAGGGGCTTGTGGCTAAGAAATAACAGCCGCACGCGTCAATTGATCAGGTTAAGCTATGCTTGCCGCGGTTGGTCTGTAGATGGGCGACTATCTTTACATACCGAGGCTCCTCCGTACCTCGGAAAGTACGTTAATCCGTTGGTCCCAGCTGTCATTCGTGGAACTTTGACAGTCGTTACTGGTCGTCAGAAGTCCGAAAGTCTGACAACCAGTCTTACTAAGGGGTATCGTATTACCCAGTTACGGGGTTGTGCAGGTCAGATAGACAGTCGCTCCATGTAAAATATTGGTATTTAGCTGAATCTGGTTAGACTGGAAGCCGACTCCAACATAGTTGGGAAAAGGCTAGGCAGATTGAATTTCTTGATAATATCTTTAATAAAGATCCTTCGCTTGCTACCACAGAGTAATAATCTTCAGTAGAAAAACACATTCTTGAAACGCAAGACCAAAATATTTGCCTGTTCCGAGCGTTAAAGTTGATCAGCTAAGGTAGCCCGCGAAATTCAAATTTTCTTACGCTTTTTGCAATTTGCAGGTCAGTGTCAGGTTGTATGTTGTTATTATTCGCGGCCGTAACTAATATGGCTTTACAGAATTGTAATCATTAGAATCAGCAATACAACTGCATAAGTTAGAGTTGACCTCAAACCTCCACCATTTTCCGTTTTAACGATTATAATAAAAATAACAATATAAAGCTACTACTTGTAATAATAATAACGTATAGTCTTGTGGAGCACAACTATTCCGGCTTATTTTCTGCATTTTCATTCTAAAATAAAAGAAATAACCAAACAAACGATGAGGGCGCCACTGCGCGCTCGGTAGCCTCTTAAGTTATCGTTGAATACTATGCCTTTGAACAAAGGTTGGATTTTATTTTAAACGCATTAAAAGACAAATCTAGCAAAGAAGAGGTGTTATAAAAAACCCAACAAATGAGTTATGAACCTTCTGAAGCCGGTGAAATGGAGCACGTGATTTGTCCTTATTTCTAGAGTTAACCCGTCGCGCGCCAATTAGCAGACACAATTGAAATTCTATTGTTATCTGTACACATGGTGTACAATCGACATTTTAAGAGTTAATATGTGAATTTCACTGTTTTAACTGTATATTTTGCCTAATGTATAAGATGTTGGCGAAGATGAACTGTGATGCCACCGTGAGAATAACATTATCTTTAAAAAATTCTCTCAGAGAAACTCTAGCACCTAGCTGGTAAATTGCTCGAACAGCTCGTTTTTAATAATATATTTTGAATGTCTGCCGCTTTGCCCCACAGCAGAATACCGTAGGACATAACGCTATGGAAATAACTAAAATATTCTAACCGAGCTATATCAACGTCAATGTATTGCCTTACTTTCCTGACGGCGTCGGCAGCTGAACTGAGCTAATTGGTGCTGATCCATGCGTCATGTTCGTGAAGGGGCGCCGTCAGTTGGGACTGGTCGTCTCTTAGCTGCCATGGCTTATTTTTAATTTTAATATTTAATTTAGTTGTTTTAGTTTTTATCTTTTTATTACGGACGCTTTTTAACGTGCACGTCTTTCTACATTGTTCTCACATGTATATTTTCAACATGAACGATGTAACCAATATTTTGTAAAAATATTATGATTTAAAAGAGTGTCTGTGGAGTTTCTTGCCCGTTCTTCTCCATAGGGATCTACTACGCTTTGGAATGGGCAACTAGCTTCATCTTTCTGACTGACCGACCCATTGACAATTCAAAAGTGCCTGTAATTGGTTTATTTGAAATAAATGCTTTGAGTTTGAGTTCGAGTTTGAACTGAGCCTTCCCGCTAGGTTTTGTTTTAGCTGTCTTAGATTATTGGGACGTTAAAACCATAGACAGATCTCCAGTACCTATGCCAAAACTAGTGACAGATAGGTTATTGGGTTTGGCGGTTTGGCCGTTAGACATACCTACGTTTGTTGTCGGATAGACGTTTGAAAGCCTTAGTCGCAAAAACTTTTTTAACCGACGGAAAAAAAAGGAGGAGGTTCTCAATTCGACACGTATGTTTTTTTTTTTACAAAAAAAAAATACAAAGGACTTCCAAAACCTACACTACAAAGTGAAAAATAACTTTAATTTCGGGAGTCGGTGTCTGGTTAAATGCATTTTCGTTCTTGACACCGACTTCCGTAGTTAAAGTTATTTTTCACTTTGTAGTGTTGGTTTTGGAAGTCGGTTGTATTTTTTTGTAAAAGTTTTTATTTTTCACTTTTTAGTTGTGGTACCTACCCCACACAAATTCTAATTCTAATATTCTAATAATGTTCTGGTTTGTTTTGCAGGTAGTGACCTGCAAAACAAACCAGAACATCATCCATATAAAGGTGGGGAAAAAATACGTATTATTGAAGCTAACTCAAAAACTACCCAAGCAAAGTTATTCAATTTTATATGGGACCAACTTTGATGTAATAGGTTGGGGAAAAAGTTTCTTCGCATTTTTTAAGAAAATTCAAAACATTTTTTAATATACATTATTTACATTTATCTAAAGTATGTAGGTACCATTTTGTTCGATAACTTTTTGCCATCTTGTAGGTAGGGACATGATCCCATTGCTATAGAAATTTTGGGACTTCTGATCAAAATACCGCGACAAGTGGTTTTGGCCGTCCTCTCGTGATGTTAACCTGACACTGCCTAAAGAATTCTGAAGAGACCGAAACAGGTGGAAATCTGAAGGTGCAAGGTCAGGACTATACGGCGGATGCATTAACACCTCCCAGCCAAACTCTCTTAATTTTTGCTGAGTGGCTAAAGATGTGTGAGGTCTAGCGTTATCATGATGAAAAGCCACACCCCTTCTGTTGATTAATTCCGGCCGCTTTCTCTCAACTTCTTGCTTTAATCTCATCAGTTGTTCGCAGTAGAGATCAGAATCGATGGTCCTGCCTGGTGGTAACAGCTCATAATCAACAATGACCTTCCAATCCCACCACACACACAGCATCACCTTATTGCGAGGTAACCCGGGTTTCGCCAGTCTGTGAAGCCTGACCGGCCTTTGACCACGACCTTTTTCGCACGTTCTTGTCGTACGTGATCCACTTTTCATCACCAGTTATCAGCTTCTTCAAAAATGGTTCGGTTTCATTACGTCGTAATAAAGAATCACAAATGAGTACACGGTTCATTAGGTTTCTTTCAGTGAGCTCGTAAGGTACCCAAATATCGAGCTTTTTTGTGTACCCAGTTATTTTCAAATGCGCCAAAACTGTTTTGTGGTCAATTCCCAGTTCTTCAGCTACGTCGTAACTACTGATATGCCGATCTTGCTCCACTTTTTCAAAAATGGCATCCATTTTATCCGTAATAGGGCGACCAGAGCGACGTGCATCTTTGACATCAAAATTTCCGGATTGAAAACGCTTAAACCAAATTTGTGCTACTCTCACAGACACTGCACTGGGTCCATAAACATCGCAAATTTTTTTCGCGGCTTGCGTTGCATTTTTACCTTTTTTGTAGTAAAATTTTTAAAATCTATCGAATTTCTTCATTAGATTCACTTATCTTGACAGTACGAAAAACAAATGATAATCACACATTTTCCTAATTTGAATTTGGAATTATGTTCTTTAAAATTTAAACTTTCAATGATACCAAAACTAGCCAGATACAAATAATATAGCCAAAGATATTTTATTTTAAGTTCATACATACTATAATGCGAAAAGACTTTTTCCCCAACCTAATATATAGATGATTTGAATATTTTATCACAGTTGTAGCCAGGACTGTTGCATTATTTGCACCCTAGTTGCTTGAGAGTCGATCTCACTGACAGTGATCTCTACAACGTAATGCACATATTTGTATCGAGATAAAAGAAAACGTTTCAGCACCGGTGCTGAAACATGGACACTGACAGTCGGTCTGGTCCTCAAATTCAAGGTCGCTCAGCGCGCTATGGAGCGGGCTATGCTCGGAGTTTCTTTGAAGGATAAAATCAGGAATGAAGTTATCCGCAAAAGAACCGGAGTAACCGACATAGCTTTCAAAGTAAGCAAACTGAAGTGGCAGTGGGCTGGCCATGTTTGTCGAAGGTCCGATGGCCAGTAGAGCAGACGAGTCCTAGAGTGGAGACCGCGTATCGGTAAGCGTAGTGACGCCCCCCAGCTAGATGGACCGACGACCTGAAGAGTGTCTGGGACAGACTGGATGCGGAAGGCGGAGGACAGGGTGTTGTGGCGCAACCTTGGAGAGGCCTATGTCCAGCAGTGGACTGCGATAGGCTGAGTTGATTGATTAATGAAAAGAAGACGCCCGAATTCTGTAGAATACGCGCGTCTGCGAGCTACCAGCGCTGATTGGTCCGCGCGCGTTAAAATCAATATCAAAATTAATTTATTCAAACTAGGCTGTCAACACTTTTCGAACATCAAAATGTCAGTCAGACAGTCCCCCGGCACGCCCGCCCTTCATCACTTCCTAATGCTTTAGCTGGGAAGAAGTGGCGCAACAAACTGTCCAGCAGCACAGTTATTTTGTAGGGGATACAGGTGAATTTGCTATGTTATCTTTTAGATTGAAGCTTAGCTGCGCTTGGACTCTGCGATGGATGAATCGACCCTTACACACTCGGAATTTTATTGTTTTTGTCGAGTAATTTCTTCAATTAAATAAAACAATGGATTTTTTTTGTATTGTAAAAATGAAAGATTCAGTGATTTTGCTCAATAAGCGACTAACTTACTCAGCTTTT
Source organism: Cosmia pyralina (assembly GCA_946251885.1). Lineage (NCBI taxonomy): Eukaryota > Metazoa > Arthropoda > Insecta > Lepidoptera > Noctuidae > Cosmia > Cosmia pyralina. The sequence goes on along the minus strand of OX276368.1, from coordinate 16,657,132 downwards.
CTCCATAGGAAAAAAAAAAAACAGCTTTGTATTGAATTGTTATACTATTGGTATTGAACGATGCGGAAAGCTGAACGGAGGCGTACGTATCCCCATATAATAAATAGATAGGTATATATTTTTTTACTATGGACAAAAGCTGAATATTGAGCTGAAATAGTTAAACTTCATAACAACAAAGCTTCTATTTTGTAATTTTTACCGTCAGCGAACCGATTAATTTTGACGTTTTTAATCGGTTCGCTTACGGTAAACGAGACACAATAGAAGTTTTATTGTTAAACGTCTACAGACGTCAAGCGCCCGCGAAAGCGTTCGAGTGCTGTCGCATTTTGTCACCTCTCTCGCTCAAACGGGCCCAAGTTTTTAAGAATGTAAATGAAAAGGTGCTTCTAAAAAAACGAACTAGTAAATAAATTAATTTAATAGGTAATTAGAAATATGTTTTCAATAATTAGGTACCTATTAAATTAATACAATTTACTAGTTCGCTGATTGATTACATTTTTCAAAAAAAAAAGTATCTATTCATGCAACAATCTTAAAAATTTGGTACCGTGTGAGCGAGAGAGGTGACAAAATGTGAAAAGGTAGTTTCGTATGGAGAAGAATGGACAAGAGGAGCATCGCAACTTTACAAATGAATGAATGAATGAAATGCACCGACCCCAGCGTGGTTTAACCAGACTCGATTACTCGAATGAACCCAGATTTACACTAGCTCCTGTTGCCTCATGCTACATGGTGCAACAGAGACCATTGCATATCAAGGAGTAGACCGGGGGGTGTGATAATGGTAGGGAAGACATACCCTTATGATAGAGCCTACTGAGTATGCACCGATTAGTAAGCAATGAAATTGTGGAGAGACGGGTGATATACAGTATGGAACTCACATCTATGAAATAAATCCAACCACATACTTGATATCGCCTTTGCTGACGATATACAAAAAAATAACGAAATCGGTCCAGTAATTAGGTCAAAAAGTAGTTTTAATTTTGTGTAAATTTAAGCACTGTAGAATTGGATCACTAGGTCAATGAGTCACCGAAGTTAAATCCTTGAACATGTGTGTCCCTGTTTGGCGAACAAGGGATTGGTTACTGTGGTGCACCGCAGGTGGCCAGCTCGGTTGTCTAGACACAGTGATTACTTTTACTGAATTTATTTTGTTTGAAAAAATAACTTTTTTAATTTACGGTTTTTAATTTAACAGTTAATTTTGCTGCTATACTTCTGTGGATCAGTATTACTAGTAGTTTAATTTCTTTCACATGGTGTCGGTTCCATACTGTATATATGGAGGGGTTCTTTTATTTAACAACGTTCTTTCAAGTCCAGCTTCACCGGTGAATCTTTTGGCAGGATTAAACTGTATCATGTCACTGCTATGCTGTGTTGTTTCAAAGTCTTGTACACTTTTTACCAGACTGGCAAAGCTTAAAAATAAGGTAATGTTATCAAGTCATGAAATGAGGGTACTTTGAAAAAATCTACTCGTGATTGCAGGGTATCTTTATAAATAAAACGAACAACATATACAATTTATCAATTTATTCACAATCATTAATTCTAAATTTTCAATCATAATTAGCAATTATAAAACCTATGTACAGATTACATTATAGGTAATAAAAATGAAAATGGTACGAATGTACTTATCATACAAAATGCTCTAAGGTGAAAAAGTCGCCGAGTCAAAAGTCGAAATTATGTCATTTACGTTTTTTTTATCTTTGGAAAATAGTAAGACGTGTAAGTTTTTGTGAATTTTGAAATAATAATAAACAGTGGTGCTAAGCGAGCAGTGGTGGCATAGTGAACTGCCGCGACTTACGAGCTGTAGGTCGTAGGTTCGAACCCAGACAGGCACTTTACCTTGTGTAAATTATTTCATCACCACTGCTCTCAAAACCGCGAAGGAAAACATCGTGAGGAAACCGGCATGACCTAGAACCAAAAATTCGAAGACATGTGACATCTAACAACCCGCACTGTGCCCGCGTGGTGGATTACTGCCCACTCCCTCTCACCGTGTGGAGGTCTGTGTTATAGGCTGATTATTTAATGAACAGTCAGTTACAAAAGCTAGTAAGTAGATCTTATTTTTTTTTTTTTTTCTTTTGCCTTGCCCTTCGGGTTACTACAATGAGCTAAGGTACACAACGGACCCACGTTTGTACCGTAGCTTTAAACCATTGTAAGACCTTGTTTGGACTCGTTCCTGACCGATTGGCAGAAGAATGCACAACATAAAGAAAACCGGGAAGTATGGGTGGGAAACCTCTGCCCAGCGGAGGCACACAGTACCAGATAAACTTACTACAAACTGTCAAATTTTCTCATTCGATATTGAACGTAACCATCAACATTATAAGGTTTAAAATCATTTGGAGAAATTTGACAGTTTGGTATAACCTGATGTGCTGTTGTCTGTACAACATAGGTTAAATAAAAAAAAAAGACCTTGTTATGGAACGGAGAGAAATGAGTATGAACTTTGATCACATTATACAGGGTCAAATTAAATTAGCTAGCGAAATTCCGCAGAGGTAATGAATATAGATACCTAAACATGATTTAGCAAAAAAAAAAAAAAATTACATGTTTTTAGGGTTCCGTACCTCACAAGGAAAAAACGGAACCCTTATAGGATAACTCGTATGTCTGTCTGTCTGTCAGTCACAGCCAATTTGCTCTGAATTTAATGGACCGATTAAGTTGAAATTTGGTACACATATGAATTTATGTGACCCAAACACGGACGGGTAAAGTAAATAAATGAATTTTGAATATAGAGGTCATTTTTGGAGGCAAAAAAAAAAAAAAAAGTTTTGCAAACTACACTATGTGGCATGTCAAATGAAAGGGATTACTATGAGGGTCTCAAATATATATTTTTTTATAATTTTAAAATAAATTGTTTTAAAGTTATTTAAGAAAATAGACGAAAATTGACAATTCCCCCCCCCCTATCTCCGAAACTACTGAGCCTGAAATTTTGAAAAAAATACAGAAAATAGATCTTTACCCGTAGATTACAGGAAAACCTATAAGAAGTCTGTGGTCTTAAAATAACATGGTAAATCTATCAATATTGTGAGTACAAACTTACGTCTTTCTACATTGTTCTCACATATACATTTTCAACATGAACGATGTAACCAATATTTTGTAAAAATATTATGATTTAAAAGAGTGTCCGTGGAGTTTCTTGCCCGTTCTTCTCCATAGGGATCTACTACGCTTTGGCAACTAGCTTCATCTTTCTGACTGACCGACCCATTGACAATTCAAAAGTGCCTGTAATTGGTTTATTTGAAATAAATGCTTTGAGTTTGAGTTTACATTTACAGTTGGAATGTATGGGAGAACATGTTTTTCAACTACAATGTTAAGTTTGTTCTTAAGATAAATTCATCCCAACTACGGAACCCTTCATTGTGCGTGGTCCGACACGCACTTGGCCGGTTTTTTTTGGTTCATCAACCCGTAGTGTAGTCACTTTGTGTAAACTACACAGACGTGATGGGTATCGATATCTCTAGACTACCCAAAAAAAAAAAAAAAACAATCGTCAATCTTTTTTATTTTGTCGTGTAGATATTGATAACCATCACGCCTGCAGAGTTTCGCTAGCTAATTTAATTTGACCCTGTATTTAAGAACCTAATTAAGTTTTTGTTTGAAATATGTCGTAATACTAGTCTTATTTTTTTCACTTTTAATGTTTAAATTTACAGAAAAGTAATTATTTTGAAATTTTGAGTGCTGACAGTAGAACATTTTGTGAAAGATTTTTACGTTTCATTTTTTTCAAGATATTAATTGCACCTGTTGAATTAATCTCCAAGATTATCAAACAGATCATAATGTGAAAGGGATTAAAAGTATTTTTTAATTATTTCATTAAGTCAGATCAGAGTCAAATAATAATACATTACGAATGATCCACAATAGTAATCATAAGCCGGCGTTCGCACGGACGTAAAAATATCGCGGCGAGATTTTATCGCGCACTGGATTTTCATCTCTCGCTGTTGAGCCGAGCATTGAGAATCCAACCTAGCAACCACATACTGCATTCTAGCGCGTCGAAAAAACTCACTGTTGGATTTTAAACTCTCGGCGCTAAGCAGAGCGTTGAAAATCCAGTGCGCGACACAGACTCGCCGCGATATTTTCACGTCTTTGCGAACGTCGACTAAGTGTCATTTCACCGTTTTTTTGCCTGTACCAGGTCATCTACGTGGTCCTCACATGATCAGACCAGGATATGTCTGGACTTAAAATAGTCAGGTCAGAGCAAGCGGAAAAATCCTTGCGGAATTTAATGACTCTATTCAAAATAGAACCGTATTACCATAGTGAATATTGCCATAGTCAACTCGGCGCGAGTCGATTAACAATTATATACCTATGGTAAAATACGGTCCTATTTTCAATGGAGCCAGTAAATTCCGCTTGGTCTGAACTGACCAATAAAGAGACTTTTAATCCTTGAGTTTATTTCGCCATTTCTTCTCAGGGGTAGTCAGATAGGAAAAGTCGACTACATTTGGCATATTTTTTTTTGCAACGATAATAAATATCAGGTTGATTTTGACAGCGATACAAAATCATAGACAAAAAACGGTGAAACTACTATAGTGTCATTAAAAGTCGCCATATACTTAATAGTAGTGTTGCCAATTGTAAAAAAAGAAAAATGTGTTAAAAACTATAATGATAATACTTCGGTAGGTCATACTAGTACAATAAGTCAGTATTTTATATTGCATGTTGCCTTATACATGAAGGATATTAAAAAAATATAATTAAAAAAAGTCACAAGGTCACAGTAATACAGTAGTCGGTCGTTAATATAACACATAGATGACACGGGCTGTAGAAAGAGAATATTAAACAGGTACGGTTCTGTGGTCAATCTACAACGCCACATGCGAACTACGCATCAAAAACTTGACGTTACACGAATCCTGCATCGCGCAAGCAGAGTTTACCGCGCGACTATCATATACAGGGTGTAATTTTAATCACCATTATCCTCTTAAAGGGTCATTGAACTTTTACTATGGAAACATTTTGACAAGTTATGCCAGCATAATTCATGTCGGGAACAGCTGATTTTTTTTTTCGCGATTTCAGGTTTGGTTTCATAGTAAAAGTTGTTCATAATGATGAGTGCAATGACCATTTAAAAGCATAACGGTATTTACACTTACACCCTGTAAACAACGTCCCGACATCAATCGTCGGGCAGTAGCCCACCAGACACAACACCCGTCCGGTCAGAGCATCCTCCCTTTTCTATGGTGGATGAGTGAACTTTACTCTCTGTTCCTCATACCTTTATAGCTCAATTTACATTGATGGGAAGCAAATTTTTGTAACGAAATAGTGTAAAGCATAATGAACTTTATGTCATTTGTTTAAGTACAAACTAGATTCGAGCTGCTAGCTGCGGGTATTCCCGAGAATGCACGAGGATTCTCCGGAAGACCGCGACCTGTTTTTCTGCTTATATCTAGTTTGTACGTTACACAATTGACATAAAGTTCATTATGCTTTGACCCAATTTCGTGACAAAAATTCGCTTCCATTCCGAGTGACAGTTACAACGCGACGTTAGACAAAGACGACGAACTTTTCATCAATTCGATGTGCGATATTAACGGCCGAGTTCTGTATGTCAAAGTTTCGTCAGTCAGATGCAAACTGTAGTATTGAAAAAATAAAATAGCAACTGCTGTTTTTAAAATACTAATAGTAATCTTATTCAGTAAACAGTGAAAATAAAAATAAAAAAAAAAATACAGAAAAGTATTAATAGTATAAAATCAGTATTCTTATGTCTGTATAAATTGTTTACATAATTCTTTTAAAATTTATAATGCTACGGCCACATTATCGCAATAAAGCGAACTACAGCTCGTGCGCTCTCTGTTTTACAGCGAGATGTCGAGCAGTGCGCGAGAGTGCGCGAAATGTAATTCGCCTTAACGCGACAATGTAGCCGTAGCATGGAGTAAAATTTTGGAAAATATTTAAAGGACCTATATTCAGGGCCGTTCTTATTTCTTTTAATATTTATAGCAGCCATGAAACTTACATTAAATTTAAAAATATCTGCCCAAAACATTTACATCATCAGAAACTTATACGGTAGTCAGAAAAGTCGATAAAATCAAAGGAGTCGGTAGAGTCACAGTCAAGTCTTAAACAGAACTTATAATTGGGACATTCACGGGGGGCTTATTTCTATAAACATTTGTGGTTTAAACACGTTAAAAAAAAAGTATAGGCGCAGTACACACTGAATGAAATTTTGCATCATATTATAACATCTATATTTAAAGAGAATACAGGGTCAAATTAAATTAGCTAGCAAAACTCCGTACTCCGACGTAATTGGTATCGATATCTACACTACAAAAAAAAAAAATTACGATTTTTTTGGGGCAACGACAGCAGGTACTCTTGTTCCTTGAAGTATGACTTGAGAAATCCGTTTTGTTTTATCGTGTTTAGAGATCACCCATCACGTCTGTGAAGTTTACACACAAAACAAAACAGCTGATTTCTTAAACTGATATTCCAGCTACACTGCGGTTGATGACCCCAAAAAAAAAAAAAATCAAATTATCTTTTTTTGCTTTATCATGTTCAGATATCGGATACGCATCACGTTTGCGAAGTTTTGCTAGCTAATTTAATGTGAAACCCTGTATTAATACTAAAATGTCATAAAAAATAAACACATACAACACACACATCTGGAACAATAACAAACATAATATCTAATAACTATTTATTATTACTTATCCCGACGCGGACACAGGGGCTTACAAGCCCGACAATACTACAAGACAAACAAACAATTATGTTCCAACAGTGTATTAAGTCAATACAAAATTTATATTGACCTCCAGTGTGTATTGCACCTAATACAAAAATTAATACAATACCAGCTAATATGACACATCGAGCATCAAATAGAAACTTTACAAAGCTGTAACATCACACCTGTAATCCCCAAAGCGTTGGGAGTTATGTTTAAGTCCTGTGTAATAGGGGGCGACGCTATTGCCATCAACCGGGCACTAATACAGACTGGGCTGCTACTGAGAAATATGGAATACACAATGCCCGACCCGGAACGTAACCCAGAACCCAAGGAGGCAGTCAAACTCAGTATTTTCTACTCGATGTTGCCATATACCTCTGCGTACTGTAGTTATACATATGTATCTTGCTTCACTTATAGTGGCAAGGGTATACAATTAAATAACTTAAAAATATGTACAATATGCATCTTTGATTCTAGTCATACAGGGTGACTTGTTGAACCAAGGACTTGAAAAAGGATTTTCAGCTCTTGTTACAAAATATGACCGTAGTCATCTGATTTTCCCAACTACGTTGGAGTCGGCTTCCAGTCTAATTGTATGCAGCTGAATACCAGTACAATATGTTGTGACATTTTGCAAATCTTGTAATAATATCAGTATGTCTAAAAATCCTAAATGTGGGTTCGAACCCAGGCAGGCTGATTTGTGTAAATTATTTCATCACCACTGCTCTCAAAACGGTGAAGGAAAACATCGTGAGGAAACCGGCATGTCCTAGAAGCAAAAATTCGAAGACATGTGACATCTACCAACCCGCCCTGGGCCGGCGTGGTGGATTACAGCCCACTCCCCCTCACAGAGGCCTGCGTCCCAGCTGTGGGATAAATTATCATATCCTTCAGTATGTCCGTCGTTCAACCAGTCATACTGTATATTTTTGTTTATCAATAATTAAAGACACCACCGATACAAAATTTTGCATTCTCCTTGCAGTTAAATACAAACAATACACAATATTATTGTCATTGTCTAAATACAAATTTTGCATCGGATTAAAGGGAATGCACTGGGTACTCGCGAAATTCATTCTTATTGTAGTACAGTATTAAGTTGATCAAATAAATCATGATTCCCACGAATATGTACGTACAGAATAATAATAAGAGATAGACAAATGGCATTCGCTTCGGAGCAATTCTAATAATCGCTACAGCTTCAAAGTGACATTGACATGATCACGTGACGTTTCGATAGCTTATGTCAACCCCATACGTTTTTTGGTTTTTCTACACTAGCGTCATCGCTAATCGAATGTTACTTCGTCTAAGACCTCTGTAATATCAACATTACAACACTCCAAGAAGTTGTAATTATAGCGAAAATGTGATATTTGTGTATGAAAATGTGGCAGTCCATGAAAAATACTGGTATTCAGCTGCATCCGGTCAGACTGGAAGCCGACCCAACAAACTAGGCAGATGATGATTGAACTGCAAATTGCAAATAACGAAGTTTAAATTTCGCGGGCGATCTTAAAGCATCCGCCTTAGCAGTGATGTCATAACTAAAATGTATTTAAGGTAGCGTCTTCACCTTAGTTAAACAATATTTTAATTACTACAAAAACTTGCATTTGAGCGCGGTTCTAAACTACTTTCCAAGGTCCTAGGGTATACAAAAATAACCCTAAGCCTTGCTGACCGAGTCCTATTAAACCAACTGGCGATTTCAACGCCATCTGTACATTAAAATCGTGACTGATTCACTAAATGTCATTTGACATTGTGTGTTCTTTCTTAGAGCATAATAAACAGTACCCGGGCGTTCATTTAAACATCGAGATTTAAGCCGAGCCGAGCGAACGTTTTGTTCAGAGCAAATGTTTGCTGTTCTGCCGATGTTCGCTCAAAACAGAAAACATCTCTTTTCACTGAAAGAATGAGCGAGCGAACATTCCTTCGCCGAGTTCAACCGATTATCACCGAACAAAATGTTCACTCGATCGAGTTTCCGTTTACCGCGCAAACAAACGCTTGCTCGCTCAGAACTATTCAGAATGCGAAGTGATTTTTTTTTCCGAAACTCTATTTTCCATATTAACGACCACGTACTGTATTTCAAATCTGTAAGAATGACGTGCAGCATACTAGCACGTCATTTAATGACAATCCGTGTAGATGTCTCGATAAAAATATTTTATGTATCGATATTAATATCGATGCAATTTAGTCATTTAGGTTCGTTATGACTATTGTACTGTATACATGGCGATTCGAATCGCATGTATGCTGTAAAATGCCATTTGAATCGCCTATGTTAAATCTACTTAAATTATAATTTAAATCTAGACTTATGAATTATTTTTAAATTTACATGTTTTTTTTTTTCAATATTTACATTGCCAAAAGGTTTAATTAAAACATGTTATAGAAATAACAGACTGACTGATTGAAAACATAATGAGTATACAAGGTGCAATTTAAATAACACACAACCTCTTAAGGGGTTATCATCATTATGAACAACTTTTACTATGGGACAAAACCTGAAAACGCGAAAAAAAAAAACCGGTCAAGAGCGAGTCGGACTCGCGCACCGAAGTTTCAAGTTGATAGCATTAGTAGTTCTTGAGATATCCAGCTGCGACAGACAGATAGACCGAGTCACACCATAAGGGTTCCTTTTTACCATTTTGGTACCTACATTTATGTTCGCATAACTTGTGAAAATGTCGGAAACAGCTGATTTTTTTTTTCGTGATTTCAGGTTTGGTTTAGTAAAAGATGTTCATAATGATGAGTACAATGACCCCTTAGGAGGTTGACAGTTATTTACATTAACCTTGTATTATTCTTCTTTACTTCTTCACTATGCCGTTCTGTGTGACTTGTACCGATACTCAGAGTCGTTACTTGGGACTATCGACAGGTATAAATTTGGACCCTGTCAGTCAAAATAGGACAGTTTAAAAACATTTAATTTTTATTGGTGGTCGTGTCTAATTGGTTTTTGGGTAATGTCTCTCTCTGAGTGTGGAAATTGTGACTACATGGGTTCCCACCTGTAAAAACAAATGTAAGTGAAAATAGTAAATATATATATATTCATGCGATGTTTCAAAGGTTGTAAATATAAGCCAATCAGTCCGCTATCTATATAGAACACAGAGAATGTTAGTTGCTATTGTAATGACACTGAAAGAGTCTAAGTTTTGATGTGTGGGTAGTCCTTAAAAATTAAACCTGCTGTCTGACCTTCACATATTATTATTGTTGTTTAATCTACACCCCGAATGCGTAACACTTAGAGAGCTTTCAAATTAGACGTTTCGTGTCGGACCGCTGCGGTGCGTTTCTCGTATTGCGGACGGACGGTCGTTAGTTTGGTCGGTCGTGCGCAATACGACGAAACGTCTAAATAGATAGTGCCCTTACAATAACAATCCAAAGGATATCCCTAATAAATTGCCTTCATTTGCGTATGTTTGAAAAATTCACGTGCTGTACGATGGAGGAATTTAATTGAATATGTTTTCTTGGTAAAAAAAAAAAAACAGAAATTCTAATTAGTCCGTCAGTTAGATAATAAAAAAATATTAGACACGTATGTTTTTGCTTTATCATATTAATAAAAAATTACTTAGATAAAATGCGTTAAAGTTGGGGAGTGGGGACTCGCTACGTCTCAATTCAATATAAAATCTAGCAAGGCGTGACGTCATGCCATATTTTAACTCGATGTATCGCCGTAATCTTTTGATAACGTAAAAAAAGAAAAAAAGACGTGTCCAATATTATTCAAGTAACTGAACCTGTTGTTAAAAATTATCATGTATGGTAGCCTCTTCAAATCAGTTTCAAACTTTTAATAATTATAATTTGCGACATTACTAAACAATAAAAAAAAAATAATCCTATGTTAAAGAACCACTATTTCATTTAACATCATATTTTCAATTACAAACTCAACCAGCAACGGCCAGACAAATTCAACCTACAAAAAAAAAAACTGCACAAAGCATCTAACTACCCACACATCAGGGGGAGGCATAAACCAAAGTCCAGCAGCACTAGGAGCGCAAAGCACGGTGCCCGCCGAAGAAGACGTACATCAAACACTATTCCTTCTCAGACTTCTTCCGTTTCCTCTTCTCTGTCTTCTCGACCTTTTTCTTCTCAACTTTCTTTGGAACACTCTCCACTTCTGATTGGATCTCTTCTTGTTTCCGTTTTTTAGGGGGTGGTTTTATAGGGGACTTTTCATTTTTTTCTGGCGTTTGTGCCAATTCTTTTTTCGAGGATCGGAGTTGCTTTGGGGAAGGCTGGTCTTCTTCTGATGTGGACTTGGATTTGTCCTGGTTTCTGCGTGTGGCTTTGCCCGATTTCTTAGGGTCATCCTCTCCTGGGATGCCCAGTATCTCTGCCCATTGGTCAGGGGGTGGAGTCGGTTGTTTTCGCTCTTCTTCGGTGTCTGTCGGCTTCTGGGGGGCAAACGGAGCAAGTGAGGTTGTTGCTAATGTTCAGATGTTTATATCCACAACATTTTGATACCGTATTGAAGTGAATTTGATTACAAACTTCAGTATTGTTGTATTTAATTTGTTCAAAACTAACGAACTACACAAATCACACGTTCAAGGTGAAAACATAAGGATTTTATCTAAATACTAGCTGACCCGCCAAACGTTGTCTTGTCAAAATTTCTTTTTTTTTTATCTGTAAAGCCGTTTTTGAGTTTTAGCGAGACTAACGGACAGCAATTGATTTTTATATATAAGATTATTGAAATTGCAATTAACTGATATAGTCTGATAGTGCATGGAATCAAATTAACACATACTATGTTTTAAACTACAGTTTAACATAACGACTCGTAAAAGTAAAGAACAACTAGTCGTTAATGAAAAACTGCATCGAATCGCCGCTCAGCACAAAATAAAGGTATTCAACAAAATATTGTGGATATAACTCATCAGAATAGACATTTAGAAGCGACTCTGCATCGGACATCAATTTAGTGACTGACACGGCCTTAGAATAAAAAAATAAACTCAAAAATGTAAAGAAAAAACTTATTTTAAATACAGATTAATGTAGAATTTCTAAATTAAATTAATTTTCTCGTAGACGAGGTTAACCTGCAGCTCTGCATTAATTAAAAAATAAAAATAAAATAACGAATTAACAACGCATCGCAGAACAGACAACCACAACTCACGCTGCAGAGATTATTCTAAACTGCAGAGTTTATTCGACACTGCAGAGATGTACGTCATTATGTTATTTTTCACTTGACATTTTTGTAGAAGCAAATCGACGTTCGAAGCCACATTGCAGAGCTGCAGATCAGGCGTCCCTAAGGCCGTGTGTCATAAACTGCGGGCGTTTACTACCGATAGCTACAGAGCGTGTAAGGTCACATTTTAGTATAAAATAAGAAAAATAATTGAGATTATTCTAATCTGCAGAGTTAAGTCTGCAGACTTTTTTGTGGATTATTGTTTTTGTCGAAATTATGTTTGAAAATTATATTTTAGCTTCGTTGGTGGATGTTTCAGGAATTCACAGCACAATAGGAAAAATTGTTTTAAAAGCGAATGTATTCCACAAAGGGTTAACAGAGGTGTAACTTAGTACACGCACATTTCGCCAATTATGTTCAAGTCCAATGAAACAAATGTATGTCCGCAAGAACTGCTTTCCTGCGTTTTGATTGGCCCACGATGTTGTGCAAGCAAAACACATACTGCAGTCTGTTTGTGCGAGCTATCTGAGCTGGGTGAATCTTTTAGATATCTTAAATACCAATATTTCATAATGCTACTACATAGGATTCCTGTAAAACCAATATTCTCATCATCATCATCATCATACAAAGCCCTTTCCCAAGTGTTTTTCCTTTCATAAGTCACTGAAATAATGAACATAGAAGCGGTAAAATACATTATATGTATATTTTCTCAAGGAAATATTGCTTGTATCATTATACGGAAAATCTGTCCCAATTCTGGACAAAATCTTTTGTATTTTTTTTATTATCCTGCGGGTGCCAGAAAAGATGAAATATGGCCCATTTGTACTGTATTTCTCCGTGTAAATGAACCTAATAAACATTGATTATATAGAGATGTCCTTCTCAGTATGAACAAAAATGTTGCCATTACAAAAAGTTCGTGACAATTAACGCTGATATGATGATGATGATTTATATTTTATCCACTCACTACACTAAACCATCCCCAATTAATTTAATTGACCAAATATTTACGAAAAAGACAACCATCCACAAAAAAATAAAGGCATCGTCACACGAAACCAACTCAGCATCGACAGAGATATGGGAAATCTAAGCCGCTGCAGAGTAGGATCGTGTGTGACGGTCTTAACGAATAAAATGTGACCCTAGAAATAAAATATTGGATACGCCCCTGTGACTGAGAATGCATTGTAGGTGGTGTAGCTATCAATTAAATATTTTTTAAGATTTGAAATGACTGTAGTTGATATTTCATGGGAAAACTCTTATTAACTCTATAAAAAAACCCTGCAGGCTCTTTTCATTTAGTCGTAAAAATTATTGAAAACCTTGTGATACGATACGATTTGATTATTAAGACATTTAGGACTGATTTATCAATCTTTAAATTTTATTTATACGAGGTGATTTTTGACAGAATTTTTTTGAAAAACTCAGTATAATTTACAGAATAAAGTGGTTTGAAAAAAGAAAAAATATTTTAACTGTCAACTTGACAGTCGGGCCACACAGATCCATCATCAGATTATGATGATGATGAAAGTAATCAGAAGATTGAAAACTGTCAGATAATACGTACGGATTATCAAAATCGCAATTCGACTTTATAAATATCATTATTGCGCGCTACATCGCAACCTACAGTGCATTCTTAGCCTGTCCGATGCAAATCGCCGCAACCACCGCACGTCGCTCCGTCTGTCCGCGCCATTCTCAAAAACTATGCAATTCTGCAACCAACACTTAACTGCATTAAGTCACTGCACTTGAATAAAACCTCCTTCGTAACGATAACTAATCGCTACCCGCAGGTTATGACAGTCGGCATAAAAACACAAATATCCGTAAATTGCCTTTTCGAGTACAGGCGCGCATACAGCTACAAAACCGGTTTCTTGATAAATCCGAATGTAGCCAACGGACCAAACTTGACGACTCATTGTTAATAAAATAACATAATATACGGATGGCGGTCGACCGAGTTTCAACCTTATCACTAAGCCGACGTTCGCACGGACGCAAAAATAACGCGGCGGGATTTTATCGCGCACTGGATTTTCAACTCTCGGTATTGAGCGGAGCTTCGAGAAACCAACACAAAGAGTGTATCACAGCCCGTCGAAAAAACACACTGTTGGATTTTCAACTCTCGGCACTAAGCAGAGCGTTGAAAATCCAGGGCGCGAAAAAAAAATCGCAGCGATATTTTTACTTCCGTGCCAACGTCGGCTAATAGAGCAAGTTCCCGCAAAGACCTTACTTATTTTCTGAATATTCTTAATAATTCTTAGAATAATCACTCGGGACTAGTAAGAATAACCTGACGCCTGTAAATTGGGCGTCGGTCCAAATGATAGCAGATTCAAAATACATACAACACTAACAAGTAAGGTCTGGGGACCCTGGGATCTTGGACCATAAGGGTGAAAGATTGCCAATGGCCTTGTTCGGGGTTGTATGAGGGGCGCGGGCGCAGACTGGGCAGTCAACCCCACTGCCACCTTGCTGACTGGCTAATATCGTTACCACGAGATGAGGTACTACAGGGTCAAATTAAATTAGCTAGCGAAACTCCGCAGACGTGATGGGTACCAATATCTAAACATGAAGAAACAAAAAATTAATTAATTTGATGATGTTTTTTTTTTGGGGTCATCAACCGCCGGTAGTGTAGTCACTTAAAATATCAGTTTTTTTTTTTTGTAAACTTCACAGACGTGATGAGTATGGACATCTCAACACGATAAAGTAACAACACTATCACCAGTCATTGACCTAAAAAAAATCAACAAATTGTTTTTATTTTGTCGTGTTTCGATATCGATATCGTCTGCGGAGTTCCGCTAGCTAATTTAATTTGACCCTGTATACTCGGGCCAACGATACGAGATAAACACATAAAATTGCAACTTATACAAATATCAACTTTAAACACAATTTAAATGAAAAAAAAAGCTATCGATGTCATAAAATAATTTTAGTAGCAATGAAAACTGAGCCATGCGCAATTAAATTAAAGTTTTTAATCCCAAAGCGTGAAATTTATCCCGTCTCGTTGACTTTAGTACTAATAGTTAGCCCCGATTCGAGAGATCATGCGTGGTAGGCGAGTTTCAACAGATGGACATGAAATATTATCAAACATGAAATGTTATCGGTCGTCAAGTAAGGTCGTCAGTAATTTCCTAGACAACATGTCCCAGAATTAAGGACATAACCGCGGGGGTCATTGTAGCCATCATTATGAACAACTTTTACTATGGGACCAAAACAGAAATCGCGAAAAAAATCTGCTGTTCAGTACATTGACACAAAATCGTCAAAATGTAGGGAGAAGCTGATTGTTTTTTTGCGATTTCAAGTTTGGTCCCATAGTAAAAGTTGTTCATAATGATGACCCCTTAAGCGGTTGTGCCCTTAATTCCGAGGCCCAGAAAGCCGGGTAAACTTCAATTTAAATAACAAATATCGAGGATCACGCCCAAAATATTAACGTTCCCAATAATTTTCAATCTATAGAATGTATTAAGGTTGTTTCTCGTTCAAAGACACGAGGCTATCTAAAATATAGTTAACAAAAGTCTGATTAAAAACTACGTACGTACCCGAGCAACTTTGAAGACGACGACATTATAAATATCTTCCTTATAATATACAGGGTAGGGTAAATAAAACAAATTTTTATTTATTTTTATTAAATTCCTAGAATAAAGTGCATAATAAAATACTTATTTTATAGATATCATATCATTTTCTGTGCTACGTAATTATAATAAAATCATACTTTTGTAAATTAGTTTTGGTCGAAGAGGGAATAATAGAAAAAAAAAAATGTTTTGGGATAGTCAATGAGCGCTTTTAAATTTCTAACGTGACGATATTATCGTGAGCGTCAACGTCCATTAAATGTATGGAAATACGTGCACGTTGTAACGTTATCGTGGACGGAAATTTTATAGCCGTCTTCATATTTACCCATACATTTAACTTCCCTGTATCCTTCCTTGATGACAATAATAAAAGCGCACATTGAGGCAAACATCTATAAAATTAATAACAATAATGTCGAAAAAGTCACGAAACGAAAATAATTCCTTTAACGTTCTTAAAATTAAATCAACCGTCAAGCAAATTTCAAAGTAATAATATTTTAAAATGTCCGACGCAGTTTCGCTTTAGTAAAATGTTAAAAACTATCGCACTGCAGACTGTCAAAATATGACATTAATCTTTTAGTTTATACTCACGACGCCTCTGTCATATTAGCGACAAAATGACGAAACGATATTATAGCGTAATCCTAGAAAAATAAAACTTAAAATTAGCATTACATTACCCATGACTAAAAGCGTACAAGAAGAAAGCGGAACGGAAAAAAAGTCGGCGTGTGTAATCGTTCAGAATTCCATAAGCTTGGGACTTGGGACAACAAAAGAAAATCACGATTTTATTCATGTTTAAGCTGGGCACTCACGGCCAAACCTTTTGGATTCAATCAAATGGATTGGCGCCGCCAAAATACTAAAATAGAAAATTGATTCGTGTTGCCTTGTTGATAAGGAGCATAATCGTATGCCACGGCCTACGGTCTTCGCACTAGGACAAATGGCGCGACGCCGAACGGCGTGAGGCTATGGATTACGGTGCGCACCAAAATATGGATTGAAATATCGACACTCTCGATCAAATTTTGGATGTACAGACAACAGCACATCAGAGGGGCAATTCCCGTATTTTTATAACAACGTTCGCAATCTCATCTCAGTCTCAATCTGTCAAAATTGTATAGAGTTTGCCTACATTTTTGACATTTGATTGTCGCTGGCTGACATTGCGACTTGAATTTAAACGTTTTTAATTACGAGAATTGGCCCTCAGGTTATACCAAACTGTCAAATTTCTCCAAATGATTCTAAACCTTAAAATGTTGACGGTTAAGTACAAAATCGAATGAGAATAGACAGTTTGAGGAAACTTGACCTGCCGCTGAGTGTACATCACGCCATTTGGCGCGATGGACTGACCGTGAGTGCCCAGCTTTAGGTTAAAGTATTTATCTATGGGCTTGTGTCGCCTGAAATATTTTTTTATTTAGAAAAGGCTTAAATCATAATGTTCCAGTGTAAGAAAGATAAGGAGCTACAGAAAGGTTAGCGCTATCCGTTTTCCTCAGCGGAAAAATGGCTTTAGGTCAAAATTGACAGGCGTTGGCGTCGTGAGCAAATTGTAAGAAAAAAATAAATTAAATTTATTTGTTGCAGTTTCAACAGTGCACAATTCATATGAAATTGTGAACACAACATAACTAACAGACACTAATTGATCGGAGCTACATAATATGACGCATGTAATCACCTCAGGGTTAGGCAGAGGTGTACCTATATAGTACACCCACATTATAAAAGCTTTAGTCAATTATTTTCTTAAGGACGCTGTTACAAATGGGTAGTCAAATCATTACTTTTTTACACAAAAGTATGTTTATTAAATAATATGCATTCTTAACATGTTTTTTGGCCGAATTGTTGATAGATGTGCAAGGTACGATTCTGAATTATAAATATAATTTTTATTAAGTATAGTTTCTCAATAAATGTACCGAAGTAATAATTTTCACTTCGGTACATTTATTGAGAAATAGTTTCTTAAAAAAAATATATTTATAGTTCAGAATCGTACTATGCACATCTATCAACAATTCGACCAAAAAAACATGTTAAGAATGCAAAGCATTTTATTTAATAAACATACTTTTGTGTAAAAAAGTAATGATTTGACTACCCATTTGTAACAGCGTCCTTAAGGCGAAAGCGCCAGGGTAGCTCCCGCGAAATTTATATTTACGTACGACTTTTGCAATTTGCAAGTCAGTATTATGTTGTAATATGTTGATCAAGTACGATTCGCCACCGTAACAAATATGTATTTACAGAATTATAATCATTACAGTAATCAATACAACTCTATTGAATGACTATTTCATGAAATCATGAGATTTGAGGCCAATTCTAACTTATGGAGTTGTATTGTTGATTCTAATGATTATAATTCTGTAAAGCCATATTAGTTACGGCCGCGTATCATATTTTAATCAACATACAACCTGACACTAACCTGCAAATTGAAAAAAAAAAATTAAGAGAATTTAAATTTCGCGGACTACCTTAGCGATTTAAACAATGTCTATAAATTCTAATATTCGTAGATCTCCACTCTCTCTTAAAAATTGTGCACCGTTCAACCATAAACAGTATTAAGTACTTACATCTCCCTTCTCCTTCTTCTTGTCTTTCTTCACGTCCTTCTCTCCTTTCTCCTTGTCCTTGTCTCGCTCCTTCTCACGCTTCTCTTTCTTGCCGCTGGTGCGTTCTCGCTCTGTAATCAGATGCAGTTGTGTGAGACTCTTCTTGTACTGTACTGGACGAAAATATGACACATTGGCTTATGGCGAAAGCGCCAGGTAGCCCGCTAAATTCAAATTTTCTTGCGTTTTTAACAGACTGCAAAAAGGAGGAGGTTCTCTCAACTCGAAGATGGCTGGACCGATTTGGATTTTTTTTGTTTTATTCAAGAGGGTATACATCAAAGTTGGTCCCATATAAAATTGATTAACTTTGCTTGGGTAGTTTTTGAGTTAGCTTCAATAATACGTATTTTTAACAGACTTCAAAAATGAGGAGGTTCTCAATTCGTCGGAACCTTTTTTTTTTTAAATTTTTTTTTTATGTATGTTCCCCGATTACTCGAAGATGGCTAGACCGATTTGGTTTTTTTTTGTTTTATTCGAGAGGGTATATATACATCACAGTTGGTCCCATATAAATTTGATTAACTTTGCTTTGGTTTTTGAGTTAGCTTCAATAATACGTGTTTTTCCCCCACTTTTATATGGATGATGTCCTAGTTTGTTTTGCAGATAGTGGTATTAGAATTTTTGTGGGGTAGGTACACAACTAAAAAGTGAAAAATAAAAACTTTTTTACAAAAAAATACAACAGACTTCCAAAAACAACACTACAAAGTGAAAAATAACTAATTTCGGAAGTCGGTGGCAAAAAACGAAAATACATTTAACACCGACACCGACTTCCGAAATTTAAGTTATTTTTCACTTTGTAGTGTTGTTTTTGGAAGTCGGTTGTATTTTTTTGTAAAAACGTTTTTTTTTTGCAATTTGCAAATCAGTGTCAGGTTGTATCTTGATCAAAATACTATTCGCGACAATAACAAATATCGACACGGCAAATCTAACTTAGAGAGATGTATTGATGATTTTTATGGTTTTAATAAATGTAAATACATATTTGCTACGGTCGCGAATCATATTTTAATCAACATACAGCCTGACACTGACCTGCAAATTGCAAGTAACGCAAGAAAATTTTAATTTCGAGGACTACATGCGGATCCACATTAAACCACGCGAATCACGCATCAAACCTGAAGTCACACAAATCCTAAATCACGCAAGAAGAGTTATATTCGCGTGATTGGCATACATACAGAAGCCCGACGGTTTTTGCCGAGCTTGAGTAGGTCAACAGACTAGGTGTTCAAATTTGCTCATCTATCAATCAATCGGTCGGGTCGGCTTCCAGTCTAACCGGATGCAGCTGAATACCAGTATTTTACATGGAGCGACTGCCTATCTGACCTCCACAACCCAGTTACTGGATAATACGATACCCCTTGGTAAGACTGGTTGTCAGTCGACCCGTAATGACTCTCAAAGATCCACGAATGACAGCCGGGACCAACGGCTTAACGTGCTTTCCGAGGCACGGAGGAGCCTTGGTACGTAAACATGTTCACCCATCCATGGATCAACCCCGGATCGAATGGATCGACCCGTGCGGCTGTTATTACTTAGCCACGAGCTCCTCATCTATATCTGTACTAATAATAAAATAATAATTTTATTATTAGTACGCGCTAATTTCTGGAACTGCCAGTCGGATTTGAAAAATACTTTTTGCATTTGATAGCCCAATTCTTGAGGAAGGCTATTGGAGTATAAATTATTTAACATCAAACAAGGGCCTAGTATTAAAATATATTTTTTTATCGTCACGTTCTTTATAATCGGCCTTTAATGCTCCCACTGCTGGGATATAGGCCTCCTCTCTGTGAGAGGGAGTGGGCTGTAATCCACCACGCGGGCCCAGTGCGGGTTGGTAGATGTCACATGTCTTCGAATTTTTGCTTCTAGGACATGCCGGTTTCCTCACGATGTTTTCCTTCACCGTTTTGAGAGCAGTGGTGATGAAATAGTTTACACAAAGTTACCACTGCACTGCACAAGTTCAAATACTCAATATTAAGTAATTAAAATTGAAGAAAATTTTATTCAGAAACAATAAGGTAGTGTTTGACAAGTTCTCAACTTCAAATTCTCAATTCAGTAACCGACTGTTCGTCAATATTTATAGCTATTGAGAATTTATCTGAGATCCTCAGAAACCGGGAATTCCTCAGATCAGTATCACCAACTTAAGCGCCATCAATAAATTACATCACACGCATTTCATGATTTTTGGTGACCCTCCCCTGCTGAGACGTCTATTTTACAATTTAAAATATAAAAAAAATATTTAAATATTACTATTTAAAATCTTCGTAAAATCCTAACTAATATATGTATACATAAATGCGAAAGTGAGTTTTTTACGCTTTCACGCTAAAACGGCCAAACGGATTTGAATGAAATTTGGCAAATGACCTAGAAAAGGACATAGGCTACTTTTTATCGACATACCACGCTGGCGAAGCCGCAGGCGGAAGCTAGTAAACAATAAAATTCATACATGAGAAGTGACAAAGCTAGAAGCTTATAACCCCCTCCCCCCCCTCTCTCGTCCAACGATGTCACATTTCGTTGATCATCCCCCGTTCTCCTAGTGTCTTAATTTATGGATGCCTTATCAATAACCAGCTTTTGCCAGCGGCTCCGCCCGCTTTGATGTCGGAAAAAAAATATCTCACGGGAATTTCTTCCTTATTCCTTGTCTACACTATAAAGGGAACCTCTGTGCAAAATTTCAGCTTTCTAGGTCCAAAGGTTTGGGCTGGCTGCCAGTCAGTCAGTCAGGACTTCTCTTTTTATTTATATAGATTAAAAAAATACAACTCACTCTTCTCCTTCCCATCTTTTTCCTTCTTCCGTTCTTCTTTAACAATCTTACAGTACTCCTTGAAGTAATCTTCCCTCATATTGCTGCTCTCCACAGCCTTGTACCTTGCGTCCGTGTCAATCTTCTTCTTGGCGTCGATCCAGCGCGCGTGTCTGTCCACCCCCTTCTCTTTAAGCAGCGCTATGAACTCGATTTTCACCTATAATGAGATATTCGACCGTTATTTGAGGAGATGGTTTTTCGGTTTTTAAAAGTGGGTTTTTCACGATTGGTTTTTAGGAATTGTTGGGTTTTTAAATTTTGTGTGGGCTGTGGTTGGCGAAGAAAAATAAAACCTTACATAAAATCAATCCAGTATTCCCAGAAAAAGCACTAAGATGAGAATATGTGCACATAAGATTAATTTGGACTTTAAAATGTTTCTCGTTTATTTTGTCACTAATTGTTTTAAGTCATGGAAATGGATGCAAAATTCATTGACCCCCAAGATAACAATTAATTCAGATCTGATTGTTTGCTGTGATTTCTGTGTAATAAACAGGTCGGAATAGGTAGAATATATAATACCTAAACTTCGAAGAAGAAAGTAACAGAAGTGGATAATACCTCCTACAAAATCCCGGAATCATAAACATGACGATTAAAACTCGGGATTTAAGAAATTGCAAATTATTTATTTATCAAAGTGCAATAAATAATTCACAATTTCTAAAATCCCGAGATTTAATCGTCATGTTTATGATTGCGGGATTTTATAGGTGGTATTATCCACTCTTGTTACTTCTTTCTTCTTAGTCCGACCTCTGTTAATAAAACAAGAAAAAATCAAGGATACACAACATCACACTTGTTATCCCTGAAGGGAAAGCAGCGGTGACAGTCCGCTCACATATTGGAAAAGATAGAAATGATGCCTAGCAAAATCGATTTTACAAGAACAAAATAGCCAAACATCAGCCCGAAATATAACAAGAAAAAAAAAAATTCGCTGAGCAAATTCCTGAAAACCAGTCGTTCATCTACCCCGCACGCACAGAGCTCGCCGACATAACGCTGAAAGAAACAATTCATGATTAGAAGCTGAAATGTTCAAAAGTTTTTATTAAAAACCTGTGGAGTAAAAATTTGATTAAGTTCTGAAAGAGAAGTTTCATTAGTATTATTTGGGTTTTTTTTTTGGCAGACGGAAGTGTATATGTTTTTCATTGTTTGTTTGAAGTTAAAACTTGGGTCTAATAGTTTGTGATTTATTTAGGGTATTTTGAAAATCGTATCCACAATCCTTCAATAGTTTTATTAAAATTATTGTGGAGTAAACTCATTTTTGTTATTCTTAGTTTAAAATCTATATATATAAAAATGAATCCGTATTTCCCTTGGTCATCGCATCACGCGTGAACGGATGGAACAATTTCGCAAATTCTTTTTTTGTTGTGTTTATTATTGTCAGGAGAAGGTACTTATGAAAAAAAAAAAAAATTAAGAAAATTTCAGAAAAAGCATTTTAACTTCACGCGTTTACATAAGAATATTCATAGCCAAGATAGGACGTCTGTCAGGTCAGCTAGTTCCTTAAAAAAAAAAATAGGTAGTCATAGAAACAACAGACAGAAGTGAAAATTTAAACGTAGATGTCGCGGTGACGCTAACCCATACCACCTACCAAAAATCACTCAACGCTCCTAAAGAACTTTTCACTACAAAAACAAAAAAAACGCTTTTAAGGACGCTGTTACAAATGTGTAGTTAAATCATTACTTTTTTACATAAAAGTATGTTTGTTAAATAAAATGCTTTGCATTCTTAAAATGTTTTTTGGCCGAATTGTTAATAGTTGTGCATGGTATGATTGTAAACTATAAATATAATTTTAGATAAGTACATTATCTCAATAAATGTTCGGAAGTAAAAATTTTCACTTCGGTACATTTATTGAGAATCTGTACCTATCTAAAATTATATTTATGGTTCAGAATCGTACCATGCACATCAATCAACAATTTGGCCAAAAAACATTTTAAGAATGTAAAGCATTTTATTTAATAAACATACTTTTGTGTAAAAAAGTATTGATTTGACTACACATGTGTAACAGCGTCCTTAAGGAAAACTATTGGATCAGATTATGACACGATTTTCAATATTAATGCACATTACTAATAATTTTGAATTTACAATTAAATATTTTTATGAGTGAAATAACCTCAAACTGGCCACTTCCTTAAGAATTTCGGGTTCAAATGTACGCCTCCATTTTCCAACGGAAAACATAGTGATGTGTACACCATTTTAAAAACCGGCATCGTGTATAAATATTTTAATTTATGGGAAACGATATGGGACGATATGGGAGTCGAACCCAGGATATATTACGCTAGTAATTGGCTCAAAGACACAGGCTGCGATTGAGTAATTCCAAATAAGAAAATCAAACAACTACATATATTCACATCCTAGGAATTGAACCTAGACAAATCACACTGCGCAGACGACCGGAGCACGAAGGTTTCAAAATGAATTTCCAAATTGGAAAACGCATACAAATGTATACCCTAACGCTTTGCAATAACGATTATAATTTATTAATTATTATTTATTGATTGATTTTATAATTGAGTATTTACAAATATTAAATACAATTTGAAACTCACTCTGGGTTTCGAACCCAGATATCTGCAAACACCAAACGTGTTATTCTAACCATTCTCCTATGATCTATGTGTATCATAAGTTTTTTTTTTTAACGTTTATCTATAATTTTAATCACACTGCAATCACCAACCGGTCTATTAAAAAAAGGTGATTATATTCATCATAGTTGATTTAATTTTATAATCACCATTTTTCTTAGGCATATCGAGAATAGCAATTTTTTGGGGTTTTGCGATAACCAACACGTGGCTATTTTAAATTACCATTTTTCTAATTAGAAAATATTATTTCTTTTAACGCACAGATTCTTTATTTCATACACAAAATTTTTATTAAAAACTTTAATTTACGAAGCAGGAATCGAACCCGCCCTTGTGAGGTTTTTAGCTATTTTAATATAAAAATAGAGCAAGCAGGGCCGCGATTAAAGCACAGTGTAGTGAGAGAAAAACTTCCGTTTACCAAAAATGTATAGTATTCCTAAATCTGATCTTTACTTAATTCAGTCTCATTTGAAATAGAACCAATATTACGGATGAAAGGTACAGATGAATTATTCCACTGCTTTTTTATTCTATACCAAATAACATTTTGGGCGACCTAGGAATCGAACCTAGGACGGTCCGAGGACAAACCTAGAATCGAACGCTCAGCAGCCGCGCTTGCGAGCACCAGAGGTCTCGTTTTAAATTTTAGGTGAAATTTTCGAATTTCGTATTTGTTGGTTCACCAAAAATAAAATAATTACTTACAAAAAATTTCGCTTAAATTATTCAATTTGTTTGTCTACGCAATTTATATACAAAATTAAAACTTTTTCTCCAAATATTTTTCAAACAATAAAGATGTAAAGAATTTAATGACAATATTCTGGGTTCCTATGGAAAAACCCTATAAGGCTTTGACCGACCTGGTAATCGAACCCAGGAGCTCCCTCACGCTCAGCAATCTCGCTATTTATTGACTGTTTTCGACAAACTAATTGCCTAAGTTCCAAGTGCGGCCATGACACCGTTAACTTACAAGTAGAAATACTTCACCGGTAAAATTGATTCAATTTCATTCCTTCAAAATGTTCTATTATTATTCTTTACAATTATTATAGTTTATCATTGAAACAATTAACTCTCTAATCTTTACAACAGTTAAATATTTACTTTAAAACTTTAATACTAAAATGTATTATAGAAATTATCATCCATAAAGAAGAAAAATAAACTAAAAACGATTCAGTTTTTATCAAAAAAATTTTCAAAATGGACGCTCAGTACAAATAAATCAGAAAAATATGCTGAAAAAGAAATGATTAGTATACCTATCATTGTTTTTGCTAATTTCCATTATTTATTTACATATAGTGACGTTTTTTGGACCCATCACCAATACTTAAGGCTGGCAGCACAGTTCGATGTCTGTCTTGCCAGCACACTAAATTATTTTCGTCCACTTTAAGCGTGGCAACACTGCCTGTATTTAGCATCGCATGCATGATATCTTGAAGCTCGTTGTGGGGGAAATATTTTTCTCTATATAATAATAAAAGAAGATTTTTAACACAATGCTGGGAAAAGTGACAGTTTAAAAAAAATAAAAATCGATTACCTAAAAACAACCACCTCTTTGAAATATACAGGGTGTAAAATATTCAAAATTTTAAAACATTTTTTATTCAGACAATGTTTCTCAATCTTTCAATCGCCCCCGTTCCCAACATTGAAGGCAGTGTTTCCAAACATAGTTTGATATCTATATTGATTGTTAATTGTACTGTAATCATGACTGATTGATTGAGCTGCTTAAAATATGTCTAACCTTTAAATTTTTCGGTCGACGCAGCGTTGCCGATTGACGATTTTACTTTAATTTTTATGCTTTCTCAAAGGAATGCTCGCGGTATTTTAAAATACCGGTAATAGGAGCATTTGCTTCAGTATTTTAATTAATTCTGTAATTTTAATAAACATTACACGATTTAAATTATTTAACATAAAGTCAACTATTTGAAATCAAAATTGTCATCACATTGACTTAATAATTCAAATAACGGAACCAATTTTAAGGTAACTTTGAAGTAATTACCTACCGCTCAAAAAATTATATCACCACAATAAAGGCATTTCTTTTAGAATATCCTTTAGAGTGAGCAGTTATTTAGTCAAATAGCAATATATTTTCAAGTGTTGCTATGTCAAAAATCATCAATAGGCTGTGTTTTAACCATACAGCCTCATTTTCAAATGTATATTATGGCACAAATCGTCAATAGGCCACAACCGCGGCCGACGTGCGAAGTCCGCTCCGCTCGCTCGCACCGCTCCGCTGCCGCCGCTCCGCTACCCACAAACAACGGTGCTACTATTTGCCTTTTAAAGCTAAAGGGGGAGCCGCGGTCGTGTTCTCGTGAGGAGCCTTTTGTTTTGATAATATTTGTAATATAAACTATTATTTTTTTCAGTTTCAATGTTTTAAAAAAGTTTTAAATTTTTGAAGAAAATATTTTTTTTTCTTGATTTTAAACACATAAAAATAGTTTAAAATTATAAGATATTATCACATTTGAAGGCTTACGTCAAGAAACACAACCGTCATTAAGAAAAAAATTTTTTATAGATAGAAGATCATCATCATATTATCAATTTATTATATTATTAAATGTTTCTCAAAAATATAGATTTCATCAGTATGCTTCATTAAAAATACATACGTCTTTGATCTTGTCTTATAAATATAAAAAAATTAAGTGGAAATACATTTTAAATTCAAGTTTTTACGTTCCTGATCAGAAAAAACTTAGTTTTTTTTTATTTGATTCAAAAGTTCATAACGGATGTATCAAAAGATTTCTGAAGCTCTTGATGAAGTATAAAATAAATATTATTTTTCTGAGCGGGCACTTAAATAAAAAAAATACGTGTTTTACCAAACAAAACAATATCAGAGACGTCAATTAAAATTCAAAGAAAAAAGCTAAAAATTCATTTCGTTTAAAAATTCAATTTATATCAGTAATGCAAAAAATATTTATAAAAATTCGCACAGCAGATTTTTAGTTCTAAAATATCAATATTATTTTCTTGGGAGTCGAACCCAGATTCTGGATAATAATAAAACCACGTACATCTTAACCAGGACTCGAACCTGACATAATCACCAAAACAAAAAGCTAAAAATAAGAGAAAATATAAAAAAAAAAATTCGCTGAAAAAAAACATTAAAAAAACAAACAATCCATTCAGGAATCGAACCCAAATTCTAACTTTATGACTCTAACTGTATCTGAAATATGAATTAATAACTATGAATAATCTGCTAATACGATTCTGATTGTCATATTCAATTAAAAAAAAAACTGTACACATATTAAATGATTAAAATTGAAATACACATAAAAATATAAATTAATAATCATCTTTGTTTGACACAAGCCATATTGGAAACTAATGATTTTATGAGTCCTATAGAAAAAAATAGCCACACAATTTTGCTTGATATACAAAAATTAAACTTTTTTTATGCCCATAGTATAACAATATCCCAATGCGGGACAAAGGCTTCCTTTTTAAAAGGCCTATCATAAAATTGCGATTTGGCAGATTAGTTGTATTGAAGCACGACGACGCGACGCATCATATTATGTCGCAATTTGGCAATTGTAATTAATTACGTTTATTTCGAGTCCGCTCCTTTTTTTTTGTTAGTATAAAATTTTAATTTCTTATGAACTAACTTTATTCAGTGTTTTTTGTAGTTTTAAGGTTTTGAATGAGATTTTTTTTATAGCTATTTCATACATATTTCAAAATTCTGAGGCCGCTATAAAATCAGAGATATTATTCTACATTTTTGATTTCATTTGCTTATGTACAGTAGTTAATCCACGTTCAAGAGCTCGAAAAAATGCAGCATTTTATGAAAAACTTGCTTTGGAATGTTGTCTTTATTTATATAGATAAGAAAGAATTGCGAAAAGCGACTGGACTATACTAATAACTAATATTCACCTTTCACTATGTCAAAATTGTCGAAGTCATTCAGTTTCTCAGAATAAAGTCGGCCAATATACGAAAAAATCACGGTCGAAAAACACCTAAAACACGCTTATATAAAAGTATAAAACAAATGCACCTATATCCTTAATTATCCTACTAATATTATAATTGTTTGTACGTTTGTTACTCATTCACGCTATAACGGCTGAAATGATTTGAATGAAATTGGGCACTACTTGGATACGCTTAAAACAATACTTTTTATCCGATAGTCTTTGAAAAGTTCCTCCTCTATGCAGGGTGTAAGTGTAAACAGAAGCAATATTTTAAGGAGTACTCATCATTATGAACAACTTTTACTATGGGACCAAACCTGAAATCGCGAAAAAAAAAAACAGCTGTTCCCTACATTTTGACGAATTATGCGAACATAAATGTACTGAACAGCTGATTTTTTTTTTCGCGATTTCAGGTTTGGTCCCATAGTAAAAGTTGTCCATAATGATGAGCACAATGACCCCTTAAAATATTGCCACTGTTTAAACTCCCTGAATAAAACGATGAATTTGATTTCTAGTGGGACACTTACAAGCTGAAATTATTATGACATTTGTTACGACGGGTGGCCAGATATTATAAATAAATAAGACGACCAGACTATTTTATGTATCGTGTATTCAGCCATTGCATGACGAGCGATCGGAGTCGGTGACAAGACAACAGGATCCGGAAATACCACAGATAATATATATTTTATAAAGACTGATACACATACGTAACATCTCCCTTATTAAGAAAAGAAAATGGAATCATTACGTGGAACATGGTACGTAAGTATACTCTTTTTTTTTTTTTTTTTTTTTTTTTTTAACATTAACAAAATTCTTATATACTAGTAGACTAAGTGGAACGGAACATCTCTAAGAAGTGACAAGTTGACTTGACTGACATTTACATTGCGACAGTTCTGACAGTGACGTCTATCAAATTGACTTAACTAAGTTTTGACAGCTACTAACAAAACAAAATTAGGTTTGACAATGCTTGTACAACAAACAATACATTTAGTATATTAAATTAAAACTAAGTACAAATTAAGAACTTAATCTAGACCAATTTTCAAAATCTTCGGGGCTTTATTATTGCTCTACCGAATGAAGAATAAGTTGTGTGTTGAGTTTGTTTATTTGGTGTATGTGATGTGTTTGTTTTTGTTTCAGATTCTTGGACAGGATTACTTGTACAAGGAGATTGATAATTAGATGGAGATGACGACGGCAGTATATTGGAAGGCGACGGTGGATCAGTGTCAAGTGGAACTGATGGGGATTGAAGTGAACTTCTTCTACTAGGAGCGGACTCAGTTGGTGAATGTTTTGGCTGTAGGATATGTTGGCGATTACGGCGAAAAGTACCTTCCGGGGAGACAATAGTATATGATCTAGGCTGTGGACCTATGTCTGACACAGTACCAGGTGTCCAAATACTGTCTGGCTGTTTCTGGAAGTAAATTTTATCACCAATGTTTAGGGAAGACAACGGTTTAGTATGTTTATTATAATAAATCTGTGATTTGTTCACTTTTATTTGAGTTTTATTTGTTAGAGACCTGTAGTTAGGTATTTTAGGTTTCAGAGTTTGTTCTAAGACTGGAAGTTTAGTTCTGAGTGTCCTGGACATTAGTAATTGGGCAGGCGAATACATATTTTCTTTAGGTGTATTCCTATACTGTAATAATCCTAGATGAGGGTCTGTATTATCAGTAAGACATTTCTTTAATATGTTTTTAACCGTGGCTATGGTTCTTTCTACAAGACCATTAGACCGTGGATAATAGGGACTTGATGTAATATGTTGTATTTGCCAATCTAAAGCAAAATGATTAAACTCTTTTGAGTTAAATGGGGGACCATTGTCTGAAATTAGAATGTTGGGTATTCCATGTCTGGAAAATATAGACTTTAGGTGACTAATGACAATTTTACTAGTTGACATACTTGTTTGAATTGAAATCAAATAGATCAACTCCGACTTTATTCCAAGGGATTGGTTTTACCTCATGGGGCTGTAGTGACTCTTTGGAATTGCTGCGTCTGTTAGTGAGACAGTTATGACAATTATTAACATATTTTTCTATATCAGAGTACATATTGGGCCAGTATACTAGATTTCTTGCCAATCTTTGGCAACTATGAATACCTTGGTGACCTTCATGTATCTGTTTCAAAATGTCTTTTCTCATGGCTACTGGTATAATGACACTGTTGTTTTTGAAGACAATACCATTAATTATATGTATATCGGTTTTTAAAGGAAAATAAGGCCTAAGTATGTCTGGAAGCAATTTTTTATGTTCAGGCCAACCTGTTATGCAATATTTACTTAAGAGTGACAATTCATTGTCTTGGGAAGTCTGTTCTTGAATAGATTTAAGTTTATTTGGACTAACTGACAGTGATCTAATGACTAAATTGACATGTAAATCTAGATCAGAATCTAGATCATGTAATGACTGTTCTGGTAAAGCTGCTCTAGACAGAGTATCAGCTACATAAAGATATTTACCTGGTTTGTAAGTTACGTTCAGGTCATATGGTTGTAATCTTAGCATTATTCTTTGAAGACGGGGTGGAATGTTATAAATTGGTTTTTTATACAGCGATACTATTGGTTTGTGATCTGTTTCAACTAAAGTGTGGCGACCATAGACATATTGGTGAAACTTTGTACAACCAAATAGGATTGCTAACAGCTCTTTCTCAATCTGAGAGTATGACTGTTGACATGAGCTTAATGAAGCTGAAGCATATGCTATGGGGTGTTTATCATGGCAAATCACTGCACCCATGGCATCTTTAGACGAATCAACTGACAGTGTAATTGGTTTATTTTGATCATAATATGTCAAGACAGGGGCTTTTGTTATACATTCCTTTAATTCATTAAATTCTACATTATGTCTCTCTTGCCAAGACCATTCATTATCTTTAGACAGAAGTGTTCTTAAATTAGAAGTTTTATCTGACAAATTCTCTATGTATGAGCCTAAGTATGTAACCATACCTAAAAACCTTTGTAATTCTGTGACATTTGTTGGTGGTGGCATACTGCAAATGGCTTTCACTTTGTTTTCATCAACTCTCACACCATCTTTAGAAAAGATGTGTCCTAGGTACTTGACTTCACTTTTACATATATTAGACTTGTCTTTATTAAATTTTATTCCTATTTCTCTAGCTCTATCTAAGACTTGTTTTAACCTAAAATCATGTTCTTGTTTAGTTTGACCGTAAATTAGGAAATCATCCATCATGATTTTGACTCCTGGAATATCACTGAATCTATTTGTCATGATGGAATGAAACAGTTCTGGGGCTGCATTTATCCCGAAGGGAAGTCTTAGGAATCTATATCTACCTTGAGGTGTGATGAATGTACATAGTTTTGAGGAAGCTTCATCTAACTTTAGCATATAAAAACCTTTGTTTGCATCTAGGGTAGTGAAATATTGTGAACCAGAGAGGCTGGATTTAATTTCATCAATAATTGGAAATTGATAATGAGGACGCATAATGGCTTTATTAAGTTTTCTTGGATCAATGCACAGGCGTAGTTTACCATTTTTCTTTGATGCAATTACAATTGAGCTTACCCATTCAGTAGGTTCCTCGACTTTGACTATAATTTGATTTTTTTTTAACATGGCTAATTCTTCTTTTAATTGTTCTAAGAGACTGAATGGAATTCTACGACAGGCATCTATAGACGGTACAGCATCAGGCTTCATTGACAAATGACATTCATAATCTTTAAGACAACCTATTCCTGAGAAGAGATCTTTATATTTGTCAAGCTGTGATACATTGAGTGACTCATGAAATTGGACATTATGGACTCTTTTAACTAATTTTAAATTCTCACAACTGTTGCGACCAATAATATTCCTACAGGGTATATCTATAATGTGGAAATTAACATTGTATAGTTTGTTGTTATGTGTGACAGACAGAATGCATTGACCTACAGTCGGTAATACTTCACCGCTAAAGGTTGATAGTTTGTGACTACTTTTCTTTAAACTACTCAATGGCAAATTAAGTTTTTTATAAGAGTTAAATGATAAAATGTTAGTGTCAGCACCTGTATCAAGTAAAAAGTCTACATTCTTACTATTTATGGACATAGTTGTATGATAAGGGTTTTTTATGCTGACAGAAATCTCATTAGTGAAAAGACTATTTAGAAAATAAGTATCAGTACCCGTACTTTCTTCTTCTTCTTCTATGGATCTCACATGTTTGCTGCGGCAACACTTGGCAAAGTGATTGGGCTTGTGGCAGTTGTTACAGATGACTCCTATGGCTGGACATTTTGTTCGGTGAACTTGACCACATCTGGAACAATTCTTGGTTGACTGTTTGGATTGAGGTTCTTGACTGGACGATGCTTTACTTGATTGACGACTTTGACTTGTTTGAGACTGATGACTTTGACTTTCTTGACGGCTATGACTTCTTTGACGACTGTGACTTCTTTGACTGTGACTTTTTTGATTGCGACTCTCTTGACTACGATGTGTTTGGCGACTGTGATGCGATTGACGACTGGCAACGACACTTACTTCTTGGCTTGATAAAGCTTTAGCCTGTAACCTAGTATTTCTTAGTGTTTTAGCGAGACTGACGGCGGCATCAAATGTTGATGGTTTCTCGATCAGGATACGTTCTCTGATGTACGAGCAAGATGAATTTAAGTTCCATGAGAATATGTCCTTTACTATATCATCGGCAAGACCTTCAAAATTGCATTGGATACTTAGATTCTTGAGATCCGTGGCATATGTCTCAATTTCTTCATCTGGACCTTGTTTTCTGTTGAACAGCTTATGTCTTTCGACGGAAATATTGACACGTGGTGTGAAGTAGTCTTCAAATTTGGCGAGTAAATCCTTATAGGTGATCTTGTCAATTTGTATGTTAAACGAGTAAAATATCTGAAGAGCGTCTGGGCCTATGATTTGTAGTAAAATGGCTACCTTTCGTTTGTCTGGTTGTTCTTCTAAATTGTTGGCTATCATGTAAATCTCTAGACTTGTGTTGAAATTTCTCCAAGCCAATGGCATGTTCGAGTTGTTGATATCTAAGCTGAAATTACTCGGCGGCAGGGGATAACTTGTATTATTTGCGTTTTTATTTTCCGGCATTTTAGGGCTGGACCACGCGGCGACGTTTTACTCGAAATTTTTTTTTTTTTTTTTTTGACTGTTTGCGGCACTTACTTTTGTGGTTTTTTGTGACTTCTTTTTCTTCTGTATCTTCTGACACCATGTTACGACGGGTGGCCAGATATTATAAATAAATAAGACGACCAGACTATTTTATGTATCGTGTATTCAGCCATTGCATGACGAGCGATCGGAGTCGGTGACAAGACAACAGGATCCGGAAATACCACAGATAATATATATTTTATAAAGACTGATACACATACGTAACAACATTGACACGTGATTTTGATTGAGAAATGCAATGACTGGGCTGGTTCAGTCAATCTATGTGATTCGTTTCTCAAAAGACCAGTTCAGACTCCAATCTACATGGTCTTCACATGAGCTGACCAAGATGTATGTCTGGACTTCCACTGCTGGACATATGCCTCTCCTATTGGACACCATTCAGCTCGATTCTCGACAACTCTCATCCAGCTGCTGCCAGCCACCCTGCGAAGATCGTCGCTCCACCTAACCTGAGGGCGTCCTATCTTACGTTTGCCGATTCGCGATCTCCATTCAAGAACACGTCTACCCCAACGGTCATCGGTTCTATGGCCTAGTTTTTAAAATATGATTGACGTGTAAAAGTGTTTGCACAAACCTACTTACACAAATAAAATCATTTAGCATTTGACCAAACTCAAGATTTGTAAACGGGCAATGGAGCGCAGCATAATAGGCGTCACACGTACAGACCGAGTTAGAAACACCACCCTGCGCTTCATAACTCAAGTAGCAGATGTTGGAGAAAAAACAGGCAGGCTGAAGTGGGAGTGGGCCGGACACGTCGCACGAATGCACCCGGAGGGATGGGCAAAGATCGTCACCCACTGGACGCCT
The DNA here is from genome assembly GCA_946251885.1 of Cosmia pyralina. NCBI lineage: Eukaryota > Metazoa > Arthropoda > Insecta > Lepidoptera > Noctuidae > Cosmia > Cosmia pyralina. Next base: position 16,623,138 of record OX276368.1, on the reverse strand, counting down.
GAGGGAGGACATCGCCGTCGAGGCAGGCCACGGCGAAGGTGGTGTGACGATCTGATAAGGTTTGCATAGCCAACATGTACAGTGATCGCACAAGACAGGGGGGTTTGGAAGGAAAAAGGGGAGAGGCCTTTGGCCAGCAGTAGGACACAATCATTTGACCCATTTTGGGTAGAATTTGGAAACTCGGAGTATTTAGAAGTAAAAGAAAATTTGGAGATAATACTGATTTTTCAGTATTAAACATAGATGGTCAGTTATATTTTCAGATGTCTGATCTGACAAAATGCGCACTGCGTGTGGTTGTTACGGCACTGACGGTAACAAGATCGACCACCTACGACAGCCGGAGCGGTTACTTGAAACAAATCGTTAAGATGAGTAGTGCTGCCATCTAGCGCCACCATTGAGAAAAAAATAAGTCTGGAGATATGGAACATTTTGAAATTTCCTATGCTCACATTTTTAGTCAGATGAGGTAGAATTTTTTTGACCTCACTTGGACCTACCTCACCAGACTAAAAATGTGAGCATAGGAAATTTCAAAATGTTCCATATCTCCAGACTTATGATTTTTTTCTCAATGGTGGCGCTAGATGGCAGCACTACTCGCGTTAAAACTAAACAATCTAATCGTTTCGGGTGTATGCGCATCCGGACAGGCGAAGGTTTGTTTAGTTCCGATCGATTTCAACCTTTAGAAGGTAGAAAAACAGTTGTGAACAAGTTTGGTGGCATTACAGATTTTTCTATATATTATTAGACATAGCTTGGTATGTAAAGATGGTCACCCATCCACTGACCAATCAGGTTAAGCTACGCTTGCCGCGGTCGATCCGTGGATGGGTGACCATCTTTACATACCAAGACCCCTCCGTGCTTCGGAAAGCACGCTAAGCCGTTGTGGCTCCGGCTGTCATTCGTGGATCTTTGACAGTAATTACAGGTCGTCAGAAGCCCGAAAGTCCGAAACCAAGAGGTATTGTATTACCCAGTAACTGGGTTCTGGAGGTAAGATAGGCAATCGCTCTATGTAAAATACTGGTATTCAACTGCATCCGGTTAGACTGGAAACCGACCCTAACATAGTTGGGAAAAGGCTAGGCAGATAATGACGAGCGGTTTTCTGACATGTCCACTACTTTGTGCTCGGAGTTTCTCGGCCAATAGGTTATGAAAAGTCACAGAATGCAGTCGCTATGCCCGAAATCGGGTCGATAGCATCAACATCATCAGTTTGCCCAGTCTTGTGCAACCCGTCGCATGTCGTATAATTGCATAGCATATGTGTGAGCACTATGCAGCTACCGGGGTAAGTCTTTCATTGACTTGAATGTGCCCTGGCGGCTGAGAGTATATCATGCTCACTCTAATGTGTCTGATGGTGGCGCGTGTGTTGAATCATTAAGGCCTCTGTCTCGAATTTCGCGGGCAGCGGGGCGGCGGCGGCGGCGGCGGCGCGTCTCGCATTGTCCCACCCCGCTGTTTTGGAGGTCCGGTCCATTTGTTTTTACGCATAAAATCCTGCCGCTGCCGCCCCGCTGCCCGCAAAATTCGAGGCAGAGGCCTCAGGGGATACATCGAAAATTTTATGTTTTTAAAATTCCTCTAAAAACATATGGTTAATTCATTTGGATTTTCCCCATATGTGTTATTTGACTATATTGGACACTGCTGTACTAAAACCGAAACATTACTTGAAATTTCTTCAATAGAAAAAAATTCCAAAGCAGCACCGTCTATTTTCTGTTTTATACGATTATTATACGTAAACAGTTCCTTATTGTGCAGTAAAATTTGCTTTATCAAATTTTTTCAAATCAAATTTTTTATTAAATCGGATAAGAAACGATCCATAGTGTTAGTAATATCTTATAGCTAGTGTTAGTAAGTAATTAAATCATCGAAGGTATTTAAATATGTTAAGAACTTACTAAACTAAAAATTGATTTAAGTATAACATTTTGTCATAAATCTTCATTTAAACGAAGCGCTTTCAAATGTGACAGCCATAACGCCATATCACTTACACACCGAGCTAAACCACGCTTCGATATATCCTCTTAAGCTCCCTTCAAAATGGTCGAGCTAATTGGTGCTGATCCATGCGTCATGTTCGTGAACGGGCGCCGTCAGTAGGGACTGGTCGTCTCTTAGCTGCCATGGCTTATTTTTAATTTAGTTGTTTTAGTTTTTAACTTTTTATTACGGACGCTTTTAACGTGCACGTCTTTCTACATTGTTCTCACATGTATATTGTCAACATGAATGATGTAACCAATATTTTATAACCATATTTTGATTTAAAAGAGTGTCCGTGGAGTTTCTTGCCCGGTAACTTACTACGCTTTGGAATGGGCAACTAGCTTCTTCTTTCTGACTGACCGACCCCTTGAAAATTCAAAAGTGCCTGTAATTGGTTTATTTGAAATAAATGCTTTGAGTTTGAGTTTGAGTTCGCAACTACAGAAACAATTAAAACGCCATGGTGTCTGAACATATGGGGTTCATACGAACATAAATAATTACAATTTCAATTCGAGACTTCAAAAATTACTTTAAAACTGTTAGTGAAACGCGAGTAATATAATTTACTAAAATCACTAACACGTAAGCAAGCGTGGCCAATACTTGTCCCTCTCTACAAAACTTTTCGTCTTACTAAGCCATTTAAATCCAAACACATTTCAAGACACACATACAAAATGTAGTTGTCTCCCTCGCACCCTCGCAGGACTCACCTGTTCTCTGGCCTTGTCTTTCTCTTCCTTCTCTTTCTTGCGCAGTTCTCCCAGGTACTCGTTGAAGAACGTCTCCCTCTCGCGAGCCTTGTCTATACCTTTGTAGCGGTCGTCACGGCCGTGCTTGGAGGTGAAGTCGTTGAATGATGACCTGTGGAAGATTTAAAGACATTTTTTTATTTTTTTATCAATGCCGTCTCGCAGGTCACCAGAGGAGCTCGTGGCTAAGTAATAACAGTCGCACGGGTCGATCCATTAGGTTAAGCTACGCTTGCCGCGGTTGGTCTGTGGTTGTCCCAGCTGTCATTCGTGGATCTTTGACAGTCTGACAACCAGTGTTACCAAGGGGTATCGTATTACCCAGTTAATGGGTTGTGGAGGTCAGATAGGCAGTCGCTCCATGTTAAATACTGGTATTCAGCTGCATCCGGTTAGACTGGACGCCGACCCCAACATAGTTGGGAAAAGGCTAGGCAGATTGATTGAATGCCGTCTCGCAGGTCAACCTAGCGAGGTTGTCGACTGCTTAACCGGACTATCCTGTGGGTGCTTCAACAAATATAAGGACGCATTTACGAATCCCTCAAAAGGAGAAAACGGAACCCTTATAGGATCACTCGTGTGTCTGTCTGTCCGCCTGTCACAGCCAATTTGCTCCGAATGTAATGGACCGATTAAGTTGAAAGGTACACATATGAATTTCTATGACCCAAACACGGGCGGGTAAAGTAAATAAATTAATTTTGAATATGGGGGTCACTTTTGGGGGGCAAATAAGAAAAATAAAAAAGTTTTGCAAACTGTACCGTGTGACTTATCAAACGGAAGGGCTTACTATGAGGGTCTCAAATAATAGGTCTTTACCTATGAAATTGCCGTTTTGTATGAAAAAATTTAAACGAATTTTTTTCATGCATTTTTTATTTGTATTAATCGAAGTAATCACCCATGCAATCAATGCATCTTTGCCAACGCAGTGGCAGTTTATTGATGCCCTTCTTAAAGAAATCAGCTGGACGGGAGGCAACAAATTCTTCAAAGGCATTTTGTACTGCCTCTCGGGTATTGATTTTTTTTCCCGCCAAGAAGTTATCCAAATTCTGGAAAAAGTAGTAGTCTGTAGGCGCAAGGTCTGGTGAGTAGGGCGGATGACGGAGAGCTTCCAACCCCAGTTCTTGCAACTTGGAGACCGTCTGCTGTGCAGTATGAGGTCGCGCGTTGTCGTGCAGGAGCAGCGGAGACGAGCGATTGACCAATGCTGGTTGGAGATGTGCCAGCTTCTCCATCATTGTGTTCAGTTCTTCACAGTACACATCTGAAGTAATGCTCACCCCGTTTGGTAAGAAGCTGTGATGAATCACACCGGCGCTAGATCACCAAACAGTGACCATCACTTTTCTAGGGGTAAGTTTTCGTTTAGGGCATTGTTTAGGTGCTGAACCAGGATCCAACCAACTTGCTGAGCGCTTGCGGTTATCAAACAGAATCCATTTTTCATCGCAGGTAACAATGCGGTTCAAAATTCCTTCATTTGTGTGTCTGTTGAGCAGTGCAAGGCACGTCTCGACGCGTACTTCGCGCTGGCGATCATTGAGTTCGTGGGGCACCCATTTGTCAAGCTTTTTTACCTTGCCAATTTGACGCAAATGGACCAATATGGTTTTGACGCTAACGTCGAAAGCTGCTGCTAATTCAGCCGTAGATTGTGTATCATCAGCTTCCACAATCGCCTTTAATTCGTCATTGTCGACCAAAGTCTTCGGACGACCGCGAGGTTCATTTTTCAGGTCGAAATTTCCAGAACGGAAGCGAGCAAACCAATAACAAGTGGTGCGTTGGTTTGTAGTGTTAGCTCCGTAAACGTCGTTGATGTTGCGTGCCGCTTGTGCCGCGTTGCTGCCACGACGGTACTCATATTCCATAATTACTCGAATTTTTAACGTATCCATGATGACGAAAAAGATTGAAATGCGATGAAAATGTAACACTAATCAATAAACAAATGACTACTTTTGGAAAAAAAAATCCATGTTTTTAAAATATAATTAATTTGAAATTAGAATTCTTAGCCAAACAAAAATTATTTTGATTTGAAATGGCCAGTACTGCAGAACGGCAATTTCATAGGTAAAGACCTAATATATATTTTTTTTTACAATTTTCAAACAAAATGTTTTAAAGTTATTTAAGAAAATAGACGAAAATTGACCATTCCCCCCCCCTTATCTGCGAAACTACCGAGCCTAAAATTTTGAAAAAAAATAAACAAAGTAGTTCTCTACCTATAGGAAAACCTATAAGAAGTCTGTGGTCTTAAAATAACATGGTAAATCTCTCAATATTGCGAGTACAAACATACATTTACAGTTGGAATGTATGGGAGAACATGTTTTGCAACTACAATGTTAAGTTTGTTCTTGGGGTAAATTCATCCAAACTATGGAACATTTCATTGTGCGTGGTCCGACACGCACTTGGCCGGTTTTTTATACAAAAGTAAATTAACCGAAGTGAAAATTTTTACTTCAGTTCATTGTTTGAGAAACTGTACTTTTATATTTATAGTTCAGAATAGTACATTGCACATCTATCAACAATTCGTCGAAAAAACATTTTAAGAATGCAAAGTATTCGCCGATATAAGTACAACGTATCGTTTTGCATGCTCGTCAAATTTCAGGATGTGACACAGGACATCAAACCGAACAACTTTCTCCCTTAGACCAACATCGTATTCGCAGAAAAAATTTCAACTGTCCCATAGAAAACTTCAATACCTACTCGACGCAAATGTATGGGACGGCTGATTATTTTTTCGCGATTACGAAGTTGGTGCCATGGAAAAAGTTGTTCGGTTTGATGGTCTATACCACACCCTTAAATTTGACGAGGATGCAAAACGACAAGTTGTATAAGCCGATCAATGCTCGCGCCTTCTGTATATGAGAAGAAGCCTCTGCCCTGCTGACTGTTATAGGCTGGTATACTAACTTGGAGTGCAGCTTAGCCTCCTCCATGAGGGCTCTGAAGGCCACCTTCTTCTGCTGAAGCCGGTTCTTCTTCTCTTTGCGTTCTTCCTCAGCGCGGTCACGGACGTATTGGTCGAACACCTGTACAGTAAAAATACATTTGGATTATTCATCCAAAAACGTAACTTTTTTAGGGTTCCGTACCTCAAAAGGAAAAAACGAAACCCTTATAGGATCACTTCGTTGTCCGTCTGTCTGTCTGTCAGTCAGTGACCCTTTTTCTCAGGAACGCGTGAAGGTATCAATTTGAAATTAATATCAAATACGTAAGTCTATGGTCTCTTGGAGTCCTAAAAAATTCAAGCTTCTAAGTCCACGCAATAAAAACATACGGCCATTTATGTGACGTATTTTGATACTCGCAAGTAAATCAAAACCTATAGGGTACTTCCCGTTGTCCTAGAATCATGAAATTTGGCAAGAAGCAAGCTCTCACAGCACAAATAAAGGAAAAAGTCTGAAAATTGTTAATTTGTAACTCTATCATCTAAAAATAATTTCAACTCTGTCAGTCTGTCATGACCCTTTTTCTCAGGGACGCGTGAAGATATCAAGTTGAAATTAATATCGAATACGTAAGTCTATGGTCTCTTGGAGTCCTAAAAAATTCATGCTTCTAAGTCCACGCAATAAAAAAATACGGCCATTTTGCGACACATTTTGATACTCGCAACCGTCGCAAGTAAATCAAAACCTATAGGGTACTTCCCATTGACCTAGAATAATGAAATTTGGCAAGAAGCAAGGTCTCCTAGCACAAATAAAGGAAAAAGTCCGAAAATTATTAATTTGTAGTTTTATCACATAAAAAATTTTTTTTGGGATCCATTGTTAAGTTTGTTTTTGGGATAAATTCTTTTCAACTACGGAACCCTTCATTGTGCGTGTCCCGACACGCACTTGGCCGGTTTTTTTTTTCATGTGATTGAAAACTGACTGCAGCCAAACAGTTTCCGATCTAAATTTTAATTTTAATGACGCCATGAAATAGTTAACATGTCTGACGTCTGTCATTCACTGGCGTTCCTTGGTGTCATGAGATTTTAATAGCTGTACAAATTTAAACACCACATTTAGCGTTAAACGAATCAAAAAAAAAAACCATTTCTGTTAAATGCTTGAAGTTCACAGAGACATAACGACGTATTAACCATGCTTAGAACTAAATCACGAAGGGACCTCGCACACTACGTGGACGCGAGCACGACCGGTGGATGCACCAACCAGGCTAAACTGGTACCGTATGCGCATCGCGTATTTGGCTGCAACGATATAGTCGCCGACCAAACTTTTAACAAAAGCGTCTTGGCCGGAGCCGATTGCGGCTAGTCGTGGTCGCGGCCGCGTAGTGCGCGAGCTCCCTAAACACGTGATACTGTGGTGCCAATAGGACCCTGTTAACGCTTTGAGGGAGGCTGAACGCATAACATATCTAGGACCAAACACAATCTTGTGTAACTCCTTCTCCCTCGTAGAGAAAGAGAACACATCCAGTGGCGTGTACTCCATACATGCAAATAAGCTCTAAACTAAAAGTGTTGAGCTGTCTTAAAATTACTCACGCGAGAGCGAGTATTTGTCGCGTGTGTCATGTTAGGCCTGCTGGTGAAGACAGCAGGAATCCGATGCGAGAAGCACAGAACCTCAAGGGCTATGTTCAGCAGTAGACGTCTTTCGGCTGAAATCATGATGATTATTACCTGTCTCCTCTCCTTCGAGTTCAGCATCAGATATCTGGGATCAAACACGATCTTGTGCAACTCCTTCTCCCAGGTAGAGAAGGCGGACACGTCCTTCTCCTGCAGCATGTGCAGGAAGGCGGCCAGGCGCTGCGGGTGCGGCAGGGCTCCGCGCTCCCGCGCCGCGCGCACCTCGGCTTCCACAGCCGCCGCGGCGCCTACGAGGATGGTGCCTCCTCCGGAGAGGCTGGATTGGTGGACTGGGTTGACTTTCTTCTCTGCTGGGAATGTGGTGTTGGTATTATGGGGCGTAAGACTTGCAGGCTTAATCCTACTAATATTATAAAAGTGAAAGTTTGTGAGGATGGATGGACGGATGTTTGTTACTCTTTAACGCAAAAACTACTGAACAGATTTTGATGAAATTTGGCACATAGATAGTTTATAACCTGGATTAACACATAGGATACTTTTTATCCTGATATTCTTACGAGTTCGAGAATTAAGCGGGTGTAACCGCGGGGCGCTGCTAGTACATACATAAAGATCTCGTGTGGTAATCACACTAATATTATAAAGGCGAAAGTTTGCGTATGTGTGTGTGTTTGTAAGTTTGTTACTTCTTCACGCTCAAACGGCTGGACCGATTTGTTTGAAATTTGGTATGTAGATAGCTTATACCCTGGATTAACAAATAGGCTACTATTTATCCCGGTCTACGCGGGTCAAACCGCGGGGCGCAGCTAGTTTGGTGATAAATATGTCTTTTTAAGGTTCCGAACCCGAAGGGTCCAAACGGAGCCCTATCGCTGTCACTCACGTGTCCGTCGTCTGTCGCACGGGTTTTATAGCCAAACGGCTTGAGCTGCAGTCTTCAAATTTTCATAGTATATGCATCTTGTTGGCCCAAAGCCATAATTGTTAAAAAATATTTTAAAATGTTTTTAAGGGGGGTTCCCATACACCTAAAGTGGGGTGCGAAAAAAAAATTACCTACCCCGTCGAGTTTAGAGCTAGAGGTTTATCGTTCTTTAGAGTTCAAAGCACGCTGAAACAGCGTGAAGAAATAACAAACATACACACTCACAAACTTTCGCCTTTATAATATTAGTGTGAAAATCCATGAACAACAACAACCTTCTTCGACCTTGGTCTTCTTGGCAGCTTCCACGGCCGCATCATCAGTGCTGGAGTCAGCGGCTCTCTTCAGCTCCCCATTAGCCGACTTACTGCTTGAAGCGACCGCTGCATCCTTACGCTACGACAAAATATTGTACATTACAACTGTATACTTCAAAGAGGTAAATTACATATACATTTCGCCATTATGTTCATTAGCTTAGCTGCCTGCCTGGTCTAATGATCGCAAGCGCTACTGCTGAGATCCTGGGTTCGATTCCCATGTCGAACAAAGTGTTATTGGGTATTTCATCTGGAACTTCTCAGTAGCAGCCCGGAGTTTGGAATACGGTATTTTACTCTTTTAAGAGAAAAAATCTAAAAATATATTATTTAGATAGCTTAGGCAAGAAGCAGTCGGAAAATGTTAGTTTTATTCATAAAATAACAATATAAATTTTAAAATTCAATTCAAAGTTTTCAGTTTCTTTAATCTGTTTTCTAACACCATGAAAATAGCCGCCATGTTATCACGTCATACGGATGTGTGAATTAAAAAGTGTCAATATCAACTGTCAACTGATTAGCGTATATAGTGTTTGTTTACACACCCAACTGACGTCGTGACCACAGAGTATATGGCGTCCACTGCGTCTAGCGTTTTCGCACGAAATTTGAAAATGTAAAATTGAAATGCATTTTTTTGCATTTATCGATTGAGTAAAAATTTTGTGTGTTTTTTTATGGCATTTATCGATTGAGTAAAAATTTTGTGTGTTTTTTATGGCATTTATCGATTGAGTAAAAATTTTGTGTTTTTTTATGGCATTTATCGATTGAGTAAAAATTTTGTGTGTTTTTTTATGGCATTTATCGATTGAGTAAAAATTTTGTGTGTTTTTTATGGCATTTATCGATTGAGTAAAAATTTTGTGTTTTTTTATGGCATTTATCGATTGAGTAAAAATTTTGTGTGTTTTTTTTTTTAGTGGCTTATTAGCACTATACAATCTAATTCAGACACTTCAAAAAATGGGTGTAATATCATATTGTGCCCGGTTGATGGCAAAATAAACTCGCCTCCTATTACATGGGACTTGAAACATAACTGGTGACATGTGGATGTACTATGTATAGGTACACCTCTGCCTAACCCCTTCGGAATATAGGTTGGTGTTATATTAAAGTCACATGTAATATTGGGCGAGTCTGTTGCCATAAGTCGGGCAGTCTGGGCTGCTGTTGAGAAACTCCTGATAAAGTCACACCCCTGGTAAAGTCAGACCGGGGGACCGATGCCCAGGCGCTCTCATAACGCGCGTTATGACAAAAAAAAAATGTGCGCGCAAGTGCTAGTCACCGCCTGAGGTATGAGAGTGGTGAGACGGGGGAGATCGGGATTGACAAGATTGGCAGACTGAGTTAGCTTGACCATTGTCTACACATACCTGAAGAGGTGACTAGCACTTGCGCGCACACTATAGCGTTAGATTTTGTTATGTGAGTATGTACAGTCGACCGGACGTTAGTGGTAACAAAACCAGTAAAAGTTGGCCTCACATTCTATTGAAGATCCGTACGCTAGGGGGCCAGCTCAAGATCAAAGCGTTACTGCAGAAGTGCAGTCAACTGTACACTGTAGCGGTTTTCTAATACAGCAGTGAACGCATTTTTATGAAGTTGAAATATCGGCGTTAATTCTTCACTTATTTTATCAGTATCGAAGGGCCTCTATTAATATAAGCGTTTCATTATTATTGACAAACATAAAAAGAAAAAAAATACCTATATCTGTACCAAAAGCGTCTGATGTAATTGTAAACAGACCTTTTTCAGGTTAAATTCTTACTCAATCACTCAATAAAGGAAATTTGTAACATATTCTGCATTTAGAAGGTTTCAATGAGAAAAATAAAGTTGATTGTATTGTATTGTAATTTTATATTTCATCACTTTTTCCAACTATTATTGTTTGAACAACATTAAGTCAGTTTTTGTAATTGAAACATCAACGTCGACTGTTGAGGCTTATATAATTCCGGGGTTTTCCTCAAAGCACAACTATTTTTAAGCGCAACCCATCAGTTGGATTGGAGTGTACGTAAGACTTCGGGACCCGGTGGGATGTGGGAGTAATAGGGTGGAGGAACACCATGGGACACCTCAAGGCAGAGACCTTGACCTCAGGGTCATTGACCTTAATACCAAGGTCAAAATTCCGAAAGTCAAGATCCGTGATTCTCCTAAGATCACTGACCTTGACTGATCATTGACATTGAGGTCAATGATCTATTAAAAAAATTGATATATTTTTTTTTTTTTTTTTAAATTAAATATGTAATTGTGTAGCCTCTGTTGGCGATCCAATAAATAAATAAATAATAAATAAATATTTCATTTCAATTTAATAAAATAATCAGGAAAAAATTGTAGAAATGTGACGTTGCCAGCCCTCGGGATGAACGCTCTTAAAACTAGCACGCTTATTGCTAGCAAATGTGAACAGCTGCAGAGCAAGCTTTTGAATAAGCAAGTGTGTCAGTACCTTAACACACTTACAGTAGGAAAAGTTTAATTTTGACAGTACAACAACATTCATTGCGTTATTTACGTTGTTGAGCAGACAAATTTTTCGAACATATGAAGCAATGGATTAGCAATACTAGGATTGTTTTACGCAATTAGGGTGCTGAACAGGGTTTGTTAACACTTTCATCAGATACTTTTGGGACAGAGCAATAATGTGCGCGTGCGCATGTTTTCGTTCGTTGTACCTATGGGTCCATCGTTCTGTACTTTTCTATGCCAGAGGCTTAGCAGATGCGTTGCCGTTCCAGAGACAAATCTGAGATGTCTCATTTGCCTGTAACTTTTGGACATTCATGGATCAGACCAAAAAAAAAAATAAGATGGCGCGCCGCGAACATCGAAAGTGAAGCCACAAAATCGTGCTCCTGCAAGTAAATATACACGCTCATGCACACACATACACTAAAACCTAGTCCCCGCTCTTAGTACGTGACGAGTCGTCGTCTATAGTTAACATAGATAAAAATAAAATAGAATATTATGCCTTCCTGTGTAGTGAAAACTTGTAAAACAATATACATAAAAAGTCTCACGGAATCACTTTACACTTGTAAGTAAGTACTTGAAATAACATCGTTTTATTTATTAAATAAACTATGATTTTTACGTTACTTGGAACAAAAAACCTCAACGAATGAACTTAGTGATTGACATAAAGTGCGAGGGTTGCCATAATATGATTTAAAATTTCCCCATTTGATTAAACCAAATATGATTTACCCATACAACATTATTCCCCAAATAGGGATAATGCCTGGGTAAAAAAAAAGATATTCTATTTAGTTCATCAGTCAGATAATAAAAAAAAAATATTAGACACGTATTTTTTGCTTTAATAAAAAAATACTTAGATAAAAAGCGTTAAAGTTGGCGAGTGGGGGCTCGCTACGTCACAACTATAACAAACTACGTATAAAATCTAGCGGACAAAAAAAATTTAGTCTTCATCCCTATTATAGGGAAACAAATGGCAACCCTTCGACACACATAGATAAAAAGCCGGCTCCACTTTTGACGTTCGCGGCGCGTCGTCTTCCTTTTTTTGTTGCTCTGAGATTCATGCATACACAGGTTACCTGAGAGGCAGGTAACTGGGTGGGACTTGCAGAGCAGAACCCAGCATCTGGCTTGGAGAGGACCACCAGGCGTCCTTCAGAGTCCCATGTGCTGAGAGTAACTCTCGCTCGGCGAGCAAAATCATTCTAAACGTGCAATAAATAGACAAGATTTTTTTAATGACGTCACTAACTATTCGTTTAAACCGGTTCCTATATACAAAAACGATTCGTTTTATATACCAGTGACAGTATTTATACTGTTTTTAGTTTAAGCCAATTGGTCCCTAGGTTTTTGATACTTAGAGGTCTTCTGAGGTATTTTGAAGTTAAAATTTTGATTAATTTTGGTCGATTGATATAGGAACCGGCATTTTATATATGATTAGCTTATAAGGCCTCCTTATTCTAATAATTTATCAGTTAAACTGTGCATTGTGTATGACCGAATTTAAAAGTAACGATTGATCAATGAAACATTCATCGAATTGTAATCATAATTATAACAAAAACCCATTTGCAAATAAAAAAATTATAATTAAAATTATTTAGAACAAAATTAATTCTTAATATTTCTCGTCGCTTAGAATAAATCGCGAAATCATATTGTAATGAACATAATAACAAATTTCTTTTTTTTAACTATCACCTCAAAATCTTGATTCTGTCCTGTTATATCTCATGTTAGTTGTTGATAATTTTAATAACAACAACCGATCATAATGGATGACTTTTCTTACTGTCTTGAAAAAAAATGCCTATAATAGGTGTACGGAGTAGAAACCTATGGCATAAATATATGATTTGAATTTCGATATTTTTAACGGTTTATTATTATTTTTTTTCAAAATTTCCATTTTTATTGTTCTAGTATGAAGAGTTTACTTCGAATTTGTACTATTTATTGATACTTAAATCAATTTCTGTTTAAGCTAATTAAAAAAAAAAGCTAGGTATGCCACAGGCTTCTACTCCGTTCACCTATTATCCTATTTTTTTCAAGACAGTAAGAAAAGTCATCCGGTATATTATGAGTTTATGACATGAGATAATGACGTCACATTAAAAATTATTTGAAGAACCCGGTGGCTTACCAATGTCTATGCCGTAGTGACAAATAAAGGTTATATTTTAGTGGTCTTAAAAACATTGTATGCTGAATCTGAGCGATTGAATAACCTATTTATTTTAACTGAATAACTTTTACTATAAAACACTTCGAAATTGCGAAAAAAAATCTGCTGTCGCCTATGTTCGCATAACTCGTCAAAATGTACGGAATAGCAGATTTTTTTTGCAATTTTAAAGTAGGTCCCATTGTAAAAGTTGTTCAGTTCGATTGTCTAAAACACTTAACACCTAATATAAAAAGTACTTTTTTATACAACGAATAACGCCGATAATTCAAATAAATCCCGTCCACTACTAAAACTGATCAGTTACAATCTCCTAAGTTCAGGAAAATTGACAATAACATTGTAAAACTAAAGCCTATAAAAATGCATCCACAAATCTACCGAAATTACGCGACGGAAATTTTGGCGTGCTCACCCCTGCAATACTTTTTAAATAACATAATAAATGAAGCCGATATTATAAAACGACCAATTAATCATGGCCGGACTGAACTTAGCGCCAGAAGGCAACCCAATAACATTTTTTATGAATCAAATCAATGGAGCGCAGCATTCTGGGCGTAAAACGAAGTAACAGAAGAGACACCACGCTGCGCTCCATTACGGGGATCCTAGACGTAGGCAAAACGGCTGCCAAGTTAAAATAGGATTGAGAGGGTCATGTCAGCCGCATGCATAGCGACCGCGGGGCAGCAGTCTGCACACGGTGGGTGCCTGAGGACGGACGGCGCCACCGAGGCCGGTCCAGGAAGAGGTGGCGAGACGACCTACACGCGTATCACAAGGTCGAGTATCGAGGTGGCCCTGGAAAAAGATGCTTGGAAGGATTTGGGGGAGGTCTTTGCTCAGTGCGTGTCGGATCACGCCAAATGTAGGGTTCGCCAAACGTAGTTGAAAAGAATTTATCCCAAAAACAAACTTAACATTGTAGTTGAAAAACATGTTCTCCCATACATTGATATACGTCACGGTCAATTCTCCAACTGCAAACTTAAGTTTGTAATCCCAAAAAATAAAAAAAAATATTATGTGATAAAATTACAAATTAACTATTTTTGGACTTTTTCCTTTACTTGTGCTGAGAGCTTGCTTCTTGCCAAATTTCATGATACTAGGTCAACGGTAAGTACCCTATAGGTTTTGATTTATTTGCGAGTATCAAAATATGTCGCATAAATGGCCGTGTTTTTTTATTGCGTTGACTTAGAAGCTTGATTTTTTTTATAGCTCCAAGGGATCGTAGCTTTACGTATTTGATATTAATTTCAACTTGATACCTCCACGAGTTCCTGAGAAAAAGGGTCTTTACAGACTGACAGACGGACAACAAAGTGATCCTATAAGGGCTCCGTTTTATCCTTTTGAGGTACGGAACCCTAAAAAAAGAAACCCAAATGGTGACACGAGGTGAGCGCAAGTGCGCGAGTACACGCGCGAAATTTCGGGGAGCCTAAGTTCAGACCAGCTATGGTACTCCGGCAGTATTGCACGTCGCGGAATTTTCATACAAAGCATAAGCATGCGTAATTTCCGTCACGTAATATTCGGCAGATGTATCGCTACACTAAAACAAAATAACAAAAAAAACATGCTACGAAAATCGCAATGCAGTAAAAAAAAAAATACATTTTCGCTTTTTGCTCGCTTAGCTTATAATAAAGTGCCATTAAGGGGGATGCGCTGTGGTAGCCCGCGAAATTAAATTTTTTTGGGGTTTTTGCAATTCGCAGGTCCGTGTCAGGTTGTATCTTGATCAAAATATGATACGCGGCAATAAAACATGTATTTGTCGGATCCGGTCAATAGTACGGACGCGTAACGAATCGCAAGCGCGCCACAGGCGACATCACGTGAGGTGCCCACGCCTACAGCGCGCTTCTACAGAGTCGTGTTGTTTTAACCTCATGGCGAGAGGAACAGTCTAGTGTCGGATCGCATCGGAGCAACATGGGGGTTACTACGCCACGGAACTGTATTCGATTCGTTGTGCTTAGTGATTGTGTTAGATTGTGATTTTAAACACCGTGTATCGCACCCAGTGTGTTTTCATTGCACGAAACCCATCTTCTGCCCACGTCTGTCTAAATCTAACTGACTAAATCATTATTATCGTTCCGACATATTTATATAATTTTAACCATGAAAATCATCAATACATCTCTCTAAGTTAGATTTCGTGCAGATTCGTCGAACGAACGAAATCTAACGACTCTGCACGATATAACTAAGAGAGATGTATTGACGATTTTTATGATTAAAATTATGTAAATACATATGTTTCGTTGCCACGTATCAAATTTTGATCAACATACAACCTGACACGGACCGCTGCCACAGACAAGTAAAAAATTGGGATCAAAACTTTTTTGATGGTATTAACTCCTTGGTGATATTAACTTCTTGGATGCCCTGTATCGTATTGGTAAAAAAATTGTTTTATAACATTATTTTGTTAGAGAAAAAGTGTTATAATATGAATCTATTTTTAAATTTCGGTATTGTGTTTATAAAGACAGTATGTCAATATAAACTCGTTTTTTATAATTCGAATTTCATGATATGAGAGTACATAAAAAAAATACAATATAGAAGAGTCAATTTGAATTTCACTGTGCAATTTTAACTGTGCACCGAATTGCTCCCGCCATTGGAACTTCAGAATGAACCATGTTAACCGCAGTTACGGCCAAAATTAAATAAATAATTTTATGAATGGTTCTTCGGTATGATAAGAAAGATAACCCGATAATATTTATATTTTCATATTTTTTTTTACTTTTGAAAAAAGTACTTCTAAATCAGGGTTTCCCGAACTATTTTGGAAAACAGACACCCTTTTCCAAAATGAACAGATGCCTCAGACCCCCATAACCAAATTACTTTAAAAATCCTAGCTCTAGTTTTTTGCTATTGATACAAAATACTTACCAATTTAAAAACTCTTTGCGGTTGGTTAAGTGAGTAATCTTGCCATCATTTTCTCAGCAAAATTTAACAAAATAAATAGACATAAAAATTGCCGAGTTTTTCATCTTGTACGAACTCGTGCACGCTTATTGTTGAGTTTTTTAAAAGTACAACAATGATACTTCCTACATCATTCTCATAAAAGTTTATTTCATATATCTTATTTGGCTTACATTGCATGTCGAGGAGTCTCCATTTAGACATATAATAAAATGCCTGTAATTGAAGGCTCCGCTCTTCCCTTACACTAGAAACGTACGAGTACAAAAAGGTATATGTATAAAGAAACAAAGAAAGGAAAAAATAAAAATACGAACAATTTCTACGAGTGTATGTGTGGGGGTGTGTGCGTGTGTATGAGAGAGACTTTGAGTGTACATGAGTGATAATTTAAACAGTGAAGCCATATTATTCATTCTTTTTTACATTCATATTTGTTTTTTATCATAAATATATATTTGTTTATTAAGGACACGGTCAAAAATGGGCTATTATTCCGAAGAAATTTGAACGCCATTGTGATATGCCTTATTAGAAAGCTTATTTATTACGCTACTCGATCATGCCTAAATATGAATTTTTCAGTCGCCTGTTTCTGTAAAAAGCTGAAAAACGTTTCAGGAAAAACAAAACGCAAATTGATTTTATTTATTAGTTTCTATGGAATACAGATATTCAAAATGTGGCTAAAATTGCCATTTCTATATAATGCATTGAACTTATATTGTGACTACAGCTGCAGCTTTAAGCAATTAAGACAAAAAAATATAATTTCCTAGATATTGCAATATCAAAACGTGACCTTCCGAGATCCGTAAATTGGTTATTTTAACGTCAAACGTCAAATTGACAAATGTCAATCTGACTGACGTTTGACTTTGACGTTAAAAAAGCCCGTATCATAGAATAACACTTTTGCATATAAGAAAATAATGTTTTGTCTTTCAGCAAATTAGTATTATCAATTATTATTATTACCACTAAGCGCAAAGTTCAACGTTTGACTTTACTGCCGACCCAGTGTAACGTAGACAAAATTCTTAGTCGACGCCTTCACCAAAAAAAATACAATGTTTTGCAGCACAAATCCCTACATATTATTTTTATGTTAAAACCTAGTTGGAATCAGAGATTTTTACAAAATAAGCAAGGTGCAAATGCTGTTGAAAATGTGTAGAAGACTCGTGATACACAAGTCTTGCCGGCTAGAATCACAAACCCTAGCCGCTAGTTGACCAATGAATCAAGGAACATAACATTATGTCATCCCTAGTTACCACCATAGATACATAAACCCCACGTTCAGTACCACAGATACTCTGTCACGTCAATTGCCACAGGGTTGCCAACCCATTAAAATAATCTTTTGTAGTGATACAAGTTTATATTTTTTCAACTTAACTTTAAAAAAAAACGCTAGACCTAAAAATCAGATTTAATGCACGAAAAAATTGAAAAAAAATATGGTCTTTCAGCCTATATAAGTCATATTGCTGTTCAAATTTTTTATTATTTTTAGCCCAAGCCCCATACATTTATTGAACGTCTCCTTTGTTGTAATTTTTGTTTCAAATAAGAACTTGTGTTATTTAGAACTCGTCGACCCCCAAAATCAGTTTTCGTTTATGTCGACCCCCTGGAAAACCGATATCGACCCCATAGGAAATCCCTGCTCTAAATGAATCACTAGTTATATTTGTCAACTACCGATTTGTTAGTATTCTAAGGGCTGATTTTTCAATAGGCAAATAACTTTTATCTGAAGAATAAATGTGACAGTTTGACATATTTTTATTACAAATGCTGTCATCATCTTCCTGCCCTTATCGCATATTACTTGGGGTCGGCGCAACACGTTTTCTTCTTCCATTCTCCCCTGTCAACCGTCACGCTATCATTCACTCCCTTCTCTTTCATATCATTCCTCACACAATCCATCCATCTTTTCTTTGGCCTTCCTCTGCCTCTCCATCCATCAACATGTATATTCATCACTCTTTTAGTCACATGCGTTTCGTCTCTCCTCATTACATGCCCATACCAAGCCAAACGATTTCCTTTTAACTTTTCTGTCACTGGCGCCACTTTCAAACTTCCTCTTATATACTTATTTCTTACTTTATCCATTTTCGTCACTCCACACAACCATCTCAACATTGTCATCTCCGCTGCATGCAATTTTTTTTCATCCGTCTTCTTCACTGCCCAGCATTCCGATCCATAAAGTACGACATGCCTTATCACGGACTTGTAAATTTTCCCCTTCAACTTGAGGGGCATCCGTGGGTCGCAAGTTGTTCCTGTAACCTGTCGCCATTTCATCCATTCTGAGTTGATCCGGTGCGTTATGTCTCGGTCTACTTCGCCATCCCCTTGGACAAAAGCTGTCAAGCTCGCATATTTATTCCTCAAATAAAAATTATCTGACTATTGAACAATCAGCCCTAAGAAGTATACGCTGTTAATGAGACCACATGTAAGTTAGCATTTAGCGATTATGATATTAACATTCAACAATTTGTAAACGTATGGCAAGCCCCCAGTTCCTTTCCTAAAGCTACTAATATACACCAAAGTTGCTAGCAGCCACGGTCATAAGTGAGAGCGAGACGACACGAGACTCCATTAACCTCCTGAGTCCGAGGGTATGATATTGTGGTTGATTGCCTTGATTTGTGCAACATTATATATTTTCAGATATAGATGCAAGGAAAAATAAAAATTATAACACATGGAAAACTGATATTATTATTAGTCCTATATTTAAGATTAGAATATTCGTTTTTTATTTTTTTGGTTGTTCTAAATTTAGAACTTCAGTACTTGGAAGGTTAAGAGACCGTCCTGCTCGCACATATGACAGCGGCTGCCACATGTATTGACGTTTAGTAAAGTCAGTATTGATTAATCGCAATGTGTACTAGTTACTAATTAAATTAATTATTATACAACGTGTCGTTTTGCATCCTCGTCAAATTTCGGGTGTGATACAGAACATCAAACCGAACAACTTTCTCCATGGGACCAACATCGTAATCGCGAAAAAAATTTCAACTGTCTCATAGAAAACTTCCAATACTTACTCGACACATATGTATGGGACGGCTGATTATTTTTTCGCGATTACGATGTTGGTGCCATGGAAAAAGTTGTTCTTGTTCCGTTTGATGTTTTATACCACACCCTTAAATTTGACTAGGGTTGAGAAACGATACGTTGTAGAATAATGCTAAAGGCTAATTTCTCTAAAACTAACCTTCGCAAAAAATATGCGCATAAATCGCATCTTTGCGAGAAAAACTTGCTATCTCGAAAAATGCAATTTTACAGGAAGCGTTAGTTTAAAAAAATTATAACAAGTACAATGCGTGCCACGAAAGATGAGACTTGACACACCACGTAGTTTGACTTGCGTAGTAGATTATAATTCTCTGATTCTGATTATTCTAATTTACAGGTCTCTTTAGCGGTATGAGGTTTGTGACGGGAAGGGACCGGGCGTCATCGAGGCGCGATACTGCGCTCGTCAAGTCTCATCTTTCGTGGCACGCATTGTAAATTAATGTTTTTACGTTTAACGAGTTGTCTAATAAACTTTTATAAAATACACTATAAAGATTCTACAATCGAATAATCGAATAAAAAACACCTTCTCCGAAATGTCACGTTTTTCTCGCAAAGAGGAGAAATATAAAATATCTATGCGAACAAAATAGGAATACAATTGCCCATTTTGCAAATAAAATTGTAACATAAATGATTTGTATGTTACCGGCCAAATCAGATTTCAGACCAAACTGGTTTATTAAACCGGGGCATACCGACCTAATGGGTTAGGTTAGCTGTGACCAACCACGCGTGAACCGACTGAGTGAAGCGAGCGGTGCCGCTGGGGAGGCCGGCGAGCGCTACTTCCAAAGGTTAGGCTGTTAAGAGCCTATACTACCTCAAATGGCTTAGCATGATCCTCCGTTATGTCTGAAATACTGCAGCATTCATTTTGAAATAAATATTATATGGTAAAGTTGAGGATTAATGTTAAGTACTATGCGAAAACACGATTCCAAAGTTACCCCCAAACCGAACAATAAACCGCTGGTATTAAAAAAATACTTCAAATTAGATCTTGAAACTTTGCATCTACTGAACTAACTATAAAGCAGGTCTTGTTTTTATTTTTTTCAAATTACCATTATTTTCACCGTAAGAAGCAATTACCTAAACTATCGGCGCCCAGCATCGCACTCAGTCTCGCTCTCACTCACTCAGCGAGCAGTATCGTGCGAGCGAGATAAAAATCTCTTAAAAGGGAGTATTATGGGCTCTTAAGCTAGTTGGCTGCGACATATCATTCATAGGACAAACTAGTTTGGCTTGAAATCGGGTTTGGCCGGTAACATATACAAGATCAAATTACTTAGCTGGGTTAACTTCACCGACGTGACGGGAATCGATAACTAAACGAAATAAAACAACAACAAAAAACATTCATAATTTCAAGTACTTAACTACGGCTGCGGCTGATGACGGGGTCAACGGCCGAGGGCTACGTAGTTTCGTGAAATTATGAATTTGGAAAATCACATTGTTTTTGTTATATCGCGTTTAGCTACCACGTGTGTAAAGTTTTGCCCGCTAATTTAATTTGATCTTACAGAAAGTGCTGACAGCAAAGTCAACTCAGGATGGATGAAATGGCGACAGGTTACAGGAACAATTTGCGACCCACGGATGCCCCGCAAGTTAAAGGGGAAAATTTACAAGTCCGTGATAAGGCCTGTCGTGCTTTATGGATCGGAATGCTGGACAGTGCAGAAGACGGATGAAAAAAGATTGCATGCAGCGGAGATGAGAATGTTGAGATGGATGTGTGGAGTGACGAGAATGGATAAAGTAAGAAATGAGTATATAAGAGGAAGTTTGAAAGTGGCGCCAGTGACAGAAAAGTTGAAAGGAAATCGTTTGGCTCGGTACGGGCATGTAATGAGGAGGGACGAAACGCATGTGACTAAAAGAGTGATGAATATACATGTTATGGATGGAGAGGCAGAGGTAGGCCAAAGAAAAGATGGATGGATTGTGTGAGGAATGACATGAAGGAGAAGGGAGTGAATGATAGCGTGACGGTTGACAGGGGAGAATGGAAGAAGAAAACGTGTGCGCCGACCCCACGTAGCGTGGGGTAAGGGCAGGAAGATGATGATGAGAACGTGCTGACACATCAATATGAAAAATTAGAATTACTATTTTCAAGGCACTCGTATCATTATATTATTCGCATAGTATAAATCCACAACCATTAGTAATATATGATTTTTAGTGATCTATCAAGAGACTGGGGCGAATGACAAACCACGAAAATGTCGCAGCCAACTGATTTATTTAGCCGTTTGGCCAACCGCCTAGCCTTTTCACTAAACGCCGCCTTTCAACTAGCTACCTGAATGAATTCAGCCATTCAATCAAACAACTAGGCAAATAATATGGAACGATAACGTTCCACTTGCCTAGCCCAGACATTTAAATTTAGTTACATTTTCTACCCCCTGGCACTCAAATCCACACTGTGAATATGGCGTCGACAAGCCACAATCGTCAAAACGGTGAAGGAAAACATCGTGAGGAAACCGGCATGTCCTAGAGCCAAAAATTAGAAGACATGTGACATCTACCAACCCGCACTGGGCCCGCGTGGTGGATTACAGCCCACTCCCTCTCACCGAGAGGAGGCCTGTGTCCCAGCAGTGGGAACGTTATAGGCTGGTTATACTAAACCACAATATTTCTGGTGTTTCTCACAGTTTAAAACGCAAAACCAAATCGGAGCACCCCGACTCCACGTAGTCTTTTGGCTCCTAAACCCAGAAATCGGATTCGAGATCAAAAATGTAAACAAAGAAATGTCATTATCAAAGTGACAGCTCAGGGGCAGCCAAGATTTCCCTACTCATTCTAATTATTTGATTTTGATATCGGATGACAGTACTATTACTTTCCTCTATGCCGACCAGGTTGGGACGCTCAACTTGAATCGATTATTAGGATAACGCAATATTATTTACGATTTTTTTAACGATTCACTTATTTAGAAGGAAAAACATTTTATAAATAGAAAATAATTAATGACAGTCCAAATGTTCAGAGCTTCTGCCTTATTGCCAGTTTTATAAAAATAATTGCACGATTTTATTTCAAACAGTTATATTTTATTCTTGGATCGTAGTTTACGTCACTTTAAAGCTGAAAACTGTGTGCAATATTAATGTTATAGTAGTTTTCGGCAAACTGCATAATTTAGGTTATTATTTAAAATTGGCAACACCTTTGTTTACATTTTTGATCTCGAATTCGATTTCTGAGATTAGAGTGTATATAAAATCCGGAGGCGCGACGGGAGAGCAGCCTCTGCTCGCTGTAACAAAGCAGAGGCACCCGTGCATGCCGCAGCGGCTCAGGCCGAAGTTGCGGAAGTGAGCATGGGTGCCTATCGTTGCAGAAGCAGATGGCCCTATTGTATTAATGGCCGAAGCATCAGCCAGCCAGTTCATTAAATGTTGTATTAGACGTATCGGCTGAATATCATTCAGGCCGCTAGTTGAATGGCGGCGTTTAGTGAAAAGGCTAGGCATTTGACCAAACGGCTAATTGAACCAGTTAGCTGCGACATATACAAAGTTTAACTTAATTAACGCATAACCTCTTAAGAGGTCATTGTACTCATCATTAAGAACAACTTTTACTATGGGACCGAACCTGAAATTTAGCTGTTCCCTACATTTTGACGAGTTATGCGAAAATATGTTGGGAACAGCTGATATTTTTTCGCGATTTCAGGTTTTGTCCCATAGTAAAATTTGTTCATAATGATGAGTACGATGACCCCTTAAGAGGCTGTGCGTTGTTTAAGTTACACCTTGTATATGTGTGAAAATGACAGAATGAGACAACACTATATGACAGCTAGGTGTTAGAAAAAGCAAACGTTACCACCACGTGTATAAGTAAAAGACGAAAAAACTTTGTAAGACCACTAAAAAATGTTATTTATTAACGAAAGTGTTACATAGTAAAATAATAAATTATGTCAAATTGACGTACTTTATATCAGACGATCAATTCCTATATTTTTAACAACGTTCGCAATAATATCATCTCAGTCTCAATCTATCAAAAATTGTATAGCGTTTTTGACATTTGACTGTCGAGAATTGGCTATCTGATATTATTAACGCTGACTGTAAAAACAGCAAAATTAATAAGCTTGGGTTCCCTAAGAAAGCAGCGCAGACTCAGAACGACCGCAATATTACAGCAAACGTAAAAATACGGCCATGAAATAGCGGTACCGTCATTGCGACAGACGAATTTATCATTTCGAATTTTGAAAAGTTCTGAACACAAGCCAGACATTTGCAAAAAAGTCCGGGTATTTTACTTTTTAATCTTTTTTTGTTCAGTAATAATATTAAACATTACTAAATATTATTCTATTTAAAAAAAACTTCCAAAGCTTGTCATAACAAAATCGCCTTTAGCGATAAAACCGCCCATTATGTCACCCTATGTAAAATTACACCATACTTTTTTTGTAAATAAAAAATATTATTTACCAACTGAGCCCCGCGGTTTCACCCGCGTAGACCGGAATAAAAGTAACCTATGTATTAATCCAGGGTATAAGTTATCTACACATCAAATTTCATTCAAATCGGTCCCGCCGTTTGAGCGTAAAGAAGTAACAAACATACACACTCACAAACTTTCTTCTTTATAATAGTATAGTGTGATTTACATATGGTAACCGTACTAAGCGGACGTCAAAAGCCCGCCGTCGCTGTCTTAAGAAACCCAATCTTAGAAAACATAGCTCATGGCAAAATGACATCACATTCGAGCAACAATAAGCCTAGTTTCGGCAGCCATCTTACCTGCAGCTCCAGCAACGCGGCGGGCGGCTGGCTGACGGCCTTGTCGACGTCGGCGCGTCCCAGCAGAATGGCGGGACGCTCCCACACAGACGAGTGCGCCGCCGAGTTGTAGAAGAACACGGAGCCGTCACCTGTCCATACCACGCACCTGGAAAAGAAGGGGCGGATTTGTTTAATGGAACAAATTCATTGCAGGATAAAAAAATAATAGGATACCGTTTGACAACAGGTTCCCCATGGACCCACTGCATCTTTGGGTGTTTTATGTCTAACAGATTGCAAAATAATCCGCTACAAAATATTGTCTCAAACAATTAAATAAATCGTGATCTAACCATGCAACAAAACAATAAACACAAAGAACTATTTTAATTTAAAAAAAAACCGGCCAAGGGTTCCGTAGTTGAAAAGAATTTAGCCCAAAAACAAACTTAACATCGTAATCCCAAAAAAAAAATTTTTTACGTGATAATTTTACAAATTAACAATTTTTGGTCTTTTTCCTTTATTTGTGACAAATTCTTGCCAAATTTCATGATTCTAGGACAACGATAAGTATATAGGTAACCGTATAGGTTTTGATTTACTTACGAGTTTCAAAATATGTCGCATAAATGGCCGGTTTTTTTTTTATGGCGTTGACTTAGAAACTTGATTTTTGTAGAACTCCAAGGGACTATAGACCTACATATTTGATATTAATTTCAACTTGATACCTCCACGCGTTCCTGAGAAAAGGGTCTTGACAGACTGACAGATCCTATATGGGTTCAGTTTTTTCTTTTAGGGGTATGGAACCCTAAAAAACAATATATTTATAGCAATATTCCCCTATTAGCGATATTAACTTCCTGGCAATACTAACCACACGGTTATTACCTATGTAGCAATGTTGGCCGCTAATGGCAATATTACTCAGAGAGGTCGGCTTCCAGTTTAACCAAATGCAGCTGAATACCAGTATTTTACATGGAGCGACCTATCTGAGCTCCACAACCCAGTTACTCGGTACGATACCCCTTGGTAAGACTGGTAGTACTCAAACTTGGCAATATTACTGTCATGAAAAAAAATCTTACCAAGGCGTCCCCAAAATCGGTGTGCTAGATATAGGCCTACTTCTATCTTGCTTGGCCTTATCCTTCTCCTTCTCCTTGTCTCCCTTGTCCTTCTCTGCCCTCTCCCGCTCGGCCGCCTGACGTTCTTGGTCAGCTTGCATCTCCTGTCTCTCTCTCTCTTCGGCGGCGTGTCTTTCGGCTTGCAGGAGTCTTTCGGCTTCTGCTGCGGCCTTCGCTTCGGCGTGGGCTTCTACGTCGATTACTGTGGTGTGGAAAATGTTTGGTTATAATGTGCGGTAGACTGCATCTTTGTATACAGGTCGTTTATGATACATCAAATCGCCTCTTTGCGAGAAAAACGTGACATTTCGGAAAAGGAGTTTTTTTTTTGTTATTATTCGATAATTTAATATTCAATTGTAGAATCTTTTTAACCGACTTCAAAAAGGAGGAGGTTCTCAATTCGTCGGAACCTTTTTTTTAATTTTTTTTTTTCCCCCGATTACTCGAAGATGGCTGGACCGATTTGGATTTTTTTTTGTTTTATTCGAGAGGGTATACATTACAGTTGGTCCCATATAAAATTGATTAACTTTGCTTTGGTAGTTTTTGAGTTAGCTTCAATAATACGTATTTTTTCCCCACTTTTATATGGATGATGTTCTAGTTTGTTTTGCAGATAGTGGTATTAGAATTTGTGTGGGGTAGGTACTCAACTAAAAAGTGAAAAATAAAAACTTTTTTACAAAAAAATACAACCGACTTCCAAAAACAACACTACAAAGTGAAAAATAACTTTAATTTCGGAAGTCGGTGGCAAAAAACGAAAATACATTTAACCAGACACCGACTTCCGAAATTAAAGTTATTTTTCACTTTGTAGTGTTGTTTTTGGAAGTCGGTTGTATTTTTTTGTAAAAAAGTTTTTTTTGTGTATTTTTTTGTAAAAGTTGATTAGACAACGTGTCGTTTTGCATCCTCTTCAAAATTCAGGGTGTGATACAGAACATCAAACAGAGCAACTTTCTCCATGGGACCAACATCGTATTCGCGAAAAAATTTTCAACTGTCCCATAGAAAACTTCAATACCTACTCGACGCAAAAGTATAGGACGGCTGATTATTTTTTTCGCGATTACGATGTCGGTGCCATGGAGAAAGTTGTTCCGTTTGATAGTCTATACCACACCCTTCAATTTGACGAGGATGCAAAACGACAAGTTGTATAACTCGTTTAACATAAAAACACATTAATTTAATTGTCATTATTTTTTAAAAGTTTACATAGCGCTTCCTGTAAAATTGAATTTTTCGAGATAGCACGTTTTCTCACAAAGATTATTGAAATGATTATAGAATTACTTGACTTTCAAGGCTTTCTTTCCCTTCTGAGAATAATCTTAGCCATTTTTAGCTCTTTAATTTATAGCGTAGCTATCCCCATGCGAGGTTCCAGACCTTGCAGTACCTACAGTACACCCACATTGCGTCAGTGTTGTTTAAGTCCTATGTAATAGGGGGCAAGCCTATTGCAATCAACCGGGTACAAATCACAGACTCATATCATCCACTAGAGGACATTGTTGTATGCAATATCATCCACTAGAGGGCATCGTTGTATTAAATAAACTCACCTTCAATCTTACCATCGTCAACATCCATCTTCTTGTCATTTTTCTTGTCGACCGGTTCTCCTTTCTCTAAAGCGATCTTCGTTCTCAAATCTGTATGGGACAAAGAAAATAAAACATTATTTACATAATATCGTGCCTGTATTCCGTGAAGGGTAGGCAGACTTGTATGGTACACCCACATTTCGGGTAGTCAGAAGTCTCGAAAGTCTGACAGACAACCAGTCTTACCGCGGTGGATCCGCGGTCGTAGCCCACGAAATTGAAATTTTCTTGCATTTTTCGCAATTTGCTGGTCAGTGTCAGGTTGTATATTGATCAAAATATGATTCGCGACAATAACAAATATGTATTATTTACATAATTATAACTTTTTTGGATTTGCTGTCTTTGATCTGATATCGGAAAAAACTTTTTTATAAAAAAATACAACCGACTTCCAAAAACAACACTACAAAGTGAAAAATAACTTTAATTTCGGAAGTCGGTGACAAAAAACGAAAATACATTTAACTAGACACCGACTTCCGAAATCAAAGTTATTTTTCACTTTGTAGTGTTGTTTTTGGAAGTTGGTTGTATTTTTTTGTAAAAGTTTTCATTTTTCACTTTTTAGTTGTGTAATGTATTATTTACATAATTATAACTTTTTTGGATTTGCTGTCTTTGATCTGATATCGGAAAAAACTTTTTTATAAAAAAATACAACCGACTTCCAAAAACAACACTACAAAGTGAAAAATAACTTTAATTTCGGAAGTCGGTGACAAAAAACGAAAATACATTTAACTAGACACCGACTTCCGAAATCAAAGTTATTTTTCACTTTGTAGTGTTGTTTTTGGAAGTTGGTCGTATTTTTTTGTAAAAGTTTTAATTTTTCACTTTTTAGTTGTGTACCTACCCCACACAAATTCCAATACCACTACCTGCAAAACAAACTAGAACATCAACCATATAAAAGTGGGGAAAAAATACGTATTATTAAAGCTAACTCAAAAACTACCGAAGCAAAGTTAATCAATTTTATATGGGATCAACTGTGATGTATACCCTCTCGAACAAAACAAAAAAAATCCAAATCGGTCCAGCCATCTTCGAGTAATCGAGTTCCCACAAATTGAGAACCACCTCCTTTTTGAAGTCGGTTAATTAGATCAAAAGACAGCAAATCTTAGATAGATGTATCGATGACTGATGATGGTTATAATTATGTCAATACATCTATGTGACGATCGCGAATCATATTTTGATCAAGATACAACCTGACCACAAATCGAAAAAACACAAGTAAATTAGAATTTCGCTGGTTACCCAGTAACTGGGTTGTTGAGGTCAGATTAGCAGTCGCTCCATGTAAAATACAGGTATTCAGTTGCATCCAGTTAGTCTGGAAGCCGACCCCAACATAGTTGGGAACGGGCCAGGCAGATTGAATAGATAGAAGCTTCTCGTACCTTCCAGCTCCTTCATGGGTTTAGGCTTCTCCCACACGCTCTCCTGCTTCGATGCGTTGTAGTAGTAGGGACGTCCGTCGGGCGCGCGGTGCGTCGTCCATTCGCCAGCCGCCGCTATTAGTTCTGGGGTTATCACCTAACGAAAAGAAAAATTATAATTTCATGATTATGATCCTCTTTTTTTCTATGTAAATAAAAAAAACTTTTTTACAAAAAAATACAACCGACTTCCAAAAACAACACTACAAAGTGAAAAATAACTTTAATTTCGGAAGTCGGTGTCTAGTTAAATGTATTTTCGTTTTTTGCCACCGACTTCCGAAATTAAAGTTATTTTTCACTTTGTAGTGTTGTTTTTGGAAGTCGGTTGTATTTTTTGTAAAAAAGTTTTTATTTTTCACTTTTTAGTTGTGTACCTATCCCACACAAATTCTAATACCACTATCTGCAAAACAAACTAGAACATCATCCATATAAGGTTCCGACGAATTGAGAACCTCCTCCTTTTTGAAGTCGGTTAAAAAGAGAAGTCCTGAATGACTGACTCATCAACGCCCAGCCCAAACCCTTGGACCTAGAAAGCTGAAGTTTTGCATAATATAGACAAGGAATAAGGAAGAATTTCCCGGTAGGATTTAAGTACATATATGCTCAATATATTAATTTTTGGGTTCTGTACCCAAAGAGTAAAACGGTACCCTATTACTAAGACTCCGCTGTCCGTCCGTCTGTCACCAGGCTGTATCTCATGAACTGTGATAGTTAGACAGTTGAAATTTTCACAGATGATGTATTTCTGTTGCCGCAATATTTTTACAAGCTTTTATTTAGCTTGCAATGTTCGTATGTAAATTGTGTTCAAAATTTGCAAGTTAAATTAGACCCACTTCCCGGTGTTCGATTGAGCTGAAATTTGTCACACATATAGAGAATCGATGACAATGCAATATTTTGGAAACATCGAGCTGATCTGATGATGGAGCCCGAAGGTGGCCTCAGGAACTCAGTAAAAAACGCTGCAACCCTATCGAGTTTGGGCTCGTTTGATTCGTCTTGACAAGGACTCTGGTCCTAGATGATATCCAGACTAAAAATACATGTTTAAAAAAAAATACATTTTGTTGTTTGTATTTTTTTTTTTTTGTCATTCAAGCATGTGTCAAAATTTAGATATTTGGTTACCCATTTGCTGGGCAAGTCTACCGAACAAACAATAGTAAATAAACAAATACTCACAGTCTCCTCCTTAGGTGGCCTTTCAGCCGGGGTGGGCGAGTCGCATATGAGGGTGGGCAGCTCCGACGCCGGGCTGGCGCCGCGCACGCCTGGCCCTCCCGCTCCTCCCGGCCCTCCCACGCCGCCTGCGCCTCCCAGAGCCACTGCTGCACCCGCAGGTGGAAACACGGACAATATTAGATAATTCTGACACATAATAGCATTGGTATACCAAAAATACACTTTATCTACACTCATTAAAAAACAACATTGATGGAAATTTCTTGGTGATATTAACTTCTTGGATTTGCCCTGTATGGTAATGGTAAAAAAAATTGTTTTACAACATTATGTTATATTTTATTAGAGATAAAGTATTATAATATGATTCTATTTTATAGGAGAATATTCATTTTGGGCTTAATTACCAAACAAAAAAAATGTTTAAATCCTTTAGAATGTATTATTCTCTTCACTTTTTACTATGGGATCAAATCTGTAGGGTCATTCCCTGCACTTTTATACGCGTTTGAAAAATATATTTTGCAGTAATTGTAGTATGTTTTAGTTAAGTAATAATAGTTATCTAATTATAGTAATAACTTAATAAAGCAGAAATCAATTATACTAATAACTTAATAGGTCTATTTAGTGGTTTTATAGAACAACAGGAACAGGGAGTAAAGTTAACTCATCCTCCATTGAAAAGGAGGATCCTCCGACCAGACGGGTGTCGTGTCTGGTGGGCAACTGCCTGACGGTTGATGTCGGGACGTTGTGTATATGCTAGTTTCGCGGTAAACTCTAATTGCGCGATGCAGGATTGCGTGACGTCAGTGTGACGCGTAGTAACGTAGTTCGGATGTGGCGGTGTAGATGCCGCCACAGTTTCTCTTCACGAAAAAACAGTTTTTCACAAAAAAAGTTCAAATCCCTTTTACTTCACATTTCTCGCAATTTACAGCTCATTATCAGGTTGTACAGTAGTAGAAAAGTTAGAATGGGGTTGTTTCCCGGAAGCTTCGCCGCAAGAGAGCGCTCCGTGTTTGCCACTTGTCAAAGTCATCTTGAAGACAAAGCGACCAATCGGCGACAAGAAAAAACACTTAGCGACATCTCGCGGCAGAGTTTTTAACAAAGTATCCGAATGAAAGCCATTGACAGCTGAATAGCGCCATCTACGCGGAACTAATTTAACAGTTTTCTTCCCCATTGGCCACACATGTCATGTTTTCATGAAATACTCATATATTCGACCAATCTGAACTGTGAGTACTATGATCGCTACTCGGAAGCCGACTCGCACGCTAGCTTGCATTGTGTAAATTACTAGCCATAAGACTTTAGATTTAAGGAGGACCCGCAGTACTAGCCGCGATATTCAAATTATCTTACGTTTTTTGCATTTTACAGGTCAGTGTCAGGTTGTATGTTTTTAAACATATGATACACGGCTATAACAAATATGTGTTCCCATAATTTAACCATAAGAATTATCAAACCATCTGTCTCAGTTAGCTTTGTTCTCTTTAAGTTTGATTTCGGAAATCATGACATTTTGGAACAAATCTAACTTAGAAAGATGCATTGATGATTCTTATGGTTATGTGAATACATATTTATAGTCGCGTATCATATTTTTAACAACATACAACCTGATGGTGACCAGCAAATTGCAAAAAAAAAACGTAAGAAAATGTGCGCGGCTACTACTGCAGATCCCCGTTAAGAACATTACATAATAAGAATGTATGACACATTTTTGTGTTCTTTTTTAATTACCTTTATTATTGGTCGGTGGTATGTGAAAAAGGGGCTTAAAATACATCATGTAGCTGTCTATGATACTCACTAGAGTCAGGCACGGCCGCGTTGGCCATGTTAGGCGGCGGCTGGGCCACTAGGGGTGGCGGCCAGCTGGCCCAGGCCGGCCAGGCGCCGCCGGGGCCCCCGGGACCCCCGGGGCCCGGGTACGAGCCGCCGTAGCCGAAGCCACCGCCTGCATTACCGGGGAACATGTTACCTGCAGAAGAGAAAACGAGTCATTTATGGTAGTATTCTTAAACTAGTAAAATATAAAGCTTAGAATAAAAGCTTTAGGAAATAAGAACAAAGACTAGGGATGGGCCAAACTCGTTTTTCATTTGCTTTGAACCGAACTTCAACATTCGGCCGAATTTTCACACGCGCCGCCTCGTTTGGGTTAGGTTTTCTAGTATAATGCGCGCGCAAGTGCTAGTCATCGCCTGAGGTATGTGAGCAGTGAGACGGGGGAGTCAAAGGCCAAGTTAACTCAGTCTGCCAATCTTGTCAATTGCACCCGGGGGTCTCACCACTCACATACCTCAAGCGGTGACTAGCACTTGCGCGCACACTTACGACTTATGTAGAAAAAAATAAAAAATACATGTTACCAACATCGAAATTGATAAAAAAAATATCAGATGTCCCGTACAAAGCTTCAATACCAACTCAACCCAAATGTATGGAAAAACTGATATTTTTTTTCTCGATTACGATGTTGGTCCCATAGAGAAAGTTGTTCAGTTTGATGGTCTGTACCACACCCTGAAATTTAACTACACTTTTCTGATACACCTGTATATTGCAAGATGTTGGAAAACGTGCAGGTTCTTACCTAAAAAACAACTAAAAAAAAAAACATTTTTTTTTCATATACTAATGAGAATGACCAAAGTGGTACCAAAAAGTCTCACGCATCAAGATCAAAACTTTATAGTAATTATTTTCATATTTTTTTACGACATTACGCATCAGGGATTTGTTATTTGAACAGGGAATTTAATTTTAAGTAAAAAAGTATGGATATTGTTTTAGTCCTTATAGTTGACATGATGACGTTCCATTTCACATGCTATGATTAATATAACCTTGATTTTTGATAATATCTATACTTTGCCGATTCTACATTAATTAAAAACAACTAGAATAGAATATAATTTGTATTTAAAGAATTATGATTTTTGTATCTATGGTTAATTAGCCGTTCACAGCCTGTCATAGAGATGTAGAATGCAATAGAATCGATTTTTGATGAATCGACTAACCAGTCATTTCTTTAACGTTTCTTTTGTAGGAATACGGGTGGGTTTTAGTCAGTAAAAGTCTGACGCGCCCTCCCGCTCCGTCATTTGATGATTTCCCATCCACAAAAAAAAAAAGTGCTACCGAAACCGTCCATCTGTGTTTTTGAGAGTTGAGATTAATTAAATTGTATTGTGTTTGTGTGTTGAGAAGTCAATTTATTTCATTATTACACGTTACATCATAGTAAACAGTTGGAAGCGTCTCCTTTTAAGCATATAGATGCCTGTGCCAGGAGGCGCCGCTCTTTCTTAACTCGCAAAGTAACATGCTACTAACAAATCAAAATTTAAAAAAAAAAGTTAAAGTTTATTAATATTTATTGACATTAGTCTGTTGGTGTGTATGTGTGTGTGTGTGTGTGTGTGTGTGTGTGTGTGTGTGTGTGTGTGTGTGTGTGTGTGTGTGTGTGTGTGTGTGTGTGTGTGTGTGTGTGTGTGTGTGTGGGTATGTGTGTGTGATTTGTGAGTGCGTGGTTGAGTTATACGGAAGCGGTTTTACCGTACCGTATCGTAGCATAACTTGTTTATCCACCAAACTGCCTAAATGTTTATTAGACTGTAACGATTTTAATAAATTTAAAAGACAGTTAAATAATCTGTTGATAAGTAAGACGTATTACAAAGTAAGTGAGTACCTGACAGACAAAAAAATATGTGTAAAATAGTGTTATGGTGGATACTTTTTTAAGTCCGATTTTCATAATTCATAATTTATTTGTTTAATTTAATTTATTTTAATTTTGTGATTATTTTAAGTGTTGACGTTACTGTGATAATCTATGACGTACACGCTAAACTAATTTAATTTATTTTGTTTTTGATTGAAATGGTGACTGTATCTTTTATTTGATTTAATTGTATATTTTCATTTGTGATAAAAAAAATTTGCATGCCTAAATTGGTAGGACACAATGAACTGCGCATTCACTAACATCTGAAATATAATATGTAAGTACTGTGTTCAGCAATAAAGATTTGATTTGATTTGATTTGACTTAATCAGCAACGATTTACATTCTTGAAATGGTTTAGTATGTATACCTATTTGTTTATTTATTTTATTATATATGAAAGACGAGCGTTTGTCGTACTGAATATTTGCAAATTCTGTTTTTTTAAATGGGTGGAAGCAAGTTTCCTTCTTCTAGGTAATGCAATAGGATCTAAGGGTAGGGTTTTATATTTTTAAGAAGTATAACTTGCTTGTATTTTGTGAACTTATTTCTGCGTTCATTGGTAGCGTCGAACAAAATAAACCTAGTTTATAGGTTATTTTCGATTTTATAAAATAGTTTGTTTACAAAACTAAGTGTCGTAGAAGTTAATATGATAAGTGTAGTCTATAAAAAACAAAGTTTGATTTTGATGCATCATGGTACGGGGTTCCATACATCCATGAGCATTGTCCTTTTCAATGAATGTTTCAGTGTGACAGTAAAACATTATTATTAACCTACCATTAGGTGGTTGTGCGATCGGCGCACTCTCTCCGGGCGGCACGTCATCATTGTCCGTGGGGCTATCAGCGTCCTTATTATCCTTTGAACCTGACAAAACAATAATGGATTATAGATAGAAACATAACATAACATCACGCCTCTAATCCCCGAAGGGCTAGGCAGAGGTGTACCTATAGTACACCCACATTGCGCCAGTTATGTTTCATAGAAAACTTTTTTACAAAAAAAATACAACCGACTTCCAAAAACAACACTACAAAGTGAAAAATAACTTTAATTTCGGAAGTCGGTGTCTAGTTAAATGTATTTTCGTTTTTTGCCACCGACTTCCGAAATTAAAGTTATTTTTCACTTTGTAGTGTTGTTTTTGAAAGTCGGTTGTATTTTTTTGTAAAAAAGTTTTTATTTTTCACTTTTTAGTTGTGGTACCTACCCCACACAAATTCTAATACCACTATCTGCAAAACAAACTAGAACATCATCCATATAAAAGTGGGGAAAAAATACGTATTATTGAAGCTAACTCAAAAACTACCAAAGCAAAGTTAATCAATTTTATATGGGACCAACTGTGATGTATACCCTATCGAATAAAACAAAAAAAATCCAAATCGGTCCAGCCACCTTCGAGTAATCGGGGAACATACATAGGTTCCGACGAATTGAGAACCTCCTCCTTTTTGAAGTCGGTTAAAAAGTGGGGAAAAAATACGTATTATTAGACGAAACTACGAACTAGACGAAAAAATGCAATACTTCATCATGGACGCTGTTTTTTCTTTACATTTTTCTTTAAAATCAATCGATTAAAACTTCTTCATAAATAAAGTCGATTGTTATAAAATCAAATCGAATTCGAATCGGTAACGCATTAGGCCATCAGTAATTGATTCTCGAGCTGTCAAAGTAAATAAATGATGGGAAAGATTATACCTACACTGTTTACGCTGTAGCAAGGTGCGGATGACAGATGTCAGTATCGCATGACTAGGACTGCGACATTATGCAATTCAATTTTGTCGATAACAATTATCACAGCCGAAATTCGTTCTCTTTATTATAATTTTAAAAATGTCTTTGATACTTATTATTATGAAATTTATTTTAAAATACGTATTTGATACAAAACATTAAAAAAATCACATTCAAAGCACTACCGATTTTATAAAAAAAGATGTTTTTTTTTTCGTGGTAACAATTTTGCCATGTGGCGCGATACATCGGCGGCCATTTTGGAAATGATGAATCCAGTGATGATTCACTATTTTGGCAGGGTAAATTTATTTAATGTATTATCCACTTGCGAGTCCGCTGTTAGAAAGTTTTTTTTTTCGTTAATTCATTAATCAATCTTAATAGGTTATATTAGGTCTTTACCTATGAAATTGCCGTTCTGCAGTACTGGCCATTTCAAATCAAAATAATTTTTGTTTGGCTAAGAATTCTAATTTCAAATGAATTTTATTTTAAAAACATGGATTTTTTTTTCCAAAAGTAGTCATTTGTTTATTGATTAGTGTTACATTTTCATCGCATTTCAATCTTTTTCGTCATCATGGATACGTTAAAAATTCGAGTAATTATGGAATATGAGTACCGTCGTGGCAGCAACGCGGCACAAGCGGCACGCAACATCAACGACGTTTACGGAGCTAACACTACAAACCAACGCACCACTTGTTATTGGTTTGCTCGCTTCCGTTCTGGAAATTTCGACCTGAAAAATGAACCTCGCGGTCGTCCGAAGACTTTGGTCGACAATGACGAATTAAAGGCGATTGTGGAAGCTGATGATACACAATCTACGGCTGAATTAGCAGCAGCTTTCGACGTTAGCGTCAAAACAATATTGGTCCATTTGCGTCAAATTGGCAAGGTAAAAAAGCTTGACAAATGGGTGCCCCACGAACTCAATGATCGCCAGCGCGAAGTACGCGTCGAGACGTGCCTTGCACTGCTCAACAGACACACAAATGAAGGAATTTTGAATCGCATTGTTACCTGCGATGAAAAATGGATTCTGTTTGATAACCGCAAGCGCTCAGCAAGTTGGTTGGATCCTGGTTCAGCACCTAAACAATGCCCTAAACGAAAATTTACCCCTAGAAAAGTGATGGTCACTGTTTGGTGGTCTAGCGCCGGTGTGATTCATCACAGCTTCTTACCAAACGGGGTGAGCATTACTTCAGATGTGTACTGTGAAGAACTGAACACAATGATGGAGAAGCTGGCACATCTCCAACCAGCATTGGTCAATCGCTCGTCTCCGCTGCTCCTGCACGACAACGCGCGACCTCATACTGCACAGCCGACGGTCTCCAAGTTGCAAGAACTGGGGTTGGAAGCTCTCCGTCATCCGCCCTACTCACCAGACCTTGCGCCTACAGACTACTACTTTTTCCAGAATTTGGATAACCTCTTGGCGGGAAAAAAATTCAATACCCGAGAGGCAGTACAAAATACCTTTGAAGAATTTGTTGCCTCCCGTCCAGCTGATTTCTTTAAGAAGGGCATCAATAAACTGCCACTGCGTTGGCAAAGATGCATTGATTGCATGGGTGATTACTTCGATTAATACAAATAAAAAATGCATGAAAAAAATTCGTTTAAATTTTTCATACAAAACGGCAATTTCATAGGTAAAGACCTATTATATATTTTTTTAAACTTTGTTTTTATAAAATCAGCGCAGCAACCACATGCGTCGGGATTTATGCGTATTTTACGACTATAATATTTAGGGTGCAGCTAAAATATTCAATCATGATTGTAAATATGGAAATATAGCTATATGTATGTACTGTGTACAGCAATAAAGATTTGAATTTGAATTTGCAAACATTCAAAAGTGAAAAGGAATGGTTTATGTAAGGTTATCCGCACCATGCTACAGCGCAACCAGTATAAACCAACTATGGCAAGCCACAGCCAATTAAATCACACCGTATAATGGGATTTTATTTCAAAAACTTACCTCCCCCCTCCTTCACCCACGGAGGTGGCTGTGTCATGAACGGTGGAACATTCCCAGTGGGGGGCGCGTTGTGGACCCCGGGGGGCATCACGTTGGACATGACGCCGTTCGGCATCATGCCAATAGGGCCGGACATCGGCCCGCCCATCGGCCCGTTCATTGGCACGTTCTGAGGCATTGGACCACCTATGATAAAACACATGATAATATTGAACTGATGACATTATTGATGTTGCTGGGGAAACTGGATGAAGACTGCCAAATGCCATGGGATGGAAGAGGCTTTTACCCAAAACCGGTTCCGTACCACTGTACAATATTTAACAAAAATCAATCTGCCTAGCCTTTTCCCAACTATGTTGGGGTCGGCTTCCAGTCTAACCGGATGCGTCTGTATACCAGTATTTTACATGGAGCGACTGCCTATCTGACCTCCACAACCCGGTATCTGGGTAATACGATAACCCTTGGTAAGACTGGTTGTCAGACTTTCGGGCTTCTGACGACCCGTAACGACTGTCAAAGATCCACGAATGATAGCCGGGACCAACGGCTTAACGTGCTTTCCGAGGCACGGAGGAGTCTCGTATGTAAAGATGGTCACCCATCCAATATTTAACACTACATATTTAAAAAAAAAATACTTCCATTTAAAAAAACACGTTTCTTGTGTTTTATTTTTATTACTTTTTGTTATAGTGGCAATAGAAATACACAATCTGTGAAAATTTCAACTGTCTACCTATTACGAATCATGACATACAGCCCGCTGACAGACGGACAGCAGAGGCTTAGTACTAGGGTTTAGCACCCTTCAGGTACGGAACCCACCCGGATCATTATGAACAACTTTTAATAAGGGACCAAACCTGACATCGCAAAAAAAAAACACCTGTTCCCTACATTTTGACGAGTTATGCAAACATAAATGTAGGGAATAGCCGATTTTCTTTTCGCGATGTCAAGTTTGGTCCCAAAGAAAAATTAGTCATAATGATGAGTACAATAACCTTGTCCAAGGGGATGGCGAAGTAGACCGAGACATAACGCACCGGATCAATTCAGGATGGATGAAATGGCACAGGTTACAGGAACAACTTGCGACCCACGGATGCCTCTCAAGTTGAAGTGGAAAATTTACAAGTCCGTGATAAGGCCTGTCGTACTTTATGGATCGGAATTGTTGAGATGGATGTGTGGAGTGACGAGAATGGATAAAGTGAGAAATGAGTATATAAGAGGAAGTTTGAAAGTGGCGCCAGTGACAGAAAAGTTGAAAGGAAATCGTTTGTCTTGGTATGGGCATGTAATGAGGAGAGACGAAACGCATGTAACTAAAAGAGTGATGAATATACATGTTGATGGATGGAGAGGCAGAGAAAGGCCGAAGAAAAGATGGATGGATTGTGTCAGGAATGATATGAAAGAGAAGGGAGTGAATGATAGCGTGACGGTTGACAGGGGAAAATGGAAGAAGAAAACGTGTTGCGCCGACCCCAAGTAATATGGGATAAGGGCAGGAAGTTGATGATGAGTACAAACCCCTTAATACTGGGTGTAATTTTAATCACCGTTATCCTCATAACGGTGATTAAAATTACACCCAGTATTAATTTAGATATTGTGGTGTCTTACGACTTCCACGCGAACAAAGTCGCGGACAAAAATAAGTCTCTAATTGGGATAAGATAAGGGAACCGGATAGTGACGTTGTATGAACATAAATATGTAACAAATTACTATTGCCGGCTCGAGTCGTGAGCACAAATTTCACCTTGTAACTGCCCCCGTCAGCATGATCTTGTATTCTGTTTCTATCTGTATATAAATACTTGATAATATAGGGTGTAAGTGTGGCAACCTTTCAAGGGGTCATTATACTCATCATTATGAACAACTTTTACTACGGGACCAAACCTGAAATCGCGAAAAAAAAAATCAGCTGTTCCCTACATTTTGACGAATTATGCGAACATAAATGTACCGAACAGCAGTTTTTTTTTTGCGCGATTTCAGGTTTAGTCCCACAGTAAAAGTTGTTCATAAAGATGAGGAGTACAATGACCCCTTAAAAGGTTGTCACTGTTTACACTAACACCCTGTATATTGATTTCATTGCTCCCGCGTGCAACCTGCCGTGATAGGAAATAAGATTCGTCAGGTTTAAGAGTTAAGTTTGTGCTCACGACTCGTGCCGGCAACTGTACTGTACCTGATGAAACCAAGGCTTCCATATCGGACTGTGATATGACCTTGCAGGTTGGTGACTCCTGGGGTCTGGTCCAGGTGGTCTCCCTCGTCCTGGAGTGGTAGTAGTACGGCTTGCCTTCGTCTGACTTGGTCTCTACCCAGAGTTCTGGCGCCGGCTGGTAAAATGACACATGGATTACTATTTTTGAATATCCTGAAGAATAAAATATTTTTGAAATATATCGTAGCTTTTATTGCGACTTAAATATCGTTTCTTTTTATTTATCGGGTGTCAGATAACCAGGGCATTATTATACTGAACTCTCAGAGCACTCACGACCCGCTGCGTGCAGTTGGCCCGCAGGCTGCAGGTATAAAAAGATTGGCAGAATGCCCTACTAAACAATGTTGTTTTAACTGCCTTTGAACACCTGGCAAACCTGCAAGCCAGCATATTACAGCGAATCGCGAGTCCTCTGCGTTCCCGTTCCACGTCTAGGTCATCAGTCAGGTTCTCATTCAAAACATGTCCTAAGTACACAAACTGAGAAACTCTTCTTAGCTCAACCCCACCTAATGTCACGGGCGGTACATATGAAGGATTCATTTGCCCCGCCCGAAAAATCAGCAACTCGCTTTTTTTGACGTTATACGTCAATCTATGTGTTTGAGCATATGCCTCACTCACACCTAAGAGCCTACGCAGGGCACTTATCGATGGGCTCAACAACACCATGTCAGCGGCGTATTTAATGTTGTTGACTACATAGCTCACGAACCAGCTCCCTTACATATATATTAAATAACGAAGGGGAGCTCAGACCCCCCTGCCTAACACCACACTTTAAATTATAAGAATCCGACAGGCAACTTCCCCATCTTACAAAATTAGTCTGGTGCCTGTACCAGTACTCAAAAATACCTGTTATACCCTCCAGCAAACTATTTTCTCTTAATTTGGCCCACAGCTTGTTATAATTGACCAGATCAAAT
Organism: Cosmia pyralina; assembly: GCA_946251885.1. Lineage (NCBI taxonomy): Eukaryota > Metazoa > Arthropoda > Insecta > Lepidoptera > Noctuidae > Cosmia > Cosmia pyralina. Next base: position 16,582,813 of record OX276368.1, on the reverse strand, counting down.
GCCTTTGAGAGGTCCAAAAAGGCGGCATAAACTGAGGTTTTACGGTCAGTATAATACTTGACGGTGTGCTTAAGAACCAATATTGCACTCTCAGTCGAGAGACCCGCCCTAAAACCAAATTGAGCATCTTCGAGTGTCACACTAGTGTAATGCAGATGCCCAAATGAATGAATGAATGAAATGCACCGACCCCAGCGTGGTTTGACCAGACTCGGATTACTCGAATGAACCCAAAGATTCACACTAGCCCCTGTAGCCTCATGTTACATGGTGCAACAGAGTCCATTACATATCAAGGAGTAGACCGGGGGCTTCAATCAATATTGAAGTGGGGTTGCCATAATAGTAGGGAAGACGTGCCTTTAGGATATGGAAGGATTAGAGCCGTACCGGATATGCATCCTAGTGGTATTGCAGATGCACAAAGGTAGATGCATAAGTAATTAAATTGTTTAACTTGAAACATTTTGTTAATTTGTTTTTTGTAATAGGGTAGGTAAAGATGTCTCTATCAGAGGTCTTTGACTAAGGATGTTGTCGTAATAAACTGGCTTTCAACTTTGTGAAAACTATAATTCTGATGATGTTTAATAATGAGTGCCCTTTCAAATTATAGTGGTTTACTAATACTGCAAGTCTAAATGGCAATCATCAACTATAGTAGAGAGATTAAAATTCAATATTTCAAATTTTGTCAATTTTATAGAGCAATTATACACAAAAACAGAAAAACGCACTTACCATATTAGGCGGTGGCATACCAGGAGGGCCTCCGAACGGCGGTGGCTGTCCCATCATATTAGGGGGAGGGCCCATAGGTCCACCCGGGGGCATCATGCCAGGCGGAGGCCCAAACGGTGGAGGCCCGCCCATCATGCCAGGTGGAGGCCCGCCCATCATTCCCGGGGGCGGAGGACCCATCGGGCCCCAGTTATTGTCAAAGTTGGGTCCGTTGTTCGGACCAAAGCCGCGTGGGCCGCCGCGACCGCGGAAGAAGCCTCGACCTCTCATCGGGGGACCACCTGGACCGTAGCCGCGACCTCTGAACCTCATAGGAGGCCCATTCATCCAGCCCGGCGGGGGCCCGCGGCCTCTACTTCTGTTCGGAATTTTATTTGTGTTAGATTTATTGTGAGCTCAGCAGTAAATTACAAAAAATAAGATAAAATTATAGTTTTTAATTCACTGTAACTTATATCTTAATTTTTAATGATTGAATTACATGTTTACATTATTTTAAACAATGAAAGATCTATAGTAAGTTAAATAGCTGCAATCTTGACATTTTATGTAAATTATGGAGTTAAAAATGACTTGCATATTAGGCTCTTACTAAGGTGTAGGGGCCTAGGGGGGTAAAAATGAAAACCTAGTCTTGTCCATGTTGCAAGCATGTCTATTGAAATAAAATTCAGGTGCTGTAAACTAATTAAACCTAAAATGAGATTTGACAGCAAATAACTCATCATCATCATCTGCCTGGCCTTTTTCCAATTATGTTGGTGACAGCTTCCAGTCTAACCGGATGCATCTGAATACCAGTATTTTAAAAATATGTTTATTTATCTCCACAAATGACATTCCTATATTTCCTAATATACTATAGACATTAAGTTGACAGATATTTAGACAATTTGTAATTTGTGGAAGATCTGGAGTCTAAACTAAGCCTAGGCCTGTATTTAGAACTCCAGGATCCCCCATTATATTTCACAGTAAAGGTTGTCAACGTGGTACAATTGCAAGTGATTAATGGTTAATTGGTTGCTGATTTTATATGGACCAACAGCCTATTTGACCTCCACAACCCAGTTACTCTTTGACAAATAATTGATTAGTCTTAATCAGGCATTCAAAATGAAGGGCTAACTTCGTTAATTCTACTCTCAAAACGGTGAAGGGAAAACATCACGAGGAAACCGGCATGTCCTAGAACCAAAAATTCGAAGACATGTGACATCCACCAACCCGCACTGGGCCCGCGTAGTGGATTACAGCCCACTCCCTCTCACAGAGAGGGGGCCTGTGTCCCAGCAGTGCGAACATTATAGGCTGATAATATCAGCCCTAAGCAATTAAAAAGACTTTACATAATCATTAGGGTTAGCCAGGATTGATTTAGTTTATTATTTTGACTTTTAAATTTGTTTGTAACGATAATTACTTTGCATACTATTGTATAGAATCAAGTTCTTCTAACTGAACAGACAGCCGTGCTGCTGGACAGTTTGTAGTGCCACTTGTTACAGAACAGAACATTAAAGGCTAATTACTTACAACATACATAACACCATGCCGTTTCCCCGAAGGGTTGGGCAGAGGTGTACCTTCAGTATATCCACATTTTATCAGTTACGTTTAAGTTCATGGCAGACCTACTGTCGTCAACCAGGCTGCTATTGAAAAATCATAATAAAAAACCCAATAACACTTTGCCTCACGTGGGAATCGAACCCAGGACCTCAAGATCAGCAGTTGCGCTTGCAACCACTAGACCAACAAGGCTTAATTACTTATACTTTTGCAAAACAGAATCTGGGCCGTAGAAATTGTATTTTTAGGGGTTTTCTCTTCTATGAGTAAAGTCCGACTACGCACAGCCTAAACCAGTGAAGATAGAAACTAGAAATCAACAAGATATTATGGTCATTAGAGTGATGTTAATAATGTTGCGGGCAACAGTTTAGGGATGTATTATTGACAAAATGGACGTCTTTACACCTTACAGTTGCTTTTTTATAATGTTACCGGCCAAACCAGCCCCTTGCTTAACACACTATCGATTGGAATCTGAATCATTTTGAAACAAATTACTAATCCATTGTTCGAAAAATTTGTCTTCTCAACACCTAGTAATGCAATTAATGTTGTTGAACTGTCAAAATTAAACCGATTACAATTGATAGTGTGTTACGCAATTAGGGTACCAGTTTCAGGCCAAACCGGTTTAACCTACTTATTTTACACGTGACATATCACAGTCAACTAGCATAATTAGCCGTTTAGTTAACAGCCTAGCCTTTGGAAGTAGCGCTCGCTCGGCTTGCGCTTTCGGTCAGACTTTGAAATCAGGTTTGGCTGTCAACATATACACCGAGTCATCCTGCCCCTAAGGCCCTTTGTTTGTCCTACATTTGCAGCTTGCAAGGAAAATTGTTTCGAAATTGGAAAGACCTGGTGTTTGATGGTACATGCAGTCAGACAAAAAAAGCTAAACTAAAGCAGTGCACACACAATTATTGCCAAAAGAGGTGTACAGAGGGTCGGTGTGATTATACATAAATAAATAAATCAGTGTATTGTCCCACTGCAGGGCAAAGGCCTCTATTCCCTATAGGCACCAAGTCTTCCCACCAACTATGCCTGGGTCTGCCGAGATGCCAAGTACTTGCTACACTAATACTTGCCACACTAATACTTGCCATAAGTGCGCTACTAATTCAGATATTGTATTATTAAATATTAACAATTGTCTATATTTTCCTGGACAGGTAATGGTGCCATTTGCACAAGCTATCAATAAAATGTCTAATTTATTCAAATCATATCAACAATGCAAGCAACACAAAATATACAACTCGGAAATAATTGCAGGAAAATCAAAATCATTCTGTTTCCGATCAAATATACATGTAACAGTTATGACATGCAAGGGCAGGGCGGCAATGCATTGTTTTATAAACGCTAAAATATTAACATTCTTGGATTTCGGAGACTGACAGTAAAAAATCTATGTGAAGAGGTTATAATACAGAAAACGTTTCTAAGATCTACAAATATTTATTCATTTTGACCCCGCCGGGGTCGCTACGCATAAATTAACGTAATTTACGCCAGCAGACTAACTAAAGCAACAGATTTTACATGTAAGCAACCCAAGGCCTTAGTGTATAAAACATTGATTTACACATACAGAATGCTCTACAACCTTAGCGAACCCACTGACCAAACGCTTCCAATGGCCGCAAATCACCGCATATGGTTATTTAGATCACAAATTACATTATGATACTCAGAAAATGCAGCCAATTGCGAGATTTTTGATATGGAACATGTAATTTTTATACGAAGCATAGACTACCTGAAGTTCCCACGGCCCCGACCTCCTCGGAAGCTGTTTCCACCTTCGTCGTCTTCGTAATTCTCGTCGAACCCTAAAGGTATTCCATCTCCGAAATCTTTGGTACTGTCCACCAAATTTTCACTCACTTCACTATTACGATTACCCACATCAGTTACCGCTGAGTCCTGAGAGTCAATGTATTCCTCTTCCATTTTACGTATTATCACTACTAAATCAACAAAAACTTAAGTCCTCATGCTAAATCAGTTAATTTTGTTGAAATGGAGACACATTTCATTTGTGGAAATCAACAATGTCGACCTAAGATGGCGGCCGGCGGCTTGCTTTGCTTGCCTTGCCTACTAGTGCTTGACGCAACTGTAGTGTAGTTGTGTATTTGTTGAGTCGATATTATCGATTGTGTCTTTAGCTAGCGATATTTTTAGAATTCATGCACTGCGTTGGATTAAGTGGGATTGCAGCATGATTGCAGAATGATTTCAGTCTTTGGTTGTAGATCTACAAATATTTTGTCAAAAATGTTCTAGACGATTATAGGGAAGAACTATTTGCAATAATTATGTTTTTGACGATACGGCATTTGAACCTCAATGCGATACGCCTCGAGATTTTTTGGCCTCTTCGAGTCCAATTGTGGACTATCTATCCAAAAGTTATTTTTAATTAGTGATTTGTGTGAGTAAAAATCAAAATGCGTCCGTTATTTGATAGGGTTGCGTACTGCTGCACGGGCAAAACGTGGCCATCCACGCCATCCATCCACTTTTGGCGCCAACTTATTAGTCAGGGCAATAATCTAAGTTATCGACGCTACCTCGCGGTTTCACCCGCGTAGACCGGGATAAAAAGGACCCTATGCGTGTTAATCCAGGGTATAAGCTATCTCCAAATCGGTCCAGCCGTTTGAGCGTGAAGAAGTAACAAACATAAACACACAGACACTCACAAACTTACACCTATATAATATTAGTGTGATGTGATATGAATTTACTTAATACCTTTAGAATCATCAGTACATCTCTGTTCCAAAATTCCAAAATGTCATGTTTTTTGAAATCAAATTTAGAGACAACAAATCTAACTTATTGTTGTTGTGATTAAGGTTCACCTTCGGTTGTTAGACTTCTTAGAAAAAAAAACACAGACGTCTTCACTGTATGATCGTTTATTTTGCACTGAACATACCGCCCTCCAAAAACAACAGTTTTTTACTAATTTATTAAATAACAGTAGTTAGACTAAGATTTATCTAACTTGTTGAAACAATAAAAATGGAAATACATCGCAAAACAACTTACACCAATTACTTAATGAGCCTATGAAACCACTAGGTGGCTATCATTATGTATAGTCGATACCCGTTACATTGCTTCGTTTATAAAAACATCTGCGCTTAACTCGTTTAATCTACCTACTATTATATTAAACATATTATTAGTTGTAAGAAGATTGCGCAAAGTATACAAACACATAACAATAATAGTACAATAGTATAGGCATACCTTACATTCACAAAGAAAATTACGCGTCGTTTTAGATTGCGTATAATCACCGGGTACCTATCAATAAGCTTTATCAGATACCTCCTACCTACGACAAACTAGAAAATAATAACATCTCGTATTCATTTAGGTAATAGCTAAGTGGACTGTATGATAAAATATTAGACGTTTTATCGTCTTATAGGAAGTAACAAGTAAAATGAACATAAATACTAAAGGGTTAGGGTTCAATTTCATTAATTTAATACAAAAATTAACGACAACCATGATTATTATCTTATACCTACACAAGTGCTTTAACACAAGTAAATTAACATGAACTTAGAAAATACACATGTTCAACATTTATTTTAGCATAACTCATTTACGGTGATTAGAATGTAGTGCCTTTTCGAGATATAGGTAATGTATCAAAGTAAATACTGCAGATCTACCTATTATACCACACAATTTAAAACAAACATGACATTAGCTGACCACCACGCTAACTATTTAGTTACCCTCTGATGCCTTGGGCATGGGCAGTAATATTAACTTAGATAACGGTCTCTTATGAATGTTATCTCCTTTGCATTGTACTGATACCACTCGAACTAGTTGATCTGTAGTGCTAAAACTCTCTTCATTCTGGACATGGATGAAAACCTTTCCCAAACAGGTTTTTCTTCTAATGTAACATATGATTTCTTGATCTCTAAATCTGTTTGAGGAATAGAACTTTTTGTAAAATCTATTTGTTTATTTTTCAGCCACTTGGGTCCAATCCACCACATATCATTATTTGCCAATTCACTCGGCGCTACACCTCTTGACGCAAGATCAGCGGGGTTGTCGGCTGATTGAACATGGTTCCATCTATCATTGTCCATTAATTGAATTATATCAGACACCCGGTTGCCGACAAACACTTGCCATCGACTTGGTTGAGCCTGTAACCAGGACAGAACCACCATGGAATCGGTCCAGGCATACACTTGTTGCATACTTATATCCCATAAGCTAGATACCTCGTGCAATAGCTTCGCCAACAACACCGCAGCGCAAAGCTCTAATCTTGGAATTGTCAGTTGTTTCAGTGGCGCAACCTTGGTCTTAGATGCTACTATTGTGACATGAACAACATCATTTTCATCTAATACCTTTATATAAACTACTGCTGCATATGCAACCGAAGAGGCATCTGCAAACCCGTGTAACTGAACTTCTTTACAGTGCGATGTCCTTTTTATCCAGCGTGGGATTTCAATGGTGTGTAACTCTTTAAGTTCCTCTCTGTAGTTAAGCCATTCGGCTACTAGATCTGAGGGCAATTCATCATCCCAGCCGAGATTGCTAAGCCACAATCTCTGTATCATAATCTTGGCTGTGATAACTACTGGCGAGAGCCAACCAAACGGGTCAAAGAGACTCGCCACATCAGATAATATTATCCTTTTTGTTACAGGAATCCTGGTTTCCTGTAGATTAACTGTAACTTGGAACGTGTCATTTTTCCTGTCCCAGGTTTCTATTTTGTTCACAGATTCCGGAGTTTCCTCGTCTCCCTGTAAAAACGTCAAGACTTCATCAGAGTTACTGGACCACTTCTGCATTTGAAAACCGCCTGCCTTCAATAGATTGTTTACTTCCCCACAAACTTGTTTTATTTCAGATAGATCTTCATGTCCAGTCATCAGATCGTCCATGTAATACGAACTCTTAACGACAGCAGCTCCTTTAGGGTATCTTTCCACTTCATCATCAGCTAGTTGGTTCAATGATCGTACCGCAAGATAAGGTGCCGCTGCTGTCCCAAACGTTACGGTAAGTAGTTGATAACTTTCTATGTTTTCACACGTATTATCTCGCCATAAGATGCGTTGTAAATCTGTGTGTTTGTTTGTCATTCTTACTTGACGATACATTTTTCTAATATCGCCGACAACACAGATTTTGTGAGACCTCCAGCGCATGATAAGAACACGAAGATCAGGTTGTAGCGTAGGGCCGACCATCATGGTGTCGTTTAAGGATTGCCCATTCGATCCCTTGGCTGAAGCATCGAAAACAACTCTTAACTTTGTTGTATCCTTATCCTCCCTTATGACAGCATGATGTGCTAAGTAAATTGCTTCACTTCTATCCTCTATTTCAACCTTCTTCATATGACCCATCTTCAAGTACTCTTGTATGACCTTCTTGTATTCTGATCTCAAATCTTCATGTTTTGCAAATTTCCTTTCCAGTTGTTTAAATCTTATTGTAGCTTGTTGTTTAGTCTCACCGCACGCCTTCACGGTCTCTACAATACTTTGTTTCAAAGGTAAGTGTACTACATATCTTCCTGATGCATCTCTTGTTGTTGTCTTTATGTAGTGTTCTTCACATTTTTCTTCTTCCTTTGTCCATGCTTTCTTGGTTGTGTAGTCATCTGTTTCTATTTCCCAGAATTTTCTCAAAAGGTTGTTGTCTTCTTCTACGAGCCTGGTAACATGTAAACTAATAATGTTTTGTGCACAAGTAGGATTTGAGTACATATCCCCTGACAATATCCAACCTAGGTGTGTATGCTGAGCAATTATACAGCCCGGTCCTCTTAACAAACCAGATGATATTATTGTGCCAAAAACATCAGCTCCGAGAAGGATATCAATTCTACCCGGAACATTAAAAGTAGGATCAGCCAATTTCATATTTTTAAGTTGAGGCCAGTCATAACCTCTCATTTGTCTAGACGGTAGCCTACAAGTCAATGACTTTAATACATACGCCTTAACATCAATAAAAAAATTACTTTCATACCTCGACTTAATATGTAAGCCTACTGAATGATTAATACAAAGTTTGTTACCTCCACCAACACCAGAGACCTCACCGCTGATTTGAGTCTTCTTCAGACCCAATAACTCGACTGCTCTCGCCGTCACGAACGAAGCCTCTGAGCCCTGATCAATCAGAGCACGGAAGACGTGTGATTGTCCAGTCCTCGAGGTCACGTCTATCAATGCTGTTGCCAACAAGATGTGTTGACCAGGTTGTTCTCCTCTTGACACATGTGCTGTTACCTTGCTAACCTCTTGCTTATTTGTTGTAGATTCTTCTTTAGTTGACATTGTGTCATCTGCTTGTTTCGTCGACTCTCGATCGCGATGTAATAAGGAATGATGCCGCCTTTTGCATATTTTACATGTATTTGATTGTCTACATTTAAATACGGAATGATTTGGAATGAGACAGTTAAAACATAAGTTGTTTTTCTTTACGAAACTGTATCTTTCTTCTATCGGTTGCTTTGCGAATTCTTTACAGTTAAAAATATAATGGTCTTCTTTGCAGAAAGGACAGTGCTTCTCTCCACTAGTGGCTGTCGCGTGATGTGTCTTCGGCTTAATTGATTTGTTAACTTTATTTTCAGGTTCGACCATTTCTAACGTACGAAACCGAGTCTCCAAGAAAGACTTCAGCCTTTCAAAACCAGGTAAGTCATCAGAACTATCTTCACTAATAATAAGCTCCCATTGTTTGTGTGTTACAGGATCCAGCTTTGAAACAACCACATAGTTCACAATTGCATCCCACTGCGCTGTCGGTAAGCCAAGGTTTTTCAGAGAATTTATACACTCGACCGACGTATCTAACAAGTTTTTCAAGGAGAAAGCTGACTCTTGAGAAATTGTTTTTTGACCAAAAAACTTTTTAAATATACAATTAGCAATGTACCTTTTGTTATCATACCGTTTTTTCAAAATTGACCACGCATCGGCATAATTTTCACCCGTGATAGCACTGCCGCAGAAGAACTTCTGCGTCTCCTTTCAAGCTACTCTTAAGGTAATGAAGTTTTTGTACATCTTCTAATGACTTATTTTTGTGTATCAATGCAATAAACAGGTCGTGAAACGATCTCCATTCCGTGTAATTTCCCTCGAAAATAGGGATTGAAATTTGTGGCAATTTAATATCACTACTAGAAGCTGTTTGTCTAGTCTCGTCTAATTTCTCCAGTTTATCCGATTTTTTCAAGTCAGACTCAGACATCAACTTGTTTAATGCAGTTTTCATTTCTCCTTTATAAGTAAAATACAACTCTTCAAAATTATCGCATTTATCTTCTGCAAAATACGCGAACTGCTGTCTGTCTTTCTTATAAACATCCGTTACCAATTTCTCGTGAACACTTTTAAATTCCTTCCAATACATTTCCAAAGTATCCATCCTAGTTTGTAAATAACCCTCGGTTATTCTGTCCTTGGGCGTCTTTTTGTAATTCGTATAGGCTTTCTGCACTTTTTCAAACACATCAGCTTGAAGCAACATTCGCTTTTCTATATTCTCCATTCTTTACACTTTATGATTTTCCAATAAAAATGTATAAAGACGCAAACTACGACGAAAACTTTTACTTTATTTTATCACGTAGGTAGACTGAGATTTGTGCATCAAAACGTTTACAGTTCGCGTTAAAACAGCATCTCGTTATTTAAAATCACACTATTTTATAGACCCAACCATCACTTTTGTATTGTTCGTCACAATCCGTTATTCACTTTTATAGTCAAACCTTTACTTGTTTATTAGATAGATCGCATTCGCACGTAGGCTCATAAACTCATAACATAACACTAATGACTTGCACAAAAAACAGCTCAGGAATGCGGCCTATTGTTCTCCGATCGCCGGTCATTCTTATCTATTTTCTTAAAGATCCGGTTCGTTTGGACCATATGTTGTTGTGATTAAGGTTCACCTTCGGTTGTTAGACTTCTTAGAAAAAAAAACACAGACGTCTTCACTGTATGATCGTTTATTTTGCACTGAACACTTATAGAGATGCATTGATGATTTTTAGGGTTATAATTAAATACATACATATTTGTTAAAGTCGCGAATCATATTTTAATTAAGAGACAACCTGACACTGCCCTGCAAATTGCAAAAAACGTAAGAAAATTTGAATTTCGCGGGCTACCAGTGTTGAAAAGACATTCGCGATGGTAGCGATAGATAACTGCAGGGAACTAACTATAGTAAAATTCAAATTCTACTAGTTACCTCAACCAACATTATATTTACGCCAATATTTAGAGAAAGACTGTTCAAAATACATTACTTGTAGGTACCAACAAAAGCATGCGAGGCCCGCAATGGCCGGGTGTACGGAACCGTACATTACTTCAGCGACTTACGCGCCGTGCATTCTACACACACAGCATTTATACCTATTATTCATTCATTCATTCATTTATTTCATTTCATTTAATGTTTAGTATTGTATTGTATATATATTATTTTTTATTATTTATTTATATTTTATATTATATTATATATTATTTTTTTATATTTATTTATTAATGTATGTATAATGTTGTATATGTATATGGTACACCACGGACTACCTACAGAATTGTCTCTCCTTGTCCCCATACTCCATCCAAAGGTTGTCTGTAAAAGATCGCATTGTGTCACTCTATGTAGAATTTCAACATTGTAACATTGTAACCTGTAATTTAAATGGTGTGCATAATAAAACATTACCCTCCTTTTGGGCTTCGTCACAGTCGGCTAAAAAAATTTACCCCACTTCTTGTTATATATACACCACGAGACAGGCCGAGTAGTACGACTGCAGCAGTAGGTCAAGTTACTACAAAATGTCAAATTTTCTCATTCGATTTTGAACTTGACCATCAAAACCTTAAGGTTTAAAATCATTTGGAGAAATTTGACAGTTTGGTATAACCTGATGTTCTGTTATCTGTACATGGTGCCACAGTCACGTCGCGTCGCGTCTCGCGCCCTCGTTTGCTCTCGGGAGCGGGTCGAGACACATGACTAAAAAACTCGGTTTTTTATTCTTGTGGTCGAGAGGCACGTGACGAGCAGAGGCGAATTCGCCCTAAGGCACATTAGGCCCGGGCCTAGGGCGGCCAAGCTGACAAAAAACTGATGTAACAAGAAATAACTGAAAGTACCTAAATACTCGTATACTAAAGACTCGCGCACATTATGGCGGGCCGCACAATAATCTTCCTAAATCACTCGTATAGACAGGGTTACTGGTTATTGACCAATATTCTCTTAAGGGGTCACTGTACTCATCATTATGAACAACTTTTACTATGGAACCAAACCTGAAATCGCGAAAAAAAAACAATAACTCGATTTCGATAAAAGTTGGCAATAAATTCGTTATGCAGTTTATAAGATGGGTGCTCAGAAAGGGGCGGCTGGTACCTATTTTTACTACATGGCCTGGGGCCTGGGGCGGCCAAGACTGCAGATCCGCCTCTGGTGACGAGAGGCACGCGAGGCGACGAGATGAGAGTGTGCAGCCGGCATTAGGTAGGTATAGGCACGCGAGGCGACGAGATGAGAGTCTGCAGCCGGCATTAGGTAGGTATAGGCACGCGAGGCGACGAGATGAGAGTCTGCAGCCGGCATTAGGTAGGTAGGTATAGGCACGCGAGGTGACGAGATGAGTGTGCAGCCGGCATTAGGTAGGTAGGTATAGGCACGCGAGGCGACGAGATGAGAGTGTGCAGCCGGCATTAGGTAGGTATAGGCACGCGAGGCGACGAGATGACAGTGTGCAGCCGGCATTAGGTAGGTAGGTATAGGCACGCGAGGTGACGAGATGAGTGTGCAGCCGGCATTAGATAGGTATAGGCACGCGAGGCGAGGAGATGAGAGTGTGCAGTCGGCATTAGGTAGGTATAGGCACGCGAGGCGATGAGATGAGAGTGTGCAGCCGGCATTATGTAGGTAGGTATAGGCACGCGAGGCGACGAGATAAGAGTGTGCAGCCGGCATTAGGTAGGTATAGGTAAAGCTACTGTAGTTTATCTGGGCAGTGAGTTTTAATTAATTACCTACGGTCGCTCGGTAGATAAATACGCGTCCATCCGTGCGTAACAATAGCCGCGCTCTGAAACTGTTGCCTACTGGTATTCAACGTGCTACTGCAATGGCGACATTAATTCAACACGCGTATACGGTTCCGCGTTTTCTTTTTATAAAAATATTTTGATTAAGCATTATTTATTGATTTAATAGCGTTCCGACTACCGGCCCTGCTTCGCACGGTTTTCACGACTTTATTCATGTATTATACATACAAACCTCCTGGAACAAATTCTCTAAATGGTAATGAAAATCGCATGAAAATCCGTTGCGTAGTTTAGAAGAACAACGCGGCCACACAGACAAACACGAAAAGCGACTTTATTTTATAATAAGTACAGATTTACAATTTTCTAAAATAGCATGGAGCCTTTTCTTTCAATTAATGAATTATTTTATCTTATTAATATAATTTTTATGATTACTGGCGACTAGCCCTACCAGCGTGTTGAAGGAATGTTGCGATTGCGGCAGCACGTTGTATACTGAGATTTCGAAGCGCGCGTTTCGGCCGTTTTCCATGGAGATGTAATACTGCTTACTTTATTATACTGTGGTACAGGTGTACAGCCAGCCACGAACTGGCTTGTTGACTAGGTACCATAGATATAAGATTTATGTTTATAAAGTAGGTACAGTAGTATGGATAAATAGACAAAGATTAAGGCATTCTTTTATGTATAGATTTTTTATTTTCTTAGGATCATTTCTGTATAATAAAGTAAACGCAATTTTGTCTATGTCTGCATTAAACACGGTAATTGCAAAAATGTAATTAAAACTTGGATACAAAATTTGTCTTAGATGACACAGAAAAGTTACTGGTTGTTTTAAGTTAATTATTATTTTTAGTTTGTCCTTCCATTAGTCTGTTAAGTTATTCACTATTTATGTATTATCAATTTATCATCAATCTTAGGAATATTTATGTAAACTAATTTGCACTTATGATACCTGAGACACAGGTTGATCCCATTATTACCTACCACTTTAGTTTAAGGCTTAACATTGTAAATGTGCATTATTTAAATAAATAAATAAATAGTAAAAAAAAAATAAAAAAAATATAAATAAATAGTATTAAAAAAAACCACTAAAAATTAAAAAAAAAATTAAGTCCTATATGACTCGATCAGAGATGCTCACATCCAATTGTCATGATTTCCAAATAATAATAAGTTTTGTATAAGTAAAATACTAAATAAAAAGTTGAAAGTTGACTCAAATGATTTTGTATCTGTGTATTCGTGAAGTTAAAAAGTATCTCATTTGACAGTTGCCGCCAAAAGTACTTACTGGTTTTTTTTAGCAGAATGTAGGTACCGGTACCTAATGAAAACATGATATTTGGAGCGTCGCCGTCGCGTCGCCTAGTTGCTAAGTTAATTGGCTTCGAGCCTCGGATCCTAAAGGTTGTCTAGAAATCTAGTCTATACTGATATTTATTGAGTGTCTAGTTAAATAGTTTGTTAAATATGGCTAGCTTATACCAAGTGTGTATGTGTGCAAGTAGATAAAATACAGAATTAATGCAATGAAAAAGGTTTATCATTTCAATCTCAAGATAGTTGGTGCCGGCTGTCATTCATTCACTGACTTAAGGTACTTATGCTTAGAGAGGGACCAATTAAAAAATTTTTATTTTTTTATTTTATAGGTACTATCATTCTGTGGCGCATGTTCGAGCATGCTTGCATTTCCACTGGAAATGGCAGCAATTTGCTGCTTTGTCTGCGCTGACACTAAGCCTAGCCATACACAGTCAGGATGGAGTGCTTCAGGCTGTGACTGCATAGTGAACTACAGTCTTCTATATGTACCTACTGACCGCTCGAGCTGTCGACTGCTCTCGAGCAGTTACACCCTCCGCCCGTGCTCCTCATTCCATGTCGCGTGCGCCTACTGCCCGCTCACTTTTGCAGCAGTGACTCGCTGGCAGCTTCAAGCAGTTGACGCTGACTGCACGAGCGCTGATTTACTGCTCGAACAGCCCGTGTATGTTGACTTACCACATGTCCAGTGTAGGTAGGTTGACTTCATTGTCGGGGTTAGTTGATCAATACAGTAGTAAGTGTACAATTAGATAAGGGATGAGCATGAGCAAGACGATTATTTATTTAGCCTTATTTTCAGGCAACTAAACGACATGCCGATCGGCCGATGGAGTACACGAGTCCTGGCCGGTCTATTTCTGTAAAAACTTACCTTGAAAACGATGGTGAAGTGAGCTGTCATTCCACCCGATGCTAATTATCTCTATAGTTAAATATCCCCGGTTGGCTCTACTCTTTGTGTCAAACAAACAACATATTGTAACATCATATATAAAATTATAAAAAAAATTAATTTCTGACAAATTCCGATTAGATTTCACTGTCCTAAGGTATGTTTCGAGAGGTACCAATTAGGTACTAAATATCCATGTATGTTTTATATCTAGCTTCTCAGTAGTTTCGGCTACACAGAAATACACCCGCCAAGCTGACGTCAGAATGGCGGGTGTATGAAACTATTGCAATAACTTGCGATCCCACGAGGTACAAATTATCTAACAAGTGGTACAAATTGGTACTAATTAGGTACTAAATTTTGAAATATGTTTCAACCCCTTCTGAGAAATACACCCGCGAACCTGACATTCACCATGTATTATAATTATTTATAATATAATAATAATTTAACCATACAACTTTTTTTTATTCCATCTTATGTCATCATCAATCAACTAAAAGTGAGCTTTTGTTTATTACGCTTTCACGCTGAAACAGCTGAACGGATTTGGAGGAAATTTGGCATATTGGTAGACCATGACCTGAATTAGGACTTATGATACCTTTTTATCACGGTAGCACGTTCTCGTGGGATATTTCCAACCTGCATGGAAGCGACGCCGCAGTCACAAGTTAGTAATATTATAAATGCGAAAGTGAGTTTGTTTGTTTCGCTTTCACGGTAAAACGGCTCAACGGATTTGGATGAAATTTGGCACATTGGTAGACCATAACCTGGAGAAGGACATAGGCATAGTACCTACTATTATTATTCTGTGACATAGGCTACTTTTCATCCTGGATAGCAGACGATGTTGCGGGCAACAGCTAGTATTAAATAAAGTTTAATAGTACTGTCTACATTTTGTTTAATTGTTTGGTGACACTACTATTTTCATAGGATTACTAAAACAATACGTTTTAAGACTTTTACTAAATCGTTAAGTAGAAAAAGAACAGTTTTATTTATTTCATTTAGACGTTATATTTTTTTTTTATCTTTATTGCGTTGTTGTCTGTAATATAGTAAATATCATTACTAATTCTTTACTAAATGTCTGTAATCACAAAATCTTATTTTTATGATATTCTCCGAGATCTGGCTGATGGTATCTGTGAGTTGTCTAACTTAAGAGAGGCATCTATAAAAAGTCATGAGCTGAAGAGGGTCGGGAGAGGCCGCACTGTAGTCGGCTGGAATAAGTATGTTAGAGAGGCGCATAGGGATGCTCGTTCCAAATTCCTGTCATGGAAAATAATGGGCATGCCATCATCTGGCCCTGTATTCGATGATATTATGTTCCAGAGTAGAAAGGTTCTTAAGAGTAAACTAAGATATCATACTCAAAAGGAACAAGTACATATGGATTTGTTAGCTGAACAACATAAGATAAAACACTTTTCCAAGTTCTGGAAACTTACTAACAAACTAGTGTTGATGGGGAGACGGACTCTGGTCAGATTGTAAATGTTTTTAAAGATCATTTCAGGGTTCGGTCTCAAATATCGCCCGGGCTTAGTGTGTCTGGCGCCGGGTCCTGTTGGTCGGAGGCTCCTCTTTGTTTTACTGCTAAGGAAGTCACTAAAGTCATCAAGAGTCTTTGCCAAGGCAAGTGATTGAGCTCAATAAAACAAGTGGACTGTACTTAAATATTGGTATAATACCATTAATTATTATTAACAAAGTTTTACAATGGAACAATAAAATGCCCGTAGTGGCGCGCGTCTGTGAGCCGAGTGGAGTGAAGGGCGCGCAGCGGCCGTCGCGTACCGGGTTCGGTACCCCGACACCCCGCGCTGTCCCCGCAGTCAATCACGCGCCTATGTGATGCGCCGACATATTCCCCGGGTTGAAGGGATTCTTCAATCGTCGACTGGAAGGGGGCAGATGCAGTTGAAGGCACGACGAATGGTGCCCCGCTTCGTCTTCAGTTCGGCCACTCTCGTGACCCCGTCTACGCCGGGATAGGTCTTCGTGACCCGGCCCAGGGACCAGAGCAGAGGTGGCATTGTTTTGTCCTTTATCAGGACCAAGGACCCCGGCTTCACTTCACCTCTGGAATGAAACCACTTGGATTTGGCCTGCAGCAGAGAAGTGTACTCATTATGAAACCGTCGCCAGAAATGCTGCCTGATATGCTGGATTCTCTTCCAGCGATCCAGCCGCGTGATGTTGGCTTCAGTCACCTGAGGATGTAGTACTGATAAGAATGGCCGTCCAATTAGGAAGTAAAAGGGAGAAAGTGCCGAAAAATCGTTAGGGTCTGAAGAAAGAGGAGTAAGTGGGCGTGAGTTAAGAACCGCCTCTATGTGAGTGAGACAGGTAGCCATCTCTTCGAAGGTGAAATGGGTAAGATGCAGTAGTCGTTTTAAATTATGCTTACATGATTTTACAGCAGCTTCAGCTAATGAATTGAAATGTGGGCTGTATGCAGGCGTGAAAATGAATTCGATTCCTTGCTGTGCCATTTCAGATACAACATTTGATGATTGCAAGAACCTATGCATCTCATTTGATGCCCCTACAAAGTTAGTCCCGTTATCGGACGTGATGCTTCGAGGCTTGCCACGACGCGCCACGAAACGATTTAGAGCGGCCATGTAGGCCTCAGTGGTTAGGTCGCTGACGAGCTCCAAATGTACGGCTTTCACTGCCGAGCAAACAAAGATGCACATATAGGATTTTGTAAGTTTGCATCCTCGGCCTTTGCGATTGGCCACCAATACTGGCCCAGCATAGTCAACGTAACTATTTAGAAAAGGAATCTCAAGATTTGTTCTTGAGTTAGGTAGCTGACCCATTATAGGCTGTACGTTCTGAGCCTTATGTCTGAAACATTTAAGACATTTATTCACGACAAATCTAGACAAGTTTCTGCCACCAAGTGGCCAATAAGTTTGTCGTATATTGTGACAATAACAACTGTGGACCAGCATGTACAAGCTTTAAATGTTGCATTTGAAATATAAGTTTTGTAAGTGTATGCTTACTGCATAAAATAATGGGATGTTTCACATTAAAATCGTAGGGGGAGTTATCGAGCCTCCCGCCCACGCGAATGAGGTTATGATTGTCAATGAACGGTGTCAGAGGAAGCAATCTACTTTTACGTGGTAATTTTTGTCCTGACTTTAACAAATTATACTCTTCTGGAAACATTTCAAGTTGTGAATAATGTATAATTAAATTTAATGATTTTTCTAGTTCTGTTGTTGTAAAATTACCATGTAATTTATTTTTATTTTTTACATTGTAAATAAAGCGTTGTACATATGTAACTATATTTTGTATTTTTGTTAGGCTAGAATACTTTACTAATAAATCATGAATGATTGATGAATGAATGGTTGCGTCTGAATGATTACTAATAAATGTATGATTGTCACTATCACTACCAATGAAATGAGTCACTACTTCCGGCAGACTATCTTTCCCGTTATTTGGCATACTGGGCCACTCATTTTCACTATGCTGTAAAAATGTGGGTCCAGACCACCATAGAGGTGTGTCTATGATAACGTCGGCTCTGAGACCACGGGAAACAAGATCCGCCGGGTTGTCCTTCGACGGTACGTAGCTCCAGGTATGACCACAAGTACTTTCCTGTATCTCATTGACTCTGTTTCTGACAAAAGGTTTCAATTGATTTGAAGGAGTGGAGAGCCAACCCAGGACTATGGTCGAGTCGCACCAGAATCTACATTTATGAATGGGCATAGTAAGCGATTCCTGAACCTTAGTACACAGCCTTGCACCTAACAAAGCTCCACAAAGTTCAAGCCTCGGTATCGTCGTTGGTTTGATGGGCGCTACACGATTTCTAGAAACTAGAAGTTGTACGCCTATAGATCCACTGCCATTACAAGACCGAATGTACACACAAGCACCATACGCCCTCTCGGACGCATCGGTAAAGACATGTACTTCATGCGTAATAGAGTCTTCACGCAAAACCCAACGAAGAATTTTTATGTTATTTAATGCTGTTATAGTGCTTTCAAATGTAGACCAAAGGTTTCTTATTTCGTGCGATACTTCGTCATCCCAGTCATACTTATCTAGCCAGAGACGCTGCATAATTAACTTTGCTTCGACGACGCACGGACCTACGAGGCCTAGTGGGTCAAAGATTTGACTGATGATAGAAAGAACATGACGTTTGGTGACTTTAGTAGTGGAGGTGATATTTATAGTATATGTAAGTGTATCAGAGTCACAAACCCAGTTAAGACCTAACGTTTTAGATTGAGATGAGTTTGGACCTTGCTCAGAAAAGTGTAAAGTATTATGTAACTCGTTACTATGAGTAATTTCTTTAAGAATTTGAGGATTATTTGATCGCCATTTACGTAAATTGAATTTTGCAGATGATAGGACGGAATGTACCTTCTTAGAAATGTCAACGGCTTCAGCTATGGTATCCCCTCCACTAAGAAAGTCATCTACGTAGAAGTCACGTCGTATGGCGCATTGGGCACGACTGTCCTCAATGTTATCAGCCAGACTTACAAGACACTTAGTGGCTGAATAGGGTGCAGCAGCGGTACCATAGGTAACCGTATTTAAAGTATACGTCCTAAGAGGTTCTGTAGGTTCAAACCTGAAAATTATTTTTTGAAGAGGTCGTTGGACTGGATTTAACTCGATAGCCCTGTACATTTTTTCTACGTCACCTGAGACCACGTACCTATGCTGACGAAAACGTGTTAAAATAGAAAACAGATCGTCTTGGACTACGGGCCGACCATCTGAATGTCGTTTAGTGACACCCCCGAACTGGTTGAAGCTGATGCGTCGAATACTACGCGTAGTTGTGTAGTGGTGCTTGAACTGCGAATGACTCCATGATGTGGTATGTAATATTTAGTCATGGAGCTTTCTGGTGATGGAGTACAGTCTGAGTCTAACGTCATATGGCCTAGGCGCTCATATTCACTCATGAACTCGTTATATTTTTTATGAAATGATGGATCGCGTTTAAATCGCCGTTCAAGGGAAAGAAAACGAATTCTAGCATTAGTAAAAGAATGACCTAATGTACTAGGATCCCCTCTTAAAGGCATAGTGACGACGAATCCCCCACCATCATTACGAACGGTGGTTTGAGCAAAAGACTGCTCACACATTCTCTCCTCAAGCGAGAGTGAATGTTTTGAAGCGACGTTGTCAAGCTCCCAAAATTGAGTGAGGTCGGGAGTGACATTGGAATGATGGCAAAAATGATTAGCGGAAAAACATGATTGGTGCGAAATACTACCTGAAACTAATCATCCTAATTTGGTCTCGCATAATTTAGGTAGGTTTTTCCCTAAGTCTATCGTTTTGCTACCTAAGACATTCCAGAAAACTTCAGCCCCTACCAGGATATCTATGACCGACGGAACGTTAAAGTTCGGGTCTGCTAGCTGAAGACCTGAAGGAATAGGGACGTGATTGACATGCACGAATGAAGACGGTAGAACCTTAGTAATTTCAGGCAAAATGTGACACTCGATATCTACAGTAAAGGCACAGCATAAAGACTCTATTGAGAGGTGACAAGACTGTGTACTGGTGGATATGTGATTATTAATACCCGTTACCTTGGTGCTCGTACCGCGTCGTAACAAACCCAGCTTCTCCGATAAGTTCTGCGTAACAAAGTTCGCCGTACTGCCGTTGTCCAGCAGTAGGCGCGCAGTGTACTTCTTACCCGTCACGCCAGTTACTTTCACCATAGCTGTGGACAGTAAAACATGCGCAGAAGTAGCAAGCTGCATGGAATTGGCTGAAAGCACAACATTTGAAGAAGGCGAAGCAGAAGGCAGTTCAGAAGGCATGGTAGAAGGCAATGGATTTGAAACATGTTTGGACTCGTTACTTTCCAAATGCAAAAGCGTATTGTGCTTTGTTTTGCAATATTTGCAATGTGAAAATCTACATTTCTTAGAATTATGTCCAAAGCGTAAGCAATTTATACAAACATTAAATTCAGTTGCCTTTTGTATGCGTTTTTCTATTGGCAATTTTCTAAAAGATTCATATTTAAATAATGTATGTGTTTGGGAACAAAGTGGACATTTACTGTTTTTATTAATATTATCTAATTTTTTATTTGTTTGTTTTTGGTTAGAATCTGTTTTATTTGAATGACTATTATTTAAGGCGACAATAGTATTCGTATCTGGAGAGCTATGATTTGACTCCACTGATTCTAACCAGTCCGCTTTCCTGCTTAAAAAAGAACAAAATTGTGTTAAAGTAGGATCATGTTTAAACGTATTATTTTTATGCTCTTCCCAGTCTCGACTTGTTGTTGTATCTAATTTTTTTACCATAAAATAGATAATTATATCATCCCAGTATTGAGTAGGCTTTTTTAATGAAGTTAGTGCCCTAATGTTTTTATTAATAACATCAACAAGGTTTCTGATGGAGACACTTGACTCTTTTGTAATTGGTTCGACATCAAATATAGCCTGAAAATGATTTTTCACTAGAAGTCGGTTGTTATTGTAACGTTCGCACAACAGGTCCCACGTTAGAATATAATGATCGGCTGTAAAGTCAATGTTTTTAATAATTAATGCCGCATTTCCCTGGAGTGAAGCTCGCAGGTAGTGGAACTTATTGATGTCACTTATGTTGATATTGTCGTGAATCAATGACCCAAAGGTATCCCTAAACTCAAGCCAGCATTGGTAGTTCCCATCGAAATGTGGCAAATCTATTTTAGGCAAACGAACAAAAGAATTCCTAAATGAAACATGTGCACCTGAGTTAGCATCTCTGAAGCCCGCCTCCGACGCAGCACCGTTGGCCGAGACACCGAGCAGGCTGCGCGTGAGTGCCACCAGGTTGAAGAACTGGCGGTCAAAGTCCTCACGCTCAGCTAACGAAGGCTCGTCGTCATCGGATAGCACTTCAATCTGTGTCTGTAAGGCATCAAATTCGGTGTGTAAGTTTTCGAATTTATGAAAACGCTCCTCTAAATCTAATCGTTGTAACTCTGATTTTGCGGAACTACTTTTTACGGAATTTAAATAGTTGCTGTAAATTTTAAGCTTCGCTTTTATGGAACTACGTTTCTTTGACAATGTTTTTAAACTATCTGCCATAGTTATGTTGGTAACAAGCAGCTGGACACACTGAGCTAATGTAGATAGATAGATAGGAAGATGATTGAATGATTTTCGGCAATGATAGAAAAGCTGAAATTTTACTAATTGGAACGGACTCACTCAAATGTACAGTAAATACTCCCAAAGAATGACATCAGCTCCCACGATGACGATGCAGGCTGCCTCGGGAACGATTTCTTTTTTCCTTTCCTCGTGGTCGCTTGGTGCTCGCGAGCGGTCAAAGTCCGCACAGGTGAACACGACGACCGACGATACGTTGACGATGTTAATTACGGCGAAACCGGTATTAATTCTTGAGCAATCGATGGACCAATGACTGAGCTCAATAAAACAAGTGGACTGTACTTAAATATTGGTATAATACCATTAATTATAAAGATTAACAAAGTTTTACAATAAAATGCCCGTAGTGGCGCGCGTCTGTGAGCCGAGTGGTGTGAAGGGCGCGCAGCGGCCGTCGCGTACCGGGTTCGGTACCCCGACACCCCGCGCTGTCCCCGCAGTCAATCACGCGCCTATGTGATGAGCCGACAGCAAGTCCCCCGGACATGACGGACTAATGTATTATTGATAATTAATACATTAAAACGAATGTTTAAAATATAATGTTTACAAATTCCATGATTCGTTCTACAATTGTTTTAAGACTTCTACTAAATCCTAGGATTAAAATTTTGCGAATTCCAGTGTGGTCCCTCAGTTCAGACACACAAAGGAGTGCAGTGCAATGCACGCTCGAGTACGGACGTGTTTGCGCTGCTCGAAACTAATATTATTTTCACGTATAACCGCTGCCCGATTTACGTCGCTATGAGTTCACAACCGCTTATAGCCAACGAGGTCTTGGCATTTATCAACCATGCGCCATCGACTACATGGACGAAGTCAGCATCTTGCAGATCTGCAAGTCCAATTTCAAGGAGGAGGAAATCAGCAGTGCCAAGCTGCTACTGTTCCAATCGCTCGGCAAAGTCGAGCAGATGCAGCCCCGCCGGAGGGATGGTGGCATGAAGTGTGTGTAGGACATCATCACATTGATGAAGAGCACCGACCCGGACGACGTGCCTGCTTTTGTGGCGAAGGAGCTACATAAGTTGCCCCCCTGTCACGTTAGATTAGACCACGTCGACGTCACCAGGTTGCTGAAGGACATTACAACTCTCAAGGCGAGCCTGCCCGAGGTACTATGGGCCAAAGTTCCGCATGATCACCTCAATGGCGATAATCGCATGCACGGCTCACGACTCGATCACACAATGTTCGTTTGTTACTAGCTGCGCTCTCACAGGAATATTTTCTTAAGTGAGCATGCTTAAGTTTTGTCCATAGTACAGTCCAAGGGAGGTGTAGAGTAACACCATTGGTGAGCTACATGCCGAAGTGAGTTGTTACGCAATGCTGTGAAGGTAACTAGGTCGCCTGATGCCCCCAACGTGAACACGTCGCGGAGCGGGAATCGCTAGCATCGACAATTTTGAGTCGGCGAGCTCCACTGCGTCACCCGCGCGTTGCAACATGCGCCGCTGCCGTCGCTGAATCGATGCCGGTTGAGGTAGTGACTCATGTAGGTACGTCGACCCCTAAACGTGCCTATGCTGCTATCGTTGCAACGCACAAACCTGTGGCGCAGACCAAGAAGGGGGATAAGAAGAGCTGCTGTGAACCTGCAGATAGGGGTTCGAAACCGCTAGGCCCAGCTACGGGCACGTGTGACAAGGATGGCTTCGTGAAAGTGGAGAGGAAGAAGAGGAAGAAGCCTCCTAGTCGGAACCAGTAGTGCTATTCTGTAAATATCTCACCGTGAAAACATGAGTGAAGTGATCTTAAAGTGAACTGTCAATACTGTCAACCCCTAGCATCAGGTGTGATGACGGCTCACTGCACGCTCACTTCACCTAAGTTATCACGGTGAGATGTTTACAGAATAGTACTATAGTGCGGGACCGCGCTGGCAGGACCCAATATGCTGCGTCCGGCAATACCTACGACGCAGCTTTATATGTCCCGATTACATTACACCACGAAGGTTGAGGAGATTGTGGAGTATGTTCGAGCGAAGACCAGCTGGATCTTAAGGGCCAAGAAGTTGGCGTCGCGCCACAACACGAATTTCACGTCGTTCGTGGTGCGAGTTCCGACTCAATATATTGAGACCGTGCTCAAGGAAGAGTTTTGGCTGAAGGGTGTCGTGTATCGGCGATTCCGCGGAAGGTTTACGCGACATAACGCAGCGCAATACGACGCCGTCACTTCGTATACAAAAGTTTTATTAATATTGTGGTTTTTAACCGACTTCAAAAAGGAGGAGGTTCTCAATTCGTCGGAACCTTTATGTATGTTCCCCGATTACTCGAAGATGGCTGGACCGATTTGGACTTTTTTTTTTTTTTTGTTTGAAAGGGTATACTTCCCAGGTGGTCCCATGATCATCAAGTCAGGATCTGATGATGGGATCCTGGAGAAATAGAGAGAACTCTTCCAATTTTATAGGCACACTTGCGATTTGGATAGTTTTTGGAAGACTACTTTCTTGGAGTGGTCCCATTTCAATTTGGTGAAGATCTGATGAAGAACTTCTGAGATAGGCAACGGAACTCCTCAATAAATGATAGCAAATGGACTGGGATTGCTGAAATCTCATGTCTGTTTGTTGTTTACACCAGTTCATAACATAACATCACGCCAGTACGCTGTGAAGGGGTAAGCACATGTGAACCACTAAAAAGTGAAAAAAACTTTTTTACAAAAAAATACAACCGACTTCCAAAAAGAACACTACAAAGTGAAAAATAACTTTAATTTCGGAAGTCGGTGGCAAAAACGAAAATACATTTAATCAGACACCGACTTCCGAAATTAAAGTTATTTTTCACTTTGTAGTGTTGTTTTTGGAAGTCGATTGTATTTTTTGTAAAAAAGTTTTTTAATAAATATGTATGATAGTCTGAAAGGTATTTATGTTATGGGTCATTGTTACCAGAAATAAATTATATATTATATTATATTATAAAAGTATTTGTTTTGTGCTTAATTGTACTTATGCGTCGGACGATTTGGGAATGAGTCGAAACAGAGCATGAAACGAGTTAAGGAAACTATCCAGATGCACAAGGTGACGTAGGTATTAGTGAATGTGACCTAATAGGGATAGCGACGAAATAGCTCATGTGACGAATGGTCATAACACCACAAATGTCTTAAAACCGAGCAAGCGTCATTGAAATGCGACAACGCAACGCAACGGAGCAGTGTGGCATCACTCACGCCACACACTGACAAGTTTTTCTTGAAGAATTCGTACTGTGCGCACATGATGTGTGTGAGTGAGCGAGTCTGTGTGAACAAAGCTACGGAAGTGAAAAATCAAATATTTTTTTAAGGTCACGATGTTTTATTACAGTAATTTGTTTAACAATTAATTACGACAAGCTTAGATTATAAATTTTGCTTCACTAATGGGTGCCACAAGAAATAGGCCATGATGGCCTTCGCAGGCTGTTTATTGCGCTGTCTGGACTAGTCGAAGCTTTGCAGTCACGGGGCTTGGACGAGCACCGCGAATGCGCGTTCAAGCGCGCTAAGCAATTGGGAAAGCCTGCCATTTCTCTTTCTAAATCAGTCGGTACGAGCCTTGGCTTGTCGTCAGTTGGTACGTTGCCTAGCTCGTCAGGAGTAGGAGAGGAGTTCTGTGCCTTTGAGTGTATTTTGAAGTCCGGGAAAGACTGTTTCGGTTGCATGCTGTTAGCGTTTTTGACGACTCGTAAACTTGTAATGCCGCTCAAAGTTGAGTGGTAACAAGTGAGGACGGTGTTGATCAGGGGCTTTGATCGATCGGGCAACTGCATGGACTCATTGTAACCTGGGTGTTTATGGAACACGGTGAGGTTACTGCCTGGTTGGTTAAGAGGTTGCGTGTTAACAGCCTGTTTAGCCGGTATTGGAATCGGCGCTGCTTCTACTTCTTCAGAACTTCCAGGAGTACTGGTGCACGTGGGGGAGACACAAAGTTCTTCAATGTCAACTTTGTCCGTGGCCATAGCAAGACAGCAATGGGTAAAAGGGGTGGGTCCCGCAGGTGATGTGAGGCCTTTCTGATCGACAGGGATAGGACGCGTACATTTGCAATTCACACATGGGCCTGACCATTGTCCGGTGGTGCTCGGAGGGGGGGGTGGCGGTGTTGAGACGGGAGGACATAATCCTGCAGAGCTAGGGCATGGCGCGATTCCACAGCATGCACCACAGCCGAAGGGAAGGCACGAGCCACAGTTACAGGGTCCACAGCCGCATGAACCGCAACCGCAAGGACCGGCAAGAGGGCTGCAAGGTCCGCAAGGGCCGCCGCAAGGGCCGCAAGGGCCACAAGGGCCACAAGGGCCACAAGAGCCACAAGGGCCACAAGGGCCACAAGGGCCACAGCCGCAAGGACAAGGGCCGCAAGGACATGGTGGGCTACAAGGGCCGCAAGGGCCACAGCCACAACCAGTGCCACAACCAGGCCCGCATCCAGGGCAGGGGCCAACACACATCCCATTGCAACCGCAATTGCTACAGCAGCACCCCGGGCCTAAGCAACACGGAGTGGAAGAACAGCAGTTACCGAAGCCGCAAGAACCACAACCAACCCCGGGGAAGCAAGGACCACACGGTCCAAACGGGCCTTGAGGGCCGCATGGGCCACAGGGTCCTTTGCAGCCACAACAAGGGGGACACATGGGGCCACACGTGGATGGGCCACAACACGGGTTACCACATGGGCCACATGGGCCACATGGGCCACATGGGCCACATACGCCACACGGAAGACACGGTCCACCCGGTATAGTACACATATTACGATTTCCTTTCGTACCCGATTCAAAAAAAGACGGACAATTCGTAGGCAAAGTATTCATATTGAATGGTAATTTCATTTTCCTCACATCCAGCACATTCATCGGTTGCTCGCTAGGCATATGGTTGATCGTACTTCTTTGATTTTGATCAGAAGTTGGCGGCATCACTGCAAGACTGTTGAGCACTCCGCAGACACATCCCGGGCAACAGGGACCACATGGCCCACCGGGGTTAGGAGGGCGTGGGCCGCAGGGGCCGCCCGGGCTCACAGGGCCTCCGGGGACGCAGGTACCTGTCACGTGGTAAGGTCCACAGAACCAGAAGCCATAGGGGTAGTAGTAATAACCTGTCATGTATTGGATGCACCGAGGGGGCGTGTTGCAGGGCGCAGGGAGGCTGCCGCAGCAGGGCCCGCAGGCCCCGCACTTCGCGGGGCAGGAACAACAAGGAGCGCATACGCTGCTAATGTGTTGCATCACCGACGATGACGATGTTTCTTTGTCCGGAGACATTGACGGCTCACTAACGTAGTACGGCCGGCAGTTGTTGGGCACCTTTGGCGGTGCTTTTATGCAGAGGGGGTGACGATAGTGGTCTTGATGTAAGACAGCAGCTGACTGAGTCTTCGGCAGGTATAAACACGGAATTGGAAGAGCCTGTCGGGCCCCTCTTGCTCCGAAGCACGGACAGGACGCGCACCGGTACAGCGGCGAGGCGGGCTTCCGCTGCTCAGGGGCTGCTTGCCTCTGCAGCCCATGCATTCCGGCCACCGGGATATCCCGACACACACTTAGTTGCTCCATCGTATTCTTCATCGACGCGAGATTTGCTGAAAGTACGATTGTTTTACTGTAATCACAATCCTATAACGTATACAAAAGGGTGTGTGTGAATCAATTAAACGGCAATTTTTATGGATGTTTATTTAATTTCTTGCTTGTTACAAATTGGTGTTATTTCCATCGATTTAAGTGAGGAATCATCAGCTTTTGTTCCACGAACGTAATCCTATACTTTGGTCTGTAGTTATAATGTATCTAAGTCTCGTATTCCCTGTATTCGGGGTATTTTGGAGGCTGAGACGGGTAGGGCTTTCTATAATTTGGGATGTTGATGTACTGGAACGCCCCAGGAAATGTGGCAGGTCTATCACGTTGCCCCTTAGTCATTAAGCCTCTGGGACTTTCTAAAACTGGGCATAGTTCTACTTTTTTGGACCGCTTATGATGTATGGGGCTCCTGTGTCCTGAACGCTTTTCGTAGTTACTAAAGGGGTGGCGCAGCTGTGTGTTGTAGTTGGGTGTGCAGTAAACTGTACAAGTCTGGGGCTGGGTGCTGTAGGGGCATACATTCACAGGCGAGTTAGGCATGTGACGTGGGGGCACTAACGCAGGATGAAGGGAGGTAAAGGGGAAGAACTTGGCTATGCCTCCTTTGATGCGGGGTTTTAGATTTTTGGTGGCTTCTTCATGTGGTAGTGGATAAGTGACGTCTCTCTGATTGGTTTTTACTGGGGGTGGGATCTGCACACTCTGGCAACGAGGCTCTGGGTCACCGCCTACCACGGCCGCTGACATTGGATTTATGCAGGCACAGCATCTTGGGCAAATACATTTCTGGGGAGGGCAGCAGTGGGGAGGACAGGGGGGTGGGCAGGGGGGAGGGCAGGTGGGAGGACAGGGGGAAGGACAGGGGGAAGGACAGGGGGGAGGACAGGGGGAAGGACAGGGGGGAGGACAGGGGGGAGGGCCACGAGGGGGGCAGCTACAGGGGCCACAGGGAACGCATGTGCCTTTGACATGGTATGGCCCGCAGAACCAAAAGCCATAGGGATAGTAGTAGTATCCAGTCATGTACTGAATGCACTTAGGTGGCAAGTTACATGGTGGGGGTAAGTTGGCGCAGCAGCCCGGGCAACACGGACCGCAGCATGGGGGGGGGCAGTTTTTGCCAGTGTAATGCGATGTATGAAAATTATTGCAGGGCACCAAGCAGGGCTCAGAGCCTGTCCGGTGCTTCAGTAGAGAGTCGTGAAGAACGGAGCGCGTAGGGCTGCACGAAATTGGTGAACCACTGTGTCTCGCTCTGAGAGGCACGATGTACGGGCAAGACACGCAGAACCGCAAAGGTGCGGTCTTGCTCCCACCGCGACACCCGATGGCCGATGGCAGCGGCTTCGTCTTTTGAATCTTCACGATCCCCACGCGCAGCGGTCGGGCCTTATTCTTGAAGTTTCGGTGGGTTTTGACGGCCGTCGCTGCAAGGGAATTTTATGCTATTCACCTTCATTAAAAGATCCGAGACTAGCGGCGGTCGGGTCATGTTGCTCGCAAAGATTAACTCCAAAATAGCTTGAGTGAGTAGGTAATCTGTGCGGGCTGAGTCAAATGAAACTATCAATTTATATGGAGCATTTATTGTAAACGTTGAAATTTTATGTAAAATACAAAATATTTAAACGTAAATATAATAAAAATTGTAAATTTATAAATTTATAAAACGAATGTTTTATTCAAGACTTGAATAAATAAAATCCATTAGGAGAGTTAGCACGGCGCCTTATTGATATAACTTCCAGCTATCCTAGTTAGCACGGCGCCTTAGTGTTATAACTTCCAGCTATCCTAGATGGCATCTTTTTGTCCTCTTTTTTGCAGTCATCTGTTTTGCATGATCCTGCCTTCGCTAAGCATTGCGGGCATGCAGGACTTGCTGCGCACTTTTTAGGACATGGTTTAGGGCAAGGCGGGCAACATGGGCCACATGGCCCACAGGGGCATGGGCAGCAAGGTCCACAAGGACCGCAGGGGCCGCACGGCCCGCAGGGGCCGCACGGCCCGCAGGGGCCACACGGCCCGCATGGGCCGCAAGGGCACGGGCAGCGACAGGGACCGCAGGGGCCACATGGACCGCACGGGCCACATGGGCCGCACGGGCCGCAAGGTCCACATGGTCCGCACGGGCCGCACGGGCCGCAAGGTCCGCAAGGTCCGCACGGGCTGCAGCAGCTGGGGCCGCCACAAGGGCCGCACGACCCGCAGGAGCAGCAAGGTGCACAGGATCCGCATGGGCTGCACTGGCTGCAGCCGCAGCAGGGGCAGCCGCATGTTGGACAACCCTTCTTCTCGTCCTTTTTGTCGCTATAATATCTCGCCAAGCCGCGCTGATCTCCACAACACAAAAGCTTCGTTCGACCATTGAACCGAGGCTCGAAGAACGCCACATTGTAGTCGCGAAGCGCTGGAAAGGACATCCAAGCATATAATACTAGGCGAGAAAGCCGCTAGTATGCTATTCGGAAGAACGAAGGGCTCACGCGCACTCGCCGAGTATTATAAGCATGGAGGTCCAGTGACGGCGGCCACCGTTCTCCAAAATAACAGAACCAGCGGCAGGTACGTCGGAACGCCATTTTTACACCAAGCAATTTAGTTGCCCGTTCCATTCAATGCAATAATAAGTAAGTACTTTGAAAACCTTTATTATTGTTAACGTATTGCGGTCATTAGGCAATAAGTTAAATTGCTTGGTGTATGGTTCATTTTTGAGATTAAAAAAATCAGCCGTTAAATGTCAGTGACAAATGTCAAACTGACAGCTGTCGCGCGATTGTCTTTCTATATTTCAAAATATTTTTACTGAAGTTTAATAGAATAGAATAGAATCTTATTTCGGACACAATATCCATATAGTGTTAGTAACATACAAAAATAACGCTAATAATGCAAACTTTGCAATGCTTACTTTTATTACTATTATTTTTACTTAAATACTAGCTATACGCTACACTATGCGCTACCACTTACCTGTCGGCTAGAACTAAGATGAACACAAACATTATCACAACGATACCATGAATTTGAATTATTAGAATGTTCCGCCCGATTTAGCCCGCACTAGTGATGTGATCATTTTTTTTAAGTCGAGATACGTTACTACGACTTCCGATACTACTTACGATACTACGTTAGTTACACACAAACTATCAGACTTGGTTCAAATGGATTATACTCACATAATACTCCATTATTCCTTTTATTAGCCGCAGTGGCTAGTGGTCGGCCTTTAAAGTATTTAAGCAACGACACATTTTTGGGTAAAATCGCCTTCCTGAATACTAAGGACATGTTTCGCGATTTGCTATCCTTTTTTAATTGGTACCTACTAAGAATTTTGTTGCCCTGATTGTTACTTGATAATTTATCTAGTTGTTGCAAAGATATTGTATATTTTACTTGAAAATTTTGGCCATGGCAGGAGCGTGACCTTGGAACTTGTCTCGTTAGAACAAAAGCTGCGTGACTGAACTTTCGACGTTCGATTTTTTTCAATATTCTTTTTCAAATTCTTTTTCAAATTCTTTTTCTGGCCTTCTTTTCTTTATTTTTGTTTCTTGGTATATTTTGCTTAAAAATACTTTTTGGTGGAATGGATTAAAAACTTTTTTACCGAAAGTGCAAATCATAACATCTCGTGATGCTATGGCTAGTTTACACAGTGCGAGCTAGCGTGCGAGTCGGCCAACCGAGTAGCTGCAGTGCAGCTACCTACTCGCATAGTGTGCACGTACCATACGAGTTACTCGCACTTGACCTGCTCTATAAATCTTGTGAAGTACTAACAGTTCGACAATTATTCATAATGAGCATTGTACTAAAACAACACGCAGCCCTTCGCTACAGCACTGAATTTACTAAAAAGAGACGAAAAGATATTGTTTGCCCCACAAATAGTACAAGACATGCTTTCACAGCCAAATTTCATGTTTTTCTTGGACCACTACTCTATAACAGACTAAATGCAAAAGCAAACATCTATTCCCTAAATTATGGAAATTGCAAGAAGGCTCTCAAGGTAGCTCTTCAAAGTTTGTCCTATGAAGATACAGAGATGTTATTAGTTGTAATGAAATAGAGATTGTTTGGTGTACTATTTATTTTTAATTAGTTCGCTAAGTTAATAGACTAAGATTTTAGGACGTAATATTTTTTTTTTTTTTTTTTTTACTATTAACACTACTTACATACCTATTAAAAGACTATTTTATTTTATATAATTACCGTGATTATTTCATAATGTTTTTACCTTCTCTCGCCTGAAACACATCATGTCCTAGTTCAGGCAGTTAACACTAGTGAACTCGACATACATTTAAGCAAAATTGTATTTACTGTTTTACGTTTTAATTTGAATAAATATTATATTATATATTACTTGCGAGTTGGACTAGCTCGCAGCCGAGTAACTTTAACATTTTTTGTTTTCGTGCGAGCTAGCGTGTGACTCGGCCTACCGAGTAGCTGCAGTGCAGCTACTCGCACAGTGTGTACGTACCATACGAGTTACTCGCACTTGCGAGTTGGACAGTAGCTCGCAGCCGAGTAACTTCAACATTTTTTGTTTTTTTTGCGAGCTAGCGTGCGACTCGGCGTACCGAGTAGCTGCAGTACAGCTAGGTACTCGCACAGTGTGTACGTACCATATGAGTTACTCGCACTTGCGAGTTGGACAGTAGCTCGCAGCCGAGTAACTTCAACATTTTTTGTTTTTTTGCGAGCTAGCGTGCGAGTCGGCCTACCGAGTAGCTGCAGTGCAGCTACTCGCACAGTGTGTACGTACCATACGAGTTACTCGCACTTGCGAGTTGGACAGTAGCTCGCAGCCGAGTAACTTCAACATTTTTTGTTTTTTTGCGAGCTAGCGTGCGAGTCGGCCTACCGAGTAGCTGCAGTGCAGCTACTCGCACAGTGTGTACGTACCATACGAGTTACTCGCACTTGCGAGTTGGACAGTAGCTCGCAGCCGAGTAACTTCAACATTTTTTGTTTTTTTTGCGAGCTAGCGTGCGAGTCGGCCTACCGAGTAGCTGCAGTGCAGCTACTCGCACAGTGTGTACGTACCATACGAGTTACTCGCACTTGCGAGTTGGACAGTAGCTCGCAGCCGAGTAACTTCAACATTTTTTGTTTTTTTGCGAGCTAGCGTGCGAGTCGGCCTACCGAGTAGCTGCAGTGCAGCTACTCGCACAGTGTGTACGTACCATACGAGTTACTCGCACTTGCGAGTTGGACAGTAGCTCGCAGCCGAGTAACTTCAACATTTTTTGTTTTTTTTTGCGAGCTAGCGTGCGACTCGGCCTACCGAGTAGCTGCAGTACAGCTAGGTACTCGCACAGTGTGTACGTACCATATGAGTTACTCGCACTTGCGAGTTGGACAGTAGCTCGCAGCCGAGTAACTTCAACATTTTTTGTTTTTTTGCGAGCTAGCGTGCGAGTCGGCCTACCGAGTAGCTGCAGTGCAGCTACTCGCACAGTGTGAACGTACCATACGAGTTACTCGCACTTACGAGTTGTACAGTAGCTCGCAGCCGAGTACATAACTGCAATAGTTTTAGTTTTTGTGCGTGCTATCGCGGGAATCGGCCTACAGAGTAGCTGCAGTGCAGCTACTCGCAGTGTGAAAGTACTATACGAGTTACTCGCACTTGCGAGTTGGTCAGTAGCTCGCAGCCTAGTTCGAGTATGGGAGGCCATGTCGGGGTACGTAGCAAGGTGTCGGGTGTTTTGGAGGAGAAAGAAATGTTTATGTTGGTTACTGTTTATTATCTCACTCACAAACTGTTGTTAAGGCTAAAATGTTAATGAAAATGTTAATGAATACACCCGGCTAACGCGGTAGACAAAAGTGCACTGAATCTCATATAAATTATAAGTAACAAGTAATTAAATTAGGTCAACGCGGT
This sequence comes from Cosmia pyralina, assembly GCA_946251885.1. NCBI lineage: Eukaryota > Metazoa > Arthropoda > Insecta > Lepidoptera > Noctuidae > Cosmia > Cosmia pyralina. The sequence continues at coordinate 16,549,376 of OX276368.1, read as the reverse complement.
ACGCCGATATTGCGAACTAAGGTGTTCGGTGAAAACACCGAACATATTCCGGGCCACGAAAGATAGGGATGCTGAGATGAAACAAAGTTATGTTAGTAAAATAATGGAATGATCATGGTAAAAATGTTTACAAGGTGAAAACAAGAACTTAAGATTATAAAATGTTAGTAAAAACTATTTGAAATAAAATTAAGTGCTTATTGTTCCTAAAGGATTCCTAGGCACCCTAGGACACGCCCTATTCACCGTTGTAGGGTTTAGTTCACCATAAATATGTGTCACACTACATTGACGTTCACACATGTTTTTCCGCGCACTAACACTAACACTATTGACGTTCACATCACTAACACTTCTAGTGGGTTGAAGCTCCATGTCCGACGTGATGTGGGCGCGGCGCGCTCGACGCCGCAGCCACCTGTACAGCAGCGCTCCCGCCGTCAGCGCCAGCGCGCCGACCAGGATGTAGGTTACTGCATACTGATGGACATCATGAGTGGATAATGTTTCTCCTACTTGCACTTGGCTGTTTTTCATATCATCGATGCGTTCGTGTAGCTTTTTTAAGGCTTCCTTCATCTCGCTTGAGTCTGTTATGTCTTGTATATTTTTGGAAGGCATAGTGCTGTTAATTGATCCATCTCAGGTATAAGAATGTCCGGGCTCATATTAATTCTGTTTTTTATTTTGACTCTGAATGTTCAGAGTAAAATCCTGACCCTTCAGCAGGCAATCTCGTTCTAAGTAAATGACACCAGCTTTGCTCAGTTGTACCTGGTTTATTTGTTCGCCGCAGATTACTTTGACGGCATAAATGTTGCAGCAATGGTACAAGAATAGTGACGGGTTTGTTAGTGATATCCATTTGTTTTCACATCTGGATCTTCGTACCTTGCACTGATTTGTGTCTCGATCGAGATCACAAAAGTTGTTCTCGTTGTTAAGATGGTATATCGGCTTGTTAAGTTGGAGGTGCATTGATTTCCGAAATGGCTAAATAAACAATTTGTGCAAAGTTTCAATTTGGTTGCAGTTTTTAGCCTTTGGTCATCACTCATTTTTAAATATGTTTTGCAATTATAAATGCCGTGTTGGTTATTGCAAAGAGGGCATTTTATATTTGATGCATGCATCGATTTCGCAAGTGCTCTATTTCCATAGCTTTTGCTGTTGGAATTGTTATAATTATTTTTCTTATTGTTAGATGTTAAGTTTGAAGAATTGTCTTGATGAGAAGTCTTCGAAGGCACATTATCTTTACGACGCACTGTTTCCAGGGATGTAAATTTTGTTTCCAAAAATTCTAAGAACTCTGTGAGAACCGGTAGTTCTTTCGAATTCTTCAGCGACTCTATGTAGTCTGTGTATGTTTCCGTATCTAGCTTTTGACCTAGAACGTGCACGATCATTGGGTCCCACGATGTGGTGTCGACTCCTAAGTTTTTTATGGCATTAAGACATTCCAGCGTGGTGTCATGCATTCGCTTAATCTGCTGTAACGATTGCTGTTGGATGTTTGGCAGGCCTAACAAAATATTCATGTGGGACGAGAATATTAGTTTTTTGTTATCATACCGATGGGTGAGAATATTCCAGCACACCGAATAGTTATCGGTACTTATCGATAGATGTTGTATAAGTTTCTCAGCTTCTCCACGAACCTTACCCTTTAAATACTGCATCTTTTGGCCACTTGATAACGAGGGGTTATTGTGAATTACTTCCGTAAATAGGTCTCGAAACGATACCCATTGGTTAAAATTCCCGCTGAAGTTCGGTATCTCCAGTTGAGGTGTTGATTTTTCCCTGTGTGCGACTGACCACATTTTTGTGTTAATAGCCCTTTTCAGGTTGTTGAATTTTTTCTCATACTTATCGTACATGTTGTTGTATGGTTCGTTTTCTTCCTCCAGTTCGATCTCGATGTCCCAATGTAGTCTGTCGATAGCTGACCATCTATCCTGTAGTGATCTCAATACGTCCTCAAATTCCCACTTATCTGAGATAGAGTCCACATCTATGTTTGCGGTTGTACGCACAAAAGCCTTAAAATTAGCATACTGTTTTTTCAACAAACCGTCTAGCTTGCTGTTTGCCTCCATGTTCGACTTCTGAGCTGGTCTGTCGCTCTGCTGCCTTGAGAAACCTGGTCCCGCCTCCTCACCTGCTTTCTCTTCTACACGCATACTCGATGCCGATGGAGATCTGTCTCGAGCTGTGCTTTGTTCACTTGTTGACAGGCTACCAGTTTTCATTAACCGCTGCTGATACTGTTGGTTGATCAACGCCTTGGTTGACTCATACACCGTACTTGTTTTCTCGTACTCTCGATCGGTAAAATAAGGGTTAGTTTTACTTACCTCCCCTTCAATTCGGCCATGATTAACTTGGTAATCATTCCAATAACTCTCCAAAGTGTTAAACTTCCGCTTAAAGTAATCTACTGTTTTCCTATCAGCACTATCCTTCTTCAAGTTAATGCCAAGTTTTATGATGCTATCGTAGATCATTGACTGCGTTTCAATGAGTTCCGACATTGTTATAGGATGTTAAAATCAGCAGTCCTTACTGACTAATAATAAGGAAATTTATTACTTGTTTTCTCCGCTGTTAGTACTCAGCCTATGCTGCTATTTCACTGCTCTGCTCCAATGTTCGCTCCGACAACCACACGACGTACACACACTGTTTGTTACGATAGTTCAGACCTCGTACACCAAAATTCCGAATTTCCGAAATTACGCGACGCGTGATCCGGCTCGAAGGACCAAAAATTTATGTCGGGGTACGTAGCAAGGTGTCGGGTGTTTTGGAGGAGAAAGAAATGTTTATGTTGGTTACTGTTTATTATCTCACTCACAAACTGTTGTTAAGGCTAAAATGTTAATGAAAATGTTAATGAATACACCCGGCTAACGCGGTAGACAAAAGTGCACTGAATCTCATATAAATTATAAGTAACAAGTAATTAAATTAGGTCAACGCGGTACGCCGATATTGCGAACTAAGGTGTTCGGTGAAAACACCGAACAGGCCATATACTTACAAGAGGATCCTGTATCTTTCCAACCAATTTATTTTACTAGCGTCCATGAAGTACATACCCTAGGTATTGCATTTTTTCGTCTATGGTAGCCTACTGTCATTAAATAAAGGCGAATAATAATATAAACAGCCAAGGCAAGCCGAGGTACTGACATGCAAGTACACAGTGCGAGCAGCTGTCTACTGTCTAGTCAGGAGTTCGCACTGTGTAAACAGCCAAGGCAAGCCGAGCTACTCACATGCAAGTACACAGTGCATGCAGCTGTCTACTGTCTAGTCAGCAGCTCGCACTGTGTAAACAGCCAAGGCAAGCCGAGCTACTCACATGCAAGTACACAGTGCGAGCAGCTGTCTACTGTCTAGTCAGCAGCTCGCACTGTGTAAACAGCCGAGGCAAGCCGAGCTACTGACATGCAAGTACACAGTGCGAGCAGTTGTCTACTGTTTAGTCAGCAGCTCGCACTGTGTAAACTAGCCACTCTGCCTTGCTGTTCTACTTTGCTCAATCATGTCCGGGCCCTCAATTGAGAATGCTTTGATTGTACTAAGCCTGGAACACCCTCACAGGAACACACCACGTCACAAGGAACTGCACCATGTAGTTACTGCCTAACGGCGCCTCTACACAATCGGCAATCATAAATTTTTATCCCCTTTATCACCCCTTCTATGATTATTTTTGAGACAAAGAGTAGCCATGTCCTTCCCCAGGATGCCATCTATCTCCATGCCAAATTTTTTCGAAATCCGTTCAGTGGTTTAGCTTAGTTTTTCAGGGCTATGATCGCCGATTGTGAGGAGCAGGCATTAGGATAGAGGTAGATTCAGCGGCCATTAAATGATTCGAAAATAGGTATATCTTTTATTTGTCTGCAGTGATAGTATAGTAACCAAGACGTAGTAGTCACGAAAATATAGTATTTTAAGAACCCTTTTACGGGATTTTGCAACCAGGCCCCCTAATTGCGTAACACATTATCAATCGGAGTTGACTTCATTTTGACAGTTCAACAACATTCATTGCGTTATTTACGTTGTCGAACAGACAAATTTTTCCAACACATGAAGCAATGGATTAGCAATTTGTTTCAAAATGAAACCAACTCCGATTGATAATGTGTTACGCAATTAGGGTGCAGGTAAGAGTAGAGGAGGCATGTATCTACAGCCTCACTACTCCTCGTATTCATGTTTTTTTCTTTGAATTTAACCAAATATGTCTGTTCCAAAACTAACAGACAAAACTGTACTGGTTGGGTGGACTGGCAACACTGGCGGCCAGTCGTCAAAATAACGATCTCTAGTTAATTATTTTAGAAAATTAATAAAAAGTGTTTTATTAATGTTAAATTAGTGTTATAAAGTCGTGCCTAGTTATTAAGTAGTATATCCAGTGATTATACAGTATTTTTTGTTGCGAGAACTTCGCACAAAAAGGATATTAAACCGGCTGTCAACTCAACGGTGACGGATTTCAAAATATCATAAAACCCGGGGAGTATTTTGTTTTATTTATGTTATTGCACATAGTAATAACCGACCACTGTACTGACTGAACATCACAAAATACTGCTCAGCCTCTGAGCTACGTCCATCACACATTGGCATGGTTTATGTCTCGTTTTGCTTGACAACTAGTGGAAGCAAAATTGATGACGAAAACATTCGCTCAGACAAGAAATACTACATAATTTACTTCACAAAAAATACACTCATTACTGCTTATTGATTACGTATCATTTATTCATGATATTATTGGTTGGATTGTTAGAAATAATCAGTACGTACCTACTTAAAGGTTAACGAAACTTATGTAGTGAATTAACAATATACTTTTAATCTAATTGCAATAATAGAACACAAAAAGAACGTTGATTATCGTTTTTTGGATTGTTATCTATAAGTATATAAAACTTTATTTGATTTTAATTTATTTTACATAAGTATCCTACCCACACAGGGAAGAGTAAAATCATAGGTCAATAGAATCAAATATAACTTTGTACTTGATCTAATCTAGTTGCATTTCAATTAGACTCAGCAGCCTACATCATTTCTCCATAAAGCTACACTAACTTCTCCCATTATTAATATTTTTTATTTTTTTTTTTTTCCTTTCATTTCAAGCTTTCTGTTCTTGTTTTTCTGTCTAATTGGTTCTCACTTTTCCTTTGCTTCTACTTTCAGTTCTTGTTCCTGAAACCATGCCTGTGATGACCCGTAAGACTGCTGCTCAGGAGTTGGAGCTTAAATTAAGAACGGCCATTCAGGATCTTGACGCTTCAAACAGTAAATGTCAACAGCTGTTACAGGAGATAGATGAAAGTGAGAAGGAAGTAGAGAAGGTAGTTTTCAGGAACACATGCTTGAAAAAGGAGCTAATAGATCTAAATCAACAATACCTAGATGTTGTTGATGAACGGGACAAACTGCGGGTGGTCACAGATGGTTTCAACAACTGCAGTAGCATTTATGAGGAGGCTTTGTGTAAGGTTAGGGACCTAGAAGAAGAATTAATTCTTGCAAATGTACATATTGCTAAATTACAAAAACAAAAAGATTGTACTCAGGCTAATCAGAGTAATATTAGCTTGCATGATGAGTTATTAAACATTAATTGCAACCATCATTCATTAGTAACAATAGACCTTACTGAAGAGTCAATATTGAAACATAATATTAGTAGTTATAAAGTAAGTCAAAATAAAATTAAAAAATATGCAAAACTAAATAAAATCATAAATAAATGCAATAAATTTAGAAAGCAACAAAAACACTGTTCCAGCAATACTAAACTAAGGAAAGAACGTGTTTTTTTAATAAATAAATTAAAAAACTATCAAATTAAACTAGAAGACAGTAAGAACATTTATGAGATTGACACTCAACGATTACAGTCTGAAATTCAGGTACTAGAAGAGTCAATACATTCACTCTATACTAAGTATGTGACGTCTGAAAAACAAAATCAGGAGCACATACTTGCTACAAGGGAGTTAGTGGACATGTGCAACTCTAATGTAGACAAAGTGGACCCGCTGACTCTTAGCAGCCCTCAATGTTCATTGCATAGAAAATCCAATCTTGGCACTTTCCAACCTGAGGTAACGGAGGACCCGTCCCAGTCAGAAAGTGCTCAGGTATCTATTCGCTTTCAAGATACACCAGATATTGAACTAGGTCCATTGCAAGTAGTTCAGATAGATGCTAGTTCTGTCCCTTATAGTGGTAAAGTATGTTGCAGTTCAATTATGTTTTCTGATAGTTTTGGAAAAGGGTTAGGAAAATTACTTAGCAATAACCTGAGTCATTCTTCTCAAAACTATTGTATGCCTCAGGCTTCCCACAAACAAATAATGGCTTCAATAACTAGGAGTAAATGTGATCCTAATGCCATTGTTACTATACTTATAGGTAACAGCCTTAATGTTACAAAAGATGATATTACTGATAGTGTCACCGAGCTATTGAAGTTAAATTGTAAAAAAATTATTATGTGTGCTTTTCCATATTTTGAATACTTGTCAAACAGACAAAACAACTACATTCATATGTTAAATAGTCACATGCAATTCTTGGTTAGTCACCATGGTGACAAGTTTATATTTTTTGACACCAACATTTTTGTTGATAAGCTACGCTCGACTAGGGATACGGTGTATCTGCCCAGTAGTTTTAGACGTCAAATAGCTAGGCTATTAGCTTTTAATATTAACTCAGACATAATTAGTATGTCGAAGTCATCTATAATTAGCACCACAGTTAGTAATAGTACTAATGTTAAGGTAGTCAATAATTTAAACTAGTTTGTAAGACAACAGAAGGTACCACTAACAGTATAGTTACACTTAATAACAAAAAGGTATTTTCTAGCACTAAAATTGTTAACTGCAGAAAAGGGGCTAAGCAGAAATCCTTGAAATTATTTCATCAAAATATTCAAGGTTTTTCATCCAAACAATTGGAAATTGAATTGTTTTTAGAAAAAACAATGTTTGACATTATTTGTTTAACTGAGCATTGGTTAAAAGATTACGAAATGTTAATTAATTATGAGAATTATAGTGTGGCCAGTTGTTTTAATCGAACATCAATGATGCGAGGTGGTTCACTAATCTTAATTAAAAATTGTATTAAATCAAAAACTCGTACAGACATAGTTGAACTATCGGTTGAACATAGCATTGAACTTTCCTGTGTTGAGCTGGATAAGCATGTCATAGTGTGCGTTTACAGACCTCCAAATTATCAAAACTACTACATATTCGAGTCAGTAATGGAAGAAGTTTTGGCAAAACTTGCAGCTGGTAATAAGTCAGTAATTATCTGTGGTGACTTTAATATTAATATTTTAGAAAACAATTCAAATACCAGTAGATTGTTAAATTTGTTTAAATCATTCAATTTGTCAAATGTGTTTGTACAACCAACCCGAATTACTACGACTACTGCTACATGTATTGATAATGTTTTTTGTTGCTGTGACTATTTAGATAAATCCATCGTTAATTATCTCCCTTCTGATCACAGCGGTCAAACTGTAACTTCTGAGTCCAACATACCAATACAAAAAGTGCAGATACAATCCAGACCAATAACATCTGCTAATTTAAAAAAATTTAATAGCACTTTAATTGGTAAGTTAAATGACCAAGAACTAACAATGAACAATGTTAATATTTTGTATGAAGAATTCTTTTCGGTAGTCCAAACAGAGTTCGATAAATCTTTTAAGAAGATCACAAAAACTATAAGCCCTAAGTTTTTATTTAGTGACTGGGCAACTAGAGGACTCAGGAAAAGTAGGGAAAGACTTTTCGAGCTGTATGGCCTTAAGCCTTATATTAACACGGAATCTTTTAATAAGTATGTTTCTACTTACTCTAGAATTTTTAAGAATACTTGTAAGGCAGCTAAAGCTTTATACATTAGCAACAAGGTTAAATCAGCAGAGAATAAAATTAAGACAGTTTGGAAAATTATCAATAATGAAACTAATAGGATCAAAAAGCATAATTTTGATTACACACTGGAGACGTCATGTGGTCTCATTTGCGATAGCAAAGAAGTTGCTCAAGAATTTGTAAATTTCTTTACCAGTATCCCACTTAAAACTACTGAAATATTAAACTCCTCGCCCTCACTTTCTTTTAATTTAGTAAAGGCGAACGTTTCGGCCTGCCTGATTGAATTTAACTTTAAGCACATTAACCCCATAACAGTAATAAAAGCTTTTAAGCAAATTAAGATCAAACCGACCGAAGATCTTTGGGGAATGTCTATTAAAGTCTGTACCTCCATAATTGAGACTATAGCGCCTTACTTAGCCTTAATATTTAATTTGTGTGTGGATCAGGGAGTTTTCCCGGATTTAATGAAATACAGTAAGGTAATACCACTTTTTAAATCCGGGGACAGTAAGGACACAAATAATTATAGACCCGTATCCGTGTTGCCAGTTTTCAGCAAGGTTTTTGAAAAAGTAATGCTTAATCAAATGCTCAATCATTTTAACACGAATAAAATACTTCACGATCAACAGTTTGGTTTCACCAAAGGACGTTGTACGACCGACGCCGGTGTAACCTTATTAAAACACATTTTTAACGCGTGGGAAGAGGCCCAAGACGCCATAGGAATTTTTTGTGACCTCTCCAAGGCATTTGATTGCGTTGATCACGAAACCCTACTCTTGAAACTTGAGCATTACGGACTTGGAAAACTTGCGCTCAGTTTAGTAAAATCTTATTTAAATGATAGACAACAGCAAGTTCAAATAAATGGTATCACTTCACTTGGTTTAAATGTAAAAATGGGTGTTCCACAAGGCTCAATATTGGGTCCTTTCCTCTTTTTAGTGTATATTAATGATTTACTCCATTTATTAAAAAATCAACCACAAATGGTGTTATTTGCTGACGATACTTCCTTGATTTTTAAGGTAGGTAGACGTGATACAAATTTTGACGAAGTTAATAACGCCCTACTGCAGGTCCAAAATTGGTTCACTGCTAATAATTTAGTATTAAATGGGAAAAAAACTAAGTGCATTAGATTTTCTTTACCAAATGTAAAAAGTAGTGATTGTGAGATAGTATTGAATCAAGAGAAACTAGAATTCGTCGATAAAACCGTTTTCTTGGGGATCACGCTCGACTCTAGGCTACAATGGGGTCCTCATTTAACATCACTTGCAGGACGGCTAAGTTCAGCAGCATATGCTGTCAGAAAAATCCGTCAATTTACTGATGTAGATACTGCGCGGCTAGTCTATTTTAGTTACTTTCATAGTATCATGTCTTACGGTATTTTACTTTGGGGACGGGCTGCAGACATCGAGTCAATTTTTATTCTGCAGAAAAGAGCCATTAGAGCCATATATAATCTCCGCAAGCGCGATTCTCTAAGGGAACTGTTTAAGGAAATTAACATCATGACGGTACCTTGTCAATATATCTACGAAAATATCATGTACGTAAGGAAAAATTTACATCTTTTTAGTAAAAGAGGTGAAAGGCATAATTATAGTACTAGAAAAAGGGACCTATTAGCTCAACCAGGTTTCAGACTAGCTAAAGTAGACACGTCGTTCATGGGATACTGTTTAAAATGTTACAATAAAATACCTCCACACATACTTCAGCTCAATGAGACTAAATTCAAAACTTGTATAAAACGCACACTATGCAGGCAGGCATATTATAAGTTTGGGGATTACATAACCGATAAAAATGCTTGGCTCAATGCTGGTCCTGCTCCACAACCACAACTAATTAATTAACATTTGAAGATACTGTTGGAGATGCTGAAGATTGTAAGACTATCATTGCATTGTATAGACTCAATCTCCTTTGTATTATATAATTGCATAGCACATGTGTGAGTACTATGTACATACTCTAAAGCTACCATTTACTGGGTACGTCTTTGTTTGACTTGAATGTGCCCTGGCGACTGAGAGTATGTGACGCTCACACTAATGTCTCGCTGATGGTGGCGCGTGTTGGATCATTTAGCCAATCCATGCGTCAGGTTCGTGAATAAGCGCTGTCAGTGAAGGCTGGGCATACCTTAGCGGTCAGGGTTTATTTTAATTTAATTTAAATATTTGAATTGTTTTTTTTTAAGGACGCTTTTAACGTTCTGCATCGTTCTCACATATGAAATTTCAACATGAATGATGTAACCATTATTTTGTAACCATATCTTGATTTAAAAGAGTGTCCGTGGAGTTTCTTGCCCGTTCTTCTCCATAGGTACCTACTATGCTTTGGAATGGGCGCCTAGCTTCATCTTTCTGACTGACCGACCCCTTGACAATTCAAAAGTGCCTGTAATTGGTTTAATTGAAATAAATGCTTTGAGTTTGAGTTTGAGTTTGTAAGCAAACCCAGTTCAGTTAGATGTCTAACGCAATCGCTCATAAAGGAAACTAGTAACATATTCATCCGTAATATAGAAGGTTAGGGGGATACGCATTGATGTATAAATAAGGAAGATAAGAATCGCGCTCCTCGACGAGGACCGCATAAATTGTGTTAACGCACACAGTTGACCTTGGTCACAATCGAACTGGCATTTGTATAGCACGATAAGTAAAATTACCGTAATCGTCTAAATAAGCAGCAACATTGCCTTCCTGTGTTTTCAAAACGTGCACGATCTTGCAATCTGCCTAGCCTCTTCCCAACTATGTTGGGGTCGGCTCCCAGTCCAACCGGATGCAGCTGAATACCAGTATTTTACATGGTGCGACTGCCTATCTGACCTCCACAACCTATTAACGGGGTAATCCGATACTCCTTGGTAAGACCCGTAACGACTGTCAAAGATCTACGAATGACAGCCGGGACCAACGGCTTAACGTCGTTTCTGAGGCACGGACAAGTGTCGATATGTAAATATGGTCACCCATCCACGGACCGACCCCGACAAGCGTAGCATAACCTGATGGATCGACACGTGCGACTGTTATTACTTAGCCACGAGCTCCTCCAAAAATGTGCACAAATCGTTCAAAAACCAAAAACAAGTTCACTCGTAAGTACAGCCAAAAATGTTAATTTGTTGAAAATTATAATGATACTAGCGGACCCGACAGACGTTGTCCTGTCTGAACGATCCTAGACTTAGAACCCGACTGCAGCGCCACCACCAGGTCCAATTGTGTTTTCAAACCATCCAGGAACCCATTGAAATATACACATAAACATTCATCTAAATCGGTCCAGCCGTTTAGGAGGACTTAGGTGACAAACACATATACAGAAGAATTATATATTAAAAATAATTATATATTAGAAAGAAAAATACGTTTAATTGGCATCACAGCAAAAAAAAAAAAATACAAAGATTAAGATAGATTAAGATTTTATGTTTGCTTCGCCATGTTTGTGAGAGCGAGATAGACATACAATGTCATTCATAATCTTAAACATTCGGCGGCTGACGCGATTTCGCTTGCACGACAGCACCGGGTCCTATCTCTGTTCTTGTCTATCGGTAACTGTAGGTTTGCGACTGAGATCGCAGATGTGCGGTGCATGTAGTCGTTTTGATTGCGATGTTAGAAAGAAAGAAAAATGCGTTTAATTGGCATTACAGCAAAAAAAAAAATACACCTTAAAATTATAAAAACATAAAACAAAGATTGTAATGCCAAAAGGGCCTCAGCTCAGCATATTGTCAGATGACAACACAAGGTGTACCACCTGACGCTGATTTTCAGCTGCAATCTACGACAACACGCAACATATCGCGCGTAACATATCTTCCTCTAATGTAGCAATTCGTCGATAATTTTGTGTTTTTAAAATTCCTATAAAACCAAATGTAATAAGGTATATGGTTAAATCATTTGGATTTACCATATGTGTTAATAGCACTAATATTATAGAGGCGAAAGTTTGTGAGTGTGTTTGTATGTTTGTTACTTCATCACGCTCAAACGGCTGGACCGATTTGGATGAAATTTGGTATGTAGATATCTTTATACCCTGGATTAATACATAGGCTACTTTTTATCCCGGTCTATCCGGGAGAAACCGTGGGGCGCAGTCGCAGCTAGTTGACTAGTCTACTGCTGAACTAAAACCGAAACATCGAACACGAAATTTTTTCGATAGAAAAAAAGTCCTAAGTAGCACCGTCTGTTTTCTGTTTTATACGATTACTAGCTACGCCCCGCGGTGTTACCCGCGGTTTATGAGATACACTAAAACGTGTATTATTTAATCGGTGAGAAAAGTATTCACAAAAAAATTGCTCATCCCACGGAAACACTACATTTTTTCAGGGTGTAAAGTAGCCTATGTGTGCATGTGTGCTATGTGTGGTGTCTGCTACTTCCACACCAAATTTCATCAAAATCGGCTGAGCCGTTTGAGTTTGAAAGAGTAACAAATATATTTAAATTCCTTGCTCATCCCACGGGAATACTACATTTTTCGGGGTATAAAGTGGCCTATGTATTATTCCAGAGTGTCACGTACATCCACAACAAATTTCATGAAAATCGGTTGAGCCGTTTGAGTGTGAAAGAGTAGCAAATATAATATTTGAATTCCTTGCTCATCCCACGGGAGCACTACATTTTTCGAGATATAAACAAGCTTATGTGTTAATCCAGGGTGTCAGCTACTTCCACACCAAATTTCATCAAAATCGGTCGAGCCGTTTGTTTGAAAGAGTAGCAAATATATTTGAATTCCTTGCTCATCCCACGGGAGCACTACATTTTTTCGGGATAAAAAGTAGCCTATGTGTTAATCCAGGGTATGCGCTGTCTATACACCGAATTTCATCCAAATCGGTCCAGCCTTTTGAGCGTGAAGAAGTAACAAACGAAGAGGGTACCGACCGCTCAGTAGCGCCCTCATCGTTTGTTTGGTTATTTCTTCTATTTTAGAATGAAAATGCTGAAAATAAACCGGCACTTTTTTCTGTTTTAACGAAAATAAAAGTTAACAATATAAATCAACTATTTGTCAACAATAACGTATAGTCGTGTGGAGAACAATTATTCCGGCTTATTTTCTGCATTTTCATTGTAAAATAAAAGAAATAACCAAACAAACGAAGAGGGCGCCACTGCGCGGTCGGTACCCTCGTAAGCCTTAGTTTAATTGGCAAGTAAAAAAAAAATACACAACAAATTATGTTAACTTCTTTGTCACACTAATATTATAAAGGCGAAAGTTTGTGAGTGTGTGTGCGTTGTTACTTCTACACGCTCAAACAGCTACACCGATTTGGTATGTAGATAGCTTATACCCTGGATTAACACAGGCTACTTTTGATCCCGGTCAACGCGGGCGAAATATAAATAAGCGCTATTTTCCGCATCTTCAACACGAAAAAAGAAACTACACCTACTTAAAATTAGGACAGTGTCATTTTGTTTTCAACTATAAGATACTTATGCCTCTTACCGTTCAATCATCCACCATACGCCAACATTATTTCAGGAGTCTTTCGATTTTCTTTGTGGGTCTCTCGCGCTAAGTAGATAGCTAACTTTTCAGGTCTATGGTTTGCACTGCACACCTCTTTGTGCTGATAATGGATGCTCTTTCTTCGGATATCCAGGAAGAGGCGCCCTGGTGTATGCTGTTCGCCGATGACATTGTGCTGGTTGCCGAGAGTGGCTTAGCGGTCCAGAGCAGATTGGAGGTGTGGTGGAAAAGACTGGAGACCGTTGGCCTGAGAGTAAGTCGGACCAAAACAGAGTATTTGTTTTGTGATTTTGGCGGACTCTCCGGTCCTGTGCCCATATCTCTTGCCGGAACGCCCTTACCGATCTGCTCCGACTTTCGGTACCTCGGGTCGCTTGTCCAAGGGGATGGCGAAGTAGACCGAGACATAACGCACCGAATCAACTCAGGATGGATGAAATGGCGACAGGTTACAGGTACAACTTGCGACCCACGGATGCCCCTCAAGTTGAAGGGGAAAATTTACAAGTCCGTGATAAGGCATGTCGTACTTTATGGATCGGAATGCTGGGCAGTGAAGAAGACGGATGAAAAAAAATTGCATGCAGCGGAGATGAGAATGTTGAGATGGATGTGTGGAGTGACGAGAATGGATAAAGTGAGAAATGAGTATATAAGAGGAAGTTTGAAAGTGGCGCCAGTGACAGAAAAGTTGAAAGGAAATCGTTTGTCTTGGTATGGGCATGTAATGAGGAGAGACGAAACGCATGTGACTAAAAGAGTGATGAATATACATGTTGATGGATGGAGAGGCAGAGGAAGGCCAAATAAAAGATGGATGGATTGTGTGAGGAATGATATGAAAGAGAAGGGAGTGAATGATAGCGTGACGGGTTGACAGGGGAGAATGGAAGAAGAAAACGTGTTGCGCCGACCCCAAGTAATATGGGATAAGGGCAGGAAGATGATGGTTTGCACTGCACAGATGCGCGCGCGTGCGCATGCTCGAGTGCGTGCAGTCTGCGCGTGCGACGTGGCGGTGCCACTACCACGCAGCGCACGGCGACTTCGCGTGCTCTCTTGGCGCATGGCACCCGCTCGCGCATGCAAGTCTTCCAACAAAGGATTATTGATGTACCCGGATTTAGTAGCATTTCTTAAAGCTACTATTTGTAATAATAATATCGTATAGTCTTGTGGAGCACACTATTCCGGCTTATTTTCTGCATTTTCATTTGACGACACGGTTGGCGCAGTGGTTGAGCGATTGACTGCTGCGCAGCATGTCGCGGGTTCGATTCCCGCACGGAAAAAATATTTGTACGACCTACAAGTATTTGTTCCGAGTCTGGGTGTTTTTCTATCTATAATATGTATGTATTTACAAAAAAAAAATGTATATAAGTAGTTTATCAGCCATCTCGTTACCATAACACAAGCATTAGGTTGCTTAGCTTGGGGCTAGATGGCGTTGTGTGATATGTCCAAACATATTTATTTATATTTATTTATTCATTCCAAAATAAAAGAAATAACCAAACAAACGATGAGGGCGCCACTGCGCGCTCGGTAGCCTTGTTGTCTTAGTTTAATTGGCAAGTAGAAAAAAATACACAACAAATTATATCAACTTCTTTATTTATAATAATCAAGTAAACGAAAACATATTTACATACATTATAGTGTTTTTTTTTTCAATAAATTAAAAATTTGTTTAAACCTAAATTCGTTAATTTTGACTAAAAAATATTCACAAATATTGCTTGGGTTTCGAGCAATGGCGACGACTATAACGTCGCGAAATTTCGATAGAGAACTACAAGGTGTAACTTAAACAACGCACAACCTCTTAAGAGGGTACTCAACATTATGAACAACTTTTAATATGCGACCAAACTTGAAATCGCGAAAAAAAATATGCGAACATAAATGTAAGATCAGCCGATTGTTTTTTTGCGATTTCAGGTTAGGTTAGGTTTCGTTTTGGTTGGTAAAAGTTGTTCATAATGATAAGTACAATGACCCCTTAAGAGGTTGTTGAAGTGAAAACTTCTATAGGCACAGGTTCGCCCTTTCTGAACAGTGACGAAACTAGACCGTCACGCTCGGGTCGGTGACGCGATGAATCGCGTATACCTACTCGGCTCCAGTCGTAAGTTTTCATTTCTATCTTGTGCGCATAAGCACACTTTCCTTTTAATTATACAAGGCGTAATCATTTAAATAATTGAAAACATGAAAACGTCATTATGAACAACCTGAAATAGCGAAAAAAAACTCGGATAGTAACAACAAACGCGCGCATAACTAAATGTACGAAGCAGTAAACGAGTCATTTACGCTCGTCCACACCCCGTCGTCCACACTGCGGACGACTGGGAATGTTGCGTTCTGTTCGTCTACAGCTACACTGTGGACGAACAGAACGCATTATTCCCAGTCGTCCACACCCCGTCATCTCACGTCTAGTCTGAGTTACCTAATAAAGAAAATATGATGATAGTATTTCCTTATATAATAAACATAGGTACTTTTAAAATATTATGTACTTAGCTTTATTACTTTAGTAAGGCAAATACTTTAAAAGTACATACCTAGTTAATCTAAAGCTTTTTTGCGTATTTTATACTAAATGTATAGCATAAGAATGTTTCACATTTTAATTTTACACATTGCGGCTGTGCTACGGAAAAACAAAGCAACTAACGTATTTTTCAAAATCAATTTTTTTACATATTTGGAACATTTTGCCTATAACGGACACTGCTACATTCACAGAATCATCGAAAAGGCTTTATTTTTTGAGATAAAAAATTGTAAAATAAAGTAACTGCAGGTACTTGTCCAACATATCTACGGTAAAACAAAGTAAACCACATTGTCTAAGCAAAAACAAAGTAATTGCACGTCGATTACATTGTTTTTACGTTGTGAAATGATTTAATTGTCTTTTCATTTGATATCAATTTCTTTTTAAGTACTTAAAACGAGCTATAAGAAAATCAAACCACTTTACTTTGTTTTTGAATTGTTACAAATGGCCAAAATGGCAAATTTGACAACGTAAAAATAAAGCAAGTAAAATGACAAATGTAAAACAAAGCAACTGAATAACAGTTGCTTTGTTTCTTTATTGTAAATCAATTCAAGCTATAACTATATCCCATTTACTTGGTTTTTGATATGCTGTCGTTTATTTCAAAATTTCAAATGTCTAAATTATTTGACATTACTCGGTTTTATCACATTTCTGAACGCACCTTTCAAATGTCACTTTTCTCACAATAAAAAGTCAGTTACAACTTCGTGTCATAAGTTTGCCGAGGCTGTCAGTGATTCTTGTGTGTTTTGTTTGGAAAATGTTTAAAATGCAAAATAGCCGCAGTTTACGTTCGAGAACTATGGTGCAGTTAGCACAAATGTAAGTGCAAATGTCTAATTATTTGTATTGTGTGTTTTCATTTCGTAAATACCTATTTACGAAATATATCGTAGGCATACATGAAGTAGTACCTATTTTTCTATTTTGATTTGGTTGTCTTTATGAAATACTAATCAATTTGTTAGATATTTGTATTACCAATAAGGGCGTTTGTGCACTATACGGAATTTTACCGTCCGGCAGTCAGATTTATATCAACTTTCATTGAGAATTCATTGACATTAATTGACAATAGGCTAGTTGCCGTAAAAAATGTAATTAGTCCGTCTTTTAGATTATTCAAAAATAAGGGACTCGTATTTTTTTATTTGTAAATTAAACCAAAAATGACAAAGATATAGCCCATTAAAGTTACGTGTAATGTCACGCCGAGCTGCATTTTTTCGCGCAGGGTGACGTCACACGTAACTTTAATGGGCTATATCTTTGTTATTTTTTGTTTAATCGAAAAAAGAAAAAATACGTGTCCAATATTTTTTTATAATCTAAAATACGGACTAAATAAAATGTAGTTATTTTGACCCTGGAAACTACCCTATTGTAAGAAATCGGACTGCCGGACGGTAAAATTCCTTGTAGTGCACAAACGTCCTAAGGGTATGATTTCTTTTAGGACCTCCGAATCACCCAAGAATCTCCAAGAAGAGACCAATACTGTTGACGCCATACCTGACGATAACCTTACGTCGCATCACACAATTATTGCTCAACCATCTACTTCAAAAAACTGTTTCTCGTCCCACTCAGACCACCAGAATGATTCTGAAGTTTCTCCACAAATATTGTAAGTAACCTATAGTCATTCTAATAATGAAATATAGCTAAAAAAATTATTGAATAATATAGATCTTATTATTAAGAACTGTCTTATTGTACTACTATTATTATGAAAGAAAAGAGCGGTTATCTTGTTATTAATTAGTATGTTAGTCATTTTTAATCATAATAAAAATTTTTTTCAGAGACTTGATTACACCAGAAGATATAGGTATTGACACAGGAAAAAAGGTATAAAATCTATTATTTTAAAGAATATATATTATATCTTGAATTTAAGGGAATTTTGTTGCTTTTTTTTTAATTTAAACTTCAACTTTTTTAAATTCTAGAACGAAATAGAAGAAGATTCCAGAAGCTTTCTTGACAGTGATCGTAGCGTTTTTGACGACAGTTGCGCCGATCCAGATTATATTTCAGATACAGATTCTAGTCAACGGCGTGGGAGGAAGACTTTTAGGTTCAATAAGCATATACTTAGTACTGAAAGTGAGTCATCGATTGAAGAAGCTATTCCAACAGTTATTGAAAAGCCGAAACGAAGAAAGATAGTTACTAAGAGGTGTATTTTAACTGAAATAGAAAAAGTTAAGAGAAACAAAGAAAAGTATCCCATTTTACCAGTCTCTTGCAAATGTTTGTCAGTAAATCCCAAAAACATGTGTCACACAATTGATGAAGACAAACGCAAGGTCATATGGGACAACTTTTGGAACTGTAATTATATTACACGCCGACAATGGCTTTCAAAATGTGTGTCTACTAAATCAGTACAAAGAATTACAACCACTGCCAACAAAAACAGAACAGTAACCAGAGTTTACTTCATAGAAGATCCCCAGACTAAGGATATGCTGAAGGTGTGTAAATCATTTTTTTTAAAAACATTGGGCTATTCATCCGATGCAGTCATAACAAGTCTTTTTAAAGCGAAAGCTTTATCACCATGTGATGGTGGTGTGAAGGAAAACAGAGGTCAATATAAAAGGAGAGTTTTACAAACCGATAAAATAATAATGCACATAAACTCCTACCATCCTTGCCAATCACACTACAGACGTCACAATGCACCATACGTCAAATATCTTCCTCATGGCTTAACATTACGGAGTATGTATCAAAATTATGTTGAAAAATACCCTGAATTTCACCATAGTAAGGAAATTTATCGCCAGGTTATGAAAACAATGAATGTTTCTTTGCATACACCTAAGTCAGATATGTGTGGAGATTGTGAGATATTTAAACACAAATACAAAAAATATGTTCTGACATTGAAAGAACTGGCCTCTCATGCAGTTCATAAACTCAAGGCTAAGTGTGCTACAGAATTATACAGACAAGATGTAGTAAAAGCAGCTGATAGAACCGATACAAAAGTTGTTGCAGTGGACTTACAGAAAGTGTTTTTAATACCAATGATGCCTGGTCTTAAGGATTCTGTTTTTTTAAGTAGGTTGGTTTCGTTTAATTTAACGTTTGCGCCTTTAAAAAAAGGAGAAAAGGCGACTTGTTTACTGTGGCACGAAGAAATTTCTGAGAGAGAAGCGAGAAATATAATAGATGCTTTTTATAAATTTATGAAAAAAGAAAGAGATATCAAAAACTTCGTCTTCTGGGCCGATAACTGCACGGCTCAGAATAAGAACTGGTTCTTGTTTACTGCATTTGTGCAAATCGTCAACATGCCACAATCTGGAATAGAAACGATTACAATAAAATACCTAACAAAGGGCCATACCCACAATGCTGCCGATAGTGTCCATGGCAACATTGAGAGAGCCTTGATAAAAGCTCGAAATGTGTACGATTTCGACGACCTAAAAGACGTGGTTTTGAGCAGCAGACGCAAAATGAAAATCCTTGAAATCGACCCCTCAGAAGACAAATTTAATTGGGCTAAGAAAAAAAGACAAGCTACCAAATCGCAAGATCCTTTACAAAATTTTCTTATATCTTCGGTAACTAGTGTACAATTTCGAAAGGGGTCGCGTACTATGTTTTATCAAACAATGCAACAAACAGAGTACAACCCGGGCGTGATAACTAGACACCTGGCTCGAAACTCAACCCCCCTCCCGCTGCCCCGCGCGCGGCCCCGCTCTCGTCCTTCAGTAACGTTAGCATAGCCGTTACCGTTGCACGTACCCTTTCTTGAGTTTCGGAGTCATTTGTTTGTTTGCTGTTATAATTATTTTGTTGAGTTTTTGTTTATCGTTACGTTGGACGTTTTCTTGTTACTGTTGTTAAAATTATACGATGGGTAAAACCATACACAGTAAAGAGAGGGCCTTAATACTCAAGGTGTTGGCTTTTTTTGAACGTGAGAAGGAAGTTAGCAAATTCCTGATTCCTGTGGACCCTAAAAAAAGTTATGAGCATGAAAAAGTGAATAAAAAGTTTATGATTCCGGTGGATCAACCGATAAATAGAACTTGCGCGGCTACTGGTATATCTAAAAGTACATTAATGATAATAAAAAAGCAAGTAAAACCAGTAACACCATCAATTCTACCGGTGCCGAGTACTTCGACGTCTGCCCAATTACCCGGACCATCAAATGAACCGTCAACACCTGGCAAGAAGAGAAAATCACGGAAAAGAATAAATTTGGACAATTTCGACTTAGTTGCCCTGAGAAACTTAATCAACAGTTTCTACACTGTCAAAAAGGAAGTCCCTACGCTGAAGAAAATATTGGCCGCTGCAAAAAAGGATTTGAATTTTCCGGGTAAGTGTGTTTCTCTCTAATATCGTATATGTGTCAAGTACTGTCAGGGTGGTTTTTTTTGTTTTCTAAAGAATGTTTACGGTTCCGTACGCTATGCAGTTCTCGAAAATATTATACCTACAAAAGAATTCCCGGAACTGCGAGCCGGCGGCGCGGCGGCGGCGGCCCGGTGGCTTGTGTTCTATTGTGTTTCGCATTCACTCTGTCTCGATCGCTCGAATACTTTTTTGCATAAAGCGTAGGTACTCACGATTTTGTTGTTTTTTATTACTATTTTATATAATACCTGGCTAAAATTTTGGTACCTAATAGAATATTTTTACGATGAGGAAATGAACTTAAATTATAAAAAATACTCTTTTTTACAGGTGAGAGGACTACTTTGCGGCTCATCTTAAAGGATCATTTGGGATACAAATTTAAGAAATGCAAGAATGCCCGATTGGTTTTGATACAAAAGCCTGATATCGCTGCCTGGAGGGCTCGATACCTGCGACGAATGAAAGAGAATAACGACCTCGGACCGGACAAAAAACCGGTGACGTATGTAGATGAAACCTGGATACATTCTCACTACACAGTAAGAAAATGCTGGCAGAATAGTAGCGACGCTAGTATAAAGAAAAATAGCAATCCCGGCCAACGTTGGATTCTCGTTCATGCGGGTGGCGAATACGGTTTCATCCCCGGGGCCGAGTTATTATATAAATGTAAAAGCAAGACAGGCGATTACCACGACGAGATGGACACAAAAAATTTTGTTAAGTGGCTCAACGAAAAGTTGTTGCCAAGCTTGCCTCCAAACGGCATAGTTGTAATAGATAACGCGCCGTATCACTCAACACAAGCCGAAAAAATACCTTGCCAGTCATCACTCAAAAGTGAGATGCAAAGCTGGCTTACCAAAAATAATATAAGTTTTGATGAAAAGATGACGAAGCCAGAATTATACCACATCATAAAATTAAATAAGCCAGAAAAAAGATATGTGGTAGACGAACTGTTGAGGGAGCATGGCCACGAGGTTTTACGTCTGCCACCCTACCACTGTGATCTAAATCCAATAGAATACATCTGGAATTTAGTTAAACAAAGGGTGGCAGACGAAAATATAGATCAGTCTGAAAGACTTATTGAAAAGTTGACTAGAGAAGCAATCCAGTCAATTTCAGTTGCGGACTGGAAAAAAGAAGTTAATCATGTCCAGAGACTGGAGGAAGAATACTGGGTGAAAGATCGACTTCAAGAACACCGAGAAAGGGAATTCATTATTTCTCTTGGAGGAGAAGAGACTTCTTCTGAAAGCGAAAGCGAGGACACAGAAAATGACAGCGATAATAATATGTCTGGTATAGAAGAATTGAGTGACGATTCGTTATAATTTTAGTAATAAATGAATATAACATCCTTTTTTGTTTTATTTCTGTAAGAAATTAATTGTTCTACCTACTTTTTACTTTAACAAGAATGAACTTAATTTTATAAAAAAAAATGTTAATACGAATATTGGTAAGTTACTGCTCCAAACGGGGGAGCACAACGGGGGAGATCATCCACATGAAAAAACTTTCTCCTCGTGTTAAGAGAGACACCCCAGAAGACATCCACAAGATCATGTACCTCGAAGAGGAAGCACTTCGACTTACCCAACAAACCAAAATGTTGTGTCATATAATAAAGCAACTAAGGACACTATTTTGGTTAACATCAGGGCATGAGCCCACCATACTAGCGAGAGACATACTTAGTAGACAAAACATAGTGGCGGAAGTAGAAGAGAGGCTGCTCATGGTGTGGGGGTGCAACACGGTTAAGCACTGGGAACCCAGGCCAACACAAAGGTGCTACGCACACCTCCCTGTATCCTATCAGCTCCCAGGAGGAGATAATACAACTATGATAGGTTTCCTCGACACTATCACGTATGAGATAGTGAGATCCAGCTCCCAGGCACCGTGCAGAGCCCGTTACCTGGGTGATAATTCAGGGGGTATGATGAGGGTAATAAACGGCAGCATCACACCCCTCAACAGCTCCTTTCCCAGACTGCGGCTGTCACCTGCATCTGGAAACGTTACTTATAACCCTCCCTCCTGGAGCAGGGACACCACTGAGGCCTCTAATCACAAGACAGCCCCCTTGACCCAGAGCGATATGGGGGACTACAACCCTGAAGAGGAGACCCTGGGAGCAATCATACACCATTTACATAACAGAGACCTCCTCCCGATGATTTCCATAGGAGCAGCTATTCTTCTTTGGGCCTTTGTGTTAGCACCAATATGGAATTTGAGAAGGGACATGAGGGACCTGAGGTCTCGGCAGGACGGCCTGATACATGCCTTGAGGAACTGAAGAACAAATTGTAATGATAATGAAGTCAAAAATACTACATTCGTCATTAGTACTTGTTTTATCTCAGTAGGTAATAAATTATAAATCAGTACGTACAAAAAGTACAGCACGCACTATCATTTTTTTGCACTCAGTACTATAGACAAATGTCATTTGAGCCAGGTGTCTAGTTATCGCGGCCGGGTTGTACAATGAATTAGATTTTTTGCAAAAAAGATTCGATATAACTAAGTTACCGGAACGCGTGGCTATGCGACGTGGTATCAACCCAACGAAAAAAGAAGCGATAATTCAAAAATTGGTTCCTCATATGCCAGAAAATCGTCAATTTTTTTGGCGAAACCTGCAAACTAGTAATGGTTCTCCAGATTTGGTAACACGACCGTTTACGGAAGATAATGATTAATGACCAAAGATTTGTTTTAGATTTGATTTGATTTATTTTAGATTACATTTAAGAGGGAAAATACGTAATATCATTTTTAGGGTTCCGTAGCCAAATGGCAAAAAACGGAACCCTTATAGATTTTTTTTATGCTAATAGCAAAACAAATAGGCATACGGTCTAAATTACGGTAACTAGCTACTTGAGCCTATGGACGCTTATGATAGTTTTCAAGCAATTGTTTGTTTAATTACTATGTAACACCTATTTCTTTTTTTGTTTTGATTAATATGTAGGTACTTTGTATCTTATTTTTTGTTTTATTAAATGATTACAACTTATATCTATGATTTTTTAATTTATTATAAGAAACCGTTATATACAATCATGCCCTATTCCTTGAGTGAAACTAAATATCTTAATAAATCCTAAGATGAACTAGTTTTTACAATTCTTACAAATTATGTGATTCATAAAAAGCAAAAGCCAACAAATCTTATAGTAGATATATTAATTTTTAAATGGCTTCATTGTCTTTGTTAAAAACAATTAAATGCATTTGCTTTGTTATTAAAACTAAAACTTAACTTGTCCATCTATTTTTAAATTATTTGAAAAACAAAGTGACTGTAGTTACTTTCTTACTGATTTTTTTTATTTATTTAATATTAATTTTATGTCTGTAGAAAAATATTTTTTTCAATTTAAAGAAAAGTTACCAAAAATTACTTAAAAAATTGCTTTGATTCAGATAGTACTAATTATTTTACAAATTCTGAAATAACAAAAGTACTGAAGTTGTCGCCAGTACGTTTTAAATTTGTGATTTTCGGTTTTTTGCTCCTCCTGACAATCTTGCTTGACTGCAATTACTTTGTTTTTCCGTAGCGCAGCCGATTGGGTATTGTATCAATATCAGTTTAAATGCAATTAATATTTAAAATGTTTTAAAGTTACAATCGCCTGGATATACTCAACTATTATAACTGCACCCTGAGGTGCGGACGACTGGGAATGTTGCGTTCTGTTCGTCTACAGCTACACTGTGAACGAACAGAACGCATCTTTCCCAGTCGCCCGCAGTGTGGACGACGGGGTGTGGACGAACGGGAACAACCCCAGTAAACTAATAAAAATCTTCCCTGTCGTCTTTCGTCCCACACTTCTGAAGATTTTCAATACAAAGTACTTACGTTTTATTCTTCTTATATGTAGGTATACTGGCTTACTTTTTTTACCGTCTTGAAAAAAATAAGCTAAATAGGTGAACGCAGTAGAAGCCTCATACCTAGTTTTTTTTTTCCAAAAAAAAAAAATCGAAGTTCATATCTTAAGCAAACTTTCGCGATTTGTACACATTATACAATGTGATAGGGGTGGGACTTCTAACCCGTTAAGGCTGAGTAGGGGAAGTACGTACAAAATGACATACACGGACAAAATGACACAGGCATCATATTTCAAATTCTGCCGCTTCTAGCCCGCCGTAGACAAATACATCACGTGACCCTACCGGCTCATACCAACCTGTCAAATCGTGAACTCGCGCCAGTCTTTCGTTCGGGTGTCATGGCTGACGACAAACATTGGTAAGTTACGAGTTTTTTTTTTATTGGAGTGAGTTTTATGTATTAATGTTATATTGTTCATGATTTTAATTTGCGTGTACATTTATTGCACCCGTTAAGTACTTATTGTTACATTTAAATAACTTTTTCCGTAAATAATATTCATTTTGAATTTATTATTGAATTTTGATTTTTTATAACGCTATATGGACAAAATGACATACATAGGTAACGGACAAAATGACATAGGTATGTCGTTTTGTCCATAAGAACTCAATGAGCTAATTGTACCTTTATTCAACGATGTTAATTTCTTTACAGATATACCAAAATGCCGCGTAATTATAACCGTAAAACTGATCGCCAATCCTGGAGTGAGGAATCAATGCGTAAAGCTATAGAAGCAGTGCTCAGTAATAAAATGGGCTGGCTCTTGGCGTCTAAAACTTTTGGAGTGCCACAAGCAACTCTCAGAAGACATGCTTCGAATAGTAACAAAACTTTGGAGTCCAGTGCAAAGGGTCTAGGATCTTGGAAAGCTACTTTTCCTCCTGATGTGGAAAGAAAATTAGTTGAGCATTTGAAATTACTTGAATCTCGTTTGTTTGGACTGACGCGAGCTTCTGTTCAAGAATTAGCTTTTAATATGGCTGAAAGAAACGGTTTCGCTCATAGATTTAACCCACAAAAACAGAAAGCTGGACAAGAATGGTTAGAAGGATTTTTAAGACGAAATAAAGATATTTCTCTACGCAAACCAGAAGCTACTTCAGCCGCTCGTGCTCAGGCTTTTAATCGGCCACAAGTCAAAAAGTTTTTCGAGATATACGGAAATCTGCTGGAATCTGAAAACATTGGGCCACATCGAATTTATAATGCTGACGAATCAGGCCTGTCTACTGTACAAAAACCCCAAAAGATATTGGCTACTGCTGGCAGGAAGCAAGTTGGCGTAATAACTAGCGCAGAACGTGGAACCAACACCACTGTTGTTTGTTGTGTTAATGCTGTTGGTACCTACGTTTGTTCCGCCGATGATGATATTTTCGAGGAAAAATATGAAAAATGAACTGGTAGATGAAGCACCTCCTGGCACTTTAGGTGTAGCTCAACCATCAGGATGGATGACAACAGATTTATTTCTGAAATGGCTTAAGCACCTCCAAAATTTTGTTAAATCTTCCATTGACGATAAAGTTATATTGATTGTCGACGGGCATGCAAGTCATAAAGGGATTGAAACTTTAGAATACGCGAAACAAAACGGCATTATTATTTTGTGTCTACCTCCACATTGCACTCATCGCATGCAGCCTTTAGATGTCTCATTTTTCGGGCCCTTATAGACTTATTTTAACCAAGAGACATCCAAATGGCTAAAACAACACCCAGGGCGTGTCGTTACACAGTTTCAGATTGCTGGCCTGTTCAAGGAAGCTTATGGTAAGGCAGCTACAGTGCAAAATGGTTGTAACGGATTTAAAAACACTGGCATTTGGCCTCTAAATCCTGAAATATTTCCCGATTATATGTATGAACCTGCGGAGACTACAAACATACCACTGGAAGACGCCTCCAATGTGCAATGTCATCAGCAAATAGCTCCTAGTCCAGTTCCCGTAGCTGGACCCTCTACACAGCAGTTAGACAATTCAATTTCACTTCCCGTAACGAACCATCTTCAAGCTTCTGAATCTACACAAACTCCACATCAGCAGCAAATATTCCGTGCCGTAACACCTGACAAAAATGATACAGTTCAAACAACCGACTCTACTGAACAAGCTAACAATTCAACAGCAAACACTGATCAAGACCATAATTTATCTGGTCCAAATCAAAATCGCCCATCTGTTGGTAGTAAAGAACGTCCTTCCTCCTATACTCTAGCAGTGCCTATTGAGGATTTATCTCCTGTCCCGAAAGGACGTTACATAAGTGGTCAAGGAAAACGTAAGCCAAAGAAACGACAAACCGCTTTGATTTTGACTTCTACTCCAAACATGAACGCGATCAAGTCAAATAATGAGCCTAAAGCTCCTCCAGAGAAGAGGAGACGAACCGTTACCAAAACCTTATTCGAAGAAGACAGTGAAGAAGAAAATTTGCCAAACAACACTCAAGATGACGAAGAGGATTGCGTTTGCTTATATTGCAACGATCTTTTTTCCCGGTCAAGACCTGGAGAAGACTGGTTGCGGTGTTTAAGTTGTTCGCATTGGGCCCACGCTTCTTGCGCGGACGTTCCTAAACGAACCAAGCGGTTCATTTGCGAGCTTTGCCTTTAATTTTATAACTTTGGCGTGTATGTCATTTAGTCCATATGTGATATGCCATTTTGTCCATATACTATGGGCAAAATGGATTTTCGTTGATCTCAGTTAAACAATTTTTTTTATTTTTTCTAGTTTGTTTATCTTCTAAATATCTATGATAATTCATAGGTATAAAACCAAAGATTACTGGTGTACAATATGAATGTGCTGTGATTTAATAATAAAGAGTTATGACCCAAAACCAAAACTGTATGTCATTTTGTACGTACTTCCCCTACTACATCTAATTTTATCGACAAAAAAAATAATATGGGGGGTTGAACCCCCTCCCCCTAAAAAGTATGGCTATTTTAATATTTTTTTTAATGTACTACGGCGCGCTTGATACTTTATGTGATATCAAAGGTTGTATGCGTCGTAGAAACAAAAAAAAAACGACAAACTGTAGCTAATAACCTTGGCTAACTAGTTCATTACTTTTTTCATATGTTTGATAATGTTTTGGTGAGAAAAAAAAATCATTTCTGAATTATTTTGACCGAAAAAATCGCTATTTTTCAATATTTTCACGAATTACTCAAAACTATGTCCCATAAAATTATTAATAATTTGCGCTCATTTAAAAGTATTTGAGTTATTCTTTCTAACGATACCAAAAACATCACCATAACATTACAAATTCAAGTATTAAGAACCATTAACCAATAACCATATCATAACAAAAGCAGGTAACAAAACGAGGTATGCGAGCGGGTAAGAAAACTTACAACGTAATGTAACAGACAAGGATAGAAGATGACACCACATGCTGTGAGGTGTGCGAGAGGGTAAAAAAACGTACAATGTAATGTAACAGACAAGGAAAAAAGATAAATACACCACGTGCGGTAAAGCGGTTCTTGTCACCATTGTCGGGTATTATTAGTCGTTACAAATACGGCGGAACAGTTGCTTGGCCTCCACGTTCGCCCGATTTGACGCCTTGTGACTATCATCTTTGGGGATGGTTGAAGCAAAAAGTTTATTTCGTCGAGGTAAACACGAGAGAAGAGCTCCGGGAAAGAATTAGGATCGCCGCCGACGAACTTCGATCTGATCCCGCGGTATTAAGGCGAACCACGCGACAAATGGCTATAAGAGCCACCGCCTGTTTACAAAACAGAGGAGAACACTTCGAACAGTTAATCAATTAATTTTAAGCATTAAAATGTTTTGTTTGATTGTATTTTTCAGTAGGTTTGATTTTAAATAAATGTAAAGTACATATGAGTATTACTGGTTTCATTTACAAATAATGTCAAGTATAAGTATTGAGCTTACACAGGGGAAACTACTTAGAATTGATGATGTTATGGTGATGTTTTTAGTATCGTTAGAAAGAATAACTCAAATACTTTTAAATGAGCGCAAATTATTAATAATTTTATGGGACATAGTTTTGAGTAATTCGTGAAAATATTGAAAAATAGCGATTTTTTCGGTCAAAATAATTCAGAAATGATTTTTTTTTCTCACCAAAACATTATCAAACATATGAAAAAAGTAATGAATTAGTTAGCCAAGGTTATTAGCTACAGTTTGTCGTTTTTTTTTTGTTTCTACGACGCATACAACCTTTGATATCACATAAAGTATCAAGCGCGCCGTAGTACATTAAAAAAAATATTAAAATAGCCATAATTTTTAGGGGGAGGGGGTTCAACCCCCCATATTATTTTTTTTGTCGATAAAATTAGATGTAGTACTCAGCCTTAACGGGTTAGAAGTCCCACCCCTATCACATTGTATAATAAACAAATTGACAACGGGTCTTCTCGCGATATTCCTTTTTTACGAGGTAAACGTAGGGAAACAAGTAGGTACCTGTTTACCTCGTACAAAAGGAATATCGCGAGAAGACCCGTTCTCAGTTTATTTATAGGGTGCATTATGATTTGAATTTCCATATTTTTTAACGATATATTATTTCTTTTTACAATATTTCTGTTTTTATTGTTCTAGTACGAAAAGTTTACTTCGGATTTGTAGTATTCATTGATACTTAAATCAATTTTTGTCGAAGATATTAAGAAAAAAAAAAACTAGGTATGCCATAGGCTTCTACTCCGTTCACTTAACATATTTTTTTCAAGACAATAAAAAAACATTTGTACAGCATTTTGGTACTTAAGATAACTAAAGTTATTCTACGAATTTTGGAAATAAGAAAAATAAAAACATTGATAGGATGTTTAATTTATGGAGCCTAGTTCCTAATTGCACTATACGGTTCATTTTACATCGTTCTGGAGCCGAAACACACGAGTAATAGTTACTATTGGCATTGTTCTTGTTGTTTTAAGACATCTAATAAAGAAGTTAGAAATTTGACACTTTTTTTCTAGTTAAATTTTAGTAGCGCTTCCACAATTTCATTCATAAACGCAAAATCGTACGGACCAAGGAAGGGCGGGCGGTCGGCTAGACTGTAAGCGTGGGGTGGGGGGTAAGGGGTCGGGGACGTGGCTTACGGATCATGCTGTCTGACCGATGACTGGATTTTTCAATGGATACCGTTCGCATGTGTTGCCGTTTGTCGATACGTTTTACACACACATATGCATTGATCGCTAGGAAGCGTTACTTCGAGTTCTCATTATTTCACAAAAAAAAAAACTATAAATTTAATGGTTCGTGATTTTTTTTTATTGTTACTTTTTAAAAATAATAGTCCCAATCGATTCGGTTTCTATGATCGAGTTCATGGCTTTCGGTTCCAGAACGACCTAAAATTAACCGTATACACGTGTATGCTCTATAAACTTGGCGAATACGATATTAGTGTGCAAAGCCGAAAGGAACTCACGGCACCCTCGAAAATTTTTAGGGTTCCGTATCTCAAAAGAAAAAAACGGAACCCTTATAGGATCACTTCGTTGTCCGTCTGTCTTTCAAGACCCATTTTCTCAGGAACGCGTAGAGGTATCAAGTTGAAATTAATATCAAATACATAGGTCTATGGTCCCTTGGAACTCTAAAAAATATCAAGCTTCTAAGTCAACGCAATAACAAAATACGGCCAATTGTGCGACATGTTTTGATACTCGCAAGTAAATAAATACCTATAGGGTACTTCCCGTTGACCTAGAATCATGAAATTTTGCAAGAAGCAAGGTCTCACAGCACAAGCAAAGGAAAAAGTCCGAAAATCGTTAATTTGTAATTTTATGACATACAATTTTTTTTTTTGGGATTACAATCTTAAATTTGCAGTCGGAGAATTGACCGTGACCTATATCAATCAATGTATGGGAGAACATGTTTTTCAACTACAAATTTAAGTATGTTTTCGGGATAAATTCATCCTAACTACGGAACCTTCAATTTGCGGGGTCCGACACGCATTTGTTTAATAACCTTTGAAAAATGTCTACACTGGGGGGTCTACAAAACCGTGTAAATATTGCAAGGCTGTTTTAATTATTTATTTCCAGAATTCGTAGTAATAAATGCAGATTAAATAAAAAACCAAGACAGCGCTGTCAAAACTGACGTGAGGCCGGTTTCGTAAACATGTGTGCACTGAGTGAGGTGTAGTTTAGTTGTAGTTTGGTGTCAATGTGTGCGTGTGAGCGTGTACGCACAGAGCGAGGTGTAGTTTTGAGCATGCTTCACTGTCACATATCTTGGTTTTTTTATTTGGTCTGAGGCAACGACCATATAGCCCATAGACGCCTAATAACAGGCGACCGATGTCTGTCAACACATCAGACTTATAGATCTGATATAGGTCGCCACTCAACAATATCGATTCAGTTTCAACCACTTCTGTGAGCTGTAAACACTTCCGCGTTAGTCGATTAAAAATTGTTCAAAATAATATAATGGCCCCTTGCACAATACGTTGGTGTGGTAACAACAGCCAGTCTTCGAGTTTCCGAAAAGATGGCATAACATTTCATCGGTAAGTAAATAGTTATATATTCATAATTAGATTAGATTTATGTTCCGTTATTATTTATCGGAGTTCATCCTACACTGGTCAAACTTGTAGGTGGACGAAAGGTGCAAGGTCTCTCGTTGATGTCTTTCATGTTTGCGTCCCTTTCTTCTGAAAGTATTTTTTTAGCTATCTCTTTTCCTCTATTATTTGGTAAACATACCTAACGAATAATAGTGATGCACCAAATCATATGACCAAAGTTATCGAGAAAGCAAAAACCTATACTATCTAAACGAAATTTGAAAATCTTTTTAACTGACTTCAAAAAAAGGAAGTTTCTCAATTCGACTTTTTTTATGTGTGTTCGTGGATAACTTCGTCGTTTAAGAACCGATTTTGATGATTATTTTTTTATTGGAAAGGAGATTTCCCAAGGGTGGTACCATGATAAAGAGACCAGTTCCAGTTCTCTTAGTTCCTTACTGGGAGAACTCCTCAACAATTAAGGTCCTTGTATCGGGAAAAGCAATATGTATTTTGTAAAAGGTGATGAGCAGTTGACATTAGGCTATTGTAACTTAGATAAATTACAGACTGACCCACTAAAAAGTGAAAAATTAAAGTCGGTTATTTTTTTTTTGTAAATAAGTTTTTTTGATTACACATACAATGGAAACATTAAGTTAATTGTGAAACGGTCATTGATTTTAGGTACCCACAAGATCCTGATTTTAAAAATAAATGGATTATTGCAACCAAGCGAGAGAACTGGTTCCCATCAACACATAGTGTAATATGTTCACGGCATTTTACTGAAGATTGTGTTATGGCTATGAAAAACCGTCGCCAGCTAGTAAGTTCGGCAGTACCAACAATGTATTTGCCTCTTTTGGTGAGTATTACCGTTTAATCACTTTAATCCCTGTACCTAGAAGGTAGTTAGAAACCAAAGAAGTTAGACAAAAGTTCTATTATATTTTCAGAGTAACGCGGTTGACTCAGGTGTCCCAATGCCCAGCACGTCAAGGCCTGAAGTGATTGTAAAAATAAAAGATCTACCTGTAGTATCTGCTTCTAGCGCACCAAAATTATACAAAACGAAGTCCCCAGTGTCCCCACTCGGTACCTCAAAACAAGTGCCAAACGAAAACTCCATGAAATCGCCACCATTTACTTCAACGCCGAAAAAAAATAAACGTTTTCCTGGAAGTCCGTCGGACTATGCGACACCCGTCAAAAAACGCTTGTGCAGAAGAATTATCGAGTTATCTGACAAGATATTGCAAAAAAATAAAACTATAAAAAACTTAAGAGAAAAAACACGATACATGCGTAAAAGACTGGTTTCCCTTAAAAACATAATAAAAGAGCTCGAAAATCAAAAACTAATAAATTCATGTAATGCAGATTTACTGAGTAAAATTGGGGTAACTAATAGGGAATTAGTTAAAAGACAAGTTATGAAATCGAATAAAAAAGGAATTACGATTAGGAAAAAATATTCACCGGAACTTAGAACTTTTGCCCTTACATTAAATTTCTATTCCGCTAAGGCATACAAATATGTAAGGAAAACTTTCCAAACATGTCTTCCATCTATCAAGACCAAAAAATGGTACCAAACCGTAGATGGTAGACCAGGCTATACCAAAGAAGCTTTTATCGCTCTAAAAAACAAAGCTGCCCAATGCGAAGGTGAATTAATCGCCACTTTAGTGTTTGATGAGATTAAGATAAAATCCAAAGTTGAATACGTTCCCTCGACACAACGCACTTTTGGATATGTGGACATTGGCGGAAAAATTCAAACAGATTGCTCCAGTGAATGTACTGAAGCATTGGTATTGCTTGTTGTTGGGCTAAACAAACGATTCAAGGTACCTATAGGGTACTTTCTTACAAACGGCACTAATGCTGAACAAAAGCGTAATCTCGTGCTACAGGCCATTTCTTTATGTCATGATAATAATGTCACTATTAAAGCCGTAACATTTGATGGATGCCCGACGAACATTGCCATGGTAAAATTACTAGGCTGTAGTTTATTGGAACAAAATATGAAAAGTTTTTTTCCCCATGCAATAACTAATAACCACGTTTTTATATTCTTAGACCCAGTACATATGTTAAAATTAGTTAGGAATGCATTCGAATATTATAGGGAATTTAAAAATTGTGAGGGGGGTTCCATAAAGTGGGACTACATTAATTTACTCCACCACATCCAGGAAAGGGAACAGTTTCATTTAGCAAACAAATTAAGACTTTCCCACATTGAATTTAAACAGAACGTGATGAAAGTTAAACTAGCTGCCCAGTTGTTTAGCCGTAGCGTGGCAACGGCTTTGAAATTTTGCAAATCGGAACTGAAACTTCAAGAATTTCAAGACGTAGATGCTACTGTTGAAATGTTATTAACGATCAATGACTTATTTGACATATTGGACTCGAAAGTTCATGGCTACGGCTTTAAACGAGCTCTTAACAAAGATAACTCATCCAATATTTTAAAGAGACTAGAGGCATGTAAAAAGTATATTTTTACCTTAACTGTGAAATTAAATGACACCAGAACCGTAAAACTTGTTAACTCTCCACGTTACACAGGATTCATAGGGTTTTGTGTCGCAATCCACAGTGTTATCGGAATGTTTCATGACAACATAATAGATAAAAATAATGCTTCAATCAAGTATATACCTTTTAATAAGATTTCCCAAGATCACATAGAACTATTTTTTGCCAATATACGTTCACACGGCGGTAGTAATGACAACCCAACTCCGCGACTATTCGAAGCGATATATAAAAAAATACTAATACACACGGAGTTAATGGATGTCTCCACTGGCAACTGTGTTCCTTTGGAACATATCTCCATCTTGAACTGTTCATCAGCATTGGGTAGAATCAACTTGACGACAACGTTGGATGACAAGCAAGATGTTGACATCGATGACACTGAAAGTCGTGATGACTTAAATCGAGCACTTGAAAGGATTACTTTGTCGCTTTTCGCTGAAAGGGCAGTAGAGTACATTGCGGGGTTTGTGTCGAGTTCGTTAGTCAAACAAATAAAATGCAAGACATGTATTGGAGCTTTAGTTTCCTTGAATCAGGACCAAAGTAGTCTAATAGCTTACAGAGACAAAGGTGGCTTGATATACCCTTCACCAACTGTGGTCAAAATATGTCGTCGTTCTGAAATAACCATAAAAGCATACCTTCAGAAAATTCCAAAAAACCAAATACGCAAAACCGACATCCTGGTCAATAAAACTTTAAGCAGTTTCATTGGCGAGGAACTATTTCCTAATATAAGTAATCATCAATTCCACTCTGAAGTAACTAATCATGTAGTGGATTTGTCAATGAGTGTTATGCACAAATATATTTCCACACGACTAGCTTTTCTTACAAAGTCTGCACATCATAAACATACTGTTAGGAGGATATATACAAAGTTAATACATTTCAAAAATGATTAGTATGGTGTTTTTGACTGTCCAAAAATTAGGTGTGTTTAATCCACACAGAAAATATCCCTCTCACGGAGAGGAGGCGTCTGTCCCAGCAGTGGGAACACTATGGGCCATTATCTTATTGTATAAATCATTATTTGACTTACAAAATTTAGTTTTGTTTTATTAATTAAGACATTTGTTTAACTATTACCAACCTCCGAAAAAAGTATGACTGTATGATATCTTTTTAAATAAATACGGAAAGAATTTTGATACTCGTATGTTGTTTTTATTTTTTACATTTTATGTTTAAGTAATTACATGTTAAAATAATATTAATTATTATTATTTATTTATTATATAAGGTAACTTCACAGCTGACAGTAAGCAAACACAAATTATTATACCAAACATTACGCCAATTACGAAGTACTCGAAAAAAAATAAATGGATGAATGGATGGAGTATTAATAAATGGGAAGGTGAAAAAGCCCATTAAACATTTTATAAAGTACAATTATTATCAAAAAAATATCGATACCTTCGTGTTTTATTTAAACCTGTCCCATCCCTAGTGATACGTAATGACCTTGGAAGGGCCAATCAGAACGCAGTACCCCGCTTCCTCATACCTCAGCTAGTTGACAGAATTGTTTTGATGCGTTAAATCAAGCATTAGGCGTCTATGGGCTATATGGTCGTTGGTCTGAGGTAATGGAATAGTTCGTTACACTAACTATTACGAGCTGTGACTAAGGGTAAAGATTTTTTTATTCAGGGATGAAAAGTACCCCATGTCCTAGATATCAAGCTAATTTTTGGCAAATTTCATAAAAATGGGTTGAGTAGGACTTACGACCGTATTCTCAAACGATACTCAATTTTAGGTCGTCAGTCTCACATGTAGGTAAGTAAATGAAAATCTGAAGAGGTCATTGTTCATCATTCTTCTTCTGAGCATGTCGATGACAAAAATAACTCCGTAAAAAAAAAATATATACAGTTGTTAGGGTTCCGTACGTCGAAAGGAAAAAACGGAACCCTTATAGGATCACTTGTGTGTCTGTCTGTCTGTCACAGTTAATTTGCTCCGAATCTAATAGACCGATTAAGTTGAACTTTGGTACAAATATGAATTTCTGTGACCGAAAACAGCGTGGGGTGCTTTAACTGTGTAATTCGAATGTACCTCACCCTTTTTTTACAGTGACATTAATTTTCTCGTTAATCACTTTATTCTTATATTGAAAAATTATTTTTTACTTTTTACTTTAGTTTAATGGTATTAAAACGTGTTTTTTAGTTTTTTAAACTATATTTTTTTTTTTCGATATTTTAACTGGTTTCATTTGTACACCTTGAGTACCAGCACAGATCAACATTTTTCTGTACATCTATCCCTTTCTGCGATTAAGAAGTAGTAAAATATTTTGATTTAAAACAGTGTCCGTGGAGTTTTAAGTGAACTGATATTTAAGTGCTCATGAGGAATACATTCTTTAAACCTATTCATAAATAATTTCATTTCATTTCAATAATATGAAGAAGCAGTGGTAGTACGAATTCACCTATCTAAGGCTTTTAAGAGCATCTTAAAGTGTGGTTTGAGAATTCGGCGGTTTCATTCACATTTCTAATATTATTAATAAAAATGCACGATATTTCTTCAATCTATCAAAGAGAATCAGAAGATTAAATACTTTTTAAATTGGTCAAGTTTTGTGAAAGTGCATAAACAATGTCAATCACGGGAGCCCGTTTCTAAAAATCCGGGATACCCCAACAATTACCCAATAGCCCTGGATCAGTGACCAAAAATCCCGGCAAAAACTTAAAACCTCCCGGGATCCTTTTTGCAAAAAAAGCAAAATCCCGGAACCAATACAAAAAAAATAAAAACGAAATCTCGGGATCTAACAGTTATGTCCGAGATAAAATGTGAAACATTCCGGAATCAAGTCTCTGAAGAATGAATATCCCGGGATTATTATATTTAAAAATGCAACATTCTCAGGATTTATTATAAAATAATAATAATAATGATCATACCTAACGTCTAGCCAATACATTACAAGTGTACAATTCAGTAAACAATAATATAGGAACTTATTATTTTACATATAGGTACAGGTTGTTCAGTTAATGTCAATGTTTGAAAGAGATAAAGGGTGTTGAACAATATAATTTAAAACTTTTTTACAAAAAAATACAACCGACTTCCAAAAACAACACTACAAAGTGAAAAATTACTTTAATTTCGGAAGTCGGTGTCGGTGTTAAATGTATTTTCGTTTTTTGCCACCGACTTCCGAAATTAAAGTTATTTTTCACTTTGTAGTGTTGTTTTTGGAAGTCGGTTGTATTTTTTTGTAAAAAAGTTTTTATTTTTCACTTTTTAATTGTGTACCTACCCCACACAAATTCTAATACCACTATCTGCAAAACAAACTAGAACATCATCCATATAAAAGTGGGGAAAAAATACGTATTATTGAAGCTAACTCAAAAATTACCGAAGAAAAGTTAATCAATTTTATATGGGACCAACTGTGATGTATACCCTCTCGAATAAAACAAAAAAAAAAATCCAAATCGGTCCAGCCATCTTCGGGTACGAATTGAGAACCTCCTCCTTTTTGAAGTCGGTTAAAAAGAGTGTCCGTGGAGTTTCTTGCGCGTTCTTCTCCATAGGAACTTACTACGCTTTGGAATGGGCAACTAGCTTCATCTTTCTGACTGACCGACCCATTGACAATTCAAAAGTGGTTTGAGTTTAAGGTTACGCTAGACGGTCATTCTTCCATACAAACCTAATTTCGAGGGTTTACTGCGAAAACCAACTAAGTGCAGTCAAGTCAGTTATGAGTTACTGCGTTATAAAAGTCTATAACTAATTAAAATACTATAATTTTAGTAAATCCATGAAGTATCTTCTAAACCGTTTAACGTAGCGCTTAGCCGATTTTACCCGTATAAAAAGCTCAACAAGATGAGAATTTCAATGCATTTATCTAATTTTTGTCAAAAATTTTGGTTAGCAGGTTTTCGCAGTACACCCTCGATTTGGTAATTGCTCGTCTGTTTAACGGTGTACGTTCAAAACTAAAACTAATATCAATTTGTCTCGTCATTAGCCCTGTATGGAAGCAGAATCCGAAAAAAATATTGGTTTGGAAGGTATGAGCGTTTCTTTTACATTGGATTTTTAACTGTATCGGCCATGATATCTAACTCAAACCATTTATTTCAATTTAAACAATTACAGGCACTTTTGAATTGTCAAAGAGTTGGTCAGTTAGTCAGGAAATTGAAGCCCTGTCCAAAACGTAGATCTCTATGGAAAAGAACGGACAAGAAACCCCAAGGACACTCTTAAATCAAGATAAGTAATACAAAATCCTAGGTGCATTATTCTTTTTGGTTTTACATGTGAGAAAAATGTAAAAAAAAAATACAATTAAAAATAAGCCCTGCCAGTTATGAGATGACCAGTCTCAACTGACGGCGCTCGTTCACGTACATGACGCGTGGATCAGCACCATCCAGCTCAACCATTTTGTAGGGAACCGAATGATCCAACACATGCATACAGCATGACATACTCAGCCGCCATGCTCTGTCAAGTCAAACTTACCTACATGATAATACAATAATAAACGGCACAACATCTTAAGGGTCATTGTACTCATCATTATGAACAACTTTTACTGTGGGACAAAATATGAAATCGCAAAAAAAAAAGTTGCTGTTCCCTAAATTTATGTTCGCATAACTCTTACTTTGAATTTTTCCATCTCAATGTAACTTGAATAACGCACAACCTCTTAAGGGGTACTCATGATAACAAACAACTTTTACTATGGGACCAAAACTGAAATCTCGAAAAAAAAAAAAAAAAAACCGGTCAAGAGCGAGTGGGACTCGCGCACCGAGGTTTCCGTTCCGATTTCTGAAAGAGTGTGCTATTTAAAGAAATCGTTTTATTTTTCCTGTAATCTTCACATAAACTTCTATCACATAGAATCATTTCAAATTTTTCTCTAGGCAAACTTCGGAGATAAGGGGGACGGTATTTTTTTTTAAATTTTTCATCAAAAGTAGAACACTAAGCGGCCTAAAAAAAAGAACAAGATACTTTGAATGTGCAAACAGCGCTCTTTCATATGATACCCCACGAGCCCTAGTAGCTCCACTTCGAATTTTTAAGACCCCCTTTCAATAAAAAAAAGTGTATTTCTATTTCTTTCTAATTGGCAAAATAGTTGGGCAAACGTCATCTAAAACTGTTCCAAAGGCCAATGCGTAAAATTGGTGCCTTTTGTTTTTTTGGCGGCAGTCGATCGGATATCAAAAAAGGGATGCAGAATAATATAAGAAATGAACTATTGTATGGGGTCTTATATCATAAACTCAGTCCGAACTGAGCTATGGGTGTTTAAAGAAAAAAAAAAACTTTTTATAAATAATTCTATAATTAGAACTGCAGTTAGTTTTATCGTTATGTGTTATATCTAAATCAGAATTCTAACTTCAAAACGACGCGCTGCTGTCCTTCCTGTGCACTTTCACTGACACCAACACCGGGCGGCACTGCCATTGGCTAGAACAATAGCCAGTCACTGTTAAAGAATTTTTTACCTGCGCAAGAGCCGGTTTATGGTCTTTTGTTCAGACATTGGCAAACAAATCACTCACTGTTTTACCTTCGTGGCTTAAGTATGTTTTTTTAGAGTTTCTCGTGGTGATTTTATAGAAGACTTGGCTTAATAATCTGGACTTGGAAAACGCTTCTTTAATTGGATAACCTGTGCTTGACATACTCGGACTGTGATTGTGCTTTACGTGTTGGATTCGTTGTTGTGATAATATGGCAGACTTGGGACTTTGTTTGTTGTGCCAACGCACTTTAAATCGGAGTAATAATCACCGGAGACCATCAATGCCATTAACTGCTGAATTAGTTCAAGCACATCCTTCCTTGATGCAGTATCTCAGCAATGTTGGAAATATAACAGATGTAAGTTGTTCACCAGGATATAATTAACGAAGAATATATATTTTTTTTAATGTGTCTGTTCAACTGTTTGTTTATCTTTCCTTTACTTTGCAACACTCGCAACGGATTGACATCATATTTTAGATAGTAGGAGAATTAGAAAGTAAAATAGACTACACATTATCCCGGCAGAAAATATATTTCCCCTGAGAAGTGTGTACTTTCTGTATCTAACTTAACTTGCGGGCGGACTGACGTAGCCCCGGATATATAATAGCCGATCATTATTATGAAAGAATATCTTATACATACATTAGGCTAAACTCATCTTGATTTTGGTATTTTTCTTTTATTTCTAGCATTCTCCAGTCACGATACTACCTGTAGAGAAAACGGTTTCTTAGGCTTAGTGACGATTTTCATTTCACTAATTGTAGTTCATTTTGTTTCTAGTTTGGTGTCGGGGATCGGATTTGCAGACCATGCTTACAACGAGCTGACCGTTACGTGCCAGCGGAACCAAACGTATTGGAGGAACCAGCGGAACAAAACATTTTGCAACAACCAGCGGAACCAAATGTTCTGGAACAACCAGCGGAACCAAATGTTCTGGAACAACCAGCGGATCCACAAATCTTGGAACCAGCAGCGCAACCAAACGTTGTAGAACAGCCAGCTGCAGTGGTTCAAGGACAACGCCATTTTCCTTTCCCCGGTTATCACCGAGCACCTTTGAATACCAGGGTTTGCATTTTTGCGATGTGTGAAAATCGACATTTACAACGGATTGACAAGTCTTTAAGAGCTGCTATTCTTAAAGAGAAGAAATTCTTTATACCTTTTGGCTCTCGTGTATGTGAAGAACATAGAAATGATAGTGCTTGGCAAGACGTCGAACGGAGTATACGCCACGTATATAATATGTTTTCTCCAAAACAATTAATGGACATGGTGAGACTATTACAGTCGCATCGTTCACATTTAAACTTTGAACAGCTGTCTTCAATCAATGACAGCATTTTCCACTACTATATTGGGTTTTCAAAGACTCAATTCCAAGAAATGCTGCAAAGTACACCTTCAATTGCTGAAAATAACACAAGAAGGCCAGCTACAGCCTTGGCAACGGTGCTGGTGAAACTTCACACTGGTGATTCTAACCAAAGAGTGTGCAGCCTTTTAAGAATGTCCCGATCTACATTTGAGAGAACGATGACAAATGTAAGAGAATGCTTGAAGCGAGATTTTATTCCAAGACATCTTGGGTACGATCATTTATCTCGCGATGAAATGATTTCAAGGTGTTTAGCGATACCCAATGCTTTATTTGGAAACAATTACGAAAGAGCTATTACAATACACGATGCGACATACATGTACCTCCAAAGAAGTACCAATTATTATTTCCAGAGAAAGTCATATAGCCTGCATAAGTGGCGTAACCTTTATAAGCCATATTTAATAGTATGCCCTGATGGACACATAGTAGATGTTTATGGGCCTTATGATGCAACGACATCTGATTCAGTTATACTGAATAGAATATTAGAAAGCCGAGATGATCCATTTCATTGGGTTTTTAGACCTAATGATGTTTTGATTTTGGATCGAGGGTTTAGAGATTCGATTGAACCGTTAAAATCATATGGTTATTGTCCAAAAATGCCCATTACAAAAAGCAGCACTGACACACAGCTTACGACCCTAGAAGCAAACGAATCCCGGAAAGTAACGATGTGTCGCTGGGTCGTTGAAACAATAAATGGCAGGCTAAAGAACCAGTTTAAGCAATTAAGGCACACAAATAATAACCGAGCAATGACACATCTCTTTGATGAAATCAAGATTGCGTGTGCTATACTCAATGCGTTTGGTCGACCTCTGACTGATCACAGGTTAGTGACTGATATATTAAGTGAGATACACCAAAGGTCCGCCATGGAGAACCATCTCAGCAGTTATGTAATTGCGAGTAATCTAAATGCTCGCAGAGCTATATTCCGTACAATAACCGCAGAAAACTTGGAACTAGATAGTTTTCCAACTCTTAACACAGATGACCTTATTTTATATGCTCTTGGTACTTACCAGATAAAACAAGCTCGAAGCTATTATGGCGAGCATACAAAGCAAAATGGTCAATATCACATAGAAGTATACCGAGAAGTTAACACGCAAAATATAACTCAATACGGAATAGTAGCTGCCAATCCTGTGCTAGTAAGAGGAAGAATTCAGTCCAGACATCGGCAGGCTCGGATATATTATGTTTATATACTGTATGAAGAAAATGCGCATGGAAGAGAAGCCATAATAGGCCACTACTGTAGCTGTATTGTGGGAAAAAGAACCCTCGGCTGCTGTTCTCACGCGATGGCTATTGTCTGGTACTTAGGATGGGGCAGACATCAACCTAATCTTAGTCCCCCAGCACTATTTTTAGACAGTATAATTGTGAGACACGACATCGAAAATGAGGCTGATGATCCTAGCGATGATGATGTCTAAATGTGATTTGTCATTTTTTTAAATAAAAAGTTCACCATATGGCCAGTTTTATTGTTTCTACTACAATCTGCCTAGCTCACCAATACATAAATAAATAACAAAAAATAAATGAAAAAACCAATAAAAAAAATGTAAACATGTTTTTGAAGATCTATGTAGTACCTAAATAGTGAATATCTCTTGGGAACGTAAAAATATGCTTTGTAACAAGAATTATTCTATATCACATGAAAATATTACATAATCTTTAAACTGATATAACTCAGTCCAGACTGAGTTTTCGATCTAAGACCCCATACAATAATACATTCATAAAATTATTCTGCACCGTTTTTTTCATATTTGATCGGCTGCCGCCAAAAATACAAAACGCACCAGTCTTCATAGTAATTTGGTCATTGTCTTTTCAAGTTGATAGCATTAGTAGTTCTTGAGATATCCAGCTGTGTCAGACAGACTGAGTCGCACCATAAGGGTTCCATTTTACCGTTTTCGTACGGAATCCTAAAAATCTGCTGTTCCCAACATTTTGATGAGTATGCGATTTTGTTGATCATAGTAAAAGTTGTTCATAAAGATGAGTACAATGACCCCTTCAGTTTGTGCTTTATATAAGTTACATCTTGTACAAGGAACTCTTGCTCAGAATTTCAATCTTTTACTCCCAGCGGTTTAGGCTGTGCGTTCGATCCATCAGATTAAGCTACGCTTGCAGGGGTTGGTCAGTGGATGGGTGACCATCTTTACATACCGAGACTCCTCCGTGCCTCGGAAAGCACGTTAAGCCGTTGGTCCCGGCTGTCATTCGTGGATCTTTGACAGTTGTTACGACCCGTAACGACTGTCTTACCAAGGGGTATCGTATTACCCTGTTACTGGGTTGTGGAGGTCAGATAGGCAGTCGCTCCATGTAAAATACTGGTATTCAGCTGCATCGCGTTAGACTGGTAGCCGACCCCAACATAGTTGGGAAAAGGCTAGGCAGATTTATTGGTTCAGGCTGTGCGTTGTCAGTCAGTGAATTTAAGATATTTATTTTGTAGAAATTAATAATCTATTCGTTCATGATGACTACTATCACCCTAAAATATTATACACTATTAAGGGTAGCACCATTGATGTATAAAATAGGAAGATATGGTACTGCAGAAGCTTTGAACCTTATGCGTTTTAGCATGCAGCCTCCGTGGATGTTTAAATAATATGAGACATGCTTGGAATTTTAAAAGGGACAGAAGCCAGGCGGCCACGGGCTGAAATGTTTGTTGGAAAAGTTCTTTAATTTAATACTAACAAAGTCGGTTTGTTCGAACACTTATAACTCGAGAACGGCTGGACCGATTTTCATGGTTTTTGATTTGTCTCCGTCCCGAATAGCAGAATAACTATTTAAAAAAAGGAAAATTCTCAAAAAAAAAATATGAAGAAAATTAATTTTCTCATACATGAACTTTGGACAGGGCAACCGCGTCTGTCGGGAATCTTTCATTCTATTTAGAATTCCAAATTCAAATTAATTTTATAATCAGTTGTTCATTTGTTTTCCCGCCGTTCGATTTATTGAAATTTTGACAGGACAAGGTCTGTCGGGTCAGCTAGTATTAAATATTTTAGAGTTGAACCTGAAACGCGTATTATTTAAACGGTCCCAAAGAAGTGACGGTCCTTCAGATCTTTACAGTACCCTCTAATGTCACGTAAACATTTATGGGACTAGAAACAATTACATGTAAAGAACTTTTTTTACAAAAAAATACAACCGACTTCCAAAAACAACACTACAAAGTGAAAAATAACTTTAATTTCGGAAGTCGGTGTCTAGTTAAATGTATTTTCGTTTTTTGCCACCGACTTCCGAAATTAAAGTTATTTTTCACTTTGTAGTGTTGTTTTTGGAAGTCGGTTGTATTTTATTGTAAAAAAGTTTTTATTTTTCACTTTTTAGTGGTGTACCTACCCCACACAAATTCTAATACCACTATCTGCAAAACAAACTAGAACATCATCCATATAAAAGTGGGGAAAAAATACGTATTATTGAAGCTAACTCAAAAACTACAGAAGCAAAGTTAATCAATTTTATATGGGACCAACTGTGATGTATACCCTCTCGAATAAAACAAAAAAAAACCAAATCGGTCCAGCCATCTTCGAGTAATCGGGGAACCCACGAATTGAGAACCTCATCCTTTTTGAAGTCGGTTAAAAACACCCACACAACTAAATTTTTCGATGTCGTGCGATGTGATCAACAGCCGAAATAGAGAGACATATTACGCGGCCTGTAGCGGAAACGAGATAGCAATAATTGTCACTGTTACGTGCCCATAACGACTCTTAATACGCCGCTTGTCTCTTCTCTCATCTTCTTTCTTCAAATGACAACCCAGCGGCAATATTA
Organism: Cosmia pyralina; assembly: GCA_946251885.1. Lineage (NCBI taxonomy): Eukaryota > Metazoa > Arthropoda > Insecta > Lepidoptera > Noctuidae > Cosmia > Cosmia pyralina. The sequence goes on along the minus strand of OX276368.1, from coordinate 16,505,073 downwards.
ATCAGAAGAATTTTAAAGAAAATTAAGTTTTGATGTACTTACGATTGAAAAGTGATCCTGTGGAACTTGTTTTTGGTTTGTGAACTATTTGTGCACATTTTAAAAACACAGGTAGGCATTATTGGTACTTATTTAGACGATTACGTTAATTTTACTTAACATGATATACAAACGCCAATTAGATTGTGACTAAGTTCAATTAGGCCCGTGGGCCTATTATATGCGGTCCACGTCTAGGAGCGCGTACCTAATCTTCCTATTTTATACATCAATGGGTAGCAAGACCTGGCACAACTAAGCGCAGTTTTCGCGAACAAACAACCACCATTCGCTAGTTGAAATGAAGTTTAAAATAAATAAATTTCCATTAGAAAGAGCATCAAAGCGGACAGCATTTATTTAATTTCATGTTTATTTTGAGGGAGACACAATTGATATTTGTTTGGCAGTGAAAACTGCGCCGTACTGCGCGTCGCCGGAGGGCCATTCTCGCAGTTTTAATAACGTTCGCATTCTGTTCTGTCTCAATCATAATCTAATTTTCATACATTTTTGATAATAATTACTAGTGTGAAGAGATTGCGATTACATTTTGAACATTTAAACGGGAATTGAACTTCTGGTTTCGTATCCTGAGAACATCATACAAGGTTGTAACTTGAATAACGTACAACCTCTTAAGGGGTCACTGTACTCATCATTATGAACAACTTTTAGTATGGGACTAAACCTGAAATCTCAACAAAAAAAAAAACAGTCAAGAGCGGTCGGACTCGCGCACCGAGGGGTTCCGATTTCTAGAAAACCGGTTTTTTTTTCGCGATTTCAGGTTTGTTCCCATAGTAAAAGTTGTTCATAATGTTGAGTACAATGAGCTCTAAAGAGGTTGTCAGTTATTTAAATTAAACCTTTGTTGTAGGTATACTAAAAAGAATTATCTTAATATAACAAAATTACATTAAATAAGTTATCACCACAGAACTACTATCGGTGATACTTCTGCAGCTTCTCACAGCTGGGAGTGCGCAGTTTTTGCGCGTCGGCATACTGTCGCGAGTCTCCAAAGTTGCGCGCCTTCCAGACCATGCTGTCCCGGTAGTTGCGTTCGCGCTGGCAAGCGTGGCGGAGACCAACTGTGGGATTAAAAGAGGGAATTAGTGGGCATTTATTAGCAAGGTTTTTTGGTCTGAATATCATCTAGGACCAGAGTCAAGACGAATCAAACGAGCCCAAACTCGATAGGTTTGCGTCGTTTTATTACCGAGTTCTTGTGGCCACCTTTTCCATCGTCAGATTAGCTCGATGGCACCAAATATTGCATTGTCACCGATTTTCTATACGTGTGACAAATTTCAGTTTAATCGAACACCGGGAAGTGGGTCAAATTTAACTTGCAAATTTTGAACACAACTTACATACGAACATTGCAAGTTCAATAAAGCATATTGTGGTCTGGTACTGACCATCAAACCAGAGTAATCGAGAAAAAAACATCAGCCATTCCATACATTTGGGTCGAGTTTGGTATTGAAGATTCGCACGGGACAGCTGATAATTGTTTTTTTGGAAGTCGCTTGTTTTTTTTTTTCACTTTTTACTTGTGGTACACACGGCTACACATCAAGCTATACATTTCCAGTTTACACTGACCTCTCATTGTAAGGAAATCCTGTACAATGCGAGATCAACTTATACTGGAAAAATATAGCTTGATCTGGTAGCCGTGCGTACCTACCCCACACAAATTCGAATACCACTACCTGCTATATAAATTACAGTGACACGAAGTTATTATAAAATAATCCACATAGACGAAGTGGAAAAAATACGCATTATCGAAGCTAACTCAAAAACGACCAAAGTAAAGTTAATAAATTTTACGTAGGAAACAACTTCGAGGTATACCCTCCCGAATAAACCACAATCGTGCAAATCGTATTACTCTGTAAAAAGTTATGTGTGCTCGTACATAAAAAAAAAAATAGTTTAAAACTAAAAAAACACGCTAAACTGACTAAAAAATAAAAAACAAAATTTTCAATAAAATAAATTGAAATTGTAAAAAAAAGCGTGGGTTGCTTTCGAATTACAGAGTTAAAGCCACGCTTTTTTTATAATGACATTAATTTTCTCGTTACTCACTTTATTCTTATATTGAAAAAAATATTTTTTGCTTTTTAGTTCAGTTTAATGGTATTAAAGCGTGTTTTTAGGGTTCCGTACCTCAAAAAGAAAAAAACGGAACCCTTATAGGATCACTCGTGTGTATGGCTGTCTGTCTGTCTGTCCATCTGTCACAGCCAGTTTGCTCCGAATCTAATGGACCGATTAAGTTGAAATTTGGTACACATATGAATTTCTGTGACCCAAACACGGACGGGTAAAGTAAATAAATGAATTTTGAATATGGGGGTTTTGGGGGGCAAATAAGAAAATTAAAAAAAAAAGTTTTGCAAACTATACCGTGTGACATGTCAAATGAAAGGGCTTACTAGGAGGGTCTCAAATATTTTTTTTTATAATTTTAAAACAAATTCTTGTTCTTGTTGTCAAAAATTGACCCCCCCCCCCCCCTTATCTCCGAAACTACTGAGCCTTAAATTTTGAAAAAAATACAGAAAATAGATCTTTACCTGTAGATTACAGCAAAACCTATAAAAAGTCTGAAATTTCATCCCGTATGTCAGAAGCTGCACGTTTGGCGCACCATGTGTCTTAGCAGAAAATGTACCTTTTGCTATGCGTAATACGATAGTAAAGCCCACAACTTAAAACGAGGCCGGAATCAGGCAGCAGAGAGCTCGATACAGTTAATTATATAGTAAAATTTCACTTTTTCTCAATTAACTCCTGAAATGCGAGAGGTAGAAAGAAATTCATCAGCACAAGTTTTGAAGGCCTTTGATAGCTAGATACAATGGCATTATTCGTTTTTCAAAATTAGACTTTATTCTCGGAAATGCCTAATGTCCAACCTCTCCCATACAGTCGTTCCACTGTGCGGCGGAAACACAGTGCGAGGTGAGAATAGCGGGCATTCTTTCACTTGAGCAAACTTTTTGGCACTGCCGACATCGGGACGTCGATACTTAGTAGTGTGGTTGTTTGTCGCGTCGCGATGGTCATCGATATTCACCAATATCATGGGGCCGATAATAATTATAACTATCGGTATAGAATCGGGTTGGTACCGCTATCTGATAATGTGAAATCACATTTAGGACATTTTAAATAATAATCTTAGTTCACTACATCGTAAACACCATAAATAATGTAACGGAAAAAAATCGACCTAAGAGAAATTAAATCAGTTGATTAACTGCAAATAATTTATACTTTGGCATGGATTTTCCGCGAAACGATCGGCGGCGCATCCTAAATAAACACGTCGCCCTGCATTTGGGGGAGGCGGAGGTAGCGTTTCAGCGGCCAGCTACGCGACACCTCGCAGCGTAACACGACGCCGTCGCTTCGTGTGCAGTAGTTTTTAAGTTTGCTGTATAAAATTATGTATTAGTTTATAGTTAGTTTTTATACCCACGAAAGTGAGCCTGAACGGACAATAACAGCGCGCGCGTTCCGGCTCTTACTGTTTTATTTTTTGTAATTTTGTGTGCGGACCTACTCCTTGCGTTCTAGGTTCTTTGGAAAGGTGTTTATGTGTAGCATATTTTTGCCAAATAGCGTGAGGTTGTATTGGCATTACGAACAAAGTTAGTCTGTGGTTGAAATAAAATATGCGGCGCGGGAAGGGCGCGCGGGGGGTCGTTTTTTACCGAGATTATTGTTGTATTTCAAAACTTTGGAAGAACAAAGGTAAATATTATGATGTCATCTGATTATTTGACACATAGGCAATATTTTAGGCAAATAAAAAAATAAGGATATCGCTTTAGATTTTGAAATAATATTTTAATTGTTTTTTATTGGCAGTAATATAAACAAACTATTTTTTTTTTATTGAAAAAAAAAACTAAGTCATCTATTGTTATAAATCAAAATTCGTAATCTAGCCGTCTATCCCTATCCACTTTAAGAAACAGTCATTACTTTCATAGCGATTCATAGGAATGTTTTGTGTACAAGCCGTGTGTAAGTGGCGAGGCGCCCCGTCGCGCGCCGACAAAAAATCTCAAGGACAATCCTAATGACGTCGCGCGGGGAGCGGGACGCGTCAGTGGCTATTTATATTTATGTATTGTATTTTATGAGCCTTAGATGCCCGAAATAAAGGATAATTAAATTAAATTAAAGGCCTACAGGCCCGAACAACCTCGCCTTAATTCGTACCGTGCAATTAAATCAATCATTGCAGCGACCGCACGGCACGTGTAAGAAAAACGCGAACTGAATTCTCTCTGCGACGAATGACGAAAGAAAACAAAAACAAGTAAGCGCGAGTCAATCTAACAAACGGCGGCGGCGGGCGTGCGCCTGAGTAAAACCGGTTTATTCAGGTTTTAATATCGGTTAGCGCGAGCCTTAAAATTCTATTCTCTGTAATTAACCGGTAACCAAAATTTAAGGTTTAGTCGAAACCGTTTTTGTAGTTAACCGGTTAATCGTTAAACGGAATTATAACGGTTTTATGAACAATATTAACCGGTATTTCAAAACCGGTGCCGATCCCTGCGACGTACTAAAGCAAAGCCTGGGTATTGTAGCATAGGTGTGTTCAGACGTACCTATATATTCCTCCTCTATAGCCATTTCCAGACGTCGCAGCGAGCCTTGGTAGTCAGTGTGGAAGTTCTCTTTCACGTAGTACGGCACCTGGAGTTAAAAAGCATAACAATATAGGACACAATCTATACAAATAAATAAAATTTAAGTGTCTCTTTGTAATGTCAATATAGCTCTTTTTTACTAAATCCATATGAAAGTACGTATTATACGGTACTTAAAAAAAAAAAAAAATTGTCTGTCTGTTTGTTCCGGCTAGGGAATCCAATCACGCATCAAAATCGCAATCCTGCGGGATGCAAAAAAGATCATACTTTTTGTTGTAAGTAGTTATGTACATGAATTTATGAAGTTTTATCATCTACCTATACTTGTTAAAACTTATTTAAGAACAAAAAAAAAGACAACCGACTTCAAAAAAAAAAAAAACTACAAAGTGAAAAATTTTTCACTTTTTAGTGGGTCAATTTGTAATTTATCTAAGTTACAATAGCCTAATGTCAACTGCTCATCAACTTTTACAAAATATTGCTTTTCCCGATGCAGCGACGTTATTGAGGAGTTCTCCTGGTAATAACCAGGAGAACTGGAGCTGATGGCGAAGTCACCATCACCATATGCATTGTGACGAGCATACATTACTTAGCAACCATATTAAAGTAATCGAATCACAACCCGTGAAATACTAAGGTAAAATTCAGTAGTTACGATGGCCATCTGTGGTCTTCATCATCAGTTACACTTCACCAAATGGTGCTTTCCAAAAGCAAATGCACGAATTACTATAAAAAAATACCCAAATCGCTATAGGTGTGCCTATAAAATTTGAGTGTTTCCCTCGATTTCCATGGGATCCCCCTCATCAGATTCTGAGTTGGTGACAATGGCACCACCTCAAGAGCATACCCTTCCAAACAAAAAAAACGATTTTCAAAATCGGTCAATAATTGCCGGAGAAATAATACACAAAAAAGAATCCTCCGTTTGGATGTTGGTCGGTTAAAAATAGTAGTCATGATAATATCACAATATAATAATACAATTAAAATCAATTCAGTCAACCAATTCTAGTTTTAGTAAAACTTTTTTCTTAGAGAATCATCACTTTCAACGATTTTAACACATCGTTGTGTTTCTGCAGAGTGATGTTTTAAATGCGTTTTGAGTTAAATGTATTGATTGTTGGTGCAAGCGTTATAGTTTGTTATTGCTTGTGGCGTGGGGAATCCCCTGTAATTCTCACGTTACTTGTCATTGATCACGAAATCACGACGTTCGGATACACGCACGCACATAAATTGTCGGGACGAATAAAATTTTTCTTCGAATGCGTATCCCCGCATGTGTAACCCTCATTATACTGGTCCCGAAAAACAGTGCGGGATCCAGCATATGCTGGATTGAATTGCCTCGTTCCGGCTAATCTCCGAAACGGCTGGACCGATTTTGACAGGACTGTCACTGGCTTTTTGTGGACTTTACTCATGTTTTACAAAATAAATATATCTTTAGCTTAGCTGATGTTATTGTGGCGGCATCTAACAACTTTTACTATAGGTCATCATTTTGGTCGAGTAGATATTGAACTTTTTTATGAAACAGCTGATTTTTTTCCGCGATTTCAGGTTTAGTACCATTGTAAAAGTTGTTCATAATGATGAGTACAATGACCCCTTAAGAGGGTTTGCGTCAATTACGGGACATATTGTATACAACGTCCGGACATCAACCGTCGGGCAATTGCCACCCAGACACGACACCCGTGTGGTCGGAGGATCCTCCCTTTTCTATGGAGGATGAGTGAACTTTACACCCTGTTCTTCCTCTATAACATAAAGAGTAACGTAGGCAACTTTTATTTTTATTTTATTTTATTTATCAGGGAAAACAAACAGTGGTACAAAGGCTACGCGCTAAAAAAGGCTTATGAGAAGCTTGCTCTAAAGCTGCATCCTGATAAGAACCACGCGCCAGGAGCTGGGGAAGCTTTCAAGGTATTTTTTAGGGTTCCGTATCAATCAACCCGCCTAGCCTTTTCCTAACTACGTTGGGGTCGGCTTCCAGTCTAACCGGATGCAGCTGAATACCAGTATTTTACATAGAGCGACTGCTTAGCTGACCTCCACAACCCAGTTACTAGCTCGGACTTTCGGGCTTCTGACGACCCGTAACGACTGTCAAAGATCCACGAATGACATCCGGAACCAACCGGGAGTCACGGTATGTAAAGATGGTCACCCATCCACGGACCGACCCCGGCAAGCGTAGCTTAACCTGCTGGATCGACCCGTGCGGCTGTTATCACTTAGCCATGAGCTCCTCTACCTTCCACTTTCTCATGAATAGGAACATATAATAGGTCTTTACCTATGAAATTGCCGTTTTGTATGAAAAAATTTAAACGAATTTTTTTCATGCATTTTTTATTTGTATTAATCGAAGTAATCACCCATGCAATCAATGCATCTTTGCCAACGCAGTGGCAGTTTATTGATGCCCTTCTTAAAGAAATCAGCTGGACGGGAGGCAACAAATTCTTCAAAGGCATTTTGTACTGCCTCTCGGGTATTTAATTTTTTTCCCGCCAAGAAGTTATCCAAATTCTGGAAAAAGTAGTAGTCTGTAGGCGCAAGGTCTGGTGAGTAGGGCGGATGACGGAGAGCTTCCAACCCCTAGTTCTTGCAACTTGGAGACAGTCTGCTGTGCAGTATGAGGTCGCGCGTTGTCGTGCAGGAGCAGCGGAGACGAGCGATTGACCAATGCTGGTTGGAGATGTGCCAGCTTCTCCATCATTGTGTTCAGTTCTTCACAGTACACATCTGAAGTAATGCTCACCCCGTTTAGTAAGAAGCTGTGATGAATCACACCGGCGCTAGACCACCAAACAGTGACCATCACTTTTCTAGGGGTAAGTTTTCGTTTAGGCATTGTTTAGGTGCTGAAGCAGGATCCAACCAACTTGCTGAGCGCTTGCGGTTATCAAACAGAATCCATTTTTCATCGCAGGTAACAATGCGGTTCAAAATTCCTTCATTTGTGTGTCTGTTGAGCAGTGCAAGGCACGTCTCGACGCGTACTTCGCGCTGGCGATCATTGAGTTCGTGGGGCACCAATGGTCAAGCTTTTTTACCTTGCCAATTTGACGCAAATGTACCAATACTGTTTTGACGCTAACGTCGAAAGCTGCTGCTAATTCAGCCGTAGATTGTGTATCATCAGCTTCCACAATCGCCTTTAACTCGTCATTGTCGACCAAAGTCTTCGGACGACCGCGAGGTTCATTTTTCAGGTCGAAATTTCCAGAACGGAAGCGAGCAAACCAATAACAAGTGGTGCGTTGGTTTGTAGTGTTAGCTCCGTAAACGTCGTTGATGTTGCGTGCCGCTTGTGCCGCGTTGCTGCCACGACGGTACTCATATTCCATAATTACTCGAATTTTTAACGTATCCATGATGACGAAAAAGATTGAAATGCGATGAAAATGTAACACTAATCAATAAACAAATGACTACTTTTGGAAAAAAAATCCATGTTTTTAAAATAAAATTAATTTGAAATTAGAATTCTTAGCCAAACAAAAATTATTTTGATTTGAAATGGCCAGTACTGTAGAACGGCAATTTCATTGGTAAAGACCTAATATGTAATAAAAAAAAGGAAAAAAAAAGTAAAATAAAATTGTTTATTGTTTTAAAAAGTGAACCTTAACAACTAGTGATATGGCATTAAATCAGTTAATTTCACTCAATTATCACTAAATTATATTTGTATTTTTTTTTGTTTTTTTTTTTATACGTGTCGTTTTGCATCCTCGTCAAATTTAAGGGTATAGACCACAAAATCGAACAACTTCTTCCATGGCACCAACATCGTAATCGAAAAAAAATAAACAGCCGTCCCATAAATTTGCGTCGAGTAGGTATTTAAGTTTTATAAGCGACAGTTGCAAATTGTTCGGTCTGGTCTGTACCACATCCTGGAATTTGACGAGGATGCAAAACGACACGTTGTATTACAAGCTCCAAAAGCATAAAAACATGATTATTGTGTAACTCAAACCGTCTCGCTTATAAAAGGTTGATATGAGCGAGAGGCATTAAATTAAACCACATATACTTTGTATCATTTTCAGCCTCTTTACTAAAAATCATATAAATAGAAGCAATAGTTTAATCACAGGATTATTTTTAGTTTTTTCTTTGTTGAAACACGACGTATCTGCCCTAACAGCTGACTAAGTATGCTGTTGAAAATTCTGTCGTTTAAAGGTGTATGACCCTAGATAACTATGCGTAGGTAGTTATCTAGGGTTATTTTTGACGCGACGTTGCCGTTTTGTTACGCACGTCAGTGGAAATGTCTACAAAGGATGTTTACATTATAATTAGATCATTAAGCTATTTTATTTGTTCGAAAAAAGTTTTTTCTTATTTTTCTTCTAAACTTTTTTTTAATAGTTGCGAGTTAACACTATGCATCTATAGTATATGTGGTTTAATTTAATGCCTCTCGCTCATATCAACCTATTCTACAGATTGCTCAGTGATCTAGCTAGGACAGCAGCGCTTCACCCAGCAATTCGCTGTACACATGTAATTAATAATGCATACTTTGGAAGCCCCTTATGTACTACAAAACCTTTATGTACTATCGAAAGTCGTTGTGCTTCACCCTTTTCAAAACTTTTTCGGTTGCACGTTGAAATCGTAGTTTGCAACGCCCTTTTTTAGTTTGATCAAAGAATGACGAATGAGCCTTTTTGTAAAGTTAATTATTTTTGTTTGACCAATGATCGAAGAATGTCGCCTAAGAAGGATGACCCTAAAATAAACAACGTCCCTTTTCTTAAACATTAATTGCTGTTTTTTCGTAACTTGGTAAAAAGGTTCTAACATTTTTTTTTATACTGTGCGCCGAAGCGCTATTGTGGACGAAAACAATCCAGACAATGCCGGTGGGGCTAGCCACTGGCCCATGCATACGAAAAACGCCCTTATGGGGGTGACGGACAAAAGTCGTCGGAACCACGCGGGCCCAGTGCGGGTTGGTAGATGTCACATGTCTTCGAATTTTCGGTTCTAGGATATGCCGGTTTCGTCACGATGTTTTCCTTCACCGTTTTGAGAGCAGTGGTGATGAAATTATTTACACAAAGTAAAGCGCCTGTCTGGGTTCGAACCCTTACAACTCGTGAATCGAGGCCTTTACCACTGGGCCAATACTGCTCTTTGTACTTCAATAAGTTATATGTTTTAAATTATTATTTAGCAATCGTAGACACTACTAACTGCTATTTTTTCAATGGCGGTAGGTGGCGAAGGAAAGCTGGTCAGAATGGAGTTATTAACGCGTTAAGCTTCTGACGCGTAATGTGCGCAAGAGTGTCCACAGAAGTCAACATCCTAGCACATGGAGTTATTAGCGCGCTACGCCTCTGACGCGTAATGTGCGCAAGAGTGTCTACAGAAGACTCAACATCCTAGCACATGGAGTTATTAGCGCGCTACGCCTCTGACGCGTAATGTGCGCAAGAGTGTCTACAGAAGACTCAACATCCTAGCACATGGAGTTATTAACGCGCTACTCCTCTGACGCGTAATGTGCGCAAGAGTGTCTACAGAAGACTCAACATCCTAGCACATGGAGTTATTAGCGAGCTACGCCTCTAACGCGTAATGTGCGCAAGAATGTCTACAGAAGACTCAACATCCTAGCACATGGAGATATTAGCGAGCTACGCCTCTAACGCGTAATGTGCGCAAGAATGTCTACAGAAGACTCAACATCCTAGCACATGGAGTTATTAGCGCGCTACGCCTCTGACGCGTAATATACACATGAGTGTCCACAGAAGAGTCAAAATCCTAGCACATGGAGTTATTAGCGAACTAAGCCTCTGACGCGTAATGTGCGCAAGAGTGTCCACATAAGAGTCAACATCCTAGCACAAACCTTCAAATTGACCGTCTCCCTTGGCACAGGGTACTTGGAGTTCGGCGCGAGGCTGTAGACCGGCTCGCTGATGAAGTAGCCGGACATCATGGAGAGCAGCACGAGGACTAGGACGGGCAACAGCTGCACCAGGCCCGCGTGCGCGTCGCGCTGCTCCGGCTCGCGCGCACGCCGCCGCGTGTACACGGTGGGGCCGCCGCCGGGGAACCCTGCTGGAGCGATATTTTGTATGATAAATAAACATAATAACATCTGCTTAGCCTTTTCCCAACTATGTTGGGGTCGGCTTCCAGTCTAACCGGATGCAGCTGAATACCAGTATTTTACATGGAGCGACTGCTTAGCTGACTTCCACAACCCAGTTACTAGGTAATACGATACCCCTTGGTAAGACTGGTTGTCAGACTTTCGGGCTTCTGATGACCCGTAACGACTATCAAAGATGTGAATGACAGCCGGGACCAACGGCTTAACGTGCTTTCCGAGGCACGGAGGAGTCTCGGTATGTAAAGATAGTCGCCCATCTACAGACCAACCGCGGCAAGCATAGCTTAACCTGATGGATCGACCCGTGCGGCTGTTATTACTTAGCCACGAGCTCCTCTTACCTACTTATTGAGACGGGGTCTGTGCTGACGATACCGACCCATTATTTTTTTGGAATTACAGGCCTCAGAGCTGACGAGGCCTGACATCTGGCCTGACCTGGTGCCGTGTTTCAAGTTTCCTTATTATCCGGCTGCAGCGAAGCCCAAAAGGAGGGTTATGTGTTTGTTTCTAAAAATCTGAAAGTGTGTGTTAGGTAGGGAGGGGTCCGATGCCCAGAGCGGGAGAAGTCATTTGATGATTTCCCATTCAAAAAAAAAAAAAAAAAAAAGTAGGGAGGGGTTTTTTTTAAAATATATTCTGTATTTTCTATTTTTCCTTTTAAACTATAGTTTGTTTAAGAGTCTATTCCCCTTTTATTCAACCAGGATAGTAGATTCGTTACAAGCCGGAGCTGCTTACGTAGCTCGCCGAACTACGACGCGGCGCGTGAGTGACAATCGAACTAACGTGCGAGCCGGTCGGTGCGCGGCAGCCCACACTGAATTAGCTTCATACCTAAAATGCGGAGTGCGTCAGCCTGGTAGTACTGATGCTGTGTGGTTAGTGCATGTGTCTGTGTGTCTGAGGCACGGGACTCTTACCGGTGGCTCCGAAGAACATGTTGAACAGTTCCTCAGCCGTGAGATCCGACTCGAATCCTCTGGAGTAGTACTGATGCTGTGTTGTTGGTGCATGTGAAGTTTCTTCACCTCGCAGGTCATACTGTTTGCGTTTCTCAGCGTCCGTTAAAATGGCTGCTGCGTTGCCTATCGCCTGTAATGAGAAGAAATATTATATTTTAACATGAAATCCTAAATGGGGATGTTTCCTGGAACCTTCGCCGCAAGAGAGCGCTGTGTGTTTATACTGTCTTGTCAAAGTCATCTTAAGCGACTAATCGGCGACAAGAAACACTTGGCGCCATCTCGCGGCAAAGTTTTCAGCAAGGTAGCGCCATCTACGCGGAACTTTCTCATTGTCGACGTAGCCTAAAAACTTGGAACACTTTAATGGGCCATGTCTGACAGATAGGGAACAATTTGTGGGAACTACCTATCTATACTAACAAAAAAGCAGAAGTTTGTTTTTTTGTTTGTATGTTTGAACGCGCTAATCTCTGGAACTACCAATCGGATTTAAATAATTATTTTTGCATTTGATAGCCCAATTCTTGAGAAAGGTTATAGGCTATTATTCGATTCGAATTTTTGCTTCTAGGACATGCCGGTTTCCTCACGATGTTTTCCTTCACCGTTTTGAGAACAGTGATAGTGAAATTATTTACACAAAATAAAGCGCCTGACTGGATTCGAACCTACGACCTACAACTCGGTTACTGGGCCGCTCCATGTAAAAAACTTTTTTACAAAAAAATACAACCGACTTCCAAAAACAACACTACAAAGTGAAAAATAACTTTAATTTCGGAAGTCGGTGTCTAGTTAAATGTATTTTCGTTTTTTGCCACCGACTTCCGAAATTAAAGTTATTTTTCACTTTGTAGTGTTGTTTTTGGAAGTCGGTTGTATTTTTTTGTAAAAAAGTTTTTATTTTTCACTTTTTAGTTGTGTACCTACCCCACACAAATTCTAATACCACTACCTGCAAAACAAACTAGAACATCATCCATATAAAAGTGGAGAAAAAATACGTATTATTGAAGCTAACTCAAAAACTACAAAAGCAAAGTTAATCAATTTTATATGGGACCAACTGTGATGTATACCCTCTCGAATAAAACAAAAAAAAACCAAATCGGTCCAGCCATCTTCGAGTAATCGGGGAACATACATAAAAAAAAAAAAAAGGTTCCGACGAATTGAGAACCTGCTCCTTTTTGAAGTCGGTTAAAAATACTGGTATTCAGCTGCATCCGGTTAGACTGGAAGCCAAACCCAACATAGTTGGGAAAAGGCTAGGCGGATTAATTGATACGGAACCCTAAAAAATACCTTGAAAGCTTCCCCAGCTCCTGGCGCGTGGTTCTTATCAGGATGCAGCTGTAGAGCAAGCTTCTTATAAGCCTTTTTTACGTCGGAGTCCGTTGCCTCCTTTGACACACCTGGAAAGTAGAAGAGCTACCACGTTTAGAAGAGTAGTGGGCTTGTGGCTACATAATAATGTAATTAATGTTAGTAATTTTAGTGGTATTTATTTTAGTAGTATGTATGTATTTATTATATGTTTTAGTTAATGAGTTAATTGTTTTGGATTTTATGTATTTTATTTTCTCTTCTACTCTTACACACGTTGTCTACATCTCTTTTTATCCTCTGTCCTATCGCAGGTATGCTGGAAGAGATTTCTTTTGAAATAAGCATCACCTTTGTACGTATTTTTCTGTTCCTTTCTGTTTGTCTGTTTATTTGTGTGTACATAAATGGTTAAATAAATAAATAAAATAAAAAAAAAAATTAAGGAGGATGCGCTGTGGTAGCCCGCGAAATTTAAATTTTCTTGCGTTTTATTTTTTTTGCGTGTCAGGTCGTATGTTGACTATAATATAAGACGCGGCCGTAACTAATATGGCTTTACAGAATTGTAATCATTAGAATCAGCAATACAACTCCATAAGTTAGAATTGACTTCAAATCTAGCGATTTCATGAAATCATGAGGTTTGAGGTCAATTCTAACTTACGGAGTTCTATTGCTGATTCTAATGATTATAATTCTGTAAAGCCATGTTAGCTACGGCCGCGTCTCGTATTTTAATCAACATACGACCTGACACTGACCTGCAAATTGCAAAAAAAGTAAGAAAATTTAAATTTCGCGGGCTACCTTAGCGCATCCTCCTTCAGAACGGGTCGATTGAACAAACCATACATACTTTAACTTGCATCATACATAGTACAGTCATCCTTGTATGATGCTTAAAGACACGGAAAATTGTTCAAGCAGACTGTTTACTATGGTGCTTAAAACCTTCCTTAAAGAAACATTTTCAAATTTTTCATTTTGGGTAGCGTTTTCATGGTTTTCGAGGGTGCTAAAGCCGACAGTGAAGTCAAAATGAATACCAAGATGGCATCTGCGAAATTTTCTAAAATCTTGGTCATGAGTGTCGTTTTCATAGTTTTATGTATTGATAATAAACGAAAGAGAAGGGTTATTCAGTGAGAAAAGATTGCTTATTTCTATTAAATCACAGATTCTTGTTAGGGGGTTTGGTTTCCTCACTTAGTCCTTCATGTGGACAATTGAACGTGGGCCATGGAGGCCGTCGGTGGTTATTCCAACCAGCCTATCTCCCTCCAGAAATTGATCAAGTCTCCTGGTCTGTTAAGAACATCTGTGAATGATTGGGGTGTTCCGAGTTTCTGTTCTAATCTGGGTGACGCCTGTGCATTCAAAGAGCACGTGTGCAACGGTTTCCTCAGCCTCCATGGAAGCCCTGCACAGGGGACTGTCCGTTATTCCTATTGTATAGAAATCACAGCTTGCAACCAGTGTGCATGTTTTAGGTTTAAAAGTGACTTTAATCCAAACACTCCAATGATAATAATACCTGCAACTGCACCATTCTCTGAGAGTGTAATGCCAACCTATCCCAGGTGGGATGCAAAAATTTTCGAGCTTGTTTCACTCGCTCTTGCATCCTACATTCTCAAAATTTTCTGCATAAGTCGAAAAAGTTACTTCTATTTCTACATGAATGGTCAAGAAAGCCCAACTTATTTGAAGCGGGTTGCTAAAAATTTCGAGCTCGCTCTTGCATCCTATATTCCCCACAGCGGCCCCCATTATCCTAAAGTGGGCTTAAATGGCTGGCCCTGTTTTTGGTCATGATTGCAATGTGGCGTGGAGAGAAACAAGGTTTTATTGAAATTAATAATAACTAACCTCTTCATTAATTTGAAATCGGAATTAGAAGGTCTAAGGTCTAAGAAATTATTTAAAAAAAATGTATGTTCCACAAAAAGAACAAAGAATACTGTTTTTTAAATCTTACTCTGTATTTACCCTCTCTGAAACCAGAAATTCTTTAAAAAAAAGTTGGCAATAGGGTTGCCAACAGTGAATTCCTGCGGCCCTGCGCCTTCCCTTTCAGAAAACAAGTGTATTTGCTAGACATGTTTAAAAATATTTTAAATAAAATAACAACACAATTTTCTCTGTTACTGCTACAAATCTTGTAGCAAGAACCTTGACCAGCAGAACTTCAAGGAAATACATTATTTCCTTTGTTGTCGAGTTTTTTTACTGAATAAAACACTATTCAATATTAATATTATCAGTTTGACTAACATTATTTGCTGTAATTTGAGGGTCTTCTGGCTAAATGTTAACAGCCGCACGCGTCGATCGAAGGTTAAGAAGATACATAGTAGCGTGGTTTAGTTTGAAGCGCGAGATAGAAGACTCACGCGCACCGGAATTTAAACAAGCTTCGTTTAAATGTAGATTTATGACAAATGCTATACTTAAATAAATTTTTAGCTTAGTAATTTCTTAGCATATTTAATTACCTTCGATTTACAGCAAATTTTACTGCACAATAAGGAACTGTTTACGTATAAAATAGAAAATAAACGGTGCTACTTTGGAAATTTTTCGAATCATAGTCAAATAACACACATGGAAAATCCAAATTATTTAACCATATGCATTTGGTTTTATAGGAATTTTAAAAACACAATTTTATCGATTTATCCCCTTAACCTACACTTGCAGTGGTTGGTTTGCGGACGGGTGACCATCCATTACATATCGAGACACCCCTGTGCCTGTGCTGTGTTGTAAAGCCGTTGATCCCGGCTGTAATTTGTTTGGCCAAGTGCAACATGTCATATTCATAGCTACAGTTACATGACGGTGTGAACCCATAAATAAGATTTTCTCCTACCAAAAACCACTAAATGCCTAAAGAAGTTTTCACTTCAATAATTAAATCTCTAACCAAGCGACCCTGGACCCAAATTATTTAATGCTATGTATTTTGTAGCACTTTTGAATTTATAATACTGAGTCAGTAAGAAAGGTAATTATGTAAGCTTGAAACAGTCATTCTCAACTCTATGTAATTGTGAAAGAGAATACAAGTGCAGATATGTGGGGGGGGCACAAGGTGCAGATTGGGCTTCGACCCATTGCACTTCAACCAAACTGAGTCTAAAACTCTAAATCTATATAAATAAAAAGAGAAGTTCTGACTGACTGATTGACTGACTCATCAACGCCCAGCCGAAACCCTTGGACATAGAAGGCTGAAATTTTGCACA
This sequence comes from Cosmia pyralina, assembly GCA_946251885.1. Taxonomy (NCBI): domain Eukaryota; kingdom Metazoa; phylum Arthropoda; class Insecta; order Lepidoptera; family Noctuidae; genus Cosmia; species Cosmia pyralina. The sequence goes on along the minus strand of OX276368.1, from coordinate 16,488,626 downwards.
GAGGTTCCCTTTATAGTGTAACAAGGCACAATAGGAATAACGGACAGTCCTCTGTGCAGGGCCTGCATGGAGGCTGAGAAAACCGTTGCGCGTATGCTTTTTGAATGCACAGGCGTCACCCAGATGACAACAGAAACTCTCGGAATATCCCGATCTTTCACAGATGTTCTTAACAAACCCTGAGATTTGATTAAATTCTGGAGGGAGGTGGGCTGGTTGGAATAAACCCCCGACGGCCGCCATGGCCCACGCACAATGGTCCACATGAAGGACTAAGTGCGGAAACCAAATCCTTTAACATAGAACATAGTGTAACAAGGAATAAGGAAGGAATTCCCGGTAGTATGTTCCCGTGGGACATTTCCCGACATCAACACAGGCGAAGCCGCGCGGAAAGTGCTAGTTAGATATAAAAATAGTTTTATTACCTGTATTTTTAATTTGTATACATACAGTATATTACAAAGATATAGGTCGTAGTTATCCTCGAAAAAGAGGCACATTCTTGAGCTTACGGAAAATAGGTGCCAAAGTTTTTTTTTAAAAAGGCTTTCACTGTTTGAGAAACCCCCGTATGAGAGAAACATTTGCCCCTCCTTGAACAAAAACCTAGATCCGCACCTGACAGAATCATCATCTGCCTAGCCTTTTCCCAACTATGTTAGGGTCGGCTTCGTCTAACAAGGTGAAGCTGAATGCCAGCATTTTATATGGAGTAACTGCCTATCTGACCTCCACAACCCAGTTACTGGGTAATACAGTATCCCTTGGTAAGACTGGTTTTCAGACTTTCGTGCTAATCACACTAATATTATAAAGGCGAAGTTTGTGAGTGGTGTTTGTGTGTGTTTGTTACTTCTTCACGCTCAAACAACTGACCGCGGGGCGCAGCCAGTATAGAATATAATGGTTTAAAATATACACGTGATTGCAGCTATAGTCAAAAGATGGTGAACACAGTCTTGTATTTGTTAAGGAAGTTATGTAGCCTTATCACAGACAATGATAATAGTCACTGATAACAGTACGACTATAACCTACTACTATGCTTAAGTATTCTGAAGCCTTTTAACGAATAAAAAGTCAGTATAACACCTTTGAACCTGAATTCATCAATACTGAATGACTAATCAAATAGTTGGTACACTTACCCAATATTTCATAGAAATCTTTGCACTTATTGACGCGGCGGACCGCCTCCTGCTGCTCCGCAGTGTATTCCCTCTGTGGGACGTGGTGTGCTGTAGGCTTTCGCCTCCTCACTTCCTCGGTACTGGGACTTGATGGAGGAGTCATTTTAGGGGCTGCTGTCGACGGCCCCGCTGCCCTAACCCGCGTCAAGAGCTCCTTAGCAAGCGTAGTAGGGTACAGGCGTTCAGCTTTAAGCAGAAACTTCTCAGCTTTCTCCATATTCCCTCCTGTAAAAGCATTTTGTGCTATTGCTATACATTTTTCTGCTTCGTCCTTGTTCCCATCGAGCGTCATTTTTCGGTGTTTAGACGCTCGTTGTAGGTTTAAATTGTTTTGTTCGATCAGGACACGTCACAGAATTATTTGGAGGTCGCAACGCGCCAATTTAATTAGCGCAAATATAATTTAATTGCGTTTAATTCACTACATTTATGTGCAATAATGATCGTAGGTATTGCGTCAATCAAAATACTGCAGGGCTGCCAACTTAATAAATTGGTTTATGGTTTCTTAGGTTTCCTTGTTTCCGCATTCGGGCAAAGGTATTATGAAAATAAATTTAGTTGAATGATAGATTTTATTTTTGGATGTGCTTCCGAATTATGCTAGGTAATGCAATTACTATTCTATTAATAGTTCCATGCATTACACTAATACACTAATAATAAGGACATTACATTAGGCTTATTCAATTAATTGTACAGACAATAGCACGTCAGCTTATTCCAAACTGTCGAATTTCTCCAAATGATTATAAACCTTAAAATGTTTAAGTTAAGTTCAAAATCAAAAGAGAAAATTTGATAGTTTGTAGTAACTTAGTTCATCGTTTGAATGACGTAATCATCAAGAATGTGGTTTGCAAAGGTCAAACCATTGGTGCCCACACTCAGTATTGCTATTTGGTAGAAAGGTAGAAAATAGTTTTTATTGCTTGCTTTTTTTATTTTACTCATGTTCGCCAAAGGCCAAAGAGCCAAAACACGGCCATAACTATGAAAATTAAATTCGAACTTCGAACACGTTTGACGTTTTTATTAAATACGTTTCATTTCCAAAACAAAATTACATCGTTAGCATTTTTATGCCGCTATCTCACTTGTTCTTGCAAAATTTTCCCTCTCCATCTCGCTTGCACAGCAGATCCAATACACATCACGCCGAGGATTAATCATCCACCGTCATATGACGTATGACGCATTAAAAGAATTGATTCAATTGAATCGTGTAATATTATTGCGCTAGGCGTATCCGGCGCTTAGTATTTAAGAGTAAATCGTCAAAAAACGTTGTGTAGGCTTTTTAAAATCAGTTTTTGGACTAACCGCCGCGAAAAACATCCAAGAAAAAATGGCTGCTCCGCCTATCTACAACCCTGTAAGTTTTTTTTACATTCCTCTATGTTGTTACGAAAGATGCCATTACATGCGGCATTTTGCTTGTTTTCAAGGGCATTTGGAACAATTTGGTACGATTAGTTACATTACGCGATATGTAAATACAATGTTCTGTTAAAACAAAGTTATCGTGATCCTTTTACGGTGATAGAAATTAGTATTCGTTGATATTCCGACGCACCCAAGGTCTTGCCTATTACAGAGACGGTAATTCAAGCTTTCCGCGTAAATTAACGGTTTTTCCTCAATTCTCAAGGCATATTCTTGGAAATGTCGCTTGTTCTTGTTGTAAAATTTTTATTTGCCCGATAGTCGTGTAGGTTTTTACAAATTATGTACAACCTATTTGATTTGTCTTTTAATTTGCCCATTTATATTCCTGTCCTATCACTGCCTACTCTAAAAGCGTACCAAAAGCCAATAGAAAACAGGATTCCAATATTCAAAAAGTAAGCGATAGTACCAAAATAGAAATGAAGCATTCACTATAATATTTCACTAAACATGTATACCTACTTATATTATAACTGTAACAGTGGTTCAAAGACCGCATTAAAATGGACATAGTCATTTCTACTTGCATCATTTAGGGAAAATGTCCGAATTTAGCAAGTCGGGATTCACCACATACAGTTGTGTTGTTTTTGTTGTGATTATTATGATATAGACAAACTAACTGTTCCTGTTATTTTAAGTCTCATGTAATAGGGGGCGAGCCTGTTGCCATCAATAAAGCACAAATCTAGACTCTGGTTGCTACTGACAAATTCCTGTTGGAAAAATCCAATAACGAATCCCATTCAATTTTTTTTTTATTGTACAGTCAGCAACAAAAACCGATTAACAGTTGAGTTTTCTAAATCTTAATTATTGAGAAAAATATCTCATTAAAATCGGAACATATGTAAATTTTAAAGAAAATTAACTAGATGATGTCAAAAAGTAGCAGTGTTAACCAACTTATGTTGCTGATTGTACAGACGCCAGCAGGTCAAGCTATCCGAAACTGTCAAATTTTCCCAGTCAACCTTGAACCTAATGCTTAAGCAATAAAGATGAACATCTATTAAAGAAATTTGACAGATTGTAGTAGCTTGTCTGCCTTAATAATTATCATCATTCTCCTGCCCTTAGCTCAATCAATTTGGGGTTGGCGCAACATGTATTTTTCTTCCATACTTCTCTCATCTCGATAGTCACCCTCTGACATAAATCAATCAATCAATCAATCTGCCTAGCCTTTTCCCAACTATTTTGGGTTCGGCTTCCAGTCTAACCGGATGCAGCTGAATACCAGTATTTTACATGGAGCGACTGCCTATCCGACCTCCACAACCCATTGACTGGGTAATACAATACCCCTTGGTAAGACTGGTTGTCAGGCTTACTGGGACCAACGGCTTAACGTGCTTTCCGAGGCACGTAGGAGTCTCGGTATGTAAAGATGGTCACATATCCACGGACCAACCACGGCAAGAGTAACTTAAAACCTGATGAATCAACCCGTGCGGCTGTTATTACTTAGTCATGATAAATGTCATCAGTAAACAGATAATATCTGGCCAAACCCTATGCTTATTTTTATGTTCACTACATAATGACTTACCTCAGTTTCCATAAACTAAAGGTCTAAAGGTGGTTGCGCACTTACCCGCATCACAATTTCCTCACGCGATATTTATCGTATCCTGTCAGTAACATTCGAATGACGCATGCGGATGGCGTCATCAGGAGCGGGCGAAGCGCGTGATGCCATTCTGATGACGAAGTAACGTTTATTCGTGACAAAATTCGCATGATGTTCATTCAATCCAAGGGTGGAGAGGTGGTAGGTTGTTGAGGTCGGACAGGCTGTCGCTCCATGTAAAATACTGGTATTCAGCTGCATCTGGTTAGACTGGAAGCCGACGCCAACATAGTTGGGGAAAGGCTAGGCAGATTGATTGATTGATCTACTTCGGGCGATGGTCTATAGCAGCAAGCTCAGCATCCACCTTGCTGACTAACAAATATTTTTTTATTTTTTGTTCTCGCCTCTACCACAGATTAATACAGATGGGACACTCTGCAAAATCATTTAAATAAAAAGCGACTCTTGCCACGACACAATAAAGTGCAATTCAGGTCGCACAACGCTTCATTACCTACAGTTATGTTCACCTATAAGTTGCCTCTCTTTCTATCGCGTAACTCTTATACCTTCCGACTCGTTAGGGTTGTTTTCTTTTAGGACGCGGCGCGTGAGTGAGTATCGAACTAACGTGCGAGCCGGCCGGTGCGCGGCAGCCCACACTGACTTGACCGAATGAGATGAGCCCGCCGCGTACTTGTAGCTTCATACCTAAACTGCGGAGCGTCCCATCTGTATTAATCTGTGCCTCTACGAGATATCGTGTGCATCCTATAGTCGGTTCGAAAAGTATCAGATGAAAGTGTAAACAAATCTTGTTCAGGTTAACTTCTGACGCTATCACTCACTGAAGGGAATTAGTAACACGTTCATCTGTATTTAGATGGTTTATACATAATCTCATCACTTTTTCCATCAAGCGGGCTGCCGCGCGCCTTCTCTTGGCGAGATTACTATCAGAACTCGACGCTGCCTGCCGCTGCCGGTTGCTGCCCTCTCAGACTCAATTGAGTCTTACTTTCGCATTTATACTGCTTCGTCTAGTGGTTTTAAGCGCTACTGTTGTGCATGAGGTCCTGAGTTCGATTCCCAGGTCGGGCAAAGTGTTATTGGGGTTTTTCGACCAGAAATTTCTTAGTAGCAGCCCGGAGTCTGGATTTGTGCCCGGTCGGTGGCAATAGGCTCACCGGCTCCACTGTACTTTAGCACCCGCGCGTCCGAACCTTCACAATTTTATAGCGTGTTGGTGACTTCGACTAAAACACTTTCGCAAAATATTACACTGCGCAAACAACTAGTTTTTGAGAAAAAAAATTCTTAAGTTTATGCACTACACACTAAATACTTAAGATGCAAGAGCGAGCGAAACGAGCTCGGGACTTGGGGCACCCCGACTCGGACAGGATAGGTTCGAACGGGATGGCCGTCCCCTTCGTGGTATTTTTTTTTTAAACCACCCAGAAATCCCGTCGACCACGCGTTACTACGAAAATTTTATATTTATTTGACCTTGACCTACGAGACGTTAGACAAACACCTTAAAAAAAAAAAAAATTCTGGGCAATTTTTTTTTTGCGTACTTTACGGTTTTCAAAAATACATTAAAAAGGGTCTGGTTCCCTCCTCGTGATGTTATGTGCTTTTTAACAATTTTTGTTAAAAAAAACATACACATACATACAAAAAAAAAAATTGTAATTACGAATATTGAGGTTATAAAATTAACCTCAATTATCAAATGAAAAACATCTTTAGGGTGATTTAAAATTAGAATTTCCGTAAGTAATCAAAAAATTAAATTAACGCCCCCAATTTGTAAGTGGCAATATAAATAAGCATTCACTAGTATTTACGTTTTCTGAACCATTTTAATTTGTTTACATTTACAACACATACTGTCGGAACAGACCATACACATTGCGGCGACTTATTGTCGCAGTCACGCAGTGTACACAAACCTTTATTTACGTCTAGACACAGTATTTAAATAATTATGTATTTAATAGTACATACATCCATTGTACTGTGTATACTAAATAAGAAAATGAACGAAATATTCAAAATATGTATGACTCAGATATTATTCTAGTCTAATTTTAGATCTGACTCCAACCTAAATTAATGACACCAGCTGGAGTTCAATGAGATTCAAATTCATACTAATTTTAATCATATGTACTATGGGCCAAAGTTCCGCATGATCACCTCAAAGGCGATAATCGTATGCACGGCTTTTTTTTTTTTGTGGATGGGAAATCATCAAATGAATACTGCTCTGGGCGGAGCGGAAGGGCGTGTTAGACTTTTACTGACTAAAATCCACCTGTGTTCCTTCAGTTGCCCGTGCCAGGGCCACGGTATCTCTTTCGAACTACCCGCGACCCCGGCGGCATCGGCCCTATTGGACCCTGTCACTGCTGACATCACTTTGAGGCGCGCGTGGAACACAACGCGCCGTCGACCCGGGCCTGGTCCTTACTGGACGGCGACCTGCCCATTACTCGTCGTCCGCAAGCCCGCGCCTACGGTGGCTGGGAATCGGCGATAGATTCCCGCCGCCCAGGGCGTCTCCTGCGGCGGCTAGGGGAGCGAGGGCGCGGCTGTTGCCTCTCCCTCACGCGTTTCGCCTCCTCCTTCGCGAGCATTACTGCTTCGCAGAAGGAGGTGACGGCCTCCCATGCACTGTCGCTTCGCACCATGGCCTGGACCAGGTTTGGACGCGAGAGATCGCCGCCGCTGATCGCCTCCGTGGGAACACGGCGGTGCTCCGCCCAAACCGGGCAGACCTCCACTGTATGCTCCACCGTGTCCTCCGGGCGATCCACACAATGGTGACACCCGGGCGTTTCCTCCCGCCTTATCCGAAACAGGAACCTCCCGAAACAACCGTGTCCGGTGAGGACCTGCGTCAGGCGGAAGGTAGAACGCCGTGGCGCTTCTCCAACCACTCCTCAAAGAGGTGACTTATCGCCGCAATTGTGGCGTGCCCAGCGCTGGGTTGCGACAATCGCACTCTCCATGTCGCCATGAGATCCGCCGGAGCTCTGTCCGCTGTACCGTGATTTCTCGCGGCAGCGGAGTTACGCCCCGGCGTTTCGCCTCCTCGCGCCACTCCCACACGTGCGCGAGGACTTTTGCCTCCAGATCCCATGGCGTTCCCTCCAGTTCACGCGCCGCGTTTGTCAAGGCAACACCTTACTGGTTCGCCTCCGTATTCTTTTTTGTTCCAAAGTAGTTAAAAGTCTATAATTATAGATGTTTCCTACTGATTTGTGAAGTGTATAAAGGACTGAGGCTTAACGAAGTGATTTAACGTAAATATGTGCAGTGCATTTGAAGTAATAAACAAAACAATTTCAAAATTCTAGTTACGTCCCGGCGTTTCGCCTCCTCCCGCCACTCCCACACGTGCGGATCGTATGCACGGCTCACGACTCGATCGCACCGCACAATGTTCGTTTGTCACTAGCTGCGCTCTCACAAGAATATTTTCTTAAGTGAGGCATGCTTAAGTTTCGTCCATAGTACGTTCCCGTGCGATAATTTCCGCTCTCTATGCGGGCAAAGGCTAGTACCTACCTACATAATAAATAAATAATTATTATGAACTAGCTTTTGCCTGCGGTTTCACCCGCGTGGTGGTGTAGTATTCGAATGTTAATGTTATTCGGATTTCACAAAAAAGCTACGAACGCGCGACAGAGCGAAGGTGTCGTTCCATACAAAGCGCATGCTCCCCGCCGTACAATGTTGTTACCTGGACTGATCGCACGATTAGTTGACCTCTAAGTGCGGCGACGGGTCCACGTTGACAGTAAGTCGACGTTCGCACGGACGTAAAATAATCGCGGCGATTTTTTTTCTCGCATTAGATTTACAACGCTCTGCTTAGCACCGAGAGTGGAAATTCAACAGTGTGTTTTTCGATGCGCTAGAATGCACTCTGTAACTATTGTTAAGTTGGATTCTCAACGCTAGGCTCAACAGCGAGAGTTGAAAATCCAGTGCGCGATAAAATCACGCCGCGATATTTTTACGTCCGTGCGTCTGCTAAAGTCGCCGCACGCACACAAGTAAAGTGTTGCAATAAGTATTTCCTCTCACACATTGAAATAATCATGTCTTGTGGAGGGGCGTTCATTTTTAGAATGGCTCATCTCTATTCTAGTGTTAGTCTCATTAAAGATCGACCTTTGCCCTTCTACCTGCACAGTACGTTATGACGTCAACAATATTGATTGTATCTTCCTCTTATCCGACATCGTGGCATCACATACTCGTATAAGGTACACTAATCACTGTCGCGGAGCGGAATGCGGGAATATTGTCATTTTCTGTATATTTTATCTATACCTATAGAATTAACTTTATATTTTATTTATTTTTTAATTGCATATTATTTATCACATGCTGTACCGGTCGACGTCATCGCGTCAACGCCGGCTATCGCTGAAAACCAGCGCTGGGGCTCCGTTTCGCATGGGGTCGCGGCATTATGCTGAGCGGTAGCCGTTTTGCGTAGATGTGACGCATATTTTCCCCAAAACTTGCTTTTTACTTTGTTTATTTTATTTTGTTGTCCTTTGCGTCATGTTTACCGCAAATAAATGTATTTTCTTTCTTTCTTTCAAATGGTTGTGAAGCCCAGAAGCAATGCATAAGGGCAATGTGTGGCATACAACGCACAGAAGGCTGTAAGCCACATTTTCAACAGTTCCAGTTACTAACATTCCCGTGTCTTTATATATATGAAGTGGCGATCTTTGTCAAAGCTAATCTACATCTTTATAGCCATCCAATAAGCACATGACACAAAAATAAAATATGCGTAAGACGTCATAAAAAAGCAGTATTTAATAAAAACATTTTGGGAATGCCACCCAAAATATACAATAAGTTGCCAAAAAGTATCACAGACCTACACAAAATGGGCCAATTCAAATTATTTTTACATAAATTCCTGGTTGCAAAATGTTAATATTCAATTAATGATTATTTAAATGAAAGATCTTATCTGAAATGGCACCACAAGTATAGTGATTATTGTAATTTTGATTGACTTGTTATAATTATAACAAGTCAATCAAAATTACAATAATCATTTTTGACATTCTATTTTTTTATGTAACTCAATTTTTTTTTTTTTTATAAATAAATAAATTTTAAATTGAGTTACATAAAAAAAATAGAATGTCAAATTAAAAAAAAAATAAAATAAATGACAATTATAACAAATCAATCAAAATTACAATAATCACTATATTTGTGGTGCCATTTCAGATAAGATCAGTCATCTTTCATTTAAATAATCATTAATTGAATATTAACATTTTGCAACCAGGAATAAAAAAAATAGAATGTCAAATTAAAAAAAAATAAATAAATGACAATTATAACAAGTCAATCAAATTTACAATAATCACTATATTTCTGGTGTGTAAATTAATTTATTTTATTCATTTATTTATTTATTATTATTTATTTATATTTTTTTTTTTATTTTTTTTTATTTTTTTTTTTTTAATTAATTTGCACACCTCAGTAGGTTATAATACAATGTACTTCTTATATCTGTAACACCTTTATAACATGTATTATGCAAATAAATTATTTGATTTGATTTGATTTGACCTATAGTACATCCACATCTCACCAGTTATGTTAAAGTCCCAGCCTGTTGCCATCAACCGGGCACTAATCCTCCGGGCTGCTACTGAGAAGTTCGTGATGGGAAACTCAAACTCAAAGCATTTATTTCAAATAAACCAATTACAGGCACTTTTGAATTGTCAAAGAGTCGGTCTGTTAGTCAGGAAGTTGAAGCTAGATGCCCATTTCAAAACGTAGATCTGTATGGATAAGAACGGGCAAGAAACTCCACGGACACTCTTTTAAATCAAGATATTACAAAATCCTGGGTACTACATTAATTTTATTGCTTCTTTAAGTGAGAACAATGTAAAAAAATAAACGATTAAAAATAAGCTGACGCAGGCTGACGGCGCCCGTTCACGAAGATCTTCACCAAATTTTTATGAGACCAACTTAAAAAAAAGGACCATCGAAATCGGATCTCATGCGGCGGAGATATCCAGGAGCCCCTTTTTTGCCCCTTTTAAAAAGTGTCCCTCGAATCAAAAATCCCCGACAACATAAAAATTCTATAAGTCGTTAAACCTGTACACCAAGTTTCGTCCAGATCGGTTGTAAAATACGACCTGTAGAGGAGGAGCAACAAACTGACAGACGAAAGCAAATTTTTCCAGACTTGATGAAGAGACGCTTAATTCGCTCGGTCAGGTACTAGGTAAGTAACGTACACAAGCGCCCGCGCTCGAGTATCAATTCACTTGACTCCTCGGTTGATAAGCGAGTCATTGACCTGCTTATCAACTAATAATATTATGTAAACAATACTTATAGCACACCACATTACCACCACATCCATCATTATTAATAATTACCTCATGATTTGGTAAATATAAATATCAAATTGAAATTCATCACTTTTAGCAGTTGTTATTAATAATTCATTACTCTCGTCGGTAAAAGTAATAAAATAAAATGAGACTCGGAAGTTACTTGTCCAGTTGGTATTTATTTATAATACCACAGTACTTACAAATACATAACTAAAAGAAAATTGCATGCAATCATAGACTTCGTAAAATCAACATAAAAAATTAAATTCCTTTTTCTATTTCATTGTTCAATAGGTATTTATTGATAATACCTACCACAATACTTAAAGGTACTGAACTAAAATACTAAATAAACTTTGTAAATTATCACATTTATCGGTACTAAGGTTAGGTACATTATCAATAATCACCGGTAAATGTGATTAATTTCTTTCTTTTACCTCGACTTTCGGTAATTATTAATAATAAATAAATAAAAGGTTTATTCACAATAAAGATACAGAAACACACTTAAAATGTACATTACATTACAGTTCATATAATGCAAAATCTGTATAAAAGCATATAAACCCTGTCTCATAGACTAGGATAGCCTGTATTCTAAAAGACAGTGTTCGGCCAAATAATTGTTTTTAAATAATTAATACAAGAAATGAATGGTGTTGATGCTAATAAGCTTCTGTAATTTTGTCATGTGTAGTGAAAGAAAAGTTATGTATGTATGGTGTGTGTTATGTTATGTATGTATGGTGTGTGTTATGTATGTGTGAGTTAAATGGAATGTAGTGTTACGTTTGAGTTTATAATTGGGGAATATAAGTGCCTAACTGTGTACGTTTTAGAGTAAAGGCTGTAAAACTGCTATTGCCTAGGTGTTGGATTACTAGGTGATGTATGTAATAATAATAACAAATAAAAAATAATAATAATAGTCGTTACCTATGTTTAAAAGGCTCGTAAAGGAACATTATTTGTCGTTGTGATCGTGTTCACGTAACTGTAAATATCTTTAGTCTTCATTTGTTTTCGTTGCTTATATTTAGTTTGTATGTATTTATGTATCTATTATTTAGGTTATGTATGTATCTATTTTAGTATAATATTGTAAGTAGGCACTTATTATTTGCACCAAAGACAGCCCCATTTCATATCCAGGCAAATCACTGTCCATTCTATGGTTGCCTGGAAGAGATTGCAGAAAGCGATAAGGCCGCCCATTGTATATTTTGTAGTTTGTGTCTTTTTTTTGTTATGTATTTTTGTGGTGTACAATAAAGTATATATAAATAAATAAATAAATAAATAATAATATAATGATAGACAATTATTAATAATTTTCAATTAATCACAGTTACCGTAACATATACATCATACAGTCGTCCGACGAAGCACGAGCTGCATACGAAGTTCGGCGAACTACGTATACAGCTCGGGCTTCGTCGGACGACTGTAAGTGCCCTACCCTTGGAGTATTCTTGCTATAGCTGGCAGTGTATACCGTGTTCTATGTTAGGGGATTTGGTTTCCCCACTTAGTCCTTCATGTGGACCATTGTGCGTGGGCCATGGCGGCCGTCGGGGGTTATTCCAACCAGCCCACCTCCCTTCAGAAGTTGATCAAGTCTCCTGGTCTGTTAAGAACATCTGTGAAAGATCAGGGTGTTCCGAGAGTTCCTGTTCTAATCTGGGTTACGCATTCAAAGAGCACGTGCGCAACGGTTTCCTCAGCCTCCATGCAGGCCCTGCACAGGGGACTGTCCGTTATTCCTATTGTGTGTAAATCACAGCTGTTGATCAAGTCGCGTATACAGAGTTAGTCTTTGGACAAAATCGAAGTGGTTGCTAATTTAATTGTATATTTTATTATTTTATGACATTGATTTTAAATTCTGTGATTACTTTAATTCGCACTGTGACTTATTAATTGATAAAATTTTAAGAAAATCGTATATATACCTACTTTTTACAATGTTTGTCAATATGTGGGCACCATATCACATAATTAACTTATCTATGACTAGCTTTTGCCCGCGGCTTAGCCCGCGTGAATGTCGGAAAATATCTCACGGGAACGTACTACCGGGAAATCCTTCCTTATTACTTGTTACACTAATATTATAAAGGTGAACAATATGTTACTTTATCACGCTCAAACAGCTGGACCGATTTGGATGAAATTTGGTATGTAGATAGCTTATACCCTGGATTCATACATAGGCTACTTTTTATCCCGGTATACGCGGGTGAAACCGCGGGGCGTAGCTAGTAATAATATACACACATCAAAAGTGTCTAGGGATCAAGCATTTTTATGCGGATTTCTTGAGATTGAGATGTGGCTTTGTAATAAATTTATGATTTTATAAATTTATATGGATCCTTTTTGGTGCATTTCATAATTTGAATCAGGAACTGTGAATCAAATTCGAGTAAAAGATGAAAATCAGCTGTCAATATTTTCCCTATAAAAACATACAACGCATTGAAGACATTATTAGTGCTACTGTTTCCCTACTACTGATTAAAACCAACGTTATTATGGAGCGGCGACGTCATTTAAGCAGGGAAGAAATGCTCAGAGCCGTGGGAATGATAGAAGCTGGTTCCCGGCAACGTACTGTGGCTTTAGCTCTGAATACAAGTCAGAGTGTTATCAGTCGACTTTGGACACGTTACCGAAGCACTGGTACCGTGGCTGAGCGCCATGGAGGACGGTATCGCTGCACCACACGGAGACAAGACCGATACATTCAAATCTTAACTCGAAGAGCTCCAACTATAACCGCCATGATGTTAGCCGTGAGGCTTCATCACTCTTCAGGGAACTTAATTAGCGACCAAACAGTCAGAAACCGCTTGCATGAAGTGAACCTTCATTCCCGAAGACCGCTACGGGTACCACCTATAGCAATGCACAATCGTAGGATTCGATATCAATGGGCTCTTGAACACAGAAATTGGGCAGAAGAACAATGGCGTTTCGTGTGCTTTTCTGATGAGTCTCGTTTTGGTATGAGACCGGATACAAGACGTATACGACACTGGAGAACCCCTGGACGCCAACAGCGATTAAAATCCTGCCAGGAAGTCCATCCTTATAGTGGTGGAACCATCATGGTATGGGCGGGTATTTGGATCGGCGGAAGAACTGAGTTGATTTGGATCAGAGGCAACCTCAACGCTCAAATTTATGCTGAGACGATTGTATCAGACGTCATCGTTCCTCTACAAGTGCAAATCGGTCCCTTATTTCAGTTAATGCATGATAATGCACGACCGCACACCGCAAGAGTTGTAAGACAGACTCTCGCCGCAGCTAACATCAATGTCCTGCCCTGGCCTGCTCAGTCGCCAGACTTGAACCCGATTGAGCATGCATGGGATATGCTACAGAGAAGAGCTCTGCCGAATATGGAGGGTATCCAGTCGCAAGAAGACCTTTTTTTGTTGTTGCAACGAACATGGGCGGCCATTCCACAGCGTGATTTGGATGAACTCATTTTGAGTATGCCAAACCGATGTTCTTGTGTTGTTAGTGTTCGCGGTAGAAACACGGATTATTAATTGTTTAAGTTACCCAATAAAATTTTAAAGAAAACTGTTATTTCAGTCTTTTTTTCGAACTTTAATGTTAGTGGTTCAAATGTCAAAAATCCCTTTATTAGGAAAATGGCAAATTTCTTTATTAATGCAAAGGTGACTTGGTTTATCGTTACTGTGACAAACGAAAACACTTTATTTGATGAATCCTTAAAGAAAATTTTAATTAATATCAATCAGGAGAAAAGTTATTGCAAAAATATATGTTGATCCCTAGACACTTTTGATGTGTGTAGTTCAATCGTGATTTGAAAGACACGTTGCGCCATCTATTATTATAAGAATGTTATTGTTGTTTTCCTCGGGAATAGTACTTTTTTCGGGATGAAAGGTCGGAAAATGGTACCGTGACTGCAGTTTTGTTGGGCTCCAGTTGTTGGCTGACAACTGGGGTCAGACAAAAAGTTTGCATACCGATTTCCAAGATACTTATACAGGTTTTTACCTAGTTTGGAATTCAGGAGTCATATAGTTTTAGACGTCGACTCACTTACATTATTAACCGACTTCTAAAAGGAGGAGGTTCTCAATTCGTCGGAACCTTTTTTTTTTATGTATGTTCCCCGATTACTCGAAGATGGCTGGACCGATTTGGATTTTTTTTGTTTTATTCGAGAGGGTACCTACATCACAGTTGGTCCCATATAAAATTGATTAACTTTGCTTCTGTAGTTTTTGAGTTAGCTTCAATAATACGTAATTTTTCCCCACTTTTATATGGATGATGTTCTAGTTTGTTTTGCAGGTAGTGGTATTAGAATTTGTGTGGGGTAGGTACACAACTAAAAAGTGAAAATAAAAACTTTTTTACAAAAAAATACAAGCGACTTCCAAAAACAACACTACAAAGTGAAAAATAACATTAATTTCGGAAGTCGGTGGCAAAAAACGAAAATACATTTAACTAGACACCGACTTCCGAAATTAAAGTTATTTTTCACTTTGTAATGTTGTTTTTGGAAGTCGGTTGTATTTTTTCTATCCTAGTTCTTAAGAATATAACTGTATTAGGCTATACAACGTGTCGTTTTACATCCTCGTTAAATTTCAGGGTCTGATACAGAACATCAAACCGAACAACTTTCTCCATGGCACCAACATCGTAATCGCGAAAAAAATTTCAACTGTCCCATAGAAAACTTTAATAACTACTCGACGTAAATGTATGGGACGACTGATTATTTTTTCGCGACTACGATGTTGGTGCCATGGAAAAAGTTGTTCGGTTTGATGGTCTATATGCAAAACGACATGTTGTATTTTGTTGAGTCAAAATAAACGTTATTATTGTACAAAAAGACAGTACCTACCCCAAAACGCCCGCCATTCACCACTTCCTAGTACTTTAGCTGGGGAGAAGAAGTGGCACAACAAACTGGCCAGCAGCACAGCTGTCTGTTCAGTTAGAGGAACTTACTTACATAACATATGATCTAACAAATCCCTTGTATTTTCCAGGTAATACCATGTGTACACCCGATCCCCGCTGGCATGTACCCTGGTCGCATGATCAGGGTGCAGGGTAGCTGCCCCCCTGGCGCTCAGAGGTAAGCCTTCATCATATCACCCTGCTTCCAGTCACGTTCACGTCGGTACGTACTAGGGAATCCAATACCGCAAGCCTGCGGGATCGAGGTCATCAATCCCGCGGATTCTCGCGATTTGCGGGACTGCAAATAAAATCATACTTTTTGTTGTGAATTTATGAAGTGTTACTAGCTTCCGCACGCGGCTTCGCCCGCATGGATTGTCGATAAAAAGTTGCCTATGTGTAAATCCAGGGTGTGAGCTACCTTCATACCAAATTTTATCAAAATTGATCCAGCCGTTTTTGCGTGATTGAGTAACAAACATCTAAACATACAAACTTTCACATTTATACTATTGGTAGGTTAGTGGTGGAATGCTGGGCAGTGAAGAAGACGGATGAAAAAAAATTGCATGCAGCGGAGATGAGAATGTTGAGATGGATGTGTGGAGTGACGAGAATGGATAAAGTGAGAAATAAATAAAAAAAAAATAAAAATATTTATTTGACACTAGGAAATACATGTTGCAATCAAGTTAAAATAATAGCACACTAATGTATTGTAACAATCAGATCCTAACCCCCAAACTAGGCCTGGACCTGTATTTTGGGGGTCAGCGTTCAGCCATGGGTTCTATTTCCAATCTAACAGCATTTAAGAGGAGTGTCAGTAGAAGTTAACAGCCAAAGTTATTGCTATTTGGTAACACATATCGGTAAAAATAGCTTTCATTGGGTACAGAAGAAGGTAAAACACATAAAATATGTAGGGATTAAAATTAATTACAAAAAGAAAGTAAAAATGCAAAAAAATATTTGTGTTTGATGTCTGTGAGTGTAATTATGAGAGTTGATGAGTTTATGTGTGTATGCGGTGGAAGTTTGTTGTGTGTGTGCAAGGGAGTGAGTGAGTGTCTGGTTTGGTTCGCACCTTTGAATGTGTGTAAGGACAGGAACAAGTAAGAATGGATGACAGTGTGTATGGGTTTTAGATATCATAATATTATGTTAGGAATGTGAATAAACTTTCAGTTTCGTGATAGTCCATCTTTTGGAGCCAGTCTGCTACTTTCCTTTTCATTTCCCGCCGGCACATTCCAGCTATGTTTAGCTTTTTATTTGCGAGATTGTAAAGTTTGCTGCTTAAGCTATTAAACTGGTGTTTGGCAAATGAGGTGCGGCAGGGTATAGTAGGGCATATGGAGGATTTACTACGCTTTTTTGGGTCGGGTAAGGGAACAATTCCTTGTTTTCTTTGGATGGATTTGAGCACATAGAGCTGGCGGACACTAAGGACTTTAAGTTCAGACAATAATTGTGAGGTGGGGAACCTGTACGGTTTCTTGGTCATAACCTTGAGCACAGCTCTCTGTGCTCGCTCCAATCCCAGCAGATAGGTCTTTGCTGCACCTCCCCACACGGTTATGCAGTATTGGATAATGGACTGACATAGGGCTAGGTAGACTAGTTTTAGATTTTCCAGTGTTGCAGAATCCCTTAGGGTCCTGAAAACATTTAAAAGTCGCCTAGTTCTGTTAATGATCGATCCAATCTGCCTGTCCCACCTCAGTCCATCATCCATCAGCACTCCCAAATATTTTGCCGATTCTACCCGAGAGATAACCTGGCAGGTACAATTGAGTCGGTTCTCGCAAGTATGAGCTGTTATGGAATAGTCAGGCAAGGGTTTAGTGTTGGGTCTCAAGGAAAAGGGTAGGAAATGTGTTTTGTTCAGGTTTAGTGTAAGGAGATTTAGTCTTAGCCATGTCATTATTTTGGAAAGGGAGTATTCAGCTCTATCCTTGACCACCTGCCAATTCTGTCCCCATATAAATACTGCTGTATCATCTGCATATGTATAAATTTTGGTGTATTGAAGCGACATTGCGCAGAGGTCATTAATATACACCAAAAACAACAAGGGTCCTAAAATACTCCCCTGTGGGACCCCAAAGAGGATTGTACGTTCCTCGCTAAGACAGTCGCCTATTTTTACACATTGCTTACGCTGGGAAAGATAGTCTTTAAATATATTTAAGACGGTGCCTCGTACTCCAATTCGTTCTAGCTTTGATAAGAGGATAGGGACAGAAACTGTATCAAACGCCTTGGAAAGATCTAGAAATATACATAGGCATCTATTTCTTTTGTCTAGGTTTTCCACTACTTGCTCTGTCAAATCCAAGACTGCGTTCTCTGTAGAGACACCTGATCTAAATCCGTACTGGTTGTCGGCTAACATTTTGAAGCGATTTAAAAAATGAATGAGCGATTTGTAGAGAATTATCTCCAAGATCTTTGATAAGGCTGACAACACCGATATGGGCCTATAATTATTGACGCAGTCTCTGTCCCCACCCTTGTGAATCGGGTGTACAATAGCTTTTTTCAAAGCATCAGGAAACACGCCAGTAATAATAGCACGATTACAGATGTGCGTTATAGGTGAGATCAGTACCCGTCGGCACTCTCTGAGGAGGGAAGATGGAATTCCATCCCATCCAGTAGCACAATCCGGCCGCAGCTGTAGGATAGTGGTTTCAATGTCCGCTTCATCTACTTCTAGGATAACGAGCGAGTTGGGTATGTTTCCGGAACAGTCTGAGGCAGGGGGTTGAGGGGAGACAGGGTCATCTGTAGATGAGGCTTGAGACAGGAGAATGTTATTGGCTAGATTTTTACCGACGTCGGTGAAAAAATTGCAGACAAGGTCAGCAGATGACTTTGGGCTATCTGATATTTGAAGTAGTTCCAAACGATTGTCTTTGACTTTTTGAGTCTTAGTTATCTCTTTGATAGCTTTCCATAGGGCTTTGGGGTTGTTGCCTGCTTTGTCAAGTTGAGATTTCTCATAAGCGACTTTTAGTTTTCGTAGGAGTTGATTTGTAAAGTTCCTATATCGTGTATATGTTACTTTAAGTATCATGTTATCTGGAGATTTTTTTGCTTTGATATGTAACCTATCCCGATTTTTAATACAGCGCAGGAGCCCTGGTGTGATCCACGGCTTTAGGATTTTTTGCTTATTAGAAACTAAAACTGTTTGCGTGTGCTTATTAATAATTTTTGAAATTGTTGAAATTAAGTAGTTGGTTGCGGTGTTAGCGTCTTCCATTTCTAGGAGAGTTTTGAAGTTTGTGCTTTCTATTTCTAGTTTTATTGACTGATAATCAATACGAGTTTTAGCGTTATTGTACTGACGTTTAGCACACACGTTTTCTATGAATAATACAACAGGCAAGTGGTCAGTTATATTTGATTCTAGTACTAGGGTTGTAGAAGGCAGTTTAGATCTTAGCAAAATGTGGTCCAGACATGTTTTGATCCTAGTAGGTAGTGTGTGCGTAGGGAAAAAGCCGTGGGATGCATTAAAGGTAAGGTATTCCTCTGAAATAGGGTCTTTATTCATGCCACAGATGTCGATGTTGATATCACCAACAAGGACGTGCGTACTAGTTTTTAGTGCAGTGAAGACGGTATTTAAACTGTCTAAGAAATTATCGTGGTTAATTCTAGTGTTAAGTGAAGGGGGGCGATAAATAGCAACAATTTCTAGGTTCTTTCCTATTTGACAAATCATGCAATTTGCATCTTTGAAAGCTGGTTCATAAACTCGACAGGTTAGTTTTTTGCTGGTAAAAATAATAATACCATCATTTTGGTTAAGTATGTTTTTGGTGGAATGTGATACATAACCATCTAGGATAGGGAGATCGTTTACCTTGCTAAGCCAACATTCGGAAAGAACTATGACATCAAAGTTTATTTTTGTAAGAGACAGTAAGATGCGAAGTTCGTCAAAGTTTTTATTTATACTTCTAATGTTGATGTGAATTATCTGTATGGCTCGACTAGAGTTGCCAGCATATTTTTTACAGTCCTCTGGACGGCAAATGTGCGAATTTTTGATATTACACAAGTCAAGTTCGTAATTAATATTATTAATATGGTCATGATTAGCCATTTAGAAGGATTACAGAATCAATATTTGTGCAACAATTGTACATTTTGTATTTGTAAACACTGTCGTACTTTATACTTATTGTTCTTAGTCGTATACGGAACATGTGGGGTGCGAATACATGAGTGTAAGAATGTCTATATGGTAGGTGCAGTAGAGATGAGTGGTAGAGTGAATGAGTGGGGGAATGAATTGTGTTGTATGTTTGTGTGTGAGAGCGAGTTATTGGTTTAGTATACACATAATACTTATGTTTTATCGGTGAAATAGAGGTAGTTTTTAAATAGTTATCATTAATAATATAAATTAAATGTATTAAAACTAAGACTATCCAGACAATAAAGTACTTGAGGCAGACTAATAGTCACAGACTCCTGCGCAGGTCCAGTAGGGATTGTTCAGACGAGATTAGGAGTTGCTTTTCTCCCTGTACCTTGCGCAGGAATATGTTACCATTTGAAGACCAGCAAAATTGGAAACCGTTTTGCTTTGCAAATTCCTTTGACAGGTGGAATAGTTTCTTTGAGCTAGCCGGGAGGTGATCACTAACATAAACTGGTTGCCGTTTGCCAGAGATACCGATAATTTCGGTGTTGAGCTTGTTTTCTGTAGACGTGCTGTTTTTGTTGAATGCTCGCACTGCGGCTATAGTTTCTTGTTTTAACTGTACGGTTTGGAACTCCGCAACGATTGGGCGAATGGAGTCAGGCTTACCGGGTATGCGGTAAATATCTCGAAGATCCGATGCTGTTGTTGCCGACCCAACAGCCTGACCAATCTTGTATACTACATTAGAAAGGTCAGTACTTGTCTCATTTTCAGCCATTGGGATATTTCTTATTTCTATACTGGACGATCTGGACTTTAAATTTAGATCTAGTAACTTCCTTTCCAGGTTTTCAATACACTTACGCTGGGTCAAGTGTTCGCTGTCCAATTTTTCGACCACCGCTTTGATGTCTTCGTACTGCTTATTAATAAATTTCATTGACTTATCTGAGTCTTCCAAGGATTTTTGCATGGTGGAATTTTGTATCTTCAGTTCAGATATGTCGGTGGAGAGTTTGGATATAAGATTATTTTGTTTTGTGAACATATCAGTTAGTTTTGAGTCAAATTCAGCCTTCCAATTATTTAACATCGCCATTATTTCCTGCTTTAGATCCAGCGGCTCCTGTTCTTTGGATGAATGATCTTTGGATGAATGGAGCTCGTTTATACGCAGGCGGTTTTTATTACGTTTCGTTACGAAAGAGGGGTCACTTACATGCTTGGCGGTTTTTAAGTCAGATTCGGACTGTGTATGAATTGGAGAGGCAGATTGGCTAGATGGAGGCGAGCGCTGCACCGACATCGTTAGTAACGCTGATTCTGCCCGCGCGTCACGGTCACAAAGTCAGTTCAATGAAATGAGTATATAAGAGGAAGTTTGAAAGTGGCGCCAGTGACAGAAAAGTTGAAAGGAAATCGTTTGGCTTGGTATGGGCATGTGATGAGGAGGGACGAAACGCATGTGACTAAAAGAGTGATGAATATACATGTTGATGGATGGAGAGGCAGAGGAAGGCCAAAGAAAAGATGGATATGTTGTGTGAGGAATTATATGAAAGAGAAGGGAGTGAATGATAGCGTGACGGTTGACAGGAGAGAATGGAAGAAGAAAACGTGTTGCGCCGACCCCAAGTAATATGGGATAAGGGCAGGAAGATGATGATGATGAAATAATATGTAGGTCTGTGCATATTATGTGGTTAGCATACTAGTACTTACCACAAATCACTAACAAAAAAAAAAAAAAATTGCCTTCACCGCGAGATATCGATCGACCAAACATAGTGATGCATATAATTTTTCCCTAAAGTTATTTTATTTTACCGGGAATAAGCTGAATTAGGGACAGACCAATTTGTGTATCGAGTAAAGTGAAAAGTATCGATGCTTAAAATAAAAATATCGAGTAGACTCAACTTTATTCAAAACTACTTGAGCACTTATCGATTGGGGTGGAAATCATGGATGCCCTCCGCCCTGGGGTGGGCAGAGGGGTCTGTCAGACTCTTACCGACTAAAACCACCCCAGTGTTCCCTCGTACACCTGCGTCGGGGGCTGAGGGTGCGAATGTGACTTCCGCTGCCCGGGACTGGGGATGTCCCATGAGAGGAGAGTATTTCTTAGAGAGGCGCGCATGGAACACTACGCGCCACCATCTCGGGTCCTGTGGAATGGGGGGCGATGGATGTCCCTGAGTCCGTTGCCCCTGGACCCATTTAGGAGGGCTGGAAGAGGGCATTATCCGCCCTCCGCCGACGCCCGGCACGCCTGCTGTGGGACGGGAGAGTGAAGAAATAATATGAACGCAACCTTCACGAATGCGACGTTCTGCCAATGTGTCAAATTGCATCTTTTTGTTATCTGTTTTCCTGTCTGGTTCGGAAGACATGCTTTGCACAATTATAGCTCCGTTTTATCATTTTAATAATTCTCTTACTAATCTACACTAATCTATTCAATCCATAGCTAAGTTTTCATCAGAGAGCACTCGTGATCTCCCTTTCCCTTTCTGCAGCTTCCTTCTGCGAGATGACTGTTTCGCAGAAGGATATCACCGCGTCAAGTCACTGTTCTAACCTAACATAATCTATTTGGTCGCAGTGTCCTAATACTTATTTTCCTAGTAAGATAGTTATGAACCGCTTTCATATAACTATATTACAGTAGACAGCTATATCCCTAGGGATATAGCTTTTGGCGTCTGTCTGTATAACCGCGTTGTTCTTCAAAACTATGCAATTAATTTTGATGCGGTTTTCACGATCATTTAGAGAAGTTATTCTGGAAGTGAGATACATTAAGGGGATATGTCGATAATTTTGTTTTTAAAATTCCTATAAAACCATATACTAGATGACTTTTTTTACCGTCTTGAAAAAAATTGGCTTTAATAAGTGAACAGAGTAGACGCCTGTGGCATACCTAACTATAAAAAAAAAAAAAACAAAAAAAAAATATCGAAATCAATCAATTCATATGCAACCTGCATGTGATTTGAATTTCGATATTTTTAAACTATTTTTTTTTTTCAAAATCTCTGTTTTTATTGTTCTAAAATGAAAAGCTTACATCGAATTTGTAGTATTTATTGATACTTAAATATTTTTTTCTGACTACTTTATTAAAATAAAAGGTATCTTATATATAAAATTCTCGTGTCACAATGTTCGTTCCCGTACTCCTCCGAAACGGCTTGACCGATTCTCATGAAATTTTGTGAGCATATTGAGTAGGTCTGAGAATCGGCTAACATCTATTTTTCATACCGCTACTTTTTATCCCGGTCTACGCGGGTGAAACCGCGGGGCGCAGCTAGTTTTTTATAAAAAATAGAGAAAACAGAGTTATTTTTTTCAAGACGGTAATAAAAGTCATCCAGTATATGTATATTGTTAAATCATTTGTATTTTCCATATGTGTTATTTGACTATATTGTCTACTGCTGTACTAAAACCGAAACATGATTACTTGATTTTTTTTCGATAGTAAACAATTCCAAAGCAGCGCCGTCTATTTTGTGTTTTATACGATTATACGTAAACAGTTCCTTATTGTGCAGTAAAATTTGCTTTAAATCGAAGGTATTTAAATATGTTAGAACTTACTAAACTAAAAATTGATTTAAGTAGGTATAGTATTTTGTCATAAATCTACATTTAAACGAAGCGCGTTTAAATTCCGGTGCGTGTGAGTGTCTTTTATCTCGCGTGTCAAACTAGACAGCCATAACGCCATTTCACTTACACATCGAGCTAAACCATGCTTTGATGTATCCTCTTAATATTAAAATACATAATGATAAAGAAATCTTGGTGGTTTGTCACGCCGCACGAACCGTAGGAAGTAGGGGTGGGTTGCTAGCTAGGATACATAGTCGTAATATTATCATCTTTATCTTATTCATCCCCAGATTCGCCATCAACCTCCAATGCGGTCCCAACACCGATCCTCGCGACGACATCGCCTTACATTTGAACTTCCGCTTCCCGGAGATGTGCGTCGTACGGAACCACCTCACGGCTATGAATTGGGGGGTCGAGGAGACGAATGGTGGCATGCCCCTGAATAGGGGGGATCAGTTCGAGGCCTTGGTTCTGTGTGAGCCTCATGCTTTGAAGGTGAGGAACGAATTTGTTGTTTTTTTAAGGCGAAATGTGTCATCATTTCTGCTGCACGCAAAATTAATTTTTGTCCTCAAAAACTACAAGTTTGCCTTATGCTTTTCCATGGCTATAAAAATTGAAGATTTTTTTTAGGCCCAAAACACGTCCAAGGATATTTTTTATTTGAGTTCATGTACGAGTATCCCTAAGATGCGAGTCTTAATTATTATTTTCTGTGACCACCAGGTAGCTCTAAACGGCGTCCACTTCTGCGAGTTCCCTCACCGAATCCCGTTCCAGAGAATCTCTCACGTGACCGTGGACGGTGACGTCATGATCCAGCTGATCAGCTTCGAGGGGGCCCAGCCTCCGCCGCAGCAAATGTATATGGTGAGTACACCTCGTCTGTCCTTTGTCCAATACAGTATTTAGCATAATCAGCCTATAATCTCGTAAGTAGCGGCCGGTACCACTGGACCACCACTGCTCCATACAGTGTTTGACTACTACCAAAAATCATTATCATTCTCCTGTCTATCCCAATTTATTTGGGGTCGCCGCAACATGTCTCTTTCTTCTATGCTTCTCTATTTAGTCGTCATCTGAGCTGACGATCTAGTGGTGGGGTCCAGTGGTAACGGCCGCGACTTACGAGTTGTAGGTCGTAGGTTCGAATCCTGACAGGCGCTTTACTTTGTGTAAATTATTTCATCACCACTGCTCTCAAAACAGTGAAGGAAAACATCGTGAGGAAACCGGCATGTCCTAGAACCAAAAATTCGAAGACATGTGACATCTACCAACCCGCACTGGGCCCGCGTGGGGGATTACAGCCCACTCCCTCTCACAGAGAGGAGGCCTGTGCCCCAGCAGTGGGAACATTATAGGCTGATTATGCTAGTCGTCATCTCGATAGTCACTCCCTTTCTAGCCATATCATTTTACACACAGTCCATCCATCGTTTCTTTGATAAGCATTCACATTCATATTCAAAACTTCCCTCGCGACATTTTCCATACAAACATGACTACAGTCAAAAATCATCTTCCTGCCCTTATCCCCTGTTACGTGGGGGCGGCGCAACACTTTTTCTTGTTCCATTCTCCCCTGTCAACCGTCACGCTATCATTCACTCCCTTCTCTTTCATATCATTACTCACAATCACACAAAGTTACTAAGAAGCACTCAGAACTTTCTTACGACCTCAAAACAATGTCAGGTAAGAGGAGAACTACTGATGTCTGCACGACAAATAGATATAAGCTCAGTCTGGCACATAATTTTTACGGTTTCCTGGGTCCATATTTATATAATAATATGAACAAGCAGCTATTAATTTATCCTCTTTCTAGGGCAGAGTGCAAGAGAAGGGTTTGTTCTTGGCTTCAAGGCATTGATTACAGTGCAACAGAACGTTTATTAAAACCCTTAAGGTAACGTTTGACAGCATGGAACGATTAACAATTAACACACACGTACTCATCACACCATCACCTACACTCTCGCCGATACACACACACCCACACATACTCATCCCCAAATCAACATTATTAAGTCACTTTTGCCACCAGATTTGTTTTACTTTAGTTTATAATTATCCATTTTAATTTTTTAATTTTTGTTATTACTAATTTGTAAAAGTATTTCATTATGTACAACCTGTATGTTAATTTAATGCAGTCATAGGCCGTTAGTGACTGGTCCGATGGAGGGTAAGCCTGGTGATCTGTAATACAGGTTTTACCTACAACAGACACCAGTCTCTATTAAGTGTTACCTTGACTTTGTACTGTGTTTGTGATTATGAGAGAACAATAAAGAATATTAAAGAATACAATCCATCCACCTTTTCTTTGGCCTTCCTCTGCCTCTCCATCCATCAACATGTATATTCATCACTCTTTTAGTCACATGCGTTTCGTCTCTCCTCATTACATGCCCATACCAAGACAAACGATTTCCTTTCAACTTTTCTGTCACTGGCGCCACTTTCAAACTTCCTCTTATATACTCATTTCTTACTTTATCCATTCTCGTCACTCCACACATCCATCTCAACATTCTCATCTCCGCTGCATGCAATCTTTTTTCATCCGTCTTCTTCACTGCATGGCATTCCGATCCATAAAGTACGACAGGCCTTATCACGGACTTGTAAATTTTCCCATTTAATTTGAGGGGTATCCGTGGGTCGCAAGTACTACTATCAAAAATATACATGCTTACTTTATTAAGACTTATTTTAAAGATGTTACAGAAAAACACGATTTTTGAAAAAAATAAATTAAATCAGTGAAAATATGGAGAATTAGGAAAAATCTTCTATCCTTGTCACGCACAACGGCCATTGTACTGAATGGCGCGAAGTTACTATGCGTTACTGTGTTTTGTTTTTTTATTGAATTAACTTAACTTTTTTTTTTCTATTTTTCTTTCTTTTTACTCATACAAGCAGATATAGTATCTTAATAAAATTATAATATCAAAACTATTATATTCCAGTCGGAACCCCCCGCATATGGCGCGTACGGACAACAAGGGCCTCCGCCCCCGGCCTACGGAGCACCTGGCGGCTACGGACAAGGTAGGAACACTGTTATATACATTGGCATAGCCTGGGTCATGGGTTTAATATGGGAACTATGGGTTAATATGGGAACTATGGGTTAATATGGGAACTATGGGTTAATATGGGAACTAGGGTTAAGATGGGAACTAGGGTAATTATAAGAGCTATGGGTTAAGATGGGAACTAGGGTAATTATAAGAACTATGGTTTAATATGGGAACTAGGGTTAAGATGGGAACTAGGGTAATTATAAGAACTATGGGTTAATATGGGAACTAGGGTTAAGATGGGAACTAGGGTAATTATAAGAACTATGGTTTAATATGGGAACTAGGGTTAAGATGGGAACTAGGGTAATTATAAGAACTATGGGTTAATATGGGAACTAGGGTTAAGATGGGAACTAGGGTAATTATAAGAACTATGGGTTAAGATGGGAACTAGGGTAATTATAAGAACTATGGTTTAATATGGGAACTAGGGTTAAGATGGGAACTAGGGTAATTAGAAGAGCTATGGGTTAAGATGGGAACTAGGGTAATTATAAGAACTATGGGTTAATATGGAAACTAGGGTTTAATAAGGGTTACCGACAACCAAATACTACTAGACGCACTCATCATCTGCCTAGCGTTTTCCAAGCTATGTCGGGGTCGGCTTCTAGTCTAACCGAATGCAGCTGAATATCAGAAGGCCGATTCCCGTAATAAAAACGTTCAAAATCTCATCTCAGCGACAAACTTAAAAATGTACGAAAAATATAGGAATTTTTGACAGATTGAAAGCGAACGTTCAAATACGGGAATTGTCCCTCTGTATTTTATATGGAGCAATTGCAGTGCCCTCGACAACCCAGTTAGCGGGTAAAACGATACCTAACTAAGACTGGTTGAAACTACCCGTAACGACTGTCAAATATCTACAATTGACAGCCGAGACCAAACTAGGCTACTAGACGTACTGTAGTATATAATTAAAAGGTCTGGCCACACTGATGCAAATCCCGCGCGGGATGCGGGACGCGAAAGTGTGCGTTCATTATTTTTTCGGGTTTCGCCTAAGTTTGACCAGACCTTAAATTGATATTTGTAGAGGAAAAGAGCTTTCAATAAAAAAAAAAAACGCATTTGAAGTAGGTAGTTGTTTAATTTTTTATTTTACATATTTCATCTGTATCAGGTAAAAAAGTCAGGTGAGAATTTCACAAAAATGTTTGCTCCTGAACAGTCGCTTAACGTACATGGGGGTGGCCTTAATTTTATTTCGGGAAGTTCTATTTTCTTTTGGACGTTGTTTCATGGGCCACCCTATACATTAAAAGTACTGTAGTAATATTTGGTTGTTTTTCAGTTATAGTTTTGTAGATTTTGGGCTCAGTACTTCAGGTTCATCTGTACTCCATTTAAACAAACGTTTTTACAGTCCGTTCAAACGATTTTGACTTCTATTCTGTAGGCTTAAGGCGCGGTGTTAGCTCAATATTCACAAAAATTTGTTTTTTGGATTGTCGAGTATGAAGTAACGCAATGAAACTATCCGACGCAAAAAATACAGTGGACAGAGAAGGGTTTAAAGAAAAATTTTAACCAAATAGAATAGGAAATAATAGTTTGATATTCCCAATAAAAAAATTGGAAGTTGCTCCGCAAAAATAAAGTTTGGCGTCGAACATCTCTGTATTTTCAGTGATAACGACATTCTTTTTTTATGAATTTAATAGACTTAGTATTTTTTTAAAACTTTAATCGGACAATTATTTAATTGATTGTGTGTATTCTGAATAATCTAAAGAAAACCCGGAAAATAAATGCACATTCGCAGCTTAGTCACATCTCGGCAATATTATTTTCAATTTTCAACCTTATTTCAAGCCAGCTAATGATGACAATAGATTACGCGGTTATGGGCCGTTAAAAATCGAAGTCAGTCCGCGCCTTAAGGATCGCATTAAAGGCAAAAAAGTGGTTACAATACCAACTGTTTACTGCAGCTGCCATTTGTCATGCCACCAACGCAATAGAAGTCAAAATCGGTTGAACGGACTGTATAAAAGTTTTGTATAAATGGGTCTAATCTTATTGCGAATGGAGTTTTAAGTAATAGTATATTTGGTATGTCTTATATAATTGCGTCTTAAAATGACTTCTGATGTTGCTTTTAATAATAAGGGCTAATAATAATATACTAACATTTTAATTAGGTTTATATTCTACTTCAAGATGTAGCGAAGCGAATATAAAACTGTAAAGTATTTTACCGGTAGGGATAGACAAACATGCACGAATAGTTCACCAGTTATAAGTCCCATATAATAGGGGGCGAGCCTGTTGAAATCAAATGGACACGATTCCAGACCAAGGGCTATGTCTGAGAGTAAACTTATGCACAAGCCAATAGGGAAGATAACAAACAATTTTTTTGTCCGTCACTCAAATTATTAAAAAATATTAGACACGTATTTTTTCTTTTTTTACGTAATCGAAAGATTACGGCGATACATTGAGTTAAAATGTGGCATGACGTCACTCCTTGCCAGATTTTATAAGTACGTAGTTTGTTATAGTTGTGATGTAGATGTAGCGCGCCCCACTCCCCAACTTTAAGGCCTCTGCCTCGAATTTCGCGGGCAGCGGGGCGGCGGCGGCGGCGGCGCGTCTCGCATTGTCCCGCCTCGCTTCCGCGCCGCTGTTTTCGAGGTCCGGTCCATTTGTTTTTATGCATAAAATCCTGCCGCTCCCGCGCCGCCGCCGCTGCCGTCCCGCTGCCCGCGAAATTCGAGGCAGAGGCCTAATGCGTTATATGTAAGTTATTTTTTATTAAAGAGGATGCGCTGTGGTAGTCCGCGAAATTCAAATTTTCTTGCGTTTTTTGCAATTTGCAGGTCCGTGTCAGGTTGTATCTTGATCAAAATATGATATGCGGCAATAAAACATATGTATTTATATAATTTTCTAACGTATAGTGTATTGATGATTTTTATGATGAAAATTATATAAATACATATGTTTTATTGCCGCGTATCATATTTTGATCAAGATACAACCTGACACGGACCTGCGAATTGCAAAAAACCCAAAAAAAAAAATCGCGGGCTACGACAGCGCATCCCCCTTAATTTGATAAAGCAAAAAATACGTGTCTAATTTTGTTTTATTATCTGGCTGACGAAGTAAATAGATTTTTTTTTTTTTACTTAGTCTTCATCCCTATTAATATTTGCTCAACCCGGGGTTTTGGAGCCCAGGACCTCAAGTTCAGTAGTATAACCAAATGTAGTATAACATTCGCTTCGTTACTGTCTATGGAACCCATACCTTTTGTTTTAAGCATGCTTATTCTGCATGTCTTTATTTTATATGATTAAATGTAGCTGTACCTACTAGCTTCTAAGCTTTATTATGTAATATATTAATATAAAAATGCATATTATAGGATTTATAAATAATATTATTTAAGTAATATAAACAAATAGTTAAAAAACTAAAGTTTTCATTGTTTCGAGAGCAGTTTTTAATAATTAATACTTAATGCTTTGACCGGTTATTAAAATAATATAATTTATTAATATTTTTATATTTAATATAAATTGTAAAAAAATACTAATTTATTTTTTACATAATAGAACTTTAGAATTAATTTATTTTTTTTAATTTATGTTACTTTTGTTGGATGTTTAATCATTTATCAAGTCCACCCGGTCAGAGTGAATTTTGGTTAGTATTTAACATTGCCCGTTTTCAACTAAACGCGAGTGTTTTTGTACAAAATACGTACTAAAAAGGTAAGTATACCTTTTTTGTAAATAATGAATTTATTTATTTTTATATTTATTATTATATTTTTATGTCGGAATGTCTTTGAATGAACCGTGTATGTCCTGTATATTGAATGTGGGTGTGGGATCGCTTTGTGTTTGTATGGTACAGTCAGGGAATTTAATTGTTGAACAAATTGACTACCGACTGAACACTTTGACAACTAAACCTAAACGCCCACAGGTGTAATAACCAGAGATCGATCTTAATAGGTAGAGTATATTTACCTAAACTTCGACGGAGTAAGGAACATGAGTGGATAATACCTCCTCTAAAATCCCGGAATAATGATATTGACGTTTTTATCCCGGGATTTAAAAATCACGAATTATTTGTTGTACTTTACAAATGATTTGAAGAATCATTACATTTTTAGGGTTCCGAACAAAAATGGTGTCAAAATCAAATGTTTTGTTTTTATTAGATAAAATAAAATTAAGTTGGTTGGTTTTGTGTTAATTCGTGATTTTTAAATCCCGGGATTAAAACGTCACCGTCATTATTCCGGGATCTTAAAGGAGGTATTATCCACTCGTTTGTTACTTACCCCCTTGAAGTATAGGTAATACTCTATCTATTCCGATCTTTGGTAATAATAATAACTCTTCTATTGAGGCTTGTTCAGTGCCCTTCAACCAATTAAATTGGCCGTACCTATAATCAAATCTCAACTGTCATTATTGACAGTTTGGTGTCACTTTGTTTAACAATTTAATTTCTCTGACGGCACAAATACGGGTTTTTGCAACGATAAAACCCGTATTTTATGCATGGTTCCAAAAATACTGTATCGCTTCAAACGGGTCGCAGTTTTGGTAGTAACTAATAATTATTATATATTTTCCATTCTGACATTATTAATACTACTAATACCTAACAAATTCTTGATTTAATGTATTCCTAAATATATAAGGTCCCATTAAAATAGTTGGACAAACTTTTATAAATAAGTCAGCCCACCGAAATAAGGACAATGGTAAAAAAATAATAAGAAAAACAAATAAAGAAAGTACACTAAAAATGTTGGAAACCCAATGCATTAACACCCCCTCCTCGACCCCTGACACAAAATCATCAAATGACTTCTTGGAGCGGAAGGGCGTGTCAAACTTTTACTGACTAAAACCCACCCGTGTTCCTTCAGTTGCCTGTGCCAGGGCCACGTATCTCTTTCGAACGACCCGGGACCCCGGCGGCATCCCTGACACCCACCCCTGTCTTTGTTATTTCATATTTCTAATACTACAAATGTGCAGACGCACGTGACCACGTCACCCGCCCGCGCCCGCCGCTTTTTTTTTTTTAAATTATTTTAGGTCAAAATAAAATCACTTTAATCAATATTTTTTTTTGCTTGGATATCTTTGGTGAGACGTACTGAACGCTGTGTTAAAATTTGTCTATCTGTTTTTATAGGACCTTATATAAATCGCCACTTTTGGATATATTCTTACATAACAACAACAACTACACAGCATAACGCCTCAATCCCTGAAGGGTTGGGCAGAGGTGTACCTATAGTACACCCACATTGCGCCAGTTATGTTTTAAGTCCCATGTAATAAGGACGACATAATATACAGGGTGAATTTTTCAAGTGGGCGTGGATGGCCATACCCGAAACTATGAGGAATAGCGAAAAGTACTCAAAAGAGTCTCGTTCTCGATTTTGATGAAAACTAAAACTGCATCATTGGATTTTTGAAAAATCAATATTTCCAGCCAGGAATCGAACCCGTTGGATTTTGAAAAAAAAAAAAACACTATTATTACACCATTCGGTAGTGTCGCTAATAAGGATCGAATTCTGGGAAGTAATGACATACGGCAAACTAAAGGAAAGAGCAACACAACAACACTCATACAACAAAACAAAACATTCATAACAAACATCATGCTCATTTTGCTCATTTTTAACAAAATACTTTTTTTTTTATTTTTCTTATGTTACCTACCAAATGATGGCCATTGTTTTCAATACATAGCTGGATTCGACGTCTCAAGGATTGTACTGCATTCAGCATTACAATATTCTTCATAGTTTCGAATTTGGCCATCCACGCCCACTTGGAAAATTCACCCTGTATACAGGGTCAAATTAGATTAATTAGCGAAACTCCGCAGACGTAATCGTTAACTAAACACGACAAAATAAAAAGATTTAATGATTTTTTTTTTCGGGTCAGTGTAGTGTTGTAACTTGAAGTCATCATTATTCTCCTGCGCTTATCCCAATTTGTTTGGGTTCGACGTAATATGGGACATATTACGTCTACTAGTTATTTAATATGACTAGCTATCGAGGTCAAGGTTTATATCGATCTGCCTTTTTTCTTCGAAGTGACCGTCACATATGTTAGAATTATTGATTACAAGGTCAATGATAAATGTGTCATTGTTAAACATGACCGAGAAAACGAATTTTCCCAGCTAGATCGATGTTTTGCCCCATATATTGCAACTTTCAGAACGTGATTACAAATATATAAATATTGCTCATTTAATAGGATAAGATACTGGTGAACAGTACGTGCACGTTCTCTTAATTCCTAATTCTCTCTGATTTCCTCCGGTCAGATTTCGGAAATCAGACGAATCCGGAGGAAATCTAACTTAGAAATATGTATTGATGATTTTTATGGTTAAAATTATGTAAATACGTATTTCTTATTGTCGCGAATCGTATTTTGGACAAGATACAACCTTACGCTGACCTGCAAATTGCAAAAAACGTAAGAAAAATTGAATTTCGCGGGCTAGCACAGCGCAATCACCTTCACATCTTATTGCCATGTGTATAATGTAGAAATGTGAAATTTTGAAACATTATTGTCATTTCGAAAATGTAATTAGCACATTTAATATTAAAGACACACTACCACTATTTTTGATTTCGTTGAAAAACACACTTAAAGAACAATTTTCAAAAAAAAGTTTATGCAAAATTATTATGTATCTCGTTGCTGTAATATGCTTTTATTTTAGTATGAATTTAGAATCGGTGTACTCGTTAAAATTGTGTATTTTTTTTTTTTTGTTGCCAATGCTAAATTTTATTTATTTTTGTAATATTTCCTTTGCTCCAGGCTACTACTGACATGCTTACGATAGCGGAGAGAAAAAATACAGGTATAATATTTAATTTTATTTATTGGTTTATCAAAGATTTAAATTGTAGATTGGCCTTTTCGCGTCAAAAGATGGTCGCGTTTTTGTTTCTGTTTGACACCTCTGACATACAATGTCGCATGTCATGGAGACGCCATTATTATTGTGTGAGGTCACTGTTCTCAGTATGGACACTTTTTCGCGCGACTTAGTACGATGAGGGCAAATCTAACGATTTAAATCTTTGGCGGTTTTTACAATTTTTAGTGATGGCCCATATTTTAGAACGATGTGCAAACATTTCATCTACTTAAATGTGAGATCTTTCTAGAATATGGATATAATTGCTTTACATGTACAGTCAACTGCACATAAGTGGGAACACTTGCACGCGAAAATAGCTCTTACTGCCACGACATAAAAGCGCTGACAATGTCAAATTGGTATCGCTGATGTGCGGTTGATTGTACAACATAGACTTGAATTAACTAAAAGCAGTGGATACCATCACAGTACCATTTATAGTGTGCGCGAAAGTGCTAGTCACCGCCTGAGGTATTTGAGACAGGGGAGCTTCGATCAATAATAGCACTAGATACAGGATCAGGAACAAAAATAAGTCGCTGTAGTGGCCACGTTTACACACACATAAACATTTACATTTGTTACTACGAAATATAGAAAAAAGTTTTATAATATTTACAACTTCAATTCATTATAAACCTTAACAATCAAACATAAAGTTTAATTACGATTGCAAAATATTTATATTTAAGTCCTTCTATCATCGGAGAAAGGTAAAAGCAATAAATTAAAAATGTCGCTTGAAAATAAAAGGTCATTTTTATAATAAGTACAAAAATATTTATTCTAAAGTGTACTTAAAACTTAAGCAATAAGGTTAAAAACATTTTGTTGAAAATTTCGTGCTTACTCTATTTTGGAACTAGACATAGTTCTTGGTATTTACAATTCAATGCTCAGAACACAGTAAGTATTGACAGACGTAGAGTAGCAGAATAATAATATATTTTTTAGGCCAAGGTTCGTTTTATATGGTAGCAAATATTTTTGACCGATTTTTAAAAGTAGAAGGAGTAAATTAGTACAATAGTTATTTTAATTTTGATTATTAATTTGATAGTTAATTATTTTAATAAAAATATTAAAACAAATTGTTGAATTTTTACAAGGTTTATATATTTCTTCTCCTCTTTCTTTCGCGACAATAGATACCCATTCTGCATTGCGAAATGGGTCACTAGGAAATCTACAAACAAAAACAACATATAAAGTAACAATACTACTCCATGCATTTCCCTGTTCCCGAACAGTCGATGTTTGAAATAAGACCACAAAAGTATTTGTGTTTTTATTTTTCGGGCCGTTTTTGAAGCGCTTATCGGGAATCTAGTACTATTATTGATCGAAGCAGGGGAGGAAGACAAAGACCAAGCTAACTCAGTCTACCAATCTTGTCAATCGCGCCCTCCCCATCTCAACGCTTACATAACTCAGGCGGTGACTAGCACTTGCGCGCAAACTTTAGTAACGCCGTAATTAGGTTTTGTAGGAGGCTTCTGTAGAGTAAGGGAGACCAGTAAAAACATTACCCTCCTTTCGCCCCTGCCGCAGTCGGGTAAAAATTAGAAGCTTGTCATCCAATTGAACGATAATTACAGCCTAGTGCTGGTCTTAGGCCTTTCCTAATTTATGCTGAAACATTCAAAGTGTTACGAAGTTCTTTGTTTAAGGGTCTTATCTCACTAGGAGACCAGAGGCGGCGCAACCATGGTCGCACTGCCGAAAATTTATGCTCATCTGCCTAGCCTTTTCCCAACTATGTTGGGTCGGCTTCCAGTCTAACTGGATGTAACTAAATACCAGTATTTTACATGGAGCGACTGCCTATCTGACCTCCACAACCCAGTAACTGGGTAATACAATACCTCTTGGTAAGACTGGTTGTTACTTTCGGGCTTCATGACCCGTTAAAACTGTCAAAGATCCACGAATTACAGCTGGGAGAAACGGTTCAACGTGCTTTCCGAGGCGCGGTGGACTCTCGGTTTGTAAAGATAGTCACCCATCCACGGATCAACCGCGGCAAGAGTAGCTTATCCTGATCGATGGACCCGTGCGGCTGTTGGTACTTGGCCCAAGCCCCTGAGTTGTACCCCCTGGACAGTAGCTCGCAGTCAAGTAACTTCAACATTTTTTGTTTTCACTCGCATCGTTCTGAAGCTTTCGGCAGTAGCTCGCCAGTCAGTCGCAAGCACACAACTCGCAAGAGACTAGGCAGCTACTCTCATAATGAAAACAGCCAAGGCAAGCCGAGCTACTGACATGCGAGTACACAGTGCGAGCAGCTATCTACTGTCTAGTCAGCAGCTCGCACTGTGTAAACAGCCAAGGCAAGCCGAGCTACTGACATGCGAGTACACAGTGCGAGCAGCTATCTACTGTCTAGTCAGCAGCTCGCACTGTGTAAACAGCCAAGGCAAGCCGAGCTACTGACATGCGAGTACACAGTGCGAGCAGCTATCTACTGTCTAGTCAGCAGCTCGCACTGTGTAAACAGCCAAGGCAAGCCGAGCTACTGACATGCGAGTACACAGTGCGAGCAGCTATCTACTGTCTAGTCAGCAGCTCGCACTGTGTAAACAGCCAAGGCAAGCCGAGCTACTGACATGCAAGTACACAGTGCGAGCTACTGTCTACTGTCTAGTCAGCAGCTCGCACTGTGTAAACAGCCAAGGCAAGCCGAGCTACTGACATGTGAGTACACAGTGCGTGCAGCTGTCTACTGTCTAGTCAGCAGCTCGCACTGTGTAAACAGCCAAGGCAAGCCGAGCTACTGACATGCGAGTACACAGTGCGAGCTACTGTCTACTGTCTAGTCAGCAGCTCGCACTGTGTAAACAGCCAAGGCAAGCCGAGCTACTGACATGTGAGTACACAGTGCGTGCAGCTGTCTACTGTCTAGTCAGCAGCTCGCACTGTGTAAACAGCCAAGGCAAGCCGAGCTACTGACATGCGAGTACACAGTGCGTGCAGCTGTCTACTGTCTAGTCAGCAGCTCGCACTGTGTAAACAGCCAAGGCAAGCCGAGCTACTGACATGCGAGTACACAGTGCGAGCAGCTATCTACTGTCTAGTCAGCAGCTCGCACTGTGTAAACAGCCAAGGCAAGCCGAGCTACTGACATGCGAGTACACAGTGCGAGCAGCTATCTACTGTCTAGTCAGCAGCTCGCACTGTGTAAACAGCCAAGGCAAGCCGAGCTACTGACATGCGAGTACACAGTGCGAGCAGCTATCTACTGTCTAGTCAGCAGCTCGCACTGTGTAAACAGCCAAGGCAAGCCGAGCTACTGACATGCGAGTACACAGTGCGAGCAGCTATCTACTGTCTAGTCAGCAGCTCGCACTGTGTAAACAGCCAAGGCAAGCCGAGCTACTGACATGCGAGTACACAGTGCGAGCAGCTATCTACTGTCTAGTCAGCAGCTCGCACTGTGTAAACAGCCAAGGCAAGCCGAGCTACTGACATGCGAGTACACAGTGCGAGCAGCTATCTACTGTCTAGTCAGCAGCTCGCACTGTGTAAACAGCCAAGGCAAGCCGAGCTACTGACATGCGAGTACACAGTGCGAGCAGCTATCTACTGTCTAGTCAGCAGCTCGCACTGTGTAAACAGCCAAGGCAAGCCGAGCTAC
This sequence comes from Cosmia pyralina, assembly GCA_946251885.1. Classification (NCBI taxonomy): domain Eukaryota; kingdom Metazoa; phylum Arthropoda; class Insecta; order Lepidoptera; family Noctuidae; genus Cosmia; species Cosmia pyralina. The sequence continues at coordinate 16,451,531 of OX276368.1, read as the reverse complement.
TGACATGCGAGTACACAGTGCGAGCAGCTATCTACTGTCTAGTCAGCAGCTCGCACTGTGTAAACAGCCAAGGCAAGCCGAGCTACTGACATGCGAGTACACAGTGCGAGCAGCTATCTACTGTCTAGTCAGCAGCTCGCACTGTGTAAACAGCCAAGGCAAGCCGAGCTACTGACATGCGAGTACACAGTGCGAGCAGCTATCTACTGTCTAGTCAGCAGCTCGCACTGTGTAAACAGCCAAGGCAAGCCGAGCTACTGACATGCGAGTACACAGTGCGAGCAGCTATCTACTGTCTAGTCAGCAGCTCGCACTGTGTAAACAGCCAAGGCAAGCCGAGCTACTGACATGCAAGTACACAGTGCGAGCTACTGTCTACTGTCTAGTCAGCAGCTCGCACTGTGTAAACAGCCAAGGCAAGCCGAGCTACTGACATGCGAGTACACAGTGCGAGCAGCTGTCTACTGTCTAGTCAGCAGCTCGCACTGTGTAAACAGCCAAGGCAAGCCGAGCTACTGACATGCGAGTACACAGTGCGAGCAGCTGTCTACTGTCTAGTCAGCAGCTCGCACTGTGTAAACAGCCAAGGCAAGCCGAGCTACTGACATGCGAGTACACAGTGCGAGCAGCTATCTACTGTCTAGTCAGCAGCTCGCACTGTGTAAACAGCCAAGGCAAGCCGAGCTACTGACATGCGAGTACACAGTGCGAGCAGCTATCTACTGTCTAGTCAGCAGCTCGCACTGTGTAAACAGCCAAGGCAAGCCGAGCTACTGACATGCGAGTACACAGTGCGAGCAGCTATCTACTGTCTAGTCAGCAGCTCGCACTGTGTAAACAGCCAAGGCAAGCCGAGCTACTGACATGCGAGTACACAGTGCGAGCAGCTATCTACTGTCTAGTCAGCAGCTCGCACTGTGTAAACAGCCAAGGCAAGCCGAGCTACTGACATGCGAGTACACAGTGCGAGCAGCTATCTACTGTCTAGTCAGCAGCTCGCACTGTGTAAACAGCCAAGGCAAGCCGAGCTACTGACATGCGAGTACACAGTGCGAGCAGCTATCTACTGTCTAGTCAGCAGCTCGCACTGTGTAAACAGCCAAGGCAAGCCGAGCTACTGACATGCGAGTACACAGTGCGAGCAGCTATCTACTGTCTAGTCAGCAGCTCGCACTGTGTAAACAGCCAAGGCAAGCCGAGCTACTGACATGCGAGTACACAGTGCGAGCAGCTATCTACTGTCTAGTCAGCAGCTCGCACTGTGTAAACAGCCAAGGCAAGCCGAGCTACTGACATGCGAGTACACAGTGCGAGCAGCTATCTACTGTCTAGTCAGCAGCTCGCACTGTGTAAACAGCCAAGGCAAGCCGAGCTACTGACATGCGAGTACACAGTGCGAGCAGCTAGCTACTGTCTAGTCAGCAGCTCGCACTGTGTAAACAGCCAAGGCAAGCCGAGCTACTGACATGCGAGTACACAGTGCGAGCAGCTGTCTACTGTCTAGTCAGCAGCTCGCACTGTGTAAACAGCCAAGGCAAGCCGAGCTACTGACATGCGAGTACACAGTGCGAGCAGCTATCTACTGTCTAGTCAGCAGCTCGCACTGTGTAAACAGCCAAGGCAAGCCGAGCTACTGACATGCGAGTACACAGTGCGAGCTACTGTCTACTGTCTAGTCAGCAGCTCGCACTGTGTAAACAGCCAAGGCAAGCCGAGCTACTGACATGCGAGTACACAGTGCGAGCTACTGTCTACTGTCTAGTCAGCAGCTCGCACTGTGTAAACAGCCAAGGCAAGCCGAGCTACTGACATGCGAGTACACAGTGCGAGCTACTGTCTACTGTCTAGTCAGCAGCTCGCACTGTGTAAACAGCCAAGGCAAGCCGAGCTACTGACATGCGAGTACACAGTGCGAGCTACTGTCTACTGTCTAGTCAGCAGCTCGCACTGTGTAAACAGCCAAGGCAAGCCGAGCTACTGACATGCGAGTACACAGTGCGAGCTACTGTCTACTGTCTAGTCAGCAGCTCGCACTGTGTAAACCACCTATTAAAGCTCTGTCGATACAGTTCGGCCTTTCAGGTCTCGGGCGTCCGTCCAAAGGGGCTATCCATTATTACGTCACACGAATTTCACGATTTCTTAACCCCCACCACCCCTCCCCTCAAGGCCTGATGTGTGTTGATAGTATCCACACACATCAGGGTCATTCACAAACAAAACCAATTCGTTGTCTACCCATTCATCCATTGGATAGACAAATAAAAAATAGTAAAAGCATGTTTACTGAAAAGAGTAAGTTTGCACAATATTTTAACAATGTATTTTTATTTCAGGTGCCTTGTAAAGTAAGAAGAAATTGATGGAAAACTTATTATTCAAATTATAACAAAAAACTTTTAAGACTCAAGATGGCACTTAAACGTTTAAAAATTACAACTTATTTATGATTTTTTAATTATAAACCGAATTTAAAGGAAATGTTTATTGCGACATGAATCTCCTACATGTAATAATTTGTATATTTCTTATCTATAGTTATTATCAACTTTGCCCGTCTTGTCAATACTGCCCGGGCAATGAGAATAATAAGGGTCGGTTCATACTAGCGCAGTCGAAACGCAGCAAAATGAAATGAAGTAGTTTATTCTGTAAATAGGATATTGGAATCACTCTAACACGTCACAAGTGTATTTTTTTTAAACAAGCTTTTATTAGTCTGGATATCATATAGGACCAGAGTCCTTGTCAAGACGAATCAAACGAGCCCAAACTCGATAGGGTTGCGTCGTTTTATTAACGAGTTCCTGTGGCCACCTTCAGGCTCCATCATCGGATCAGCTCAATGGTACCAAAATATTGCAATGTCACCGATATTACATACGTATGGCAAATTTCAGCTCAATCGGACACCGGGAAGTGGGTCAAATTTAACTTGCAAGTTTTGAACACAACTTACATACGAACATTGCAAGTTAAATAAAAGCTTGTAAAAATAAGATAGATGAAGTTGATCGCGAAACATCAATCTAAAATACTACATAGCAAATTTACCCTTATTTTCACAACGTAATGCACGCGCACCAATCAGCGCTGGTCGCTTGCAGACGCGCGTATTGCGTAGTTGCTTTTAATTCGATAGAAATATGTGCATTACGTTGTAGAGATAAGGGTGAATTTGCTATGTTATCTTTTAGATTGACGCTTCGCTTCGCATCCACTCGGCACTAGTATGAATCGACCCTAACGATACAAAAAAAAACGCTTTGTTTGTACAGAATTAGTGTGAAAGTGTGTTTTATCTAATAATTATTTTTATTTTAGTGTTTTTTTTTTTAAGTAAATATTTTCCTTTAAAATCGGCTTCTTATAACCATTTCTTATTATTATAGCTTGCCGTTGTTTTAATTTTACAATCTTTTGCAATCACTGTATTTTTTAAATTATTTTTCTTTTTTTTTTTGTAATCAGGAAACGGTATTTTAAATACTTTTTTTAAAGTTGTTTTTGAAAATGTAATTAATTTTACACTTGTAGCTATTCTATGCTGCCTGTCTGTCTGTGAGCACAATGTACCATAGATTACAAATAAAACGATATAAAAATAAGACGATACAAAAATAATTAAAAGCTAAAGAGTGTTTGTGTAATCCCTACAGGATCAAATTAAATTAGCTAGCTAAACTCTGCAGACGTGATGGGTATCTAAATAATATCTAAACATGATAAAACTAAAAATTCATTAATATAATGATATTTTTTTTGGGGTCATCAACCGCCGGTCGTGTAGTCACTTAAAATATCTTCTTTTTTTTTTTTTGTAAACTTCACAGACGTGATGGTTATCGATTTCTCAACATGATAAAACACATTTGACAGCTCACACTTCGAGTAAAAACACTATCAGCGGTCATTGACATCAAAAAAAAAAAACAAACCCATCATGTCCGCGGTGTTTCGCTAGCTAATTTAATTTGACCCTGTAAAGAGTTATATTATAAATTAAAGTCGGTTTTATATGTTACTCTATTCCTAACATAATTTTTATAAATAAATCTACAAGGTCAAATTAAAAGATTTTTGTTTTATTGTGTTTAGATACCAGTTCCCATCAGTACTGTCTCCCGTTAGTGAAGATTACACAAAAGAACTGTATTTTAAACTGATATTTCAATTATTGCGGCGTTGACCCCAAAAAAGTCTTTTTTTTCACGTTTAGTTTTGTATCACGTTCGTGGGGTTTCGTTAGCTAATTTAATTTGATCTTGTTATAATAATGATAAAAGTTCCTCAAGTTATATCGGACAATGACAGGCAGCACCTCGTTAAATCATACTTACTAGTTATAAGTCAAAATGTCCACTGAAGCCAAAAATTTATGTATCTTAGGAGGTGTTTTATTGGTTTTCGTAAAGATTATCTCAATATTTAGCTGTAGTTACAGCGAAATATATTTATACTAGTAGCACCCCGCGGTTTCACCCGCGTAAGTCTCGAACCCCTAGAAATATCGGGATAAAAAGTATCCTATTTAAGATTATGTGTTAATCTAAAGAAAAGTCCTGACTGACTGACTGACTCATCAACGCCCAGCCCAAACCCTTTGACCTAGAAAGCTGAAGTTTTGCACAGAGGTTCCCCTTATAATGTAGACAAGGAATAAGGAAGGATTTACCGGTAGTAAGTACGTTCCCGTGTGATGTATTCTGACATTCAGGCGTGCGAAGCCGCGGGCAAGAGCTAGTACCTACAAGTTATAAACTATCTGTTGCCAAATTTCATCAAAATCTTTCATAGTTTTAATATGGATGGTGACTAAAAATTTTTCTTTTTTCCGTCATTAGAAAATATTGGACACGTATTTTTTCTTTTTTTACAAAATCAAAAGATTACGGCGATACATTGAGTTAAAACATCGCGTGACGTCACGTGTAGCTAAATTTTATACGTACAAGTGACGTAGCGAGCCCCCACTCCCCAACTTTAATGCGTGTTATACAAGTCATTTTCTATTAATATGTTAAAGCAAAAAATACGTGTCTAATATTTTATTATTATCCAACTGACGGACTAAATAGAATTTATTTTTTTTTACTCAGGCATCATCCCTATTACAAGAAAAAAACACGGTATTTGTGAAACTTCGAAGTTTTTCTTGAATTTAAAAAAAAAATATTGTTTAATTATTTTAAAGAGTAAAGTTGTATTTTTTCGGGTATTGACCACAAAAATATGGCGTCGCTATCTGCCACGCAGGATATAGGCAGGCCTTTTAGTGTTCCAATGCACGGCAAAAGCCTCTTCTCATGCAGAGAAGGCACGAGAATTGATTGACGCTTGCTCCAGACGGGTTGGTGATTTCAGACATATATTACAAAGTCCAGGGTTTCCTCACGATGTCCAACATAAACTCAGACAAAAAAATTAGCAGTCATGTGAGCTTCAGGGCGTCCTCTGTAGACATACTTTACATTGACAACACAAATTAGCAGACTGCTCGCTATAAGCGAGCTTACCGCCATCGAACGGTCAGCAACAGAAGTCGGTTAACACTGCTGCTTTTTGACATCATCTAAATTAACACAAAATATTCCATAAACTGCTTTTTTTTCGTTAAATGTTCTTAAAATTTTTGAATTCAAGATTTCGCGATTGAAAAACTGCAAGTGTTAATCGACTTTTGTTGCTGACTGTACCACTCAATATCATACATCTCCGTTTAAGGCGGTGTTGGAGCGAGGTCGTGTAAGTGAGCTACGACCTTTATCCGTAAGATTTTCCCCCTTACCAAAAATCGCTCAACGCGCCTAAATTTCATAATAATTAAAACTGATCAATGGAACACCTCTTCTCCTTTTTGGATTTTAGAATATTATGTTTTTTATTCTGATAATCTATAATAATTATTGTTATTATTTCGTACATAAATTATGTAAGAAAAAAATAATAAAAATTAAAATGATAAAAACTGAATGTTAGTAGAAACGTGTATTCCTGTTAAAAACGCATTAATTATGCTTCGCATTTAATAAAGAAGTAATAGGCTTTTTTTTTTAATTTTCCTTTTGACTGATAGCTGAGAAAATTATTAAAAAAAGGGTGTTTTTTTTTTTAGATAAGGAAAAGCCTATTTTCATTAAAAATATTTTAATTTCGTAATTATTTATTTCCGCTTGGTGGAAACGGACCTATAGGCGATTAGTAACTTTGCCTGTACAATTTTATTGTCAAGCACCCCTTTCGCTGCTAAATAAAGAAACATTTTTAATTACGAGTTTATGTACGAGTTCAGGTAGTCTCACAATGTTTGTAGTTGCATTTAGAATGTAATAATGAAACTGTTGTATTACTTTTTGTATGTATTTTTGCATTATTTAATAATATTTTAAAGTTAATAAAAAATATAAAATTTATTTTTCGTTTTTTTTTTTTTGTAAATTTTCAATTGCGTGTAAAATTTGGTGATTACTAGCATAGATAACATAAATAGCACAGTATCTACTGACGCGGCTTACAAAAGGGGCATTGATGGACGAACGTGAAAATGTGGGCTGAGGCAAACATACGTGAGTTCATTACCCGCTTGGTTTTATTTATATCAATTGCCGTGCCCCCAGCGTCTAGCTAATAAATCGACAAATAACGAATAGGGTCGAGCAATGAAATAAAAAACAGAAAAACGAACCCTATGTATCCCTATTACCTATATATTTTCCTGTGTGTAAATAAATAATAAAATAAATAACATATGTTCTCAGTCGTATAAATACGACTGAGTAAGGCGGCATGGGCACGAAATCATTACTTATCGACGGGGGCGGTCAATCAATATTTAATCTGTTGAGTTTTGTCACCTCTCGCTCAAACGGGACCATATTTTTAAGAATGTTAAAAGATGCTTTTTTGAAAAATGCAATCAATTAGTGGACTAGTAAATAAATTATTAAATACACATTTTTATTGTGGCATTTATCTATCATCTCAAAAACAGATAATAATTTTCGAGCTGAGTTTATTGATAACACAATAGAAATGTGTTTATAATAATTAGGTAAGTACTTACCTATAAATATTATTTACTATGTCGCTAATTTATTACATTTTTCAAAAATGCATCTTTTCATTTAACAATCTTAAAAATATGATCCCTTGTGAGCGAGAGAGGTGATAAAATGCGACAGCCAACTTAAATCGCCAATTAAACTATGCGAGGTTAGAACCGATATATAGATAAAGTTTTTTATTATATAGGTAACGTTTATTTGGATTTTAGTGCACACAAAAAATATAGCACAACATGCAAAAGCACAATTTAAAAATAATAAATTACATGATGAAGAAATTACAAAACATTTAAAGAAAAAAAAAAAAATTGCGCGTGCAGCACCGATAGACGCGAAACTTCTTCAAAAATAAGATTATGAGAGATTTATGGTGAGAGACAGAGACAGAGAGTTAGCCGACGTACGCACGGACGTAAAAATATCGCGGCGATTTTTTTTCACGCACTTGATTTTCAACGCTCTACTTAGCGCGGAGAGTTGAAAATCCAACAGTGTGTTTTTTCGACGCGCTGGGATGTACTCTGTTGGATTCTCGAAGCTCGGCTCAACACCGAGAGTAGAAAATCCAGTGCGCGATAAAATCCCGCCGCGATATTTTTACGTCCGTGCGAACGTCGGCTTTTAGATTTCTTCTCTCCCATGTAACTAAATGTGTGATTAAACGTGCACTCAATACTCGTCCAATGAGGGTTTTCTGAAATGACTTTCACTAGGTGGCAGCACTGAGATGTCAGGTCCGGGCATCTGTCAAAAGTGCCAAATCAATATTTTTTTTTTAGTCGTGATTGAATAATGAACGTCATCATACATTTTATCTTATTCGTTTTCGAAAATGGAAGGCCTCTTGGAAGTCAAAGTGGCCCCAACTAAGAAGTGTTACTTCAAAAATAAGACCGTAGGGTGAAGATGCCTAATATGATGCTGGGGCTACACCAATGGGAAACGCCGTTGATTATCGCGATGATGGACATAGGCCGTAGGTGTAGCTACAACTTATCGCGATAATTTGACAACGGCATTTACATTTCCGATTGACGTTCGCCAAATTGAATGAGCATTGACGTTGACCGCTCAAGTGGGGCCACTCAATTTATAGCGATAATTATCGGAACAAATACCCCATTGTCTATGGCGATGATGGGCATTGACTTTGACGTTGGTGTGGCCCCTGCATGAGGTAGGCGCCAAATATGAGATAGAAAGGTATTGGCTAAACTATTCACGGCAACCACTTGGCGCTAGTGTCGCCTGAAGCGTCATAGCAACGAGTGCAAATTGCAATGTGTGACAGTGCGCGCCAGCCAGAGGCGCTAGCTGTTAAAAATTAGGCATGCGGATTGCCTTCTGCAATAATACTTGGGACTTTTAATCGTATTCAGTAACTTGACAGTTGAAGGGATACATTCCTGTCAATAAAAAGGAAATGAGGTGAAAAAAGAATTAGCGAAACTACCTTGATGTGGCTTATAGTTTTAATCGAAACTCGTTGTGTTTGTTTATACCACAATAATATAAACGATAAGAAATTTAAAAACGATAATTATTTTGCTTCGAACTGTCAAGTTACTGGATAGGTACGATTAAAAGTCCAAGTTTATGTCGGGGTAATCGGGATCGGTTTCCAGTCTAACCGGAACCGGATGCAGCTGAATACCAGTACTTTATGGCCTGAATACATAATGGTGAAATGTAACAGCAAAATCAAAAGTCATTTATTCAAACTGGGCTGAGAAACGGCACTTATCGAACGGCAAAATTACTTAGGACCCCAAGACATGAAATATAAATAAAACAAATTAGCTGTCCAAAATGCAACATGATGCAGTAACATTATTACGACGAATTTGTTTCAACGTGTGTTCTAGACATTTTTTTAAATTAAAATGCATGGATTTTTTTTACCTAGTAGGTACAGTAGTGATTTTATCAAAATTTCAAAAACAACGCTGGAGCACGAATTTGAAAGGTAGATTTTTCACTGTTTTATACTAATTATTTTATATAAGAATTTATATTGTAACTTTACTAACACTACAAAAAATAGTGCTCTCAAGTAGATTGGCTTTACAAACACTATACAAAATATTGCTCTAAAGGAGATTGGCTTTACAAACACTATATAAAATAGTGCTATAAAGGAGATTGGCTTTACAAACACTATACAAAATAGTGCTCTAAAGGAGATTTGCCTTACAAACACTATACAAAATAGTGCTCTAAAGGAGATTGGCTTTACAAACACTAGGTATACAAAATAGTGCTCTAAAGGAGATTGGCTTTACAAACACTATACAAAATAGTGCTTTAAAGGAGATTGGGCAAAGTTGTGTAATACGGCGAACTATAATCAATAATAGTGTAAAAAAGTGAATATAACAACGAAAACCCGGCTGCATAAAAAGCGAATTAAAAAGATGGAAACAAAATTATTTAGAAACATAAGTGGCCGGCTTCGATCAATAATAGCACTAGATACAGGATCAGGAACAAAAATAAGTCGCTGTAGTGGCCACGTTTACACACACATAAACATTTACATTTGTTACTACGAAATATAGAAAAAAGTTTTATAATATTAACAACTTCAATTCATTATAAACCTTAACAATCAAACATAAAGTTTAATTATGATTGTAAAATATTTATATTTAAGTCCTTCTATCATCGGAGAAAGGTAAAAGCAATAAATTAAAAATGTCGCTTGAAAATAAAAAGTCATTTTTATAATAAGTACAAAAATATTTATTCTAAAATGAAACTTAAATCTTGAACACTAAGGTTAAAAATATTTTGTTGACAATTTCGTGCTTACTCTATTTTGGAACTAGACATAGTTCTTGGTATTTACATTTCAATGCTCAGAACACGGTAAGTATTGACGGACGTAGAGTAGCAGAATAATAATATATTTTTTAGGCCATGGTTCGTTTTAAATGGTAGCAAATATTTTTGACCGATTTATAAAAGTAGAAGGACTAAATTAGTACAATAGTTATTTTATTAAGACATTGCTATTAACTGTCTACGGGTTGGCTCATTGTAATCAACCCGTATTAAAAAATGGGTGCGTCTACTTTTGTACGTGATTTTGAAGTTATAAAAAATATTTGTATTATATCATATACTTTTTTAGGGTTCCGTACCCAAAGGGTAAAACGGGACCCTAATACTAAGACTCCGCTGTCCGTCCGTCTGTCAGCAGGCTGTATCTCATGAACCGTGATAGTTAGACAGTTAAAAATTTCACAGATGATGTATTTCTGTTGCCGCTATTACAACAAATACTAAAAAATAGAATAAAATAAATATTTAAGGGGGCTCCCATACAACAAACGTGTTTTTTTTTTTGCTCGTTTTTGCTGGATATTGGTACACGCTACAGGTACACGCTTGAAATATTAACAATATTTTTTTTGTATTGTTTTGCCACCCAAAAAATAGCTCGACGTGGTCTTGGCTGAGTTTATATGTTAATAAGAAAGCAAGTATATCACTAGGAAATCTACTTACAAAAACAACATATAAAGTAACAATACTACTCCATGCATTTCCCTGTTCCCGAACAGTCGATGTTTGAAATAAGACCACAAAAGTATTTGTGTTTTTATTTTTCGGGCCGTTTTTGAAGCGCTTATCGGGAATCTAGTACTATTATTGATCGAAGGTGGCCGGCTTTAGTTTGCTTCTTACGCTGTCATTGCTGTCGCGCAGTCGGGTATTAAAATATCTGCCACGGCTGCAACGGGAGACAGTATTGTGTATATAGATTACAATAGTGAAGATAAATTATTTATCTCATGTCATTATTTTTTTTTCATACAAAAAAAATGTGCGATTTGACTTATTTAAGAAACCGTCTCGTAGTAATTAGTGTTCATTCACAGAACAGTTAGAAAACGGTATCAATTGTTATCATTGACGAAGCGACACATCGCGCGTAGTTTGTGAACCACGTTATGCAGACTAAAATAAATGTTTATTTTAGTTAAGTACTTTATTTTCTCAAATTGATTTAACTGTTCCGGGGTACGAAATTTCTTCACTATTGTAATCTATATACACAATCCCATTGAAGCCGTGGCAGTTATTTTTGTAGCACCATAAACAATTGGTGGTTTATATATCCACCAATCATCATATTAATCATATTATTTATTGGTTTGGAACAATTTTGCCCAGTCTCATAAGACTGATTGCTGGTCATTTAGCTTTTGTGAATAAAACATTAAGGGTGCGTTTCCACTTACGCGGAGCTGGACGGAGCGGAGCGGAGACGTGCAGGAATCGAGCAATCAAATCAATGGTTCGAATCTTCATCGCGTCTCTCGTCTCGACTGTGATTGGACGATTCCTGCACATCTCCGCTCCGCTCCGTTCAGCTCCGCATCAGTGGAAACGCACCCTAAGGGCACAAAAAGTTGCCGATGATACAGTGGGATGTGGCCTGTAATGCTACGTACACATGTACTCCAGCGACTCGCTGGCGACTTCAGAACCACAAGTTCACATACTGTTTTGTCACCAGTGATGCCTAAATCTGTGTGTGGACGTAAGATTTTGAATAGCCGGCGACTAAAGCCCCTGCATGTGTATCTAGCATAAGTAGTACGCCGCTGGTGTATAGTCACGAGCATAACCTTAAGCCATGTACGCACGAACGAACAAAAACATGATGAACACGAACATCGAACACGTTAAATGTTCAACAGGGTCCTGAGTTTCTTCAGATGATCCGTGTTCGATGTTCATGTTCACCATGTTTTGTTCGCTCGTGCGTACACGCCTTTACACTTACGCAAAATTCATAAGCAATTTTCTTGTGAAATAACGATTGCTACTTTGAAAAAAGAACTATTTCATAATCTTTATACTTAGAATAGTTTCGTAAAGATTGTGCGTAATGTAACACATACAATTTCTTTCAATAGGTAAGTAAGGCTTTATAAGAAAATTGCTTTTGAAAAATACAATAGGGATGATGCCTGGGTAATTTTTTTTTTTTTTTTAATAAAATTCTATTTAGTCCGTCAGTCAGATATTAAAAAAAAAACTTTAGACACGTATTTTTTGCTTTATCATATTAATAAAATATTACTAAGATAAAATGCGTTAAAGTTGGGGAGTGGGGGCTTGCTACGTCACAACTGTAACAAACTACGTATAAAATCTAGCAAAGAGTGACGTCATGCCACATTTTAGCTCAATGTATCGCCGTAAAAGTAAAAAAAGAAAAAATACGTGTCCTTATTTTTTTATAAATCTACATGACGGACAAAAAAAAATTGTCACTGTCCCTATTGTAAGGCATTTATGCTCGTGACGTTGTCTTTGCCTGGCGTTGACTAAAATACACCTACTACACAAGGTTTAATTGAAATAACTGAAAACCTCAGAGGTCATTGTACTCATCATTATGAACAACTTTTACTATGGGATCGACACTGTAAACCCCAAAAAGTAAATCAGCTGCCACATACATTTTATGTTCCCGTAGCTTGACAAAATGTACGCAACATCAGATTTTATTTTCGCGAGTTTGGACGGGGCCGATAGTAAAGTTGTTCATAATGATATGTATGTACAATGACCCCTCTTTAGCACCCCAATTGTGTAACACAGTTTTAATCACAAACCGACGGATTTTGAAGGGAGTTGCTAATCCATTGCTTCTTATATAATATGTTTACAAAATTCATCTGCTCGACAACATAAACCCGCAATGAGGCGGGTATCACACCTCCGCCGCTAAACCATAGTAGCGACACAACAGTAGTTCAATTCAACTGACTCGCATGATGCTTCGCTACTCGAATCGCGATTCATGACACTATCTGTAACCATAGCCATACCTATGTTTGACAAAGTAAATGATTGATTGATTGATTCAAATAGCGGAACATCAAGCGGCTTCAGGGACCTGTTTTTGTTGTTCAACTAAAAATACTTTGAATTTGAAATTCAATTTCATTGAACGTCTGTTTAGACGATTCAAACCGCTTTCGACTTTGCAGTTGATCAACTAATATCGAACCGCATGAACACGGTTTAGGCCGCGTTCAAGAGTCAGTATCAATATTAGGTACCTACTTAAAATCTTTCTAACAATTTATTTTGGTTTTGACTTATGCACGCCTATGAAGTTCCTTATTTATTGACACGCAACCATAGACGAACAAATGTAATACGCGCTTCATGGGCGCTGTTTTATATCAATGTGTTAGATCGATTAAAACTTCTTCATAAATAAAGTCGATTGTTATAAGAAATCGAATCGGTAACGCATTAGGACATCACTAATAAAATTGATTAGTACTCGAGCTGTCAAAAGTAAGTAAATGGTTGGAAAGATTGTACCTACCGTAATATTACAATAATGACACTGACAGCTCTTGAACGTGGTTTAAATGTACACACAGCAGCAGGTCAAGTAACTACAAACTGTCAAATTTTCTCAATTGATTTTGAACTTAACTATCAACATTTTAAGGTTTAAAATCATTTGGAGAAATTTGACAATTTGGTATAACCTGACGTGCTGTGCTGTTGTCTGATCGCGTTCAGTTTCATTGGTGAAATTCACCATAAGTGTGTTACGGAATTACCCGCTGGTTTTCAGTCATTTCAATTACATCGTGTCTAATTTGTTTTTAATAATTATTACACATTTATTTAATTGTTACAGCACAACCACAACGTGTACAACCACCAGGCTATGGTGGACCCCCACAAGGCTATGGGCCGCCACAACAACCTGTAAGTTATTTATTGTTTTTTACCGTTTTTATTTTAGTTCTTATTTAGGGCCCGTACACACATCGCAACCACACCACATCGCAGAGAAAACCACCACGAGTGTCGCTGAATCTTCTTGCAGTTGCGTTGTCGCTAGTAGTTGCGATGTGGCTAGTGTTTGCAGACAGAAAAATCGTTGTGTTTGCGGCTGGCCACTAGTTCGCGGGTTCGCTGGTGGTTGCGTTGTGGCTGCGACGTGGCCTAGATGTGGTCGGAATTTCCCACACGGTTTATGTTGACGGTCAAATGCGGTTCGTGTGAATAAACTATTAATTTTCATACAAATGGGGAAGGCAACTGTCAAAATAGCGCTGTCGTAGCTAGTTCCCAACACAAGCTAATAATACAAGGCGTGAGGTCGTTTTATTTTATTTTTGGGAAAATGACGCCTTTTTGGGTTCCTAATAAATACTCCGAAATTGGAGTCCACCATTTCTCAAGAGACCCTAAAATTAAAGATTTTAAAAAATTAAACAGAGTTCGAAACATTTTGAAGATAGTGATTACGAGGAAATATATAATATTTTAAATTCAGATACTTTCCATGTCAAATACTTGATTTAAAATATTGAAACAGTAAAATAAAACCAATCTCATGAATGAACGAAATGTCAATTTATTATAGGCGTTGGGAACCTAGCTATGATCACGCCATCTACAATTAACTTTGCCCGACCTTCCCCATTAGCGCCCGTCTTCGTGTTGTCGTTGTGGTGTGCTTGTGATACGTGTTATTGGGCCCTTAAGCCGATATGCATATATAAGCAAAAAAGAACACAAATGAAGCGTCCGACGCTTCATTTGTGTTCATTTTTGCCTTTCATTCAGCATCTTTCACTCGAAGTCTGCGTGTCGATCGATATCAATCTATATAGATTCGGTCCAAAATTACCTCCGAGACTGGCACCTTGAGATTGGTGCACTATATTAAAAAGTGTTCCATTGTTTAAACCAGTGGTTCCCAAAGTTGATTGGACAGCGACCCACCTAACAAAAACTCTCTTCCAAATTCGGGACTCACCTTTTGGAGGACCCCCGCTCCTCTCGCTCGCTCGGAGTGCTATTCTATTGTTTTATTCAATGAGAAGAATACATTTGTTTCCTATTTATTGTCATCAACTTCAATTTTAGTTACGTTTAATTGCAATGATTTTGATACGTCCAAATTAATTCAGTTCCTAGGGTAACCTCAGTAAGTAGTAATTGGCCACGCTTTAGTAACTGGCCACTCATAAAAAAAAGAGGTAGAAACAAGGAGAAGAAGCAAGCTTATGAATGGAAAGGACGAAAAATATACTGTTTGTCCTTTTCATTCATGAGCTTGCTTGCATTAGCTTGTTTCTACCTCTTTTTTTATGAGTGGCCAGTTACTAAAGCGTGGCCAATTACTACTGAGGTATAGTTTTAATATAGCTGAAAATCAATTTTTCAAGGCCCACCCAATATGCCCTCGCGATCCACCCGTGGGTCGCGACCTAAAGTTTGAGAAACGCTGGTATAGACGATTTGAATCGAAGTGAAACGTCTGAACGCAAAATGTAGTGTACAGTGAATCAGCTTTACTTTAGTACTAAAATTGGGGAGGGAGGATCAACCCCAGGAACGTCTGCCCTTGGACACGACCTTTAGTGGCCTATATGGAAAGCACTGAATATATTGCGCTCCGAAGTAGGCCGCTGCAAACACATTTTGCCAGATACAAAATGGGACCTTTCGACACCCCGTGCGAATGTGGTGCTCCTGAACAGACGAGGGCCACTTGTGGGAGTGATCAAAGTGTCTCTGCTCTTGCACATTTAAGCTCGTCAAGGACGCTGCTGTAGCCGCGATCACCATCATCTGCCCTGGACTTTTTTGCTACTGTGTTGGGGTCGGCTTCCAGTCTAACCGGATGCAGTTGAATACCAGTATTTTACACGGAGCGACAACCTACACAACCCAGTTACTGGGGAATACGATACCCCTTGTTTAGACTGTAAGGTTGTCAGACTTCCGGGCTTCTGACTACCCGTAACGACGTAAAGATCTACAATGGCAGTTGGGAACGGCTTAACGTGCTTTCTGAAGCATGGAGGGGTCTTGGTATGTAAAGATGGTCACCCATCCACGGACTGATCTCGGCAAGCGTAGCTGAACCTTCGATCGACCTGGGGGCTTACTATGAGCTCTTATAGCAGGGCAGAAGTTGAACGGTTCCAGTGTGAGAGAGAGACGGAGCTATATATGACCAATAGCACCATACTTTTTTCTCAAAGAATCCATGATGGATCCATGATGTTTTTTCACGTCATAGTACGGCCCCTGTACGGCTGTTATTATGTTGCTACGAGCCCCTCAACGTGGTCACTATATCACTTCTTCTTCCCAGCTATAGCACTAGGAAGTGGTGAAGAGTAGGCTTTCCCGGGGAGTGTCTTATGTCATTTTGACGTGTAAAATTACTTCCTCTATCCTTAAACATCATCATTAGGTATATACAGGCTGGAATTTTTTAACCTCACCTGGAGGGAAAGAGTACAAATACTGGAGTTAGCAAATTTTTTTCAGAGGAAACATTCCTTTATTTTTAAAAAGAAACAAATTTGCATTCAATGATTTTCGAAAATTCGCTTGCCACTCGGGATTTGAACCGGCTAAAATCCGGAAAAATAATAACCTGTACTTTTATGGCATCATTCGATAGGGTCAGTCATAATATTTAGGTTGGCAGCACTGGTGTCGCGCCATTGTAATTCCGGTGCAAACTTCCGGAGCAATGTTGGGGCGATACTTGCCACACCATTATTGGAGTGGAAAACTGAAGAGTGATCGGCAGTTGGTCGTACTGAGTTGGAGTAACATCTCCAGAATTTTTATAAAATAGTGTGGTTATATTTTAGACTAGAAAATAATGTTATAATTATTGTTTACGGGTACAGTTTGATTAAAGTGATTTACAATAATTATTCATGATAACTCGCTATTAAAAGTTACAGGAAATGAATTCCTTATAAGAATAGATTTGTGTATCCAACAAAAGCTATCTCCAGTATTAAGAGTAGGTACTTTCCCTCCAGGTAAGGTTAAAAAATTACACCCTGTATATATAGTTCTTTGCTCTTGTCTCATGATTATTATTGTACATACAGGTTGGATTTGTGAAAGAAGCCAATGACGTAGAGTGCGGTTGTTCACCGAGGCCGTCACCGGTATGTCACCAAGCACGAGATGGCGGCGCCGAAGTTGCGATCCATACATTTACTATGGTCACGTGTCCACCGCACTTCCGTAACTCGAGCGCCGTCATCCCGGCCGCCCAAGTTTCGAGCAATTCGGCCCGAGATTATGACGGGCCGATGTGCCGGCAATACAAAACACGTTTGATCTTGCCGTTGCACTGGCACCGTGGGCCCGCCTTTTGTTTTGTCTGTCATAACCGTAACATACTGAACCTCAAGTTCAGTCGAGGTGGACAAACGAACGCCGTCACCGGGACGTCACGTTCGGTTCGTATAATCTCGATTCACGGTGACGATGACGTCCCGGTGACGGCTGCGGTGGACAAACGCTCTAAGGCCGGGTCGTCGTAAGCGAATGTCGCCCGAATGCGCTATCGGTCGCGTGCTTACGTCACTTTTTGTTCGGAAAACCGGACAGCGCCCTCTGTCGGCGCAACCACGCGTTTAGGTACACCGAACAAAAAGTTCGAACGATCGTGTAATCGATCGACGATAACTTTTAAATAGGACGCGGGGTAAGGAGACTTAATAAATTTTGATCACCATTAACAGATTAAAAAAAAGTTGTACATTCAGCAAAAAAATTAGCAATTGGGATAGACACTACCAACTTATTCCGCTAGGTGTCGCATCGTCGCTGGTGTTGTTTGTCAAACACCATAATTTTTTTCGTATTATTTAAATAATCATTTAATCATTAATACTTTTAAAGTGTTTTATTTGTATTTATGCCAAATAACGCAGTTTTATTTCCTTTTCGAATTGTAATAAAAAAAGGCGTACACCATTTTCCTTCAGATAAGGAATGAAGAAAATTGGGCCTATTCCTAAAAATTGGAAACGAAGTTTATGTAGTGTGACATTAGCTGACAGTTTACAGCGAGGGTGGCGACATCTGTAATTAGCTTTGCCCGTCCCTCCCCATTTTCACAAAAACTTTTATTGATGCCAATCGATACTGTTTCATAAAAGTATCAAACTCTGTGGGACGAACTGCCGTTTACTTACTAGAAAAGTCAAAGGTCGCAAAAAAACTTAACACATATATTTCGTTGGAAAAGAGCTTCCCAATATATTTGTTCGCCCGCGTCTATATTGGAAAATATCCCACGGGAACGTACTATCGGGGTAGAAGGTGCCCTATGCGTTAAAAGAAACAGGATCGGTTGTCAATAAAAAAAGTTTTTGTAAAAATTGCCCATTTTCTTGCCGACTGTACAATTATTTAACAACTCAAATTCAAACTCAATTACAGGTGCTTTTGATTTGTCAAGGGCCGACACCTTGACAATTCAAAAGTGTCTGTAATAGGTTTATTTTCAGTCAGAAAGATGAAGCTAGTTGCCTACTAAAGCGTAGTAGGTTCCTATGGAGAAGAACGGGCAAGAAACACCACGGACACTCTTTTAAATCTAAATATTGGTTACATCATGTTGAAATTATACATGTGAGAATGATGTAGAAAAACGTGAACGTTAAAAGCGTCCGTAATAAAAAAAAAACAATTCAAAAATTAAAATAAATTAAAAATAAGTCGTGACAGCTGAGACCCTAGTGACGGCGTCCGTTCACGAACATGGCGTATAGATCATCACTATTCAGCTCAAACATTTTGAAGGGAACGTAATAATCCAACACACACACCACATTAAAAAAAAAATAAAAAAAAATTTGAGTGAGCATGACATACTCTCAGCCGCCAAGACACATTCATTCAAGTCAATGAAAGACGTAGGTACATAGTACTCACACATGTGCTATACACAACCCAATACTAAGAGATTGAATTTACACAATGCAAGACGTTATTTACGTCGTCAAGATTTGATGCACGTACTATTTATCTTAAAAATGATGGAACTTTCGTCAGCAAATAACACTATTTGTGGTTGGTTTTTTAATAAATGGGGGTAGATCATTAATTTATACTTAAAAGAGGAAAGACCCCAATGTCGAGCCTTGTGGAACACCCATTTTTACTTTTATGCCCCGAGAATTGACGCCATTTATTTGAACTTGCTGCTGCCTATCATTTAAATAAAATTCCACTAAACAGAGCGCAAGTTTACATAGTCCGTAATACTCAAGTTTCAAGAGTAAGGTTTCGTGATTTACGCAGTCAAATGTCTTTGAAAGGTCACAAAAGATTCCTTTGACATCTTGTACCTATGTTTTAATAAGGTGACACAGGCGTCAGTCGTACAGCGTCCTTTAGTGAAAGCATACTATTGATCGTGTAAGATTTAGTTGGTGTTAAAATAATTGTTCCTTTTCAAACACTTTGCTGAAAAACTGGCAACACAGATACTGGTCTTTATCGGTGATTTTAATTTGGAAGAAATACCTTTAACATTTTGATGATACTATTTCAAGGCATTCTGCCGATCTCCTTTTGGTTAGTTAGTTATTAGTTTGAGCAAGAAGATACCCTGTTGATGTTGCATCTGTTGCATGTGATGCGAAGGAATGAGAAAAACGTGAGGAACATTTTGAGTATGAATGTGCATGGCTATAAGAGTAGGGGAAGACCAAAGAAACGATGGATGGACTGTGCGAAAGATGATATGGCTACAAAGGGGTTGACTACCGAGACGACGTCTATTAGAGAAGTATACAAGAAAAGGACATGTTGCGCCGACCCCAAATAAATTGGGATAAGGGCAGAAGAATGATAAAATAAAAATACCTTGTATATTAATATTTATTGTACCTATATTGTAGGTATAATTCTTACTGGTACCTTCTGTTGTCTTAAATCTGTGAATGCAGATCAAAATTTCTCAAAAAGTTAAGGACAATCTCCCAAGACTGTTCTCCTGTAGCTTGGCCTTTCTGCTCTATCTCAAAAATCCATCCTGTATATACGTACTTATATAGATAAGTGTATGCTTTTATGTATATAAGTATATACAATAATAATAATAATAATATGCAATGGAGGACGGTCCTTCGCTATCCTGGATGTCGACAGATCCAAGGGAATGATGATCCTGTATGGATTAAACGGGGAATATTTCAGGGCGACAGTTTGAGTCCACTGTATGCTTTTATGTATATAAGTATATACAATAATAATAATAATAATATGCAATGGAGGACGGTCCTTCGCTATCCTGGATGTCGACAGATCCAAGGGAATGATGATCCTGTATGGATTAAACGGGGAATATTTCAGGGCGACAGTTTGAGTCCACTTTGGTTCTGCTTAGCCCTGAATCCTCTAAGCACACTGTTGGAGGATTCAGGTCTAGGCTATCGGTTGAAGAGAGGTGGTCAGGTGATATCTCACCTCCTCTACATGGATGATTTGAAACTCTTTGCCCACAACAAATTGCGGCTGATGGAGCTACTTAAGGTTACTGAAACTTTCAGTAGCGCCATCAGGATGGAATTTGGTGTGGACAAATGTGCAATCATGCATGTAAAACGAGGTGAGGTTATGGAATCCGATGGAATTCAACTTTCGGATTCCATACATCTTAGATCCCTCTCCTCATCCGAAAGCTATAAGTATTTGGGTATGTCGGAAGCGTTAGGCATCAACGTTGCTGACATGAAGCAATCGTTGAAGGAGCGCTTCTTTGGTCGCCTGAAGAAGGTATTAACCAGTCTTCTTTCAGGCGGAAACAAGGTGCGCGCTTTCAACGGTTGGGTCATGCCGGTTTTGATGTACTCTTTCGGCATACTCAGATGGACTCAGACTGAACTCGACGCCCTGGATAGAAGGGTCCGTACACTGCTGACTGCAAACCGGATGCATCACCCACGATCATCGGTGATGAGACTGTACATCCCGCGGAAGTGCGGGGGTCGAGGCTTTTTAAATGCAAAGACCCTCCACAACCGCGAGGTGTGCAGCCTCAGAGAATATTTTTTAAAAGTCGAAGTGGGTATGCACCGTGATGTGGTTGCAGTGGACAAGGGGCTCACCCCGCTGTCCATGGCTAAAGAGAACTGGCGCAAACCTGTAGTACTTACTACCGATGACCGCAAGAAGGTATGGCAAAGCAAGGAGCTCCACGGGCGCTTCTATCGGGCTCTTCATGAGCCCGGTGTAGATTTCTTAGCGTCCGTATCCTGGCTACGTTTCGGTGACCTTTTCGGGGAAACTGAAGGTTTCGTCTGTGCAATTATGGACGAAGTTATCTTGACGAATAACTATCGGAAACATATTATGAAGGATGGGACGGTTGACGTGTGTCGGGCATGCCACCGTCCGGGTGAGTCCATCAGACATATTATCTCCGGTTGTTCTCGTCTGGCTAACGGCGAGTACTTGCACAGGCATAACCAAGTAGCTAGGATTATCCACCAGCAACTTGCTTTGAAATATAAACTAGTCGATTCTGAGGTACCATACTACAAGTATGTGCCCGACCCAGTTCTCGAAAATGACCATGTCACTTTGTACTGGGATCGGTCTATCATTACTGACAGGACTATTGTCGCCAATAAGCCTGATATAGTAGTGATAGATCGGTTAGTGCGCCAAGCAATGATAGTCGATGTTACCATTCCACATGACGAGAACCTCGTGAAAGCTGAGAAAGAGAAACAAATAAAATATCTCGACTTAGCTCGCGAGGTTGTTGATATGTGGAATGTGAGCTCGGCTGTCATTGTGCCGATTGTCGTAACGGCCAATGGCCTGATGGCCGAAAGCCTCGAACAACATCTCTCGAGGCTATCATTAGGCGGTTGGATCAAGGGCCTGATTCAGAAGGCAGTACTCCTTGATACGGCTCGCATTGTGAGAAGGTTCCTGTCTCTGCAGCCCTAACCACCGGTAGCTTGGACCCTGCTCCCGACACCGGCGGACCTCTATTTTTTTATATTTTTAAATGTTTTTTTATATCCTTTTTTTAAGAAATATTTAAAAATGTAAATAGATAAGAAATTAAATAAATAAACGAAATAATAATATAATATATGTTGATCCCTAGACACTTTTGATGTGTGTAGATAAGTATCTACACACATCAAAAGTGTCTAGGGATCAACATATATTTTTGCAATAACTTTTCTCCTGATTGATATTAATTAAAATTTTCTTTAAGGATTCATCAAATAAAGTGTTTTCGTTTGTCACAGTAACGATAAACCAAGTCACCTTTGCATTAATAAAGAAATTTGCCATTTTCCTAATAAAGGGATTTTTAACATTTGAACCACTAACATTAAAGTTCGAAAAAAAGACTGAAATAACAGTTTTCTTTAAAATTTTATTGGGTAACTTAAACAATTAATAATCCGTGTTTCTACCGCGAACACTAACAACACAAGAACATCGGTTTGGCATACTCAAAATGAGTTCATCCAAATCACGCTGTGGAATGGCCGCCCATGTTCGTTGCAACAACAAAAAAAGGTCTTCTTGCGACTGGATACCCTCCATATTCGGCAGAGGTCTTCTCTGTAGCATATCCCATGCATGCTCAATCGGGTTCAAGTCTGGCGACTGAGCAGGCCAGGGCAGGACATTGATGTTAGCTGCGGCGAGAGTCTGTCTTACAACTCTTGCGGTGTGCGGTCGTGCATTATCATGCATTAACTGAAATAAGGGACCGATTTGCACTTGTAGAGGAACGATGACGTCTGATACAATCGTCTCAGCATAAATTTGAGCGTTGAGGTTGCCTCTGATCCAAATCAACTCAGTTCTTCCGCCGATCCAAATACCCGCCCATACCATGATGGTTCCACCACTATAAGGATGGACTTCCTGGCAGGATTTTAATCGCTGTTGGCGTCCAGGGGTTCTCCAGTGTCGTATACGTCTTGTATCCGGTCTCATACCAAAACGAGACTCATCAGAAAAGCACACGAAACGCCATTGTTCTTCTGCCCAATTTCTGTGTTCAAGAGCCCATTGATATCGAATCCTACGATTGTGCATTGCTATAGGTGGTACCCGTAGCGGTCTTCGGGAATGAAGGTTCACTTCATGCAAGCGGTTTCTGACTGTTTGGTCGCTAATTAAGTTCCCTGAAGAGTGATGAAGCCTCACGGCTAACATCATGGCGGTTATAGTTGGAGCTCTTCGAGTTAAGATTTGAATGTATCGGTCTTGTCTCCGTGTGGTGCAGCGATACCGTCCTCCATGGCGCTCAGCCACGGTACCAGTGCTTCGGTAACGTGTCCAAAGTCGACTGATAACACTCTGACTTGTATTCAGAGCTAAAGCCACAGTACGTTGCCGGGAACCAGCTTCTATCATTCCCACGGCTCTGAGCATTTCTTCCCTGCTTAAATGACGTCGCCGCTCCATAATAACGTTGGTTTTAATCAGTAGTAGGGAAACAGTAGCACTGTAGCAGCAGCGGTGAGGTTTGGTGAAAACTTCGGTGTATTATAGGTCGTGTAGTGGATTTTTAAATAAAATACGATGCGTTAGTTGACGAGCAAAATATGTGTGTAATCTCCATCTTACATGATTCAAGGAGAAGGGAGTGGGAACAATATTTAAAATTAAAACCAATCACAGTCGAGAGATACTATGACGTAGATTTTGATCTATACTGTCTTGCCCCGAGATGTCGCCATCAGTAGCAGTTCACAACATGCCCCCGGCCTTGGAAGCAGTGGCTTTCAATGGTCTTCAGTCACTGCATCAGTGTCGATCACATCCTGTAGTAGAGGACAAATCTTGGTAAGTGCGCGCCTCACCACACCCGATGACGTCTGTATATCAGCCACCCGGGATATACCATCCTTTCCTGGGATAGTGCAAAGGACACGTCCCATATGCCACTTCAACGGTGGAAGGTTATTGTCCTTAATGACAACTAAGGAGTTTGGTTTGAGCTCGTCCTTATTCGCCGTCCATTTTGTCCGCACCTGCAGCTCGGAGATGTATTCCTTCGCCCATCGGTTCCAGAAGTGTTGGCGAAGTTGTTCTACCCTCTGGTATCGCTGGAGACGACTAGCAGGAACATCGCGTAGGTCATCGCCGGCTGGCGCAGTCAGTGGTCGGCCAATAAGGAAGTGACCGGGAGTGAGCGGGGAAAAGTCATGAGGATCAGGGGAAAGAGGAGACAGAGGCCGGGAATTTAGTACGGCTTCTATTTGAGCCAATACTGTGCTGTACTCTTCGAACGTGAGGTGCGCGTTGCCTATCACACGACGAAGATGGCATTTACTCGACTTTACTCCTGCCTCCCACAGACCACCAAAATGCGGGGAGTAAGGGGGAATAAAATGGAATTTGATATTTTGACTAGATGCGAATTCTAAAATATCATTACTACAATTACTTAGAAGTTTTGAAAAATCGTTCATTACACCTACAAAATTACGACCATTATCAGAGTAGATATCTGCAGGCTTACCACGGCGTGAAATAAATCTTTTTAAAGTACATAAATACGCTTCACTAGAGAGGTCACTGACTAACTCCAGGTGCATAGCACGTGTCACGAAACAAACAAATAGGCAAATGTAGCCTTTGATAAGCCTAGCACCCCTACCTTTGCGGTTCAGAATGAGCACTGGTCCAGCGTAATCCACCCCACACCGAACAAATGGAAGGCTAGGTGTAACTCGCTCCTTGGGTAAGTTACCCATCAAAGGACTAAGCGTCTTTCCTCTAATGCGAGTACAGGTAACACAACTATGCACTACCTGACGAGCTAAACTCCTACCTCCGACCGGCCACCATGATTCACGTAAATTAAAAAGTAATGCCTGCGGAGCAGCGTGGAGAAGCTGAATGTGCTCATGACGAAATAATAAAGTGGTAAAATAATGTTTACTATGAACTAAAATTGGATGTTTTTTACCGTAAATGAATTCATTAGAATTAACTAAGCGACCACCTACGCGCATTATTTTATGATCATCTAAAAACAAATTTAATTTAGACAAACAACCTTTATTTTTAATAATCTCATTATTAGATAATGCCTTATATTCAACTGGAAAAGATTCCATTTGACAAAACCGAGCTAACGTTTTATCTGCATGGTCTAACTCGTCCTACACTAAGGCCGCCTGTACGCTTATTGTTTTTGCATCGGCTGTTATTAATAAAACGTAACATAAAGGCAGCCGCACGCCTCATGCGTTTAAATTGAGAAAACCGATGGAAGGGAAACAAAGATAATTCACAACAATCCCGAGCTACAACGGCAGTGACGCATGACTTGACCTCAGGTAACTCGCGATATTTGAACGAGTCTGAACTTTTGTGGTCGTCTATTGAAAAAGTAGGGTCACGAAGAAATTCAGGACCCTCCCACCACAAGGTAGACAAAGAAAGTTCTTCCAATCGAGCACCGCGTGACGCTAGATCGGCGGGATTATCTCCACTGCTTACGTGACGCCACTGGACGTCTAGTGTAAGGTCATGAATTTCCGCGATCCTATTCTGAACGAATGTCTTAAGCTGGTTAGGCTTCATGTGTAGCCAGCCTAAGACAATAGTAGAATCTGTCCAAAATACTATGCTATTAAATTTACAACGTAATGAGTTGCGTACCTTGTCATACAGACGAGCACCTAATAAAGCCCCACAAAGTTCGAGACGTGGGACACTAATACACTTCTGGACACATCTATTGGCCCACCTTAGAGTTTAGGTTTCGATGGCCCCTACCGAAATATGATTGCTAGATTGAACAAAAACTGTTGATGCAGTTTTAAACCTGATACATTTTACCATCTTTTTCGATCGTATTGTTTTAAATTTGAATTCAGAATACCATACGACATGGAGCTACACCTAACAAGTCGGATATGCGCCTTGTTAAAGGCAATTGATTTTTGAATAAAAAACATGTTTTATCAAATAAAGGTTTAATTTAATAACGCGTGTTGCCTCCATGGGCATCTACCACAGCTCTCATACGATTAGGCATAGAGTTTATCAACCGCTCTATGAAATTTTGAGGGATCATCTCCCATTCCTCTTCTATGGCAGTTTTCAACTCCTGCATCGTCTGGGCAACTGGCTGACGAGCCCTAACACGTCTTTTTAGCTCGTCCCACATGTGCTCAATGGGGTTCATGTCTGGGCTTCTGGCTGGCCAGTCCATAACTGTGATGTTCACATCCCGAAGATATTCCCTGACGATGCCGGCCGCATGGGCTCTTGCATTATCATGCATAAAAAGGAAATTTGGGCCCACATAGTCCGCGTATGGTATCACGTGAGGTTCTAAGCACTCACGAATGTACCTTTCAGCATTAATGTTGGCAGCCGTGGTCCTGTAACAACCTCAAGTTGAGTTTTGCCGCTCGCGGATATACCGCCCCAGACAGTCCATGAGCCACCGCCATAAGCAACCCTCTCTTCAAAGCAGCATTGTGCGAAACGCTCTCCCTTACGTCGGTAGACCTTCTTCCTTCCATCATTGCCATGTAACACAATTTTAGACTCATCAGAAAAGAGTACACGGCTCCAATCTTGCTGTGTCCAATTTAAATGACTGCGTGCGAAATGAAGGCGCGCTGTTCGGTGGGCTCGCGTTAGTTTGGGGCCATTAGCTGGCTTGTGTGGTACCATATCGCGTTCTTTTAACCTTCTCCGAACAGTTCGAGCGCTCACAGATACTCCGTGGAAGTCGCGAAGTTGGTTTTGTATCTCAATGGAGGTAAGGTGACGATTTCTCAAGCTGGTCGTCACGATGAATCGATCCTGCCTTTCAGTTGTGACCCGAGATCGTGGCCTTCCTTGGCGACGAACAAAGCCGCCAGTCTCTAGGTACCTCCGATAAACATTTCGGACCGCAGATCGACTTAAATTAAGTTGAGCACTCACGTTTCTTTGGCTGTGTCCGGCCTGAATAAGTGCCACA
The DNA here is from genome assembly GCA_946251885.1 of Cosmia pyralina. NCBI lineage: Eukaryota > Metazoa > Arthropoda > Insecta > Lepidoptera > Noctuidae > Cosmia > Cosmia pyralina. Next base: position 16,424,663 of record OX276368.1, on the reverse strand, counting down.
GCTTGGGCGGCGACTTCAGGTGAAGTATCCATAGATTATTGATAGTTCCTCACCTTAATGTTAAGAATAAGTAATGTTTGTTGCAAAACCAAAGATATCAATCACTTTTTCAAGAATTAAATCCAAGTAAACCAATAAAACCAAGTTTTCTTAGTATTCGATTGTTTGATATCAACAAACAGGCTCCAAATTGTCTTTTGTTTCTTTAAATTCTGTGTTCGAAATTCAAAAAAAGACTATTGAATGAAATTGTGAATGTGCCAGGTTCAAAACTGCATAAAAACTTTTTGCTCGACCTAAGATAAAATTTTAGCTAGGACCAAACGAAACTGAAAATACAAGGTGGGCCAAAAGATGTGTCCAGAAGTGTAGGTTTTAAAGGCGCCACCTTTGTTTTTGAAAACAATAATCTAACCGATACTGTTAAATCATTGTTAACTGTGCGAACATAAATACACGCGCCGTACGCCGTCTGAGATGCGTCGCTAAAAATGTGTAACTCAATATACATAGGCTGTGTACCTTTAGCGTGGCGAGGTATACGTACAGTGTTTAGCGCTTGCAATGAAATAACAAATCGGTTCCACACGCGCGCCGTCTCGTCAGGAACGTTATCATCCCAACCTATTTTTAATAGCCATAATTGTTGTAAAAGAACTTTGACAACGATTATGACAGGACTTAACAAGCCGAGAGGGTCAAAAATTTGCGAAACGTTTGATAAAATAGACCTCTTTGTAATAGGCTTGGTATTTTCAATATTAACTTGAGAATTAAAATAAAAGTTATCGTTTGCGTTATGCCAGCCTATTCCTAAGGTTTTAGAACTAATATTTTCATCTAAACTTAAAGGTTTAAACTGACTAGACGAATGACGGTCATCATCGTGTTTAAAATTAAATATCCACTTCCTAAGTGGAAAACAGCCCGACTGCAGCGTCTTCTGAGTTTTGTCGCATAGATCTAATAATTTTATTTTATCATCTAAGCCCGTAATATAATCGTCAACATAAAAATCCTCTTTTATGGCTCGTGCGACATCAGGATCAGGAGATTCAGAGGCTAATTGTTTCAGGCACCTAACACTTAGAAAAGGCGCGGAGGCGGTTCCGTACGTCACGGTGTTTAATTTAAATATACGTAACGGCTTTGAGGGATGGTCACGCCACAGAATCATTTGCAAGCTGCGCTGACCCTCATCTACCAGGCACTGCCGGTACATCTTCTCCACATCGGCGCACACGACGTACTTGTGCTGGCGAAAGCGGAGAAGAATGGCAATAAGATCACCCTGTATAGGAGGGCCAACTAGTTGCAAATCATTCAGTGACTTACCAGAGCTGGATGGTGCGCTTGCGTCAAACACCACGCGCAACTTGGTGGTGGTGCTGAGCTCGCGGAACACGCCATGATGCGGCATGAAATAACACGGGGATTCATAGGAATCTACCTGTGTCATATGGCCTAAACTAACATACTCCTGCAAAAAGTTGGAATAAAGAATTTTATATTCAGGCGAACGCTGCAGACGTTTTTCTAATGCAAGAAACCGACGTTCCGCTTGTGTATAAGAATCGCCCAAGGTATCAGGTGACTGATGGAGTGGAATGTGCACGCAGAATCTCCCCTCGCTATTGCGAGTAGTAGTGCGAACAAAGTGATCTTCGCATGCATGTTCTTCCTCAGTCTGTGCGTCTCTGACCTTAGACGGTTCCTCAATCTCCCAGAACAATCGTAGTTGCGTATCTAAAGAATTAATACGAGTAATATTGCAATGAATTGGCGCATTTTTGCGCGTATAATTAACTATTGGTCCGGAAATAATCCAGCCTAGTTTGGTGTTCTGTAGAAACGGACCACTAGACAAACGAATCTTACCGTCTTCTAACAGATCCCAAAACCTATCTGCGCCAATCAAAATGTCAATATTTTTGTAATCTAGAAAATGCGGATCAGCCAACCGTATGTTGTCTGGAATACAGACTTGCGCGCTTAATTTACATACGGCAGGCATTGACGCCGTAATCCTAGACAGCACATAACAATTAATGCGCGTAGTAAATGAATTATCGACGCAGGATTTGATAACGATGTTACAAGTTTGCGAACAATGTACTACCGAATCACCCACGCCTCGAACTTCGTTTGTGGACTGTATTAATGGTACGTTTAAGAGTTGACACAGTGATTTAGAAACGAAACAGCGCTGGCTTCCATTATCAAGGAGCGCCCGCGCTTTATGATACCTACCGTGTACATCTGCTATTTCAACGATAGCTGTTGACAATAACACGGATTGCACACCTATAGACTTAATCGATTGCGTTTGCATGTGTGCCTTGTTTACTTGAATAGGGACTGCGGAGTCCGAGGTGGCTGGTGCGGCAGCGGGGAGGTGCGCAGACGCGTCCCTCGTATTAGCATGCGCCACCTCAGTGTTCGTTGTGGAATGCAAAGCAACAGAACCATTAGCGTTAACATTGTGCAATAATGAGTTATGTTTTTGATTGCAATGTCTACAAGGCCCAAACCTACAATCATTTATTGAGTGTCTCGAATGTAAACAATTCTCACATAAGTTGTGCTCGCGTACAAGTTTAAGCCTTGTGTCTAAGTCGCAATCGATAAACTCTTTACAAGTATACAGTGGATGATTCGCGTTACATTTCGCGCATGTCAACTTACCGCGTTGTTTATTTGATTTACTCGGCCCGCTGGAAACATTGCAGTGTGAAATATTAGAACGTTTTGAGTGTTGTTTTTTGCTGTCAGTGCTTTGAGCTTCTTTACTATGTGAACGCTGCAATGCCTCCAGCATGTCGGCTTTGTTGCGCAAAAAGTTAATCAAAACATCCACCGATAAACGTTTAGAATTGTTTTCGTTTGGGTTCGGGAACAATGTGCATTTATGAGACCCCCATTCTCTTTCAGTAATTTTATCTAACTTTGACACCATGATATTAATAATTAAGCTATCCCAGTAGTTTGTAGGCTCACCTAGAACTGCAAGTGCGCGTAAATTTTTTAAAATAGTGTCTATTAATGTTCTAATCGAAGAAGGCGACTCTTTAGTTAACGCAGACATATTTAACAAAGCTTTGATATGGTGATCAATTAAAAGTCCGCAATTATTATATCGGTTGAGCAACAAGTCCCATGCAACCTGATAATTATCAGAAGAAAATTCTATGGAATGTATAACTAGTTCTGCCCTGTCTTTTAGAGACGATTTGAGATAGTGAAACTTTTGTATATTGGAAATATCTTTAGAATTATGAACAAGTGAGGTAAATGTGTCTCTGAATTCCAACCAGTGCTCATAGGAACCGTCAAATGTAGGCATGGAGATAGTGGGTAATTTCACGGAATGTATTTGATTGTTATTATGACTATGGCATGTCCTGGAGCAGTCAGCAACTTCATCAGTGTTCAGCATAAATTCAGCAAGTGATATTAAATTGTAGTAACTATCTTCAAATTGTTCTCTTTGATTTAATTGTTCGCCTAATTCACTATCAGAAACTTTTTCTTCTATTTTAGTTTGAATGTCGTTAAATTCAGAAAATAAAGTAGTACATCCTTGAATCCTTAACTTTAAATCAATGCGTTTTTGATTAGAAAAGTCAAGATCACAATCTTTTAAAGAGTCTAAATAATTATTAAATTTGGTAAGCCTGCCTTTAATTATACCACGCTTCCTAACTAAATCGCGAACTAACTCCCTACTTTCTACACTTAGAAAATTAGGAGATTTGTCACGGGGTTTAGCAGAGTCGATAGGCATTTTGGTGGTCAGTGAAAAGAGTACTCACGGTTTATAATCGTCAGCTCAATCACACGCGGCACTGATGCTAGCAACGTCACCAGGCTAGTAATTGACTGGAATTCCGATATTCCGAGAATACAATGCGGCAATTTCACTGAAATAAGAGCACAGACACAATGTAGCACCAAATAGAACTCAGGAGATGATGGAAAGGAGTAAGGATTGGCCCCACCGATTGCGTTTTCTTCTCAATCCGCCACGTGCAAGGGTTCCCCATCCAAAGGTCGCTCGGCGATCTTGTACTTGTTTGGCTCGAAGGACCAAATGTAGCAGCAGCGGTGAGGTTTGGTGAAAACTTCGGTGTATTATAGGTCGTGTAGTGGATTTTTAAATAAAATACGATGCGTTAGTTGACGAGCAAAATATGTGTGTAATCTCCATCTTACATGATTCAAGGAGAAGGGAGTGGGAACAATATTTAAAATTAAAACCAATCACAGTCGAGAGATACTATGACGTAGATTTTGATCTATACTGTCTTGCCCCGAGATGTCGCCATCAGTAGCAGTTCACAACAAGCACTAATAATGTCTTCAATGCGTTGTATGTTTTTATAGGGAAAATATTGACAGCTGATTTTCATCTTTTACTCGAATTTGATTCACAGTTCCTGATTCAAATTATGAAATGCACCAAAAAGGATCCATATAAATTTATAAAATCATAAATTTATTACAAAGCCACATCTCAATCTCAAGAAATCCGCATAAAAATGCTTGATCCCTAGACACTTTTGATGTGTGTATATAAGGTGTAACTTCAATAACACACAACCTCTACTCATAATTATGAACAACTTTTACTATGGGACCAAACCGGAAATCATAAAAAAATAATCAGCTGTTCTCTACATTTATGTTCGCATAACTCGTCAAAATGTAGGGAACAGCTGTTTTTTTTTTCGCGATTTCAGGTTTGGTCATATAGTAAAAGTTGTTCGTAATTATCAATGACCCCTTATGAGGTTGTGCGTTATTTAAGTTACACCTAGTATAAATGGTACACCAAATATTATCTGCAGTTTTTTTTTTCTCCCTGTAAGCCATCCAAAGGTGTATTTAAAAGACGATTTTAGCAATAAGACCGCCCATTGTGTCACCCTATGTAAAATTTCAACATTTATATCTGTAATTCCTATGGTGAATACGTATAATAAAGCGTATATTCTATTTGCCGGCTCTTCTTCGTAGGAAACGACCAATGGGAAAGAAAACTGTCAAATTAGTTCCGCGTATATGACGCTGTTTGTTACTTTCATTCAGCTGTCAATGGAGTTCCTTGCTGAAAACTTTGCCGCGAGATGGCGCTAAGTGTTTTTTCTTGTCGCCGATTGGTTGCTTTGTTTTCAAAATGACATTGACAAGTGATAAACGCTCTCTTGCGGCGAAGCTTCCGGGAAACAAACCCCATTGGAACAGTGCACCTAGCTTCTGAAGTACTGACGTTTCATAAGTGCCCAATGCCATGTAGGTTTATGTGAAATAAAATATTTCTATTCTGATTCTCAGCCTAATTTGAATGAATGATTTTTGTTTTTGTGCTGATAACAGCTTTTTCATACTTAATACTTTCTTTTCAGCAATACGCCCAGCAACCTCAAATGATGCAAGGTCAGCCTATGCAAGGTCAGCAGATGCAACGTCAGCAGATGCAGCAAGGTCGAGGCGGAGGAGGCATGGGGGGTGCGCTAGGCGCTGGCGCCGCGGGGCTGGCTGCTGGCGGGCTCGCCGGCTACGCGATGGGGGGCGGCTTCAGCCGAGACAGCCCGACTGGGGTAAGACGAACGATTAATACATAATGAGAATCTAGTTCCCGATACCGGTGGATACCGATACCTATTTTTTGTATTTGTTTTTTAAATGTTCTTTCATAACATAATGGCTGGTTTACACAGTGCTAACTGCTGACTAGTAGACAGCTGCTCGCACTGTGTACTCGCATATCAGACGCTCGGCTTGCCTTGGCTGTATACACAGTGCGGGTTGCTGCCTGCGACTCGCACTGTGTAAACTAGCCATAACATCACGCCTGTAATACCAGGTACCATCGCGGACATTTTCGGTGAACCACATTTGAACCTTTCCATAGCAGTAAGGTCGAAAAGTGGTCACCGCAAATGACCGCGACGAATATTTTTCCTGTACTGTATTTTCAACTCAAGGTGTTGAGCCGAGAATTGAGAATACAAAAGGGAGTATCCCAGCGCTTCAAAAAAATACACTGTTGGATTTTCAACCCTCGGCGCTATGCAATGCATTGACAATCCAAGGGCTAAGGGTCAGGCAGAGGTGTAGGTGGGTTTAGTACACCCACACCTATATGTTTAAGTTAAGGCGAGTTGTGCCGCCAACTAGCGCCACCATTGAGAAAAAAATCATAAGTCTGGACATATGGAGCATTTTGAAATTTCAGGTCAGGTGAGGTCAAAGAAATCAACACTAAACCTCCTAGGTTCGAAGCCTTAGCAGTTAACTAAAATTGAAAATGTTCCATATCTCCAGACTTATGATTTTTAGGGTTCCGTACCAAAATAGTAAAAAAGAACCCTTATGGTGTGACTCAGTCTGTCTGTCTGTCACAGCTGGATATCTCAAGAACTACTAATGGAACAGTTTTAGATGACGTTTACCCAACTATTTTGCAAATAAGAGAGAAATAAAATTATATTATGTTTTTTTTTTGCAATAGGGACTGAAAGAAATTCGAAGTGGGGCTACTAGGGTATGTGGAATATCATATGAAAGAGCACACATCACACATTCTCAAACTTTTTTTTCTTTTCTTTTTGGTCGCATAGTTTTCGACTTTTGAAGGAAAATGTAAAAAAAAAATACCGTTGCCCCTCTTATGTCCAAAGTTTGCCTAGAGAAAAATCTGAAATTATTCTATGTGATAGAAGTTTATGTAAAGATTACAGGAAAATAAACCAATGTCTCTAAATAGCCCATTTTTTCTGAAATCGGAACGGAACGGTGCGCGAGTCCGACTCGCTCTTGACTGGTTTTTTTCTTAATGGTGGCGCTAGTTGACGTTACTACTCGCCTTAAGTCATGCTTGAGTTTTGAATGAGGTTCTGTACTACGGGCCTTAGTCCGGTAGACGTAGGCTCTTTGTCATTCATGTTTACTAATACCTAACCCTACTTCTTTTTTTAACTATCCAATTTAAGGAGGAACCAGATGAGGTACGTCAGATGAATACATTAGGTACTATACTGTGCGCGCAAGTGCTAGTCACCGTAGTATGTGAGCGGTGACACGGGGGAGGGTGCGCTTGACAAGATTGACAGACTGAGTTAGCTTGAGCATTCTCTAGTCTCACTGCTCACATACCTCAGGCGGTGACTAACACTTGCGCGCACTCTAGGTATAGGAGCCAGTTTTTCGAACTTAAAAAAATAATAGCGTAAATTGCTGTGTTTTGTTGAATGATTAAATCAACAGCCAATCGCATTTGCGCGCGTTTGACAATGTCACATAATTTTTGTTCGAGAAACTGTCGCGCGACTTCGTCTACTTTTATTTTGTATTTCATTAGTTTTTATACAATAGGGATGATGTTGCCTGGGTAAAAAAAAAATATTTAGTCCGTATGTCAGATATTTAAAAAATATTAAACGCAACAAGCATTCAAGTTGGGGAGTGGGGCTCGCTACGTCACAAATATAACAAACTACGTCAATCTATTAAGGAGTAACGTCATGCCACATTTTAACTCGACGTATCGCCGTAATCTTTTGATTATGTAAAGAAAGAAAAAATACGTGTCCAATATCTTTGAATGATCTACAAGACGGACAAAAAATTTTTTTGTCATCATCCCTATTACAGTTGGTCGAGATTGCCACGAGATCTCGCGAGATTCCAGATTGCATTCACTACTAACGACCATAAGAGCAATGCGGCTAGCTTGCCAAAAAAAGAAATAAACTTTACAGCAAACCCCGACTGAGATGCCTCCACAAGGTGTAGGCGCCCCCCCCGGCCCACCCCCGCCCCCGCCACCCCCGCCCCCCCCTGAACCAGAATCTGAACCTGAACCTCAAGAAGATTATTACGATTACGGAGGCGACGACGGCTATGATTTTGATATTGATTAAACCAAGGTTCATGAATGTCATGGATTGCTTTTGGCCTAGTCACAGATTAATACAGATGGTTCACTCCGCAGTTTAGGTATGAAGCTACAAGTACGCGGCGGGCTCATCTCACTGGGTCAATTCAGTGTGGGCTGCCGCGCACCGGCCGGCTCCCACGTTAGTTCGATACTCACTCACGCGCCGCGTCGTAAAAGAAGACAACCCTAACGAGTCAGAAGGTATAAGAGTTACGCGATAGAAAGAGAGGCAACTTATAGGTGAATATAACTGTAGGTAATGAAGCGTTGTGCGACCTGAATTGCACTTTATTATGTCGATTTTTATTTAAATGGTTTTGCTGAGTGTCCTATCTGTATTAATCTGTGGCCTAGTTAAGGAGTTGGGGTGCGTTTCCACTGAGGCGGACACGAGTGGAGCGGAGAAGTGCTGGATTTTTTGTTTATAGGGTTCCATAACTCAAAAGGCAAAAACAAGTTGAAATTGATCAAAAAAAAAAAAAAAAAAAAAAATGTTTTATTTCATTATAACACCTTGTACAGTATACAGTTATTGATACTTAGGTCTACGGTCCCTTGGAGCTTTAAAAAAGATCAAGCTTCAGTGAACGCAATAAAAAAATACGGCCATTTATGCGACATATTTTGATGCTGGCAAATAAATCAGAACCTACCCATAGTGTACTTCCCGTTGACCTAGAATCATGAAATTTGGCAAGAAGCAAGTGCTCACAGCACAAGTAAAGGAAAAAGTCCGAAAATCGTTAATTTGTAGTTTTATCACATTAAAAAATATTTTTTAGGAATTACAAATTATACATTAATTTTTTTTTTTGCTATTACATACCTACATTTGCAGAATTAACCGTAACATACGAGTATGTCGATTTAAGGGAGAACATGTTTTTCAACTACAATGTGAAGTTTGTTCTTGGGATAAATTCATCCCAACTACGGAACCCTTCATTATGCGTGGTCCGACTCGCACCTGTTTGGTTTTTTATTGACTCCCTTTGGATGAAATCCACATCGCGTCTCATCTGTAATTGGTCGAATCCTACACCTCCACTCGCCGCTCGACTCCGCTTCAGTGGATACGCACCCTTAGTCTAGTGTAGCTTAGGAGTCGGTTTAGTGTAGCTGAAGAAAAGTAAAAAATATAATTAGTTTTAATTCCTCAATAACTATCGATCAAACACTCAATAACACTATCGATCGAAATTTGAATCATTTTGAAACAAATTGCGTCTGCTCGACAATGTAAATAACGCAATGAATGTTGTTGAACTGTCAAAATGAAACCAACTCCGATTGATAATGTGTTACGCAATTAGGGTGCTGGCTTGGATGCAGACTGCAGCATTCGCCAGCAAAATATGCACATGCAGAAGATTCGGTTATCCAAAAAATATTAAATTTTACACATAAACACACATGAAATTATTTATTTAATAGGATATGGGAATCACTTTCACACGTCATATTAAAAAAAAAATATTTTAAAAATAAGCTAGATGAAGTCGACATTTCTTATCTGACTATCCTGAAAAGAAATGGCGAAACAAAGTCAGAGGTCTCTAAGGTAAGGTAAGGTAAGTCCAGACATAATCTTGGTCAGACGTTGAGACAACATTATGCCTGTAATCCCCGAAGTAGGTACTAAGTAAGTACAACAACAGTTCGACAGTTAAGTCCCATGTAATGGGGGGCGAGCTATTGCCAATAACACTGGGGACAAATCCAGACTCCAGGCTGCTACTACGGGGAGAGGCAACTTTCGCGCCCTCACGCCCCTAGTCGCCGCAGGAGACGCCCTGAGCGGCGCGAATCGATAGCCGATTCCCGGCCACCATAGGCGCGGGCTTGCGGACGACGAGTAATGGGCAGCTCGCCGTCCGGTAAGGACAGGCCCGGGTCAACGGCGCGTCGTATTCCACGCGCGCCTCAAAGAGATGTCAGCAGTGATGGGGTCCGATAGGGCCGATGCCTGCCGGGGTCGTGGGTTGTTCGAAAGAGATACCCTGGCACAGGCAACTGAAGGAACACGGGTGGGTTTTAGTCAGTAAAAGTCTGACATTGATGAAGTCATTTGATGTTTTCCCATCCACAAAAAAAAGGCTGCTCGAAGTCGCTGTCGGAATAACCCAGTAACGGTTTGAACCCAGGAGCAGCGCAGGCGCAGCGCTTGCTTCTAGACCCATGAGGACTCGTTTAATTACCAGGCTACGGGTTGGAGGGAGTGGTGCCGCATTATGCATCCAAGCCTAGTTATTGCATAATTAAAACTAAATATTTTTTTACATAAGTAACATTTTGCTGTCATGGATTTTCGAAAAGTAACGCCTGATTCGGCTGATTTCTATTTGCAAAATTCAAAATTTATCTTGAAACTGACGAGAGCTGGTTTAGAGTAGTTTACGTGTCAGTTCAAGTTTAGCTTAGGAGTTATTTATTGTAGCTTAGTTAGGTTCTCTTAATAAGAGCCCGTACTACCTCAGCTTTTTATCTCGCTCGCACGATACGGCGCGCGGCGCCGCGATAGTTTAGATAATTGTTTTTTACGGTGAAAATAATGGTAATTTAAAAAAAATAAAAAACACAAGACCTGCTTTATAGTTAGTTCAGTTAGTTTGTAAATAGTTTCATGATCTAATTTGGAGTATTTTTTTAATACCAGCGGTTTATTGTTCGGTTTGGAGGTAACTTTGTATTTTTTTTCTGTTAAAATTTTAAGTTAGGATATTGTATAAATGATTTTTTAATGTTGTTATTTCCTGTTATAAACTAATTAAACCTAACGTCTGTTCTAAAAGTATCTCATGAAGTGTAACCAAACCCTGTTCAGGTTAAATTAATAGGTTGGGGAAAAAGTTTCTTCGCATTTTTTAAGAAAATTCAAAACATTTTTTAATATACATTATTTACATTTATCTAAAGTATGTAGGTACCATTTTGTGCGATAACTTTTTGCCATCTTGTAGATAGGGACATGATCCCACTGCTATAGAAATTTTGGGACTTCTGATGAAAATACCGCGACAAGTGGTTTTGGCAGTCCTCTCGTGATGTTAACCTGACACTGCCTAAAGAATTCTGAAGAGACCGAAACAGGTGGAAATCTGAAGGTGCAAGGTCAGGACTGTACGGTGGATGCATTAACACCTCCCAGCCAAACTCTCTTAATTTTTGCTGAGTGGCTAAAGATGTGTGAGATCTAGCGTTATCATGATGAAAAACCACACCCCTTCTGTTGATTAATTCCGGCCGCTTTCTCTCAACTTCTTGCTTTAATCTCATCAGTTGTTCGCAGTAGAGTTCAGAATCAATGGTCCTGCCTGGTGGTAACAGCTCATGTGTGTGTGGTGGGATTGGAAGGGCATTAATAATGCCCTTCCAATCCTACCACACACACAGCATCACCTTGTTGCGAGTTAACCCGGGTTTCGCCACAGTCTGTGAAGCCTGACCGGCCTTTGACCACGACCTTTTTCGCACGTTCTTGTCGTACGTGATCCACTTTTCATCACCAGTTATCAGCTTCTTCAAAAATGGTTCGGTTTCATTACGTCGTAATAAAGAATCACAAATGAGTGAGGTTTCTTTCAGTGAGCTCGTGAGGTACCCAAATATCGAGCTTTTTTGTGTACCCAGTTTTTTCAAATGCGCCAAAACTGTTTTGTGGTCAATTCCCAGTTCTTCAGCTACGTCGTAACTACTGGTATGCCGATCTTGTTCCACTTTTTCAAAAATGGCATCCATTTTATCCGTAATAGGGCGACCAGAGCGACGTGCATCTTTGACATCAAAATTTCCGGATTGAAAACGCTTAAACCAAATTTGTGCTACTCTCACAGACACTGCACTGGGTCCATAAACATCGCAAATTTTTTTCGCTGCTTGCGTTGCATTTTTATCTTTTTTGTAGTAAAATTTTAAAATGTATCGAATTTCTTCATTAGATTCACTCATCTTGACAGTACGAAAAACAAATGAAAATCACACATTTTCCTAATTTGAATTTAGAATTATGTTCTTTAAAGTTTAAACTTTCAATGATACTAAAACCAGCCAGATACAAATAGTATAGCCAAAGAGATTTTATTTTAAGTTCATACATACTTAATGCGAAAAGACTTTTTCCCCAACCTAATATATGAGGATATCACTCGCTAAAGGGAAAGTAACACGTTTCACTTCACATTTTCTCACCAATTTTTGCAACAATGCGGAAGAAAACTGTCAAATTAGTTCCGCGTAGATGGCGCTAAGTGTTTGTTACTTTCATTCAGCTGTCAATGGAGTTCATTACTGAAATATTCCGCGAGATGTCGCTAAGTGTTTTTTCTTGTCGCCGATTGGTCGCTTTGCCTCTAAGATGACTTTGACAAGTGACAAACACACAGCGCACTGTCGTGGCAAAGCTTCCGATCAGCAACCCCATTATTGTTTGAATAACATTATTAAGGAGGATGCGCTGTGGTAGCCCGCGAAATTCAATTTTTCTTGGGTTTTTTGCAATTCGCATGTCCGTGTCAGGTTATATCTTGACTGACTCTGCACGAAATCTAACTTGGAGAGATGTGTCGATGATTTTTATGATTAAAATTATGTAAATATATATTTTTTATTCCCTCGTATCATATTTTGATCAAGATACAACCTGACACGGACCCGCGAAATGCAAAAAACCCAAAAAAAAATGAATTTCGCGGGCTACCACAGCGCATCCCCCTTAAATTGTAATTGAAAAACACAAGGTTACATTTACCTCAATTGTCAAATGAAAAACTCCTTAGGAGGATATTAAATCCAAACACTCAATTTCCACAGGTATGTTTGTTGACATTTTCATCACAAACTTTTTGAACATACCATACAGAGTTTAGACTTTAAAGTCCGACTTCGGTTTTCAGGCACCAGCATCATCGTTCTCCGAGTCCGTCGACTTCGGTGGTGACGACTGGATGGAGTGAAGGCACTTTACACTCAACCTGGCACTAACCGGTGCCATCATAGTGCTAGTTACCAAATTGGCACAAATTGTAGTCGGCCATATCTTATATTATACGACAATGTGACTTAAAAGTAGGTACTTAACACTGTTTAGTGTTGGCTGAGATTGATGAACGTTACTCATGCACTTTGACTTAGCCACTGACGCGTCTCGCTCCCAGGATTGTCCCCGTACATTTTTTTTTACACAAAATATCTCTATGAACTGATAGTAAACTAATGACTGTTTCCTATAGTGGATAGACCAGGCTAGATTACACATTTTGTTTTAGAACTCTAAATGACTTAGTTTTCTATAGTTCTAAAACTAGTAGAAAAAATATTTTCTATGAAGTTTTCATATATATCCATCGATCACTAATAAAAAACTTTTTTTTATTTTTATTAGTGATCGATGTATATATCACATATCTGTGATAGAAATTGTTCTACTAAAGTCAGATCAAAGTAGATACAGTATTTTTATCTCACGTAGCGTAGGAGCTCTCAGTACCGTCCGAGACAATGGCGAAGTCGGAAGTGTGTGGGTGTTATGTGCTGACGCTACTCGTGTTCACGCACAAATTCACAGCGTGTTTGCACACTTGGTAAGCACGAGTAAAGCCCGGGTCGCTTCATGAGATAAAAATAGTGTAAGTACGTGCTAAGTAACGTTTATAAATTTCGGCCTCAGTGTTGTCAACATACAATGTTTAACGGAAAGGGTACACAGGTTTTTTTTTTAATTACTTGGCGAAACTTCTCAGATACTGCGCAGGGATTTGTAGCCTACTTCAGAGCGGCAAACTTACAAGACGCGAACTACCTTTAAGTACTTGAAATTATAATGTTATAAAAACCCATTTATTTTTTATGCCGTTACGCCTGTGGAGTTTCTCCAATTAAAAAAAGGAAAAAAATACAATAACACAAAAAAGAAAATATAAAGAGATTTTAAAATGGCCGCCAGTCCGAACTATTTAATGGCACTAATGTAATGCAAGGCAAATCCTAACAAAGAAATGCTTCACCTAACATTTAAAATCAGCTTCAATAAATGCGAGTAAATAGAAATGTATGCAGCTGAAAGCAGCACTTTGTTTTGTCAATGTTAATAAGGGATCATCCATAAATTACGTCACACGTTGAGGGGGAGGGAGGGGATCAACAAAGTTTTTAATTAGGGGGGGGGGGGGCGAATCATGAGTTTCGTGACGTCGCATGTAAAGTAATACAACTCGAAAGGAATATATTACCAACTCTATAAAAAAATCGTTAAATTCGCTTGACGCCATATATGGTTGGCTTAACCATATTCTATCACAACCCTCTTAGTATTACCTACATATCTGCCATTCTTTGCCAACATAGAAGCAAAAATTAAAAATAGAAATCTCGAAAATTATGTTGATCACATCGAATTTATATTTTTACTAAATTATTAAAACATCAGTATTGTTAGTCAGTATTTTATTTGTGATTGTGAACAATACAATTATTGTCCAAAATTAAATGTAAAGTTCGGGAAATTAATTGTTAACCAAATTGACTAGGTACCAACTTGAACTGTCCATTCAAACCACAACTGTCATTCTTTGATTGTTGTATGAAATGGCTATGATACGGCAAATTGACGTAGGTTATCAAAATAACAATTTGGTTAACATGACTTTCCCTGACTGTATTTATATTTAGTAGTAGGTACATAAGTTGTGGAGAGTATTAACTGTCAAAAAAAAATGTCAATTTTGACAGATGTCATTAAATAAACTGTCAGAAATGCAGAGTTTTAAATGGCGATTAAAGTTCAACCACGTAATATCTTTAGTCTATATGTATAATTATATAAAAATGAATCCCTATTTCCACGTCACACCATAACTTGAGAACGGCTTGCCGATTCGATTTTTTTTTTGTTTGTTTTATTCTCCTCTTTATTGGGGTGGTTTTAAACGATAAAAATAGGAAAAAAAACTGCAATTTTAACAGGATATTGTCTGGCGGGTCATCTAATTTATAAAAATAAAACTATTAATTTATAAGTACTTATTTCTAAAAGAATGTGTATATATTTCTAAAAACATTTCAATGCATATCTTACGCTCAGTCGCCCAGACGTATCATTATAATAAAAACATATTATTTATATCACATAAATTTTATGAAGCACTCATAGCTGAAAGATCATTAATAAGTGAAGTCGGGTTAAAAACTAGAATGTACGCTCATGTCATTTGGTGCAGCCCTCAGAGCACGGAGAAATCTCGGCGCAGGCGCTGCTAGAGGCGGCATAGTCAACACATTCCATACAAACCAAGCATATAGAGATGCTATAGGAATAATAGTTATACAAATATCTACAAATTATAACCGATATCATAGCTGAACTTACTATCTTTTCATTTGAAATAATCTAACTTCAACAGCGGGCTCGAAAAATCATAACTCGATTTCACACTAAATGTTGCCTTAAGTAGATTTAGAATAATATCACTTGCTGTAGGTACAAATTAAGATAAATTAGGACAATATTTTAGCTAAATTAAACGTTATTACGTCATGCTAAATTTAGTGTTGTTGTAGTGTGTGTTGTGTGTGTGTGTGTTGTTGTTGTTAGTGTGTAGTGTTGTGTTTTGTTTAGTGTGTTTTTTTTCTCGTTCTTTCTCACTCACACTCGCCTCATGTCACCATTTGGTTCAAAAAAAATGTTTTTGTGCAGCAGTCTGCGTAAAGATCGAACCGGCAATGATTCATCGCCCATATTGAAGGTGCTACCGAAATTTCGAATTTCGTCATCATCATTCTCCTGCCCTTATCCCAATTTATTTGGGGTCGACGCAACATGCGTCTTTGTTCCATACTTCTCCATTAGTCGTCATTTCGGTAGTCACTCCCTTTCTAGCCATATCATCTTTCATATGCCTAGTCCATCCATAGTTTCATCGAAATTTCGAATTTAGCGGTAAATTTTTGGCTTAGTGCACTAAATTTAGTACTACGTCAAGCTCAATCTTTAGTTGTCAATTCTCTTGAAAGCAGTATTATTAATATACGTAGTAATTAAAAAGATAGGTATAAATGCTAAATATAGTTATGATCATTTAATAATCCTAACTATCGTAAAAGCGAAAGTGATTTTGTTTGTTGCGCTTTCACGTTAACGGCTGAACAGATTTCACCAATGACCCTGCAGACAATGACCCGGGTTAAGACAGGATACTTTTTATCCTGGTAGATCGTTCCCGTGGGATAATTTCCGAAATCCACCCGGGCGAAGTCGCGGGCTTATGCTAAATTAAAATATAATTATGTTAAAATTATAATTGTGTATTTACATAAATGTGTATAAGATGTATATTCGGGTTAACACTGGTTTCAAATTATGTATTTTGCATATCTTTGACGGCGATTTGACCTACCAGAGATAATTTTAAAAGTAAAATTTGTATTTAGAAATAAATCGATTTTGTGGCGCACAGGCTAGGCTTAACTAATATCCAAAATATTTAAATAAAAAAAAAGGTTTTTAAAGCTGTTAATTTCGGTTGCAAAAACAAACGAAAACAAATACAGTATTTATTATTAATCTGCTAAACTAAAATAAGATACGAGAATAAGTTTTATTTGAGTAAAAACAAAATCTTACTGCTAATCAGTTTAATACAGTAAAAAAACATGCTTAGGGCTAATTTTTCAATAGTCAGATAAGTCTTATAAATATTTCAATTTGACAGCTTTTATATAGAAAATAATATCTAACTGTCATATCCCTTTAGTCCAATAAATTAAAAGTACATATTTATTTCTATTAGGTTATGGGTAAAGTATAAAAAAAAATATATGTATTAAATAAAATATAAGATTGTCTGAAATGTGATGTTGGCCCTTCGATCAATAATAGTACTAGATTCCCGATAAGCGCTTCAAAAACGGCCCGAAAAATAAAAACACAAATACTTTTGTGGTCTTATTTCAAACATCGACTGTTCTGGAACAGGGAAATGCATGGAGTAGTATTGTTACTTTATATGTTATTTTTGTAAGTAGATTTCCTAGTGATATACTTGCTTTCTTATTAACATATAAACTCAGCCAAGACCACGTCGAGCTATTTTTTGGGTGGCAAAACAATACAAAAAAAATATTGTTAATATTTCAAGCGTGTACCTGTAGCGTGTACCAATATCCAGCAAAAACGAGCAAAAAAAAAAACACGTTTGTTGTATGGGAGCCCCCTTAAATATTTATTTTATTCTATTTTTTAGTATTTGTTGTAATAGCGGCAACAGAAATACATCATCTGTGAAATTTTTAACTGTCTAACTATCACGGTTCATGAGATACAGCCTGCTGACAGACGGACGGACAGCGGAGTCTTAGTATTAGGGTCCCGTTTTACCCTTTGGGTACGGAACCCTAAAAAAGTATATGATATAATACAAATATTTTTTATAACTTCAAAATCACGTACAAAAGTAGACGCACCCATTTTTTAATACGGGTTGATTACAATGAGCCAACCCGTAGACAGTTAATAGCAATGTCTTAATAAAATAACTATTGTACTAATTTAGTCCTTCTACTTTTATAAATCGGTCAAAAATATTTGCTACCATTTAAAACGAACCATGGCCTAAAAAATATATTATTATTCTGCTACTCTACGTCCGTCAATACTTACCGTGTTCTGAGCATTGAAATGTAAATACCAAGAACTATGTCTAGTTCCAAAATAGAGTAAGCACGAAATTGTCAACAAAATATTTTTAACCTTAGTGTTCAAGATTTAAGTTTCATTTTAGAATAAATATTTTTGTACTTATTATAAAAATGACTTTTTATTTTCAAGCGACATTTTTAATTTATTGCTTTTACCTTTCTCCGATGATAGAAGGACTTAAATATAAATATTTTACAATCATAATTAAACTTTATGTTTGATTGTTAAGGTTTATAATGAATTGAAGTTGTTAATATTATAAAACTTTTTTCTATATTTCGTAGTAACAAATGTAAATGTTTATGTGTGTGTAAACGTGGCCACTACAGCGACTTATTTTTGTTCCTGATCCTGTATCTAGTGCTATTATTGATCGAAGTGTTGGCCATCTAAATATTACTTAGGTAGATGTTATATTTATTAATACATCCAGGGAAATTAATTTTTAAGCAAATAGACAAACTACCACCATTGGTACAACTGTAACAGCTGTGATTGGACTATGCGGGCAATGAGGAAGAAAACTGTCAAATTAGTTCCGCGTAGATGGCGCTAGGTGTATTTTTTCTTTTCGTCGATTGGTCGCTTTGTCTTCAAGATGACTTTGACAAGTGACAAACACACAGCGTTCCCTTGCGGCGAAGCTTCCGGAAAACAACCTCATTGAAGTTGGTTGTCTATTCTATTCTATTTTTTTCTATGGCAATGGTCAATCTGCATAACATTAATTCCTTGACTTTATTTCAAAATGTCTATTTGGAAAAGTATCAGATTTACAGTATACCAAACTAACACTCGTGGCAAGCGCGGTCGTAAGAGTAGGGCGGTGAACATTTAGTATGTGAAAAAAATCCGCCATGTTTAGAAGACAACAAAAAATGTCAGGTTAATATCAGGCTTCAATTTAATTATTATTTAATTATCTAGTGTAGATTAAATTATTTATTTCTTAATTTTAACTAACTCTGTAGGTAACAAAGATATCAGAATTAATATTTAATTATCTGATTATAATGACATGAATTACCCCGGTTTTGTAAGATCTAGCTACACTGACGCGAAGAACACGGGATATGGGACGCGACTGTTCGCCTCGATTGTTTATTGCCCGTTTTCGCCAACCTTAAGAGACACTTAATGAATCCCTAAATATTATTTCACTGTTGGATGAACTGAACTCTGTTATGCCTAGCGTTGAAAATCCAACAGTGACATTTATTTAGGGATTCATTTAAGTGTCGCTTAGACTTGGTGAAAACGGGCATTAATTATTTAGAAACCGGCGGCAAGAAGTTATGCCAGGGATACACGAGGCTAATATTTCAAGCCAGGATAGTAAAATCAGCTCAAAAATAGAACCCCATCATAATAAACTGTCACACTAGCGTACTGTCTTTCTCACTAGCCTAAAAATGGGGGTAGTTCTGTATACACGAGGCCATATTAGCTTGCCAGCACTTTTTTGCTATCGTAGCTTGAAAATCTAGCCACGGGAAACACTGGGAACCAATGAGGTTATAACATCATTGCTCGGCACTATATTATATACAGTATTCGGTAAATATTGCACATGGAGTTTGAAAAATTCCTGCTTTGGGGGCGACGTGAGGCGATTTTGGCGATTTTTCGACACCCCTTTGGTGAGGGTATACCGCCGTTTACCCGAATTTTATTTGCCCTAATATCATTTGCCATAATAGTCAACAGCCATAATATCATACGACATAATACTCATTTGCCATATTAGTCACGTGCCAGAATCATTGTTTCCCATAAAGTCACTTACCATAACATCATTTGTCATAATCATTGTAAGTCCTAATTATCGCATGCCCTAATTATCACATGCCATAATTATGATATGCCATAACATAATTTGCCATCGACATCGGGTGTGTAACGGTTGTTTATATCAAGAGAAATTGGATGCAATTGGGACTTTAGGGCACCCCGACTCGGGCAGGTTAGGTTAGAAGGGGATGGCGGGGTCGTGTGAGCGAGCGAAGCGAGCGAATAGACCCCGCCATCCCCTTCGTGGTTATTTTTTTATAAACCACACAGAAGTAGGAGCCCCGCGAAGCGGGGCTCCGTCGACCTAGCCCACCATCAACCATGCACAGAATACATAAGTTTATTCTTATTATACCAAACATTGCGCACCCATCGACATCGACAGCCAGAAAGCTAATAAGTAGGTAAGTATTAGAATTAAAAACAAGATTAATAATCAAACTATATAATTATATTAAATATTTGTCTAATACTTGTTATGCCATTTAAATATTATGTCTAATAATTATTATGGCACATAAAAATAAGGCAAACAATACTTATGGCATTCGTATCTTATGGTATCTAAAATTCGGGCAATTAAAAGTATGTCATATGTCTTTTAGGGCAAATGAAACATTCGGGCAAATGAAATTCGGGTAAATGAAATTCGGGAAAATGATGATTATGGCATATAATCTTCGGGCAAACAATAGACAACCTTTGGTGAGATTTCGTGAGATTTGACTCTACCCACTCCCGTCTCCCTACTAAACTGACGTGAGATTTTTCAAAATGCGTATTTTTATTGTAAATACGCTAATCTGTGCTTGATTGGTTATTCTAATTATCTATCTATATAATAAAAAGAGAAGTCTTATGACTGACTTATCAACGCCCAGCCCAAACCCTTGGACCTAGAAAGCTGAAATTTTGCACAGAGGTTCCCTTTATAATGTAGACAAAGAATAAGGAAGGAATTCCCGGTAGTACGTTCTCGTGGGATAGTTTCCGACATCCACGCGGGCGAAGCCGCTGGCAAAAGCTAGTTTTTTTATAATAATTACCTACCTACCCACTTTTCTAGTCATTTTACACTGTTTCAGTTTAAAAAATAATACGTAATTAATGCCCGGCCCCTTTGTCTCACGTCGTCTCTGTCACTCATACATACCTAATGTGTTATGTACTTTATATTATTATTATTAATAAACAAAGTTTATGTAAAGAGTGATGCACTCGTGTGGCTTAAACACTGTATTATGTATGGATTTGTTATATGTACAATAAATTATGTGTAAATATGGCAGTGTTTTATTTACTCTATAAAGCTGCGGTCCCACGGCCCGATAACTGACAGGCCACCGCAGACCTCATCGGATGGGACTGGCGCGATAATCTGGCCTGTAAGAAAAAAGGCCGGGGGACCGCAGCATATTATCCAATTAAACTACGGTTTCCTAGAAGAGCGGTGGCCGCCAAATAGCGTCCGCAATTTACCGGCGAATGGTGTCACTTAAATGTTCTCATTACCATGATAATCAAGTGAAGTCACTGCGTCATTACATGCCAGAGGTCAAAACGAAACAGAAATGCGACTATTTTTTGACGCGGTAGGGCGAATCTAACGATTTAATTCTTTGCCACTGTCATCATTTTCATGACAGCTGTCTCTACGGACTTTAAGTGCGGCCACCGAACTTCTAGGATGCCATAGCTTTATTGTGTGATCGTTCACAGCTTTAGGAAACCAAAGCATAAGGGGGCTGAAGGCCAATGAGAGATATCGCGTATGATTTCGACGCTAGAGGTGCTAGTGTAGCTACAGGTATCCGAAATGTCACTGTTTGTGGGTTGCGCGCGGGTTGGACTAATGTTCTAAATATTTTGCAATACCTGAGTATGGCAAATATGAGTTACGGGTCAATGAATGTCAGTGCTTTAAATGCGGAACTAAGAAAAAGAGGCGCAAAATTAAGCGGGTTGAAAGAACAGATCATTTTCAGAAGTTTGTTTACTATTGGTTTGTTTGTTATTTACCGATTTTACAGCTATGCTAATTTTATTGCTATAATTAGGACCTTACTCGACAGTGGCGGCAACTGGTGAGCACAAAAATGGTAGCCCTCAACTTAACGTAACGTTCATAAACTCATCCCAGCGACATTAGAATGCGATCGTTCAAAGACCGTTTTCACAGTTGGTTTACCTTTGAGAGCTGTGACAGCAGCAACCCAAAAGCGACCTTATTGCATCGACAATAAAGATCACTGTGATTTTGACAATGATCAGAGGCGGTCTGTACAAATACGGAAATTGCCGAAGGTGTGGTATGCAGATCATCAAACTGAAAAACTTTCTCCATGGGATCAACATCGAAATCGCAAAAAAATTATCAGCCGTCCCATACATTTGGATGGAGTGTATGGAAGATTTGCACACCTTTCTGGTACACCTGTATACTAAATCTATGGGTATATTCAATCAGCATCACAGGAAAACTTGGCTGCGTGTGGTATCGTATGCTTGTGTGTGCGGTAGCGATGGCGCGACAACTGGCGCGCTGACTTGAACGATTGAGGACATTGCTCACACTGGAACAAGAAAACCTTGGTTTTATCACTTTCTACCCATCCTTAATCGCACTGGGGGCATAGACAAAATCCCTTTTGCAGAAAAGGGAACTCTATAGGTACAATTTGATCTTTCCATTGCAGAATGGAAAGATCAAATTGTACCTATAGACTTGTCATTAGCTTCAGAGATGATGTCACGTGACTGCTGCTGTCAACTCCATACAATTTAATCTTTCCGTTGGCGTTAATGCTTACAGAAAAGGGAATTTGTCTAGGCCAATCGTGTCAAAACGAGATTTTTGCGCTATAACCAAGTTAAAATATTAATGTACAGACGGCAGCACATCCACATCAAGCTACTACAATCTAACAAATTTCTTTAAAAGGATTTTCATCTTTATCGCTAAAGCATTAGGTTCAAGGTTGATTGGGAAAAATTGTCCGTTTCGGATGGCATGACTTGCTGGTGTCTGTACCTAATCTACTAGGATATAGGATAGGATACTTTTATCCCGGTAGTAGGTTCCCGTGGGATAATTTCCGACATCCACGCGGGAGAAGCCACGGGCAAAGGCTAGTATTTCATAAACATGGCTCGCGGACTTTTTGGTCGTGAACCATGCCTTCGGATTTTGAAGGATGCATTGACTCGAAGGCGCTAATAAAACTGAATATTTTTATTTGTAGAACATTATAGTCTAGTTAAGTTTATCACACATTGCAGGTTACAAATAAAATAATGAACGCCATTAAAATCAATAAACTGGTCCAAGAATAGTACGACATGCAATTTAATCGGGACATTGTTTCATCCATAAAATATGAGTCGATTGCACAAGATATTTTTCAAAGCATTTTAGAAGAGTTCGATTTAATCATGTTTATTTATTCACAATAAAAAAATATTTTTCGTGAAATATGCACATCACTGCATTGTGAATCTAAAAGTGGTTATATCAGAGCCGCTTTTTGAGCAAGTGTGTTGAAAAATGATTTTTGATTTTGATGGTGATAAAGTCAATCACGCAGTGGGAGCCAGAAGAGGAGCGTCATCGCCGAGGGAGGCCGTGGAAATGCTGGTGTGATGACGTCTGTGGTATAGAGGCTGTAAGTAACACTATCTCATGCACATTTAGTGAGGTAACTTAAGTCAGCTGTCACTAATGTCAACTGTCACTGATGTCAGCTGTCACTAATTTCAGCTGTCAGTCACCACGAATGGCGGGAGAGAGTTAAAAAGTGAAGCGTGCCTGCACGAAAGGCTCTGGGTTTAGTGATGAGCCAGTGTAGTGATATAATCAGCTTTAAATACGGGATCAACAGGATTCTACAGAGGCCTTTATCGAAGATTGACCGGGGAAGGCAACACACAGGGAGGAGTGGAACACTGTGGGGGAGACCTTTGCCCGGTAGTGGGAAAATACAGATTAAAAAAAAGCCATTCACCTGCACAGCAGCAACAGTGCGATGACTTTCAATATGCTGAACCAGACACCGGCGACTGTAATACGACGCGCCACACTCGTCACAGCCGAACGGACGCTCGAACGTGTGCATGCGACGCTCGTGGAGCTGGAAGAGAAGGCGATAGGATTAGAAATAGACGGAAGATGGTTGACAGTTTCGTTGATCTAGTGGTCGCAAGTGTACACTCCTACCAACTTATCTGTGAAATGGCGAAAATTGGAACTACGGCCGTCATGTTGTAATGTCTTCGATTGTGCCGACGCATGTTATTCGATTGTGTCGACGCATCGACAGTGCCGTCCTCTGCTGCCGTTCAGTTCTCTAAGAAAGTGATCTTTTTTTCCAAATCATTAACACTATTCGTTTCTAGACGTGATCTTCAGTTTAAAATCATTAAAAGCCAGTTTTCGTCGGTCGCTAACAACCACAATTTACACCTTTGACAGGCATAATGATAGGGTAAGGTGTGTGCTAAATCGAATTTTAAAAACTCTCGTGATTTTTTAACATTATTCGCGATAGAAATCTGTGAAAGTAAAAAATACTAGATACATTTGTCTCTTTCTCTAACCTTGAGCTGAGCGTTGTCTAGAGCGAGATAGCTGCAGTGTTGGCATCGTAGTTCTCTACTCATGCCGTGGTAGGATCTGCAGTGACGCTTCAGTTGTGTGGTAGAAATAAAACTTTTTCCGCAGAACTGAAAATTAAATATTTGACCATGTAAGGTACCCTCGATTTTTAATATGTGGGGTCGGCTTTCAGTCTAACCGGATGCAGCTGAATACCAGTATTATGGAGCGACTGCCTATCTGTCGTCCATAATCGAGTTACTGGGTAATGCGATAGGTACCCCTTGGTAAGACTGGTTGTCAGACTTCGAGCTTCTGACGACCCGTAACACTGGTTGTAGTGGTATGTAACCCACACATGCACACATAATATTATGAGCTTAAGTATACTCCTCCCGCCGCCGGGGTCGCGGGTAGTTCGAAAGAGATACCGTGGCCCTGGCACGGGCAACTGAAGGAACATGGGTGGGTTTTAGTCAGTAAAAGTCTGACACGCCCTCCCGCTCTGCCCAGAGCGGGAGAAGTCATTTGATGATTTCCCATCCACAAAAAAAAAAAAAAAAAAAAAAAGTATACTCCTCCCAACTTATCTGTGAAATGGCGAAAATTGGAACTACGGCCGTCATGTTGAAATTTCATTCGATTGTGCCGACGCATGTCATTCGATTGTGTCGACGCATCGACGGTGCCGTCCTCTGCTGCCGTTCAGTTCACAGATAAGTTGGTAGGACTGTAGTTGTAGTAAGTAACTATAAGTTCATGGTGTAACACTGAATGGACATTTTAAATTCATCACACAATAGAACGTTTAAATCACGTCCCAACAAAAGTTCTGCTTATACTGTCAAAGATCTACGAATGACAGCCGGGACCAACGGCCTAACGTGCTTTCTGAGGCATGGTGTCTCGGTATGTATTGATCACCCAACCACAGACCGACCTAGGTAAGCGTAGCTTAACCTGATCGATCAACATGTGCTGCTGTTAATACTTGGCCACGAGCCTATTTAATATTTGTAGTCAAATCTTTTGTCAAGTCATTTGCTAGGCTAGGCCATGGGCGTACCCAGGCGGGTGCAGGGGGGGGGGGGCTGCCCCCCCTAAATTTTGTATGACTAAGTAAAGTTGTCGAAAAATGTTATGTTACGGTCACGTCACGTTGTCGTCGTCGTCGTCGTGTACTTACTTTTCAATTAAGTACAATATATTATGCATTAATATTAAAAAAAAACCGCGCTGCGCGGCCTTAATCCTTCTTTTGTTAGTCTATGAATTAAGCGACTACGTGCTAAGGTGTACCCCCTGTGGTGTACGAACCTCGGTTTAAGGCGGCGCTGGGGGAGTACAGCAAGGAGGGACAGGCTGGATCATATCTGGATATTTAATGTTACAGGCTCAGCTACGCCACCAGCTGACACTCCTTCACCGATCAAGGGTCTGGGGGAATTACGTGGGGGTCGTCGTCGCAAGGGACCTCGGCGGCGAGGTCGGAATGTAGATTTGTGTTGGTAAACTGTACTGGTGGCCCTACTTTTCTCCTGGAGGAGGGATAAGGGGTCATCGGGGTCAGTAAGAACATGCCTTGGACGACGGATTTTTCTGATTTTAGAGGGGATATAATGAACGATTCGACAACCAGAGGGGTTGATGGGTGATGTTTCGCGGAAGTATCAAAGAAACGCTTGGAATTTCGATGGATAGTTGGGATTTTAACACTTAGGTGGATTTCATTCCGAACGAACCAAGGGGATCCCGTAGCCGTTCGGAGGAAACGATTTTGTAAGGTCTGCATCCTATAGATGTTTCGAGACTTTGCGTGTGCAAATACTAAACCAGCATAGGTCATGTTGGGAGAATACATGCTCTATAGATGCGCAACTTGCACTTAAGTGACAATTTGCTACGTGCATTCACAACGAGCCTGCTTTATGTGCTTAGATGTGCTCATGAGGGTCACACCTACACTTTGGCTCGCTTCTCCCAAGGGATCGGCTTGCCAAACATGGTGATCGGTCGGTGGGGGGAGATCGATTGAGACGCGGTTTCAAAAAGAGAACTGCTTGACTTTAGTCGGGATTGACTTCGATTCTCCAGTTTCGAAATCACGCGCCGAGTTTATAGACTGAGGTTTGGAGAGTGCGAGATATCGGGTCTTGGCGTTGGCAGGAATAGTAAATGGCCGTATCGTCTGCGAACAGACCCAACTGTGCCTTTTTAGTTTTCGGGATATCGCTGGTAAATAACGTGGAAATTAGTGGAGAAAGCATAGAACCCTGAGGGACACCTGCTTGAATGGGGTGGGGAGAGGATAGCGCTCCTTCGATACGATAGCGAAAAGTGCGGTAGGACAAAAAGTCTCGTAAGATTAGCACGAGACGATTTGGCACACCGAGTTTGTAAAGCTTATATTATAAACCATTGTGCCAGACTTTGTCAAACGCTTTCGTTATATCGAAGAAAACAGCACCCGTCATCGAACCACGTTGGAAACCAACGCTTATGTGTTCGTTGATATGGTGGACCTGTTGTACGCAAGAGTGTTGGGTTCGAAAACCAAACTGCTCGTTAGGAATTAGGCCCTTTGTCTCGGCGTAATCTCTGAGGCGCTTATAAATAAGTCTCTCATAGATTTTGCCGAGGACATTGAGCACTGATGAGGCAAAAAATAAAAACATGTGGGGGGACCCGGTTTAAGAAATTTCTGATTTGCCCCTCCCCTGGGCCAAAAGCTGGGTACGCCCATGGGCTAGGCTGTATTTTTTACAGCAGTTATGGAGTTCTGGAGGTCAGATAGGCAGTCGCTCCATGTAAAATACTGGTATTCAGCTGCATCCGTTTAGACGGAAGCCGGCACCAACATAGTTGGGAAAAGCCTACGCAGATGATAAATCACAGCAGTTAACTTAACATTCGGCACAGTATTAGCGTTTTGTAGTGATAAGACATCCAGAATCCGGGTGTAGGAGGCCTGCAGACAGCTGTCGTTCCTAGTATAGCTGAGATTTTGAACTTATAACCAGTTTAAGGTGGATCCGCAGTGGTTTTGCAATTTGCAGGTCAGTGTCAGGTTGTAATTTGATCAAAATATGATTCGTGACAATAACAAATATGTATTTACGTCATTATTTTAAGATGGAATCATCAGTAGGATCTCTAAATTAGATTTCCCCTGGTTAACCACCACGTGGGAAACCACGGCAAATCTAACTTATAGAGATGTATTGATGATTGTAGGGAATGGTTATAATTATGTAAATACATATTTATTATTGTCGCGAATCTGATCCAAGATATAACCTGAGACTGACCTGCAAATTGCAAAAAACGAAAGAATTTCGCGGGCTACCACGGGACGCAACTATTCGCCCCATTTTGAACACCTCTAATTAAGTTAGTTGACACAATCGGCGCGAGCGTAGCAGTATTCGCTTCACTTTGGTTATATTGAGAAGCGCCAAATACGCAAAGAGAGATCTAAGCCCTCCTACACGTATACATACAACACTTCAGGCCAGCTTTATTGTTTTAGTTGTGACCGGGTGTTCAAAACTAAATTCGGTCTAGCGAGCCATCTAAGAGCACACGCAAGGAAGTGATTTCGAAGGGTCGCCGTTATCGAAATTGATAAGGAGGGCTATAATTAATAATATTATACAGACAGAAAGACTCCTGTCATAGCATGTTTCTTGGATTTATCGAGGGCTTTCGACCTGGTCAATTATGACCTGCTCTGGCATAAGCTTTCTCACGATACTGCTGTCCCGGCTGACGTGATATCACTGTTTAGATATTGGTACAGAAGTCAAAAGAATACAGTCAAGTGGGCAGGCTCTTATTCTGACATGTATGGGTTGGATTGTGGGGTCAGGCAGGGGGGTCTGAGCTCCCCACGGCTTTTTAACCTTTATATGAACAAACTGATAGGTAGGCTCAGTAGCACTAAAATCGGTTGTCACGTGGACGGTGTGTGCGTGAACAACATCAGCTACGCTGATGATATGGTGCTGCTGAGCCCATCTATGGGTGCAATGAGAAGGCTTCTTAAAATTTGTGAAAATTATGCAGTGGCTCACGGGCTCAAATATAATACCGATAAGAGTGAATGGTTGGTTTTTAAATCGGGTACTTTAACCTACCAACAGCTGCCTGAACTCTCACTCTCTGGGTCTCCTTTAGGTCGGGTTACGAAATTTAAGTATTTGGGCCATTGGGTCACTGAGGACTTGAAAGATAATGTAGACATAGACAGGGAGCGCAGGTCGCTGGCTGTCCGTTGCAACATGCTGGCTCGTAGGTTCGCACGCTGTACAGATTCCGTAAAGATAACGCTTTTTAAGGCCTTCTGCCAGTCGTTTTACACGTGCAGCCTATGGACCAAGTATTCCCAGCGGGCATACAGCGACCTGCGTGTACAGTACAATAACGCATTTAGGGTGCTTTTGGGGTTGCCTTGGCGATGTAGCGCGTCAGGGATGTTCGCGGAAGCGTGCGTTGACGGGTTCGCCGCGATCATGCGAAAGCGATGCGCTTCCATGATGGCGCGCTTGCGCTCCTCCCCCAATGGCATCCTGAATGTATTTTCTGATCGGTGGGACTCTCCCCTCATAAGAAGGTGGGTAAGAGTTCAGACACACTTGTCCGGGTAGGCTGGTGCACCATTGAACTACTCGTTCAGTGGTGCACTGGTTTATTTGGTCAGGTGTGGTTTAATTTTATATTATTTCAATTTAATACTAACATTAGGCTAAGTTATACTACTACTAACATTATATGGATTTATCTGAATTAAAATATTTGAATTTGAATTTGAATAATAGGTCTTTACCTATGAAATTGCCGTTTTGTATGAAAAAATTTAAACGAATTTTTTTCATGCATTTTTTATTTGTATTAATCGAAGTAATCACCCATGCAATCAATGCATCTTTGCCAACGCAGTGGCAGTTTATTGATGCCCTTCTTAAAGAAATCAGCTGGACGGGAGGCAACAAATTCTTCAAAGGCATTTTGTACTGCCTCTCGGGTATTGAATTTTTTTCCCGCCAAGAAGTTATCCAAATTCTGGAAAAAGTAGTAGTCTGTAGGCGCAAGGTCTAGTGAGTAGGGCGGATGACGGAGAGCTTCCAACCCCAGTTCTTGCAACTTGGAGACCGTCTGCTGTGCAGTATGAGGTCGCGCGTTGTCGTGCAGGAGCAGCGGAGACGAGCGATTGACCAATGCTGGTTGGAGATGTGCCAGCTTCTCCATCATTGTGTTCAGTTCTTCACAGTACACATCTGAAGTAATGCTCACCCCGTTTGGTAAGAAGCTGTGATGAATCACACCGGCGCTAGACCACCAAACAGTGACCATCACTTTTCTAGGGGTAAGTTTTCGTTTAGGGCATTGTTTAGGTGCTGAACCAGGATCCAACCAACTGGCTGAGCACTTGCGGTTATCAAACAGAATCCATTTTTCATCGCAGGTAACAATACGGTTCAAAATTCCTTCATTTGTGTGTTTGCTGAGCAGTGCAAGGCACGTCTCGACGCGTACTTCGCGCTGGCGATCATTGAGTTCGTGGGGCACCCATTTGTCAAGCTTTTTTACCTTGCCAATTTGACGCAAATGGACCAATATTGTTTTGACCCTAACGTCGAAAGCTGCTGCTAATTCAGCCGTAGATTGTGTATCATCAGCTTCCACAATCGCCTTTAATTCGTCATTGTCGACCAAAGTCTTCGGACGACCGCGAGGTTCATTTTTCAGGTCGAAATTTCCAGAACGGAAGCGAGCAAACCAATAACAAGTGGTGCGTTGGTTTGTAGTGTTAGCTCCGTAAACGTCGTTGATGTTGCGTGCCGCTTGTGCCGCGTTCCATAATTACTCGAATTTTTAACGTATCCATGATGACGAAAAAGATTGAAATGCGATGAAAATGTAACACTAATCAATA
Source organism: Cosmia pyralina (assembly GCA_946251885.1). Lineage (NCBI taxonomy): Eukaryota > Metazoa > Arthropoda > Insecta > Lepidoptera > Noctuidae > Cosmia > Cosmia pyralina. The sequence goes on along the minus strand of OX276368.1, from coordinate 16,394,713 downwards.
AACAAATGACTACTTTTGGAAAAAAAAATCCATGTTTTTAAAATAAAATTAATTTGAAATTAGAATTCTTAGCCAAACAAAAATTATTTTGATTTGAAATGGCCAGTACTGCAGAACGGCAATTTCATAGGTAAAGACCTAATATATATAGTAGGCATTTTAAACTAAAGTGTATATTGGGAGAAAGTAGGTTACAGCTGGATACTTACTTCACATACAAAATTGAATTCCAAATGCAATTTCGCATGACTGATAAAACATTTCCAATTGCTGACCGACTTTTGACAAATTTTACATTTCACTGGCCCTGCGGGATCGAATTTGCCATCCACCATGTTCAAATACTGGTGCCTTTTTTCCTTTCTCGATAACTTTTTGACAGTTTCGTTTGGCGGCCACTTTGTCTCGCCGCCATCTTGGTCTAACCTGTCAAATTCTATTTCTATTTTAAGTTCGGGAAATCCGCCGTTATTTTCGAAATCCTCATCGATTTCATTACTTGTGTTATGGTTTTCAGTTATCTGAGTTATAATTTCATCGGTTTTGATTATATTTTCGTCATAATTAACTATGTTTTCGTAGTTTCTTTGGTAGCCAAGTTCTATTAATTTTTTTTCGCTTTCTTGGCTCCTATTTAGGAGATGTAAAGCAGAATCAACGTCGTCTTTGCATGTACCGCAAATGTTTTGAGGATAACCATCATTTGGTTCAATCTATGAAAGTAAAAGAAAGGCTGAATCTTGATACATTTCGCCACAAGTCCATTAAAACTTCGGCTACTCATCTCATCCTTCTACTACCAGCCACATTGAATCTTTTCAAGGCAGCTGGTAGAAGTAGGGAGACGTGGCGTCGCTGTCGAAGTAGAGAGCATCGGAAATTACAGTCCTACCAGAAAAGGTATGCGCTTCGGTAATCTTCGTATTTTTGTATTAGCATGAACGTTGCGCCACAGAGTAGATAACAAATCAAGGTAAATCTTATAAGTTTTGTAACCATTTATTTTACTATTGACGGCTCGAGTAGGTACTAATCAATTACCGATTTGATTTCTTACTTATCAATTGACATTTTTATGAGGAAGTTTTAATAGTTTATTGAGAAAAAGGTAAAGAAAAACAGCGTCCATGAAGTATTGCATTTTTTCGTCTGTAGCTTATCAATAAATATGGAACATCATAGGCGTGTCAAAAGTAAAATAGTTGGTTGGAAAGAGTATAATTACGCGTTTGTATGAAGTTTATTCTCCTTCGGGTTACCTACTCCGGTCCCAGATCGTCATTTGTTACTCTAAACTTTAGTTATGGTAATACAAAATAGACAAGTACTTCCATGGTTGTAACAGCTGCATATTAGATCTGTGGCCTTAGTGCGAGTTTTTATACTTACTCGATCGCGTTTACGTTAACGTTGCCTTACGTCAATTTGTATGGAATAATTGAGATTCCCATTGTAGTCACCAGACGGCGCTTGTTCAATTTCAGTACAAATTGACGTTTACTCTAACGTGATCGAGTAAGTATAAAAACTCGCACTAAGGCCTCTGATTAAGGGGGCTGCCCGCGAAATTCAAAATTTCTTACGTTTTTTGCAATTAGCAGGTCAGTGTCAGGTTGTATGTTGATTAAAATATGAGACGCGGCCGTACCTAATATGGCTTTACAGAATTATAATCATTAGAATCAGCAATACAATTCCATAAGTTAGAATTGGCCTCAAATCTCATGATTTCATTAAATAGTCATTCAATAGGGTAATATGAACTTGAGAGAGTTGTATGGATGATTTTTAAGATTATAATTCTATAAATAAATATTTGATACGGCCACGAATCATATTTATTTAATCAACATACAACCTAATACTGACTTGCAAATTGCAAAAACGTAAGAAATTTTGAATTTCGCGGGCTACCCTGGGGCTTCCGCCGGTATAAATATTTTCGAAAAAACTTTTTTACAAAAAAATACAACCAACTTCCAAAAACAACACTACAAAGTGAAAAATAACTTTAATTTCGGAAGTCGGTGTCTAGTTAAATGTATTTTCGTTTTTTTGCCACCGACTTCCGAAATTAAAGTTATTTTTCACTTTGTAGTGTTGTTTTTGGAAGTCGGTTGTATTTTTTTCACTTTTTAGCTGTGTACCTACCCCACACAAATTCTAATACCACTACCTGCAAAACAAACTAGAACATCATCCATATAAAAGTGGGGAAAAAATACGTATTATTGAAACTAACTCAAAAACTACCGGAGCAAAGTTAATCAATTTTATATGGGACCAACTGTGATGATGAACCTCTCGAATAAAACAAAAAAATCCAAATCGGTCCAACCAACTTCGAGTAATCGGAAAGGTTCCGACGAATTGAGAACCTCCTCCTTTTTGAAGTCGGTTAAAAAGACGAAGATTGCCGAAGCACTACACTTTTGTTGGGACATCCCCTTTACCATCTGAATGACAAAATAATTGCCAATCAAACAGTCTTGTGGTCACCAGCGCCTTTGGAGATCTGCAATACGAGAGGTAGGTAGCGCAGTATGTTACCTACCTCTCGTACGCTATCCCATTAAAAACAGAGTTAAAATGACTACTTTTTACCTATACATAGCTAAATATAAACCCTAATCATATAGGATTGTACACATCGCAACAAAACATTTTAAATAATCTAAGTAGGTACCGCGATTATCAAATAATTTGCGGCCTTTGAGGCCTTAACCCTTGACCCAACTACTCGTAAACGTGCGTAATCAATTGGGTTAAGAATCTATCTAATTAAACATGATTAATAGGTACCTGAAATCTAGGTAAATAGGTTTCATAATTAGTCAAAAATAATATGCGAGGTTATACTTAATTATTATTCATTTGCCTATAAGCTTAAATGCTACGGACAATAGAAAACCAAGTCAATGAACTTTAAAACTTACTTTCAAACCAGTTATTACGTACAAAACATGGCTTAAATGATCGTTTTCTTCACTATTTGTGAATAATGGCATCAAATTCTCTTTAGATAAACACAATCTACACAGTTCACACATTTTTAGAATTAAAACTTGTTTTGGTCATTTTCGTCAGTCGAGTATAGCCGGTTTTTGACAGCTGCGGGTGACCAGACGTGAATTAAAATTACCCTTGTAATGTACGCCATGATCACGGTTGCTAGAGCTAATAATTTATTTTTCGTGGGAAAATACGAGACTTCAGGTAAAGTACCTAAACTAAGTAAAACTTGCTACCAAATGGGTTGTTAAATAAAACGAAGCAAGTCTGATGAAAATGTTTTATTTTAATAATAATTAATGGCCGAAAATAAACATCAAGCACACTATAGTGCAACACTTTAGAAAAATAACAATGTTAAAATTGTGGTGTTATAGTTTTACATGTTGTTTTTTCTCTAAAAACCTGAATCAATAGTGATGGATTAATTAATAAATTACCATGTAATTAATGCAAAATTAAATACAATATAGTATGAAATGGGTATCAGCATTAATATGCTATGCATTATGTATGTCAACGAAAAAATTAAACCTTTCTGTGATCACTTTTTGTCCGTCCGTGTCACAGAGGTTTTTTTAAATGCTTAAAAAATAAAAAAACACCATAAATGGTTGCTAAAAAATAAGTATTATTTGGGGTAAAAGGCCAGTAGCCCAAGTAGTGTTTATTTTTATCAAATAAAAATGGTTAGTGTGTGCGCGAGTGCAGTTTTTTTTTTTTTTAATTTGAAACTATAATATTTCATTTAGATACCAAGTCTCAGACCAAATAAAAATCAAGACATAGCGCTGCGAACAATACAGTGAAGCATGCGCAAAACTACACCTCGATCTGTGTATTCACGGTCACACGCACACATTTACACCAAACTACAACTAAACTACACCTCACTAAGTGCACACATGTTTACGAAACCGGCCTCACGTCACTGTTGACAGCAGCGCTATGTCTCGGCATTTTATTTGGTCTAAAATGTAAGTATAGTCTAAGAGCTAGCGCAGTTTTACAGTTATTACGGCAGACCAGCGACCGATCCACACAGATTGCTCAGTGTATTTTGGTCCTGAAACTTAGTTGTGTGAGCACGACTCGCTCTTGACCGATTTTTTTCTTTTCTTTTTCATTTTAATTTTATCACACAGTGCTTATAAAATAGTTTCTACTTAAATAATAAATCTGGAATGTGTATTTTCAGTATTCGTCGTGGAATGGGTAGTCCGGGTGGTAGGTACTGAAAATAGAAACGAAAAAATTAGAAAAGTATAATTATTATTACAAAAAATCACGCCCGTTCCACATAAGGGTAGGCGAGGGTGTATAGTAGTATGTACCTACACCCACATGTCACTAGCTATGTTTAAGTTATAAAGGGCAAGCCTATTGCAAAAACCCGGCACAAATCCACTGCTACTGAAATATTCCTGATTAAAATCTGACTCAAACCACAGATACATAATATCAACTAGGCAGTCTAATTCTATTTATTATTATTAAACAGGGTGTAAGCGTAAACAGTGGCAATCTTTTAAAGGGTCATTGTACTGATTATTATGAACAACAAAAGTTGCAACATAAATGTACTGGAACAGCAGATTTTTTTTCGCGATTTCAGATTTGGTCCCATAGTAAAAACTATGGGACCAAATCTGAAATCGCGAAAAAAAATCAATTTTATAATTAATTAATTTTAATTGAATTTATGTTCGTATAATTCGTCAAAATGTAGGGAGCAGCTGATTTTTTTTCGCGATTTCAGATTTGGTCCCATAGTAAAAGTTGTTCGTAATGATGAGTACAATGACCCCTTAAAAGATTGCCACTGTTTACTCATTAAACCCTGTATATTATCTGACGGCATGTCCCATTTGATGGCAAGAGATACTCGTATCTGCAACAGCAGCGGAGTATATTTGCCTAACACACGAACAGTGGCAATCATAGAACATATAAATTTTATCTGTTCTGTGGTAACAATAATTGCAAAGCTCGTACGGATCCCGAAGTGAGCTTGCGTGCCGCAAAGCCGAACACATCGGTGTACTGACGCCAGCAGGTCAAGCCACCCGAAACTGTCAAATTTTCCCAATCAACCTTGAACTGCTTTAGCGATAAAGATGAAAATCTATTAAAGAAATTTGATAGATTGTAGTAGCTTGATGTGCTGGCTGTACATCTCCCGCCTAGACTACACCACTAAATAAATTTGTAATAAATTCTAAATCAGCTGCTCAGTTATCTTCATCAAACTCGTCAAAATGTAGGGAGCAGCTGTTTTTTTTTTCGCGAATTCAAGTTTGGTCCCATAGTAAAAGTTGTTCATATGATGAGTACAAGTTGCGCCATCAATTCTCGGACATGTTGTATCGACGTCCCGACATCAACCGTCGGGCAGTAACCCACCAGACACAACACCCGTCTGGTCGGAGGATCCTGCCTTTTCTATGCAGGATGAGTGAACTTTACACCCTGTTCCTCATGCCTCTGTAAGCACTTAAGATACTCCAGCAAGTGGGACAAGGTCAGACTTGAAGCACGCACTGGGTGTTGAATGGGTCAGTCATTCATCCCTCACTTCGTAAATTGTGTCTCAATAAATAGGTAAATAGTACGTACTCTCCCATCATGCAGACTCGTCCTTTGCACTCCAGACCAGCGATGGACTTGATATCTTCCAAGGTCAGTTGGAAGTCGAAGACGTTGAAGTTCTGAATGATTCGGGACTTGGTGACAGACTTGGGGATCACGACGATGCCGCGGTCGATCGCGTATCTGAGGGACAGAAGTAATGTTAAAATGTAGTATATTCATCTATGCCTGAGGGTAAAAAAAAAGAAATTGTATTATTTCGTCAATCAGATAATAAAAAAATATTAGACACGTATTTTTTTGCTTTATCATTATTATTAAAAAGTATAGGAGGGAGGAGGAGGAGCTCGTGGCTAAGTAATAACAGCCGCACGGGTCGATCCATCAGGTTAAGCTACGCTTGCGGGGGTCGGGCCGTCTATGGGTGACCATCTTTACATACCGAGACTCCTCCGTGCCTCGGAAAGCACGTTAAGCCGTTGGTCCCGGCTGTCATTCGTGGATCTTTGACAGTCGTTATGGGTCGTCAGAAGCTCGAAACTCTCTGTCAACCAGTCTTACCAAGGAATATCGTATTCCCCAGTAATTGGGTTGTGGAGGTCAGATAAGCATCCGCTCCATGTAAAATACTGGTATTCAGCTGCATCCTCGTTAGACTGGAAGTCGACCCCAACATAACTGGGAAAAGGCTAGGCTAATACTTAGATAAAACGCATTAAAGTTGGGGAGTGGGGGCTCGCTACTTCACTTCTAGGTATAAAATCTAGCAAGGAGTGACGTCATGCCACATTTTAACTCAATGTATCGCCGTAATCTTTTGATTACCTATGTAGAGAGAAAATACGAGAAAAAAAATGTTTTGTCACATCCATAAGACGTTTAATAAACAATAAATTCATGTTGTGGCAATCGTGTCCGAGCGGTCATGGTGACAGCGCGCATAACGGAGTGATATTAACAAACTGTGTTTCATTTGAGATACCGAAAACCTAACCCAAACTAAGACACCACAATGCCTTTTACCTTGGGGTTGAGTTTACGCACAGAACAGATAAAGAGTACCATCTCCTCCGCCTCTACAACAGTAGATCTCTACAACCCGTTTACTGGATAACACGAGTAAAACTGTTGGTTAGACTTTCGGGCTTCTGACTACCCTTATAAGCCTTTTGATTCTGAACATATTTGCGTTGTGGTATTTTCAGTATTCGTGTACAGAATATCTCTTACTTCAGTGTGCCTGTTGGCAAAGTCCTCGTCTAACAGCTTCTACTGACTCATAAATATCTCTCACAACTCTCTGAACTCAAACTCAAACTCAAAAAAAGCTGAAACTCAAAGCATTTATTTCAATTAAACCAATTACAGGCACTTTTGAATTGTCAAGGGGTCGGTCAGTCAAAAAGATGAAGCTAGGCGCCCATTCCAAAGCATAGTAGGTACCTATGGAGAAGAACGGGCAAGAAACTCCACGGACACTCTTTTAAATCAAGATATGGTTACAAAATAATGGTTACATCATTCATGTTGAAATTTTACATGTGAGAACGATGCAGAACGTTATTAAAAAAAAAAAATTCAAATATTTAAATTAAATTAAAATAAGCCGTGGCCGCTAAGGTATGATCAGCCTTCACTGACAGCGCTTGTTCACGAACCTGACGCATGGATTAGCTAAATGATCCAACACGCGCCACCATCAGCGAGACATTAGAGTGAGCGTCACATACTCTCAGCCGCCAGGGCACATTCAAGTCAAACAAAGACGTACCCAGTAAATGGTAGCTTTAGAGTATGTACATAGTACTCACACATGTGCTATGCAATTATATAATACAAAGGAGATTGAGTCTATACAATGCAATGATAGTCTTACAATCTTCAGCAGCTCCAACAGTATCTTCAAATGTTAATTAATTAGTTGTGGTTGTGGAGCAGGACCAGCATTGAGCCAAGCATTTTTATCAGTTATGTAATCCCCAAACTTATAATATGCCTGCCTGCATAGTGTGCGTTTTATACAAGTTTTGAATTTAGTCTCATTGAGTTGAAGTATGTGTGGAGGTATTTTATTGTAACATTTTAAACAGTACCCCATGAACGACGAGTCTACTTTAGCTAGTCTGAAACCTGGTTGCGCTAATAGGTCCCTTTTTCTAGTACTATAATTATGCCTTTCACCTCTTTCACTAAAAAGATGTAAATTTTTCCTTACGTACATGATATTTTCGTAGATATATTGACAAGGTACCGTCATGATGTTAATTTCCTTAAACAGTTCCCTTAGAGAATCGCGCTTGCGGAGATTATATATGGCTCTAATGGCTCTTTTCTGCAGAATAAAAATTGACTCGATGTCTGCAGCCCGTCCCCAAAGTAAAATACCGTAAGACATGATACTATGAAAGTAACTAAAATAGACTAGCCGCGCGGTATCTACATCAGTAAATTGACGGACTGACTTCCAGTACCCACTGAACACTGTCAAAGATCTACGAATGACAGCCGGAACCAACGACTTGCATGGTTTCCGAGACACGGAGGAGTTTCAGTATATAATGACTGGTCACCAGACATCAGGCCGACTTTTGCAAGTGTAGCGCATCTTTGAACGGTTTTGGCGGTAGATAAAACGTAGCTACGAGCCCATCAAAGATTAAAAACACTGACTGGACAGGAGCACTAACATCAGTGTGGGCCTTTCCTCAAAAAACCATCTAAGGCACTAATCGGCAGGGTCCTCATATCAGACCAAGATTATTTCTGGACTTTAAAAGAGACTCTGACTTAAACATTAAAAGAAACCTCTGAGTTTGTTGCGGCCTTTCTTCTCAGAGTAGTCAGATAAGAACCTCAGCTAGTTTTAAAACATAATTGATCTTTTGCGTATCAATAAGTGTTTGTTTGAATCCATTTACTTAAATAGATCAGCCTAATAATGTTCCCATTGCTGGGACACACAGGAGGAGCTCGTGGCTAAGTAATAACAGCCGCACGGGTCAATACATCTGGTTAAGCTCTGGTGACCATCTTTACATACCGAGACTCCTCCGTGCCTCGGGAAGCACGTTAAGCACAGGTCTCGGCTGTCATTCGTGGATCTTTGACAGTCGTTACGGGTCGTCAGAAGCCCGAAAGTCTGACAACCAGTCTTACCAAGGGGTATCGTATTATCCAGTTACTGGGTTGTGGAGTTCAGTTATGCAATCGTTCCATGTAAAATACTGGTATTCAGCTGCATCCGGTTAGACTGGAAGCCGACCCCAACATATTTGGGAAAAGGCTAGGCAGATTGATTGATTGCTGGGACACAGGCCTCTTTGTGAGAGGGAGTGGGATCCACCACGCGGGCCCAGTGCGAGTTGGTAGACTATGTCACATGTCATCGAATTTTTTGTGGACATGCCGGTTTCCTTTCGATGTTTTCCTTCACCGTTTTGAGAGCAGTGGTGATGAAATAATTTATACAAAGTAAAGCGCCTGTCAGGGTTCGGACCTACGACCTCCGTTGCCACTGGGCCACCACTGCTCATTTTACTTAAATCAATAACGTTAATCACAAAGAACTGACCTGATCAACACCTGAGCTGTGCTCTTCTTGTACTTCTCAGCCACAACCTTGATCCTGGGATCTTCCAGCAGCTGAGGATCATCAGGCTTGGCCCAGGGTCTGTCAGGAGAACCGAGGGGGGAGTAGGCGGTGACTGCGATGTCATGCTGCCTGCAGAAGTCGATCAGAGGCTGCTGGTTTAAGTACGGATGGACTTCGACCTGGTGGAAAATAAAAAGTCATAAATACGAAGGTCGGAGCTTTTTTAGGAGCACAGTGCGCTCTTTCTGAACAGCGAACGAAACTGAACCGTCACGCTCGGGTAGGTGACGCGCTGAATCGGAAATACTCGGCTCCTGTCGTAAGTTTTCACTTCTGTCGTGTGCCCAAGCATACGCCCTCTTTTTAGGGTTCCGTAGTCAACAAGTAACCCTTATAGTTTTTTTTTTTATAGTTTCGCTATATCCGTCGGTCTGTCTGTCCGTCCGCAGCTTAGCTCAGAGACTCTTAGTACTTGAAAGCTATAATTTTGCACAAATATAGGTACATATTCATCACGCCGACAAAGTGGTAAAATAAAATGACGAAACAAAATTTTTTTTTGGTACCTTCTGTACCTACATGTAAAGAGGGGATGTTTTTTTTCTTGTTGTGGGGTGTTGTTGGATAGGTCTTTCAAAAATATTGCTGGTTTGTAAAAACAAATTTTCGATTTATGGGGTCGTTGGGTGAAAAATTCACGGTAGTAGTAGTTACAACAACGAAATTAAAAGGAAAACTATCACAGCTAAGTAGGCTTTTCAAGTTTAGGTACGAGTAATAGTCAACCAACTTGTAAAATGTACTTGGAACAGTAAAAATTTCATACAAATTCCATTAAAATTACATTAACGTTGTTAGTTGTGTAAAATAGGTAGTAAATATAAGTTTATGAACCATATAAAAATATACAAAAATAAAATCATAACATTCCAACATTCAAATTAATAATTATTTGTAAATTAATAATATTTACGCTCGAATAACGACGGGCGGCGGCGTGCACTACGGAACCCTATTACAGCGCTTGGCCCGACACGCACTTGGCCGGTTTTTCATTATCTCCGTCAATAGTCGAAAATAGTATATTTTGATACAAGTGGAGAATTTTTGTTATTGCATTCGAGGCGGAATTAACACCCGAGCCGTAGGCGAGGTTGTTTTTGAGCAAAGAACTGCAATAACAAATGTCCACGTGTATCAAATGACGTATTTCAATACACTTTTAAAGAAATAAAATAAAATAACGAAAAATATTTTTGTCATGAATTGTTATGAAATTATGATTTAAATTTTCTTTTTTTTCCGCGCTTTGCTTTCGCCAGGTTGAAGGAGAAGCAAAGGTATAAAGCCGATAAACAGTCTAATATGAAAAATAGAAAATTCGAATATTTATGAGTTTAGAACACAAATAAATGTTAATTTGTTCATAAACGTTTTTTTTATTGTAATAATCATTGTTTTTGATGATCTATTTATAAACATTAATTAAATATTCAAAAAATATTGACGCCATAAAGACGCATATCTCTTTGCCGAGATTAAAAAAAAAACATTCACCTCCGCATAGAGACGGTGTGAATAGAGGCATTGAACCAATTTGGACTAAGTATAGGTACAAGTTATCTGTGGCAATTTTTATTCCCGCATACGTGTTGGAAAATGAAAAATCGCACGCGTGTGAATTATATTGCATTGTGAACCTAATCGTAGTGCGATATGAACCAGTTTTCAAGGAAGTGTATTGAAAAAACAAGTTCCTATAAAAAAAATAAAATAAAATAATATATTATAGTTAATAATATATTACAGTTATATTATGTGATGTGCGCCTGATCATTAATTAAGTACTTGATCATTATTCTTTAGTTTAGAGTGTAGGTGTCCTCGCCAGTCGTTCGTTTTTAGATAACTTGAATAAAACCTACAACAGTATTCGTATACACGGTAGCAGATAAGTACTATTACAAAAAAACTTTTTTACAAAAAAATACAACCGACTTCCAAAAACAACACTACAAAGTGAAAAATAACTTTAATTTCGGAAGTCGGTGTCTAGTTAAATGTATTTTCGTTTTTTGCCACCGGCTTCCGAAATTAAAGTTATTTTTCACTTTGTAGTGTTGTTTTTGGAAGTCGGTTGTATTTTTTTGTAAAAAAGTTTTTATTTTTCACTTTTTAGTTGTAGTAGCTACCCCACACAAATTGTAATACCACTACCTGCAAAACAAACTAGAACATCATCCATATAAAAGTGAGGAAAAAATACGTATTATTGAAGCTAACTCAAAAACTACCGAAGCAAAGTTAATCAATTTTATATGGGACCAACTGTGATGTATACCCTCTCGAATAAAACAAAAAAAAATCCAAATCGGTCCAGCCATCTTCGAGTAATCGGGGAACATACATAAAAAAAAAGGTTCCGACGAATTGAGAACCTCCTCCTTTTTGAAGTCGGTTAAAAAACCTTGTTTTTGAATATCGTAAATTAAAGAAGCACTATTTGGTTTTGACGGATGTAAGTTTATCAACAGCAAAATGCTTCATCTTTATCTGCCACACATCAATCTGCCTAGCCGTTTCACAACATGTTGGGGTCGGCTTCCAGTCTAACCGGATGCAGCTGAATATCAGTATTTTACATGGAGCGACTGCCTATCTGATCTCCAAAACCCATTAACTGAGTAATACGATACCCCTTGGTAAGACTGGTTGTCAGACTTTCGGGCTTCTGACGACCCGTAACGACTGTTAAAGATCCACGAATGACAGCCGGGACCAACGGCTTAACGTGCTTTCCGAGGCACGGAGGAGTCTCGGTATGTAAAGATGGTCTCCCATCTACGGACCAACCCCGGCAAGCGCAGGTAAACCTAATCGATCGACCCGTGCGGCTCGGAAAATCCACCGGAAACACCCGGGTAACACCGGGCACAAACAGCTCGTAATTAATAAAAGTCGCGTTACGTGTCTGTCTGTGTGTGACAGCGTTGTTCTTCTAAATTACGCGACGGATTTTGATTCGCTTTTCACTATCATTTAGAGAATTTATTCCCGAAGGTTTATGTGTAGTAAAAGCATAGCATAATCAGCCTATAATGTTCCCACTGCTGGGACACAGGCCTCCTCTCTGTGAGAGGGAGCGGGCTGTAATCCACCACGCGGGCCCAGTGCGGGTTGGTAGATGTGTAGGATATCAACAAATTATTTTCCCGATTGTACACAAGTTATTTCAAGCGATGTCAGTAGACTAAAAATAAAACAATTAAATCAGTTTTATCAGATCTCATTCTAAAATCTAACTCTCTGGGTACCTCTAATCTTACGATTTATTATATAGCTACCCTGTTATCTGATTACTCAGAGTTCTGATTATTTCTGATTGATTTGTAACACGCCCGTATTAATACGGTATTTTACTCTTTATGACAAAAAATCTAAAAATATATTATTTAGATAGCTTAGGCAAAAAGCAGTCGGAAAATGTTAGTTTTAGTTCATAAATTTTAAAATTCATTTCTAAGTTTTCAGTTTTCTTAATCTGTGTTATATATAACACCATGAAAGACAAAATAACGTCGGGAGCCGATAGGACCACTGGGGTTAGATTCACAGACAGAACTATTTTACCATCGGACCAGCGTGGTCCGTCTCGCAGTTAGAAGGTTATAGTGTTTGTTTACTAAGCGAACTGACGTCATGACCACAGAGATATGGCGTCCACTGCGTCTAGCGTTTTCGCGCGAAATTTAAAAACGTAAAATTTAAATGCATTTTTATGGCACTTATCGATTGAGTAAAAATTTTGTGTTTTTTTTTATTGGCTTATTAGCACTAAGTATAGAATCTAAGTGAGACAATTTTTATAAATAGGTGTATTGGGGTCGGCTTCCAGTCTAACCGGTTGCAGCTGAATACCAGTATTTAACATGGAGCGATTGCCTATCTGACCTCCACAACCCAGTAACTGGGTAACACGATACCTCTTGGTAAGACTGGTTGTCAGACTTTCGGGCTTCTGACGACCCGTAACGACTGTCAAATATCCACGAATGACAGCCGGGACCAACGGCTTAACGTGCTTTCCGAGGCACAGAGGAGTCTCGTTATGTATAGATGGTCACCCATCCACGGACCAACCCCGGCAAGCGTAGCTTAACCTGATGGATCGTTCCGTGCGGCTGTTATTACTTAGCCACGAGCTCCTCACCCTATTATTGACATCAACATAATTAATTAGCTTACAACGTCCACACATAACTGGGACACAGGCCTCCTCTCTGTGAGAGGGAGTGGGCTGTAATCCACCACGCGGGCCCAGTGCGGGTTGGTAGATGTCACATGTCTTCGAATTTTGGTTCTAGGACATGCCGGTTTCCTCACGATGAGAGCAGTGGTATTTTATTTTATTTTATTTTATTAATTTTAAGAAAACTTACAGCTAATACATTCAATACATTCAAGAAGAGATATGTAGAAGAAGGCCAATTACAAGCTTCCACTTATATAAAGTTATGTATAAAATTTACGAAACGGTACAAACAGCGTGAAGATTAAACATAGAAACAACAGAAAATAACAAACAAAAACAAAATACATTACACAACAAAATTACACTTCAAAGAAAAAGTTACCTAAATTTTTTTTTAATTTAATTATTGTGACTAAATAAAGTGCCTAGGAACGAACCCACAAACTTGGTGCCTCGGGCCGGGATTGCTGCGCCACCACTGCTCTCACGAGTAGGTATGTATGCTAACAGGCAGCGCCACCATTGAAAAATTAATAAGTCTGGAGATATGGAAGCCGTTTTTAACCGACTTCAAAAAGGAGGAGGTTATCAATTCGTCGGAACCTTTTTTTTTTTTTTATTTTTTTTTTTTATGTATGTTCCCCGATTACTCGAAGATGGCTGGACCGATTTGGATTATTTTTTTTTGTTTGAAAGGGTATACTTCCCAGGTGGTCCCATGATCATCAAGTCAGGATCTGATGATGGGATCCTGGAGAAATAGAAAGAACTCTTCCAATTTTATAGGCACATTTGAAGCGATTTGGATAGTTTTTGGAAGAGTACTTTCTTGGAGTGGTCCCATTTCAATTTGGTGAAGATCTGATGAAGAACTTCTGAGATAGGCAACGGAACTCCTCAATAAATGATAGCAAATGAACTGGGATTGCTGAAATCTCATGTCTGTTTGTTGTTCACACCAGTTCATAACATAACATCACGCCAGTACGCTGTGAAGGGGTAAGCACATGTGAACCACTAAAAAGTGAAAAATAAAAACTTTTTTACAAAAAAATACAACCGACTTCCAAAAACAACACTACAAAGTGAAAAATAACTTTAATTTCGGAAGTCGGTGGCAAAAACGAAAATACATTTAACACCGACACCGACTTCCGAAATTAAAGTTATTTTTCACTTTTGTAGTGTTGTTTTTGGAAGTCGGTTGTATTTTTTTGGCGTTAGCTTCGAACCTAGGAGGGTTAGTGTTGTTTTTTTTATACAAAAAATTATACATCTGTGTAAAAATGTGTGCATATAGAAAATTCCAAACTGTTCCATTATATCTCCAGACTAATAATTTTTTTTTCTCAATTGTCGTCACCATTGAGAAAAAAATTTGCAGCTCTAGTCGTCTTAAGAGTAGATGACAAAAAACACAACATTGTGTTTCTCGAGGTGTATGGGACATCTATGCACACACTGACATCCTCAGCGGCAGAACCGATTCCCTGACTATATTTTTAAACTGACAAATTGCGACAGCGCATGGCTTTAATTTTTTTTGCATAATAAGCCGACGTACGCACGGACGTAAAAATATCGCGGCGGGATTTTATCGCGCACTGGATTTTCAACTCTCGTTGTTGAGCCGAGCTTCGAGAATCCAACAACAGAGTGCATTCTAGCGCGTCGAAAAAACACACTGTTGAATTTTCAACTCTCGGTGCTAAGCAGAGCATTGAAAATCCAGTGCGCGAAATAAAATCGCCGCGATATTTTTACGTCCGTGCGAACGTCGACTAAATGTAAGAAAACATGTGCTTACAAGATACATAGCGCTTTCATCAAGTAGAAATATGTGTAGTGTTACTTTTGGATACACAATGTCCAGACAATGTGTGACAAAAAATATACATGGCGCCGAATTCAGTAGCACAATGCAGCGAGCGTAGGAATTTTTCATCGTTTATTAAAAAAAACCGGCCAAGTGCGTGTCAGAGCACGCACAATGAAGGGTTCCGTAGTTGGGATGAATTTATCCCAAGAACAAACTAAACATTGGTGCCGATTCTGTTGTGCACAAACTAAAATTAATTTAGGCTATTGCTAACTTTTTCTCTCTATTATGACAAGAAAGGGACGGAAGTAAATTAGAGCTGTCAAATTAGTAAGAACTAATTTTTCCATAGACATTTAGACGACACGTAAAAACATGTCGACTAAAACACACCGTGAAGCGCAAGGCGTGAACTAGTTTGACATCTCCAACGTCTTAGTTCATAGCTATAGCCGTCCTTTTCTCGCGCTACCTGTTAGTAAAAGATAGCGATTCTCTAATTTAAGTTTAGTGCGTTCACAAGAGAATCGGCACCATTGTAGTTGAAAAACATGTTCTCCCATACATTCCAACTGAAAATGTAAGTTTGTACTCACAATATTGATAGATTTACCATATTATTTTAAGACCACAGACTTCTTATAGGTTTTCCTGTAATCTACGGGTAAAGATCAATTTTCTGTATTTTTTTCCAAATTTTAGGCTCAGTACTTTCGGAGATAAGGGGGGGAATGGTCAATTTTCGTCTATTTTCTTAAATAACTTTAAAACAATTTGTTTTAAAGTTATAAAAAAAATATATTTGAGACCCTCATACGAGTAGTAAGCCCTTTCATTTGACTTGTCACATGGTATAGTTTGGAAAACTTTTTTTTTTAATTTTCTTATTTGCCTCCCAAAAGTGACTTCTATCTTCATACATTCTACATATGAATTTCTGTGACCCAAACACGGAAGGGTAAAGTAAATAAATGAATTTTGATATGGGGGTCACTTTTGGGGGGCAAAGAAGAAATAAAAAAAAAAGTTATACCTACCGTGTGACATATCAAGTGAAAGGGCTTACTGTGAGGGTTTCAAATATATTTTTTTTATAATTTTATACTAAATTATTTTAGTATTTAAGAAAATTGACGAAAATTGACCATCCCCCCGATTATCTCCGAAACTACTAAGCCTAATTTTTTTTTAAATACAGAAAATAGACCTTTACCTGTACATTACAGGAAAACCTATAAGAAGTCTGTGGTCTTAAAATAATATGGTAAATCTATCAATATTGTGAGTACAAACTAACATTTTCAGTTGGAATGTATGGGAGAACATGTTTTTCAACTACAATGTTAAGTTTATTCTTAAGATAAATTCATTCCAACTACGGAACCCTTCATTGTGCGTGGTCCGACACGCACTTGGCTGGTTTTTGTTTCCTTTTGAGGTAGGGAATCCTAAAAAGCAGCTGTTTCCTATACTAAAGTGCCAGACGGTCTCAACGTATGGAACTGCCAATTTTTTGTATTTGTTTTGTTTTGCATTTGTTTGTTATATGTAATTACCTCCACGCGGGCGAAAACTATATTTTCAGACGTAAAAGTATTACAAACCTGCAACATAGCAGGCTTAATCTTGGCGGCTCCGAGGACCCTCTCAATCTGTCTCTTATTGAAGTTCGAGAGGCCGATGCTCTTCGTCAGACCCTTCTCCACAAGCTTCTCCATCCCCTTGTACGTGTCCACGAAGTCTACCGGAGAGGGCATGATTTGACCACCAGCAGGGTCCTTCGGGAAGAGCTCTTCGCCTTCCTAAAACAAATGAATCATGGTAAAATATTTGTCTCATTGTCTCATCTACAACATGACAAAGACAAATGAAGAGCGTTATATCACACTGAAGAGTTGCCAGCGTGTTTCCAGCTAGGCGATTTGTGAACATGCTCTCCGCGGGTGCGAAGCGAGCTAGCCGCGACTACGTGACGTGATCTCCGAATATTGTACGTAAAAATATCGCGGTGATTTTTTTTTTGCGCACTGTATTTTCAACACTCTGCTTAGCGCCGAGAGTTGAAAAACCAACAGTGTGTTTTTTTAACTCGCTGGGATGCACTCTGTTGTTGTTTGGTGGGATTCTCGAAGCTCGGCTCAACACCGAGAGTTGAAAATCCAGTGCGCGATAAAATCCGATGTTTTTACGTCCGTGCGAACGTCGGCTTACGGTAACCGGCCGTAAATATTGCACATGGGATTTTTAGAAAATGTTGGGCTTTGTAAAGAGTCATCTTCGTCACTGGTACTTGTTTCATGTGCTTTTCAATCCATGGCCAATATTTACGGTCGCGGTAAAACTGTACGTCAATCGCTCTCATTCCGCAAACGTGGCGGACACGTTATGAGGCAAATCGCCAGTGCAGTGTAACGACTCACGATACTAATCTTGCTGATTGGCTCATCTTTTCGTCATAGCATACCAAAACGGATTAAAAGATAATATTATTATATGACACTACACATGGCCTTGAAACCAAACCCAATTCGCTACGCGTCGGTAGAGATAGCTCTAATAAAATATCGAATGCAGGGAATATACGGTTTAATATCACGCGCAATCTGTGGCTATGAATTGTGGCACATGTTTCGAGGACCCAACAGAGTTGAAATTTTTCATCAGTTATTTAAAAAAAATGGTCAAGAGCGAGTCAGACTCGCGCACCGAGGGTTACGATCCGATTTCTGAAAAAGTGTGCTATTTAAAGAAATCGTTTTCTTTTTTTCCTGTATTCTATCACATAGAACAATTTCAGATTTTTTTCTTGCAAACTTTGGAGATAAGGGACGGTTTTTTTTTAATATTTTTTTCATCAATAGTCGAAAACTATGCGGCCTAAAAAAAATGTTTGAGAATGTGCAAACAGCGTTCTTTCATAATGATACCCTACATGCCCTAGTAGCCTCACTTCGAATTTTTAAGACATTTTTAAGTCAGTCCCTGTTTTGCAAAAAATAAAAATATATTTTTATTTCTTTCCTTTTATATCAATTTAAATTGCTAAGGTACCTAGCAATGGAATATTAGGTTGGGGAAAAAGTCTTTTCGCATTATAGTATGTATGAACTTAAAATAAAATATCTTTGGCTATACTATTTGTATCTGGCTGGTTTTGGTATCATTGAAAGTTTAAATTTTAAAGAACATAATTCCAAATTCAAATTAGGAAAAAGTGTGATTTTCATTTGTTTCTCGTACTGTCAAGATGAGTGAATCTAATGAAGAAATTCGATACATTTTAAAAGTTTACTACAAAAAAGGTAAAAATGCAACGCAAGCCGCGAAAAAAATTTGCGATGTTTATGGACCCAGTGCAGTGTCTGTGAGAGTAGCACAAATGTGTTTTAAGCGTTTGCAATCCGGAAATTTTGATGCCATAGATGCACGACGCTCTGGTCGCCCTATTACGGATAAAATGGATGCCATTTTTGAAATAGTGGAGCAAGATCGGCATATCAGTAGTTACAACGCAGCTGAAGAACTGGGAATTGATCACAAAACAGTTGGCAACACAAAACAGGCGCATTTGAAAAAAACTGGGTACACAAAAAAGCTCGATATTTGGGTACCTCACGAGCTCACTGAAAGAAACCTAATGAACCAAGTACTCATTTGTGATTCTTTATTACGACGTAATGAAACCGAACCATTTTGCAGAAGCTACTAACTGGTGATGAAAAGTGGATCACGTACGACAAGAACGTGCGAAAAAGATCTTGGTCAAAGGCCGGTCAGGCTTCACAGACTGTGGCGAAACCCGGGTTAACTCGCAACAAGGTGATGCTGTGTGTGTGGTTGGATTGGAAGGGTATTATTCATTATGAGCTGTTACCACCAGGCAGGACCATCGATTCTGAACTCTACTGCGAACAACTGATGAGATTAAAGCAAGAAGTTGAGAGAAAGCGGCCGGAATTAATCAACAGAAGGGGTGTGGTTTTTCATCATGATAACGCTAGACCTCACACATCTTTAGCCACTCAGCAAAAATTAAGAGAGTTTGGCTGGGAGGTGTTAATGCATCCGCCGTATAGTCCTGACCTTGCACCTTCAGATTTCCACCTGTTTCGGTCTCTTCTGATTCTTTAGGCAGTGTCAGGTTAGCATCACGAGAGGACTGCCAAAACCACTTGTCGCGGTATTTTGATCAGAAATCCCAAAATTTCTATAGCAATGGGATCATGTCCCTACCTACAAGATGGCAAAAAGTTATCGAACAAAATGGTACCTACATACTTTAGATAAATGTAAATAATGTATTAAAAAAATGTTTTGAATTTTCTTAAAAAATGCGAAGAAACTTTTTCCCCAACCTATTACTAAGAAACAATTGAATCAGTTGTAGACCTACCTTAAAGGCTTGAGGCCAATGAATCAGATACAGATCCAGGTATTCAAGTCCAAGGTTCTCGAGCGTGGTCTTGATAGCTCCTTCAACAAGATCCGGCCGATGGAAGGTGCACCACAGCTTCGAAGTTATGAAGACGTCCTCCCTGAAACCGATCGAGGCAGACTTGAGGCAAACCCGATGAAGTGATAATATTATTGGACATTCGCAAAGCATAATATTTTTTTTAATACTTATTTACAAATATTAAGCATGATGAATTGTTTTTTTGTACTTATTACAAATATAAATGAACATTCGCAAAGCATAATGAATGTTTGATACTTACATTTTAGGTACATGTTCATTATGATTTAAAGCACAGCAGAGCACAAGCACAATACCACACAGCACAGCACAACATAACAAAACACAATAGGTAATTAGGAAAATACGAATGGTATGATAAAATAAATTAATGAAAGAAAAGATGATCATCTCAAGACCATTGGTCCCGGCTGTCATTCGTAGATCTTTGACAGTCGTTACGGGTCGCCAGAAACCCGAAAGTCTGACAACCAGTCTCACCAAAGGGTATCGTGTTACCCAGCTACTGGGTTGTGGAGGTCAGATAGGCAGTCGCTCCATGTAAAAACTGGTATTCAGCTGCATCTGGGTAAACTGGACGCCGACCCCATCATAGTTGGGAAAAGGCAAGCAGATGATGACATGCGAATTATTTAAAAAAGAGCGCAAAGCAATCTCATAGCTATAAACGTTACTTCAGCTCATGGTTTGACTAAGACATGTTCCCGTCTCTACCTAGCCATTGTAGTTTGTTAGTTGTGCGATAGAGACAGGAATAATGCTTAGCCAAAGAATTCAGGCAAGCCAACTCACATATATACAAACACAGCTCACACACACACATACACATATTACACACAAACATATCACACACGCACACAACAGACATGCACACACACACAACACACATGCACACACACACAACACACACACATCACACACACAACACACACACACACATCACACACACACACAGCGCACACACTCAGATACTCTCGCGCACAAGCATACCAATATACCCTCGCGCAAAATTAGAAATTAGAAATTATAATAGTTATTATGTATCATAAAACCTTGTGTGCTTTTTTATTACGGGAGGACACTGGCTCCTGCAACACAGTTTTAACTAGTGCAGGAGTCAGAGAATTCCATATCTGATGTAAAAAAAAGTACGTGCTAAGTAACGTTGATAAATATTGGCCTCAGAGAGCGCTATAATGAGTTTTTTTCAGCTATTATGGCCTATTTAGATAAGCGATATCGCTGTTGCGCTCGGTAGCGATGTACTGCATCCTATCAGTCACAATTTGAATGATTTTGAAGAAGTTTCCCTATTTTTTGAGCACCTTTGCATTGCGCGCAGAACATTGTCGGTACGCGCTAACATGTTGGTGCACAGGTTTGCGAGGTGTACAGCGCAAGTAAAGGTAACTTTGTTCAGAGCCTACTGCCAAAGTTTTAACACCAGCGCCCTGTGGACCAACTACACGCAGCGGGCCTACAATGCTCTCAGAGTACATTAGAACAACGCCTTTAGACTACCTAGATTTTGCAGTGCCTCGGGTATGTTTGCCGACGCGAGGGTGGATGACTTTTACGCTATAATGCGCAAAAAGTCTGCCTCACTAATTCACCGAATTCGGGGTAGTGGCAACGGAATCCTAAGGATGATTGCGGACAGACCAGTGTCGCCAGTTGTGGGAAGGCCATATCAGGCTGCATGTTACCTGATTATTTATTTTAATAATTTATTTCAATTTTATTTTTTTTTTTAGTTTATTTTCAATATATTTTAATTTTGATTTATTTTAAATGGTTTTTTAATTTAATTTAATTTTAATTTATATACAATGATATTATATTTTAATTTAATTTATTATCAACTATTTATTACATTTTCAATGTTAATACAAATATCAATGGTTAAAACCTACATTAATTGAGCTCCTCTTTACTAACATAGTTTTTTAAGATAATGTTTTACTAACAAAAGTGTGGACATTTAATAGTCTGAAATAAACGATTTTTTTTTTTTATTGAGGACCAAAGGCACCAATCAAAGCCATTTGGGCACCATTCACTATTTTCACGTGGTGCTCAAAAGAGAACAATAAAAAATATTCAACTTTATTCCCTTTTGAGCACACTTAAGGTGCGGTAGCTTCTAGTGGTGGGGTGTACTCGTATAATAAAACAGTACCTGGGCGACCGAGCTCTGCTCGGGTGAAAATAGAGAAAACGAACTTTCCCAGAAATGAGACATATGTAGATCTACTTTGTAAATGGACCTACTTAAAAAAAAAAAAATTGCGAAGCGAAATAACTGTTAGTTATTAATACTAACAGTTATTAGTTAATTTCACTGTCTCCTAAGATACAGGACTACCTAGTTTATGAGACAGGGTTACATGATCTGTGTAGATTTATGTAGATATCCGTGTTTGGTTCATCTGCTCTTGTGCACCTATTATGAATCTTGTGTGTGTAATTAGGTAATATTATTCTTATTCTAATACGTTAACGTTTTTTTAACCGACAACGGCAAAAGAACGATGTCCAAACAGCCTTGTTGGATTTGTAAATCATTTAAGTTTTCATCTCAACTCATTAACCAGTACCATTTACCTATCTTTTAAAAGCCATACCTAACTTTTATAAAGTTTTATTTATGGGCGACATCATTGAGGCTTTTCTATGACAGTTGATATTTAGTTGGTATTCACATCAATAGATGGCGCCTGGAAAAACTAATCGAGATTTACCAAAAGACAGCAGGAGCTTTTTAAATCCAGTATTAAAAACTATTTGGTCTATTATAAAACATCTCCCTTTCATGCACCTCAAGCACCGGTGTTGACATCAGCTATAGAAATGTCACGTGATCATGTCAATGTCACTTTGAAGCTGTAGCGATTGTATTGCTACAATCGCTCCCAAGCGAATGCCGTTTGTCTAGGCCCTCAATATCGCCTCAGAGCGCAACAGCGATATCGCTCATATCTGAATAGGCATGTATGAACATAAATCGAAAACAATAGGCTTTTAATACCGTACTTTGGCGATAATTTTAATTGCAAACTTATCATACACCCAAGCATAACACATCGAGCTATACATTTCCCTCTCAATATACTATGGACAAAACTTAAGCATGCTCACTTAAGAAAATATTCCTCTGAGAGCGCAGCTAGTGTCAAACGAACATTGTGCGATCGAGTCGTGAGCCGTGCAGGCGATTATCGCCTTTGAGGTGATCATGCGGAACTTTGGCCCATATTACAATGCAATATTTTTGAAAGACCTATCCAACAACACCCCACACCATGGGGTAGACGACAAAAAAAAAATCATCCCCACTTTAAGTGTACAGAATTTTTCTTTCACTTTTATTTTATTTTATTTTAGCACTTTGTCGGCGTGATGAATATGTATATCCATGCCAAATTATAGCTTTCTAGTACTAAGAGGAGCTCGTGGCTAAGTAATAACAGCCGCACGGGTCGATCCAACAGGATAAGCTACTCTTGCCGGGGTTGGTCAGTGGATGGGTGACCATCTATAATAACGAGACTCCTCCGTGCCTCGGATAGCACGTTAAGCCGTTGGTCCCGGCTGTCATTCGTGGATCTTTGACAGTCGTTACGAGTCGTCAAAAGCCCGAAAGTCTGACAACCAGTCTTACCAAGGGGTATCGTATTACCCAGTTACTGGGTTGTAGTTGTAGAGGTCAGACTGGCAGTCGCTCCATGTAAAATACTGGTATTCAGCTGCATCCGGTTAGACTGGAAGCCGATCCCGACATAGTTGGGAAAAGGCTAGGCAGATTGATTGATGATTGTACTAAGAGTCTCTGAGCTAAGGTGCGGACGGACAGACGGACGGACGGACGGACATAGCGAAACTATAAAGCCTGGTTTCCACCACGAGCGGAGCGGACCCGTTAAGGACTCCGTTTAACTCGCAAGAGTAAACTGCATACTTGTATTTCCACCAACAAATAGTCCAATAGTATGCAGTTTACTCTTGCGAGTTAAACGGAGTCCTTAATGGGTCCGCTCCGCTCGTGGTGGAAACCGGGCTTAAGGGTTCCTTGTTGACTACGGAACCCTAAAAAACGTTATTTTTTAAAGAATCTCTGGAAGGGTTAAGAGATT
This sequence comes from Cosmia pyralina, assembly GCA_946251885.1. Lineage (NCBI taxonomy): Eukaryota > Metazoa > Arthropoda > Insecta > Lepidoptera > Noctuidae > Cosmia > Cosmia pyralina. Next base: position 16,370,839 of record OX276368.1, on the reverse strand, counting down.
CTTATATAAACGAAACGGTGTTTCGGTTTGGGTTTGATACAATTACCGTTAAATTATTTAAATTACCGTAAAATTATTTGATAAAACAATCCGTCGTTCCATACCAATATTATAAATTCGGAAGTAACTCTGTCTTATGTCTCTTCAAAATGTATTGTTATTCGAAAGTCGAAAGTTATGTCTATTCGAAAGTAACCTTTTTCACGCCCAAACCACTGAAAGGACTTCGATTGGCAAGGCGATAGATGGCATCCTGGGGAAGGACAAAGGCTACTATTTGTCTCAAAAATAATCCTACAGGGGATTAAAGTTTGTATGAGAAGCCCAGCATTTCTGTTAGGGATACGAAAATTCAAATTTAAGCTTTTGGTAGGAAATAAATACTTAAGATCGTTCAGCGTTCTTGGAATAATCATCCCGTTCTGGGGGTAAAATAGGGGTTGATTTTAAAATTCTCAAATAATATTTAAAAAATGGTGTACTCGTACTATAGTCATAGTTCGTATATTGAGGTAGTATTTAGTCTTTATTAATAAAAATCAGTCCACTTGGTCAAAAGTTATTTAGATAGTAATTAAACAAAGTCCCCCCCTGCCGCGTCTGTCTGAACGCGATAAACCTAAAAACTACCCAACAGATTTTCATACAGTTTTCACCTGTCAAAAATTCAAAATTTAATCGAAGATATACGGTCTGTTTCACCACCACAATAAGTTCCTATTAAAATTTTATACAAATTCTGTTCCATTTTTGAATTTATTCGGTAAGTAAGTAGTGGCTATTCGGACATCGTGAAATAGGCCCTCTAAGACATAATATACTGGATATAAAAGTTTTGTCGATTTCGAGGAAGTCTAAGCCCCCGTACCCACGGGCGTAATAAAATCGCGGGGGATTTTATCGCGCACTGGATTTTCAACTCTCGTTGTTGAGCCGAGCGTTGAGAATCCCACTTAACAATAACAGAGTACATTCTAGCGCATCGAAATAACACACTGTTGGATTTTGTACTCTCGGCGCAAAGGCAGAGCGTTGAAAATCCAGTGCGCGAAAAAAAATCGCCGCGATATTATTACGTCCGTGCGAACGTCGACTAAGAGTGGCACCGATGACTGAAAATTTGTGCGGGAATCGGTTGGTCGGGGATCGGTATGGGCAAGTGATTATGCGGAGGAATGAGGAAAATGTCGTGAGGAGAGTTTTGAGTATGTATGTGGATGGCTATACGAGTAGGGGAAGACCAAAGAAACGATGGATGGACTGTGTGTAAGATGATATGGCTAAAACGGAGTGACTACTTACCGAGATGACGACTAATAGAGAAAAGAAGATCAAGAAGATAAGATAAGAAGGTAAGATCATTGGAAGTACGTAAGGAAAAAGGGACATGAAGCCTTGGGTTCGATTCCCGGGGCAGGCAGGAATTTCTCCGTAGCCCGGAGTCTGTATTTGTGCTCGGTTGGCAACAGGTTCGCCCCCTATTACATGGGACGTATGAGGATTGTGAAGTGCCGATACACGGCGCGAGTAAGTAGGTATTTTCAAAAAATGCTATCTTTCATACCGCTTGCTCTGCCTCCCTCCGGGCGTGATAGAGAGAGTTGCAAATCTTGCAGCCATTTACCCACGTTCCTTTTTAACTGACTTCAAAATGGAGGAGGTTCTCAATTCGTCGGAACCTTTTTTTTTTTTTATGTATGTTCCCCGATTACTCGAAGATGGCTGGACCGATTTGGATTTTTTTTGTTATATTCGAGAGGGTATACATCACAGTTGGTCCCATATAAAATTGATTAACTTTGCTTCGGTAGTTTTTGAGTTAGCTTCAATAATACGTATTTTTACCCCACTTTTATATGGATGATGTTCTAGTTTGTTTTGCAGATAGTGGTATTAGAATTTGTGTGGGGTAGGTACTCAACTAAAAAGTGAAAAATAAAAACTTTTTTACAAAAAAATACAACCGACTTCCAAAAACAACACTACAAAGTGAAAAATTACTTTAATTTCGGAAGTCGGCGGCAAAAAACAAAAATACATTTAACTAGACACCGACTTCCGAAATTAAAGTTATTTTTCACTTTGTAGTGTTGTTTTTGGAAGTCGGTTGTATTTTTTTGTAAAAAAGTTTTTTTGTATGAAATTTTACAGCTTCACAGTCCTCTGGTACACCACCTCTGCATAACCTAACTGAGATGAGACATTAAGGGTACCTCTTGATAACTCCCTCGTCAAACTTCGCCTTCAGGGCGGCTCCAACTTCCCTCTCGTTCTGATAGACGTGGGCACAGTCGATGTGCCGGTACCCAGCGTCGATGGCATCCTTCACGGCTTCCGTCACTTGCCCCGGCTGGGACTGTGGGTGAAATAAGAGTTTAACACGCAAATAAGTATAATATGAAGCCTATTTTCTTTGTAAAGAGTTAACTTGAAATGAAACATTAAATTCATTGGTAGAACGGAACGTAAGATGAGTGAATGATAGGTGGGAGTGAGTGAAAGGAACGGGAAGAATGGTGTATGATTTCAAATGGAAAAGACGACATTAGGAAGAAAAAATGTAGTAATTTGTGTTAACGAGCCAAAATAAACGAAAATCAAGAAGAAAAGTGTTTCGATCATCACGCCCATCTCTCCAAGAACAAAAACCTACCAATGCCAACGGACCTGTAGTGCTATTCTGTAAACATCTCACCGTGAAAACTTAGGTGAAGTGAGCGTGAAATGAGCCGTCATTCCACCTGATGCTATTAGGGTTTGACACTATTGACAGCTCACTTTAAGATCACTTCACTTATGTTTTCACGGTGAGATATTTACAGAATAGCACTGCTGAGTGGTTAGCTTGCGTGTTTAGTGCTGAGCTTATGTATCGCGTCGTACGTCCACTCAGTACTTAATAGGATTATAGAACTCGCCCATCAAGGAGCGCTGTCCCAAATTAGAAGCATTATTAATTTCATCATTCTCCTGCCCTTATCCCAATCTATTTGGGGTCGGCGCAACATGTCCTTTTTTCCATACTTCTCTATTATTCGTCATCTCGGTAGTAGAAGCATTATTAATTTATTGTACATAAAACAAAAGGTGTTATATTAAAACATGTTACTAAAAGAAAAATAATTAAATTATCTTTAAAATGGTGAAGGGTTTATAAAAATACGCTTGATAGTTTTTGCGTGATTAGACATCATAATCAGCCTATAATGTTCCCACTGCTGGGACACAAGCCTCCTCTCGGTGAGAGGGAGTGGGCTGTAATCCACCACGCGGGCACAGTGCGGGTTGCTAGATGTCTCAAGTCTTCGAATCATTTTTGGTTTTTATTTTATTTATTAAGGAATAATAAACAACTACAACATAAATAACACAACATAGGCTTAACAAACTTTGAGTAGTAATGTTGCAGTCCACTGCATTATCCACAGATAAAACATATTTGATTATCAATAGTTGCCACTAGACAAGCATTAACAAATATTTATGAAATAAATAAATAAGTTAAGTGTAAGTACTTACTATAAAGCTAGCTACAAAACCAAATCAAATCACAAACAATTTCATTTCATTTGCTTAAATTATGCAATAAATAAATAATAATAATAACCCCACCCGTATCTCTACGTTGACGTCGTGGTGGGGCTTGCGCGCTCCGAACTCTGGGTCTGTGCCGGTGGAGTTTACTTTGCCGAAACCGGTCTAGGGCGAGCAGCCAGACCAAGAGAGATACGTGAACCCGCAGGGCAGCATGTGGCGACTTGGCGAGCTGTTGGGCAGTAGCGACCCCACAGACCCTATTTCCCGGGAGAAGTCTTGTTCTTCACCTCTAGCTTGCCTTTATTGGCCGGCTGGAGTGAACACTGACGGGAACAGAGCTCCCACCTCATTCTTGGCTTTATTGCCCGGCTTGAGTGGAGATTCGCAAGAGCAAACGTGCTCGGAGGAAGGAAGTATTCTAGTAAGTGCTTGTAGGGATCTTGACCTTCTTCCGGACTCTGGGATTGTTCTGAGAGCCGTGGAATACCTCTCCACTCCTCAAGCACCTCGGGACATGTTGCCCCTTGTTGCTACGTTACTATGTGCTAACGACCATTTCCGGGGGCCCATTATTGAGTGTGCAAATCGCCCCCTGCCAATTTATCTGTGGATATTATATAACATTGGTCAGGCAGGGGACATAGTTCTTCCATAGTTCAAGGTACCCAATCCACTATGGCCACCCAAACCCATAGGCCCAATGTGTTTTGTTTCCATGTTCTGCAATAGTTCTGCACCAACCGGGGGTTGTCCTTGGGTGCAATTGCATAGTGCATACACGGATAATCGTCGGCTGGTGCCTTCTTTTAATTTAAAATTGTCTAAGTGGCCTCTGCGAGCTTCAGCTCCAGCTTCAGCTCCTCGTACGCCTTCCAAAGGTCCGGGACCCCCGGGTCCCGAGATTTGTCAAAGATAATTTAAAAAATAATAATAACATTACAATTCAGCTAAAAATTTTTATAATATTAGATTTAAAATTATTTTTCGAGCATGCAAATATATCAATATCAATGAAATTTGAATTATAGGATTCCAATATTCTATGAATAGGGCAGCGTAAGCCAGAGTTCGTACGACAAGAATTAAGCGCAAACAGAGTACGTGTACGAACCTGACGCACATGAACTGTTCGGGGTCAGAATAACACAGCACAATTGGTTCTAGGATACACGCCGATTTCCTCACGATGTTTTCCTTCACCGTTTTGAGAGCAGTGGTGATGAAAAAATTTCCGAATTCTATGGTAAAGGGGCGTGCGCAGGGAAGGTTAGAGGACAGAATGCTCAAGGTCGTTTGGTCGGAGAAGCGCCTTTATAAGGATTAGAAATATTATCGTTATTGTTCAAACGGGTCATAGAATTTACAGCAAGTTAATCTTTAATTTATTATTTATCGCTTCAATTGGTTTTTTTATCTAGTAATTATCGACTCCAGTAAAACTAATAATCTACTAGATATGATTGTTTACATGTCTGCTATCAAAGTAATTACATATACATTATATCACCAGCTTCCGTTTTGACCTTGATTTAGTTTTTTTTTTGTATTGTTTTTGATTATATAAATTGAAGGCCTCCGTTGTACACTCCTACCAATTCATCTGTGAAATGAGGAAAATTGGAACTACGGCCGTCATGTTATTTTATTATTTTTATAAAGGTATCATTGTTTTTAATTTGTAAAAACTGTAATTCTTATTAATAATATTTAAACGATTATGTCTAATGTGAAATTTCCTTCTTGAAAACTTACTCAATTTTAGGCACATTATATTAATTAGCAACACTGAATCGACGGTGCAGTCCTCTTTCAGTTCACAGATAAGTTGGTAGGACAGTAGGAGTTGGTTGGTAGTTCATTGACAATTCAAAAGTGCCTGTAATTGGTTTATTTGAAATAAATGCTTTGAGTTTGAGTTTGAGTTTGAGGACTGTACAGACGCCAGCACATCAAATTACTACAATCTGTCAAATTTCTTTAATAGATTTTCATCTTTATCGCTAAAGCATTAGCTAAAGCATTAGGTTCAAGGTTGATTGGGAAAATTTGACAGTTTCGGGTGGCTTGACCTGCTGGCCTAGGTACAAGCACTTTAGGGGTAGGTATCTATAATGGAACAGTACTTATAAAACTCGTGTGGGGCACGCGAACGCGATTTTATCGCGCACTGGATTTTCAACTCTCGTTGTTGAGCCGAGCGTTGAGAATCCATCTTAACAATAACAGAGTACATTCTAGCGCATCGAAAAAACACACTGTTGGATTTTGCACTCTCGGCGCTAAGCAGAGCGTTGAAAATCAAGTGCGCGAAAATAAAATCGCCGCAATATTATTACGTCCGTGCGTATTGTGCTGTATTAAGGCGAGTAGTGCCGCCAACTAGCGCGACCATTGAGAAAAAATCATAAGTCTGGAGCTATGGAACATTTTGAAATTTCCTATGCTCACATTTTTAGTCAGATGAGGTAGGTCCATGTGGGGTCAAAAAAATCAACACTAAACCTCCTAGGTTCGAAGCCTTAGCAGTTAACGCCAAAAAACCGGCCAAGTGCGTGTCGAACCACGCACAATGAAGGGTTCCGTAGTTGGGATGAATTTATCCCAAGAACAAACTTAACATTGTAGTTGAAAAACATGTTCTCCCGTACATTCCAACTGCGTAAATTTGTACTCACAAAATTGAGAGATTTACCATGTTATTTTAAGACCACAGACTTCTTATAGGTTTTTCTGTAATCTACAGGTAATGAACAATTTTCTGTATTTTTTTCAAAATTTTAAGCTAAACAGTTTGGGAGATAATGGTAAATTTTCGTCTATTTTCTTAAATAACTTTAAAACAATTTATTTTCAAATTACTTATAAAAAAAATATATTGAGACCCTCATAGACCCTCAACCCTTTCATTTGATATGTCACACGGTATAGTTTGTAATTTTTTTTTTCTTATTTGCCCCCTAAAAGTGATCCCCATATTCAAAATTTATTTATTTACTTTACCCGTTCGTGTTTGGGTCACAGAAGTTTTCATATGTGTACCCAATTTCAACTTTCAACCCTTGGGCCGTGGGGTCCGAGTGCTCATACTCGTAGTTTGTTCAACGAAATCTTCAAACGGCTGGTTGACACTTCCCGTGACCCAAGGGCTGGCTTTTACCTTGGCCAGCGGCTTAGCATTGCCATACAACGTGGCAATGCCGCCAGTCTCTTGGGTACTTTACCAGTCGACAGCGATGCGGAGGAATTTTTCGACGCCATATTTTAGTTTTTTAATAGTTTTAGTTATGTTAGTATATAATTTTGTTATTTTAGGTTATGTTTACAGTTAAATATAAATGATGTGTATACTGTTTAATAAAATCAACTCAATTAACTTACATTTCAATTTATTGGTCTTTTAGATTCGGAGCAAATTGGCTGTGACAGACGGACAGGCAGACACACGATAAAAATCAACACTAAACCTCCTAGGTTCGAAGCCTTAGCAGTTAACGCCAAAAACGGCCATTTTACTGTTGACCCCTAGTTAACTGGACTTAACTTGTTGCTAATGACCTCTAGTAGGTATAACCCCTTCCAAGGAATACGTCGAGTTTCCCAGGCTTAGCAACGAACAACTGTATTGATTGTTTTAGACTATGTTTGCTCAAGAAATAGGCCACGAGTCCACGACATGACCCACCTACTTGGAAATCAATAATAAAATATTCCTCCATAACATTTTTCATCGCATCGTGTCTGCCAGTATGAGCAATCGTTTCTTGGTAATTATAGTGACTTTTAAAATGACAGTTATTCGTTTTGGGTGATCGCAGTTGGCCAGTACCAGGACTGCTACCGGCAGTGATATTTTAAAAATAAAGAGGTAGATAGGGCACTAGAGCGCGCAAATTGTTGCAGACAAATTCAGACAATTGTTGTAATTTGATTTAGTCGGCTAATAGCAGCGAGCGAAACAATAATAAATACCAAGCAATCCCTTTCTGTGTCATGCGTTCCGTATTATCTATCGCAGTCATAGTTGAAAACTACTGTTTATGTAAGAACTATTGCAATAACAACGCAACGATATCTGAATGCCGCTCAGTATGAACGTAGCGAATCTTTCCATTTATAACATCATTGTCTACCGGGATAAAAAGTATCCTATGTCCTGAACCTGTGTGCCGATTTTCATCCAAATCTGTTCAGCAATTAAGACTAGAGAGACATTAGGCAAAGTTACTTTCGCATTGATAATACTATAGCTGTCGACAGCGACTTTGTCTGCAATCCAGGATGAAATGTAGCCCATTTCCTTCCCCAGGACTCTTGCTAGTTATTTGTAAAATTTCATGACGAACACTTGTGTGGTTTATGCGTGAAAAGGTAACATTACAGAGTTAGGGGCGGGGGGCGCTGCTACAATACTAGCAGCGCCCCGCGGTTTCACCCGCGTAAGTCTCGAACCCGAGATATGGAGATAAAAAGTATTTTATGTATTGATCCAGATTATAAACTATCATCTTTTCTATGGTCTCCATCTCGTAAATTCATCCATCGACCGCCATGAAGCAATCGAAATAAATAAGTTTAAAAATGCAGTAAAGCTGTAAATTTTTTTGATGGAGTCATGGAATGGCGATAATGGATAAAGTAAGACAACCAGTCTTACCAAGGGGTATCGTGTTACCCAGTAACTGGGTTATGGAGGTCAGATAGGCAGTCGCTCCATGTAAAGTACTGGTATGCAGCTGCATCCGATTAGACTGGAAGCCGATACCAACATAGTTGTGAAAAGGCTAAGATGATGATGAGTACTCTATTGTTTGTGAGGCCTAGAGTGATGCAGGCGTAGTCTTGTTATCTTCATTCCGTATACCTACAAGTACCTATAAGGTGCTTGTAGGTACAACAAGTCTTTTAAAAAGATACTTGACAAAAATATTTCGTGTATCAAACTACAAAAAATCGTAGAACATACATGGGGGTTAAATCGATAGGTATGGTACTCTGTTATCAGCTCGCACTGGCTTGACACCTTAAAAGAAACACCCTGTATCTATATTTCCATACTATATACACATATATAATATTAATATTATAAAGAGGAAAGATTTTTTTGTTTGTTTGTACCGAATAGGCTCCGAAACTATTAGACCGATTGTAACCATTTTTTCACCAATAGAAAGCTAATTTATCAGGAAGTAACATAGGCTATAATTTATTTAAAAAAAAATAGAGATCCTCAAGAAAATTGCAATAATGTAACCCAAAGTAGCAAAATTTTGCCTATTGTATAATTCATTATTTGGCGTGCGCTGAGAAAACTATTGATGATACATAAAAAGTATGTACTATATGATTAAAGTACTCTTTATTACCTTCAAAAAAGTCCTATCTAACTATCATAGTTAAGTCACAATAGCAGCTTTTGTGTTCTAAAATTTAATTAGATCGCCGGTAGAAACAAAAGTTGGCTACATTCGTATAGTAATATTAATTCTTATTCAAATAAATAGTTTTATCATCAAGGGTATATGTAGCAGTAAAATACTTTTTAATTCATTCGAATCGGACATTAACATTTCGAAGTTATCACGATTATAAAAATGCCATACGCGTTCCGTTCGACGACGCGCTGCCGCGCCGCGACTAACTCGAAACTCAGTATTTTTATTTATTCTTGAGCCCAAAAATTAAGAATAACGTATATCAATCTAAGGGGGTGAAAAGATGTAGTAAATTTTTCAGGGGAGGATTTTATTGCGGGGCTTGATTAACTTGAAAATTAGTAAAAATAATCTTTCAGTCAAGTTATGGAAACATCAGTTAAACGATTTTTTAAAATTCCACTCCTGTGGCCATGAAAACAGGGAATACAGTTTATATGAAAAATCTTATTCATTTGGTTATTTAACTTGAAACTTGGCACAAATTCTTGTTTGCAAAGTTTGCCATTATAGAATCTACCCTTTTTAGAGTGTTTTTGAAATTCCCAAAACCAGCAAAATTGGTGATGAGGAAAAAATCGTAGTTTTTCCCCCCGAGGGAAGGGAAGAGGGGCAAGGGAGAGGGTGGTGAGGCCGGAAAGGGGGGAGGCGTGGAGGGAAAGGTGACTCTCGATTTATTAACTAACGGGCAGCAGCTAGTATAAAATAAAATCACTTCCTAATATGGAGCAAATACGTATTTTACGCAATTACCTACACAACTACATATTTGCAGGAAGAACAATTAAGTAATATTTGTTCTATGCTAGAATCAAACCTGCGATTTTTAACGCTTCTCAAGGTCAATTAGTTTCGATTTGTCAAAGACTTTTAACTTTGTTTCACACAGAAAAATGATGATTAATATATACGTATATTTTGGAAACCTTAATGGTTCGAATTTAAAATAGACTAATAAGTAATTAACCGAGTATTATATTAATATGCGAGAAAATATAGTTGTGAGTAGGACTTTTGTTAAAAGTGTCCCGCAAGGTATTGTGTTTGGTCCACTTAATTTCTTGCTTCATCTTAAATCATCCTTCATCATTAAAATTTCCAGTGACCCCTATTGAACGAACAAAGGAATAATTAACACATTTAGCACGCTAAGCAACCGTATTCACGTGATCACACATCATCATCATTCTCCTGACCTTATCCCAATTCATTTGTGGTCGGCGCAACATGTTTTCTTCCAAACTTCTTTATTAGTTAGTCGTCATCTCGGTAGTCGCCTTCTTTCTAGGCATATTTCACAGTCACATAGTCCATCCGTCATTTCTTTGGTCTTCCCCTACTCATAGCCATTCACATTCATACTCAAAACGCGTGATCACACATATTATTTTGTTTTAAAAGTGTCCATGGTATTTTTTGCCCATTTTTCTCCAAAGGAACCTACGCTTTGCCACGATTCACTGAGCTAGCTTCAAGTTTTTGACTGACTAATTCCTTCCTTCAAAAGTAAACAATGGCTGTAAATGGTTTATTCTACAAAAATAAAAATGAAATTCTATTCGTTGGTATTGGTAAGCGCAACACTTGAGAACGGCTGGACCCATGGGTCCAGCCGTTCTCAAGCTTTTTTTTTGTTTTAAATTATTTGTAGGTATTAATCCGCATTAGTTTTTATAGAAAGAAAAATTGGAAGTTTCCTGGAAAATTTTCAAATTCAAATTTACAATTTCCTTTTTTCTATGGGATTTTTGTATACTAAAGACCATAAAAACACTTGACAGGACAACGTCTGTCGGGTCAGCCTCTTTGAAATAGATTTCTACATATTAATAATAGGAGTTTCTTGCCTGTTCTTCTCTATAGGTAGGTACAAAGGTACTTAATTGCTTTCCAAAAGAATTTATTCCAAAAACAAACTTGACATTGTAATCCCAATAAAACCCCTTCTTCCCCCCTTTTCTGTTGTAAAACCCCTTCACAAAAAAGGACCTAGATCTGAGGCAAATAATTATAGACCAATTACTTTGGTTCCCATACTTTCAAAAATATTTGAGAAGGTAATGAGCACAAGGTTAATAAATTTTTTAGAGAAACATGATGTATTATGTAATCAACAGAATGGTTTCATTAAGCAAAAATCTACAACTTTGGCATGTTTTAAACTAGTAAAAGAAATTATGGATGCTATCAATAAAAAAGAAATCCCAGTAGCAGTATTTTTGGATATGAGTAAGGCGTTTGATATGGTATGTCATGAAACTTTACTGCGCAAACTTGAGCAATATGGTATACGAGGTGTTGCTTATAGTTGGTTTGACAGCTACTTAAGAGGCCGACAACAATGCACGGAGATTAAAAAAATGTGTTTCGAAACTAACACCCAGAAAACCTTTAGGTCACCATACTCAGCAAACTACTGTGGTGTACCACAGGGAAGTGTCCTTGGCCCCTTATTGTTTATAATATATATAAACGAATTGCCCAACTCCACGAACCAATTTACTATATTATTTGCAGATGATACTACTGTGTTGACCAAAGAGAAAACTCTAGATAACAGTAAAACAGTTACGAATAAAGCATTGACAGATTTAATAAATTGGCTAGACAAGAATAATTTAAAAATAAATACAAATAAAACTAAATTTATAACATTTTTGCCATATAATAACCACAAAAAGATAGGAAATAAAATGAAATTAAGTTTAAAATACAATAATAATGACATAGAAGAAGTTAATGATATCAAATTTTTAGGAGTAGTTATGGACAGACATTGCAATTGGAAAGCTCAAGTAGATAATGTATGTAAGAAAATAAACAAATTCGTATTTGCACTTAGGAGGATCAAAAATTTAACAGATATTCAATCAGCCTTATTGGTATACCATAGCCATGTTTGTTCTGTTTTAAGGTATGGAATAACGGTATGGGGGAATTCAACAGATGCCCAGAGGGCATTCATAGCCCAAAAAAAGTGTGTAAGATCAATTTTCAATCTTAAGTGGACAGACTCTTGTAAACCTGTATTTATTAAGCAAAAGCTGCTTACCCTCCCGTCACTATATATATTTGAAACCTGTAAATTTGTAAGAAACAACTACTCGCTTTTTGAAAAAGATGAAAAGGCTAAGTCAAAGAGGAAAATAGTACAAAAGCCACTAGTAGTCCCGCGTAATCGACTAAAAATGTGCAACAAAAATTGTTATACCATGGCTGTGAAAATAATTAACCACTTGGCAGAAGAATTCAGAAGTGCTTCAGATTTAGAATTTAGTAAGAAGCTGTATAACTGGTTGTGTGAGAGATGTTTTTATTCCATCAATGAATATTTTGAATGTAAAATGTAAAATTTAATTATTATGACATCTAAACATTGCTATTTTATATTGACATGATAAATTATTATTATAAATGATAAGAATTGAATTTAATTTTAATGTATTAATTGTTTAAAATCTAAATTTTAATTTTAATTATGAAATGATTATTAATATTTTTGTGTTGATGTCTTACGTTATTACTAAATGTGTACTGCATGCTCTAATCTAAATATTTGTATGGCTGAAATGCCGAGTATAGTGAAACCCATGACAAGATGATAAGAACCTATGTACCTATATTCTTGCAAATAAATATCATTCATTCATTCATTCATTCATTCATTCATTCAATATTTTTTTTTTTTTTGTGATAAAATTACAAATTAACAATTTTTGGGCTTTTTCTTCTATTTGTGCTGTGAGACCTTGCTTCTTGCCTCATTATTCTAGGTCAACGGGAAGTACCCTATAGGTTTTGATTTACTTGCGAGTATCAAAATATGTCGCATAAATAGCCATATTTTTTTATTGCGTTGAGATAGAAGCTTGTTTTTTTTAGTACTTCAATAAATTATAGACTTACGTATTTGATATTAATTTCAACTTGATATCTCCATGCGTTCCTGAGAAAAAGGTCTTGATAGGCTGACAGATTTGAAAATGGAATTACAAATTATCAATTTTCGGACTTTTTTCTTTACTTGTGCTATAAGACCTTACTTCTTGCCGAATTTCATGATTCTAGGTCAACGGGAAGTATCCTATTTTAGGTTTTAATTTACTTGCGAGTATCAAAATATGTCGCATAAATGGCCGTAGTTTTTTATTGCGTTGAGGTAGAAACTTGATTTTCTTTACATATTTGATATTAATTTCAACTTGATACCTCCATGCGTTCCAGAGAAAAAGGGTCTTGACAGACTGACAGACAGACAGTCAGACAGACTGCGGACAACGAAGTGATCCTATAAGGATTCCGTTTTTTCCTTTTGAGGTACGGAACCCTAAAAATTGCCTTTTTGACCTCGCACAGGTCTTTTTTAGTATTATGTACATTTTTGTTTAATGTTAATTTTGTTAGTTTTAAAAACTCGTTTTACTGTTTGTTGCATAGCCTGTGCGTGTCACAAAAAAAATATTTTTCTTTCTTCCTTTATTTGTAATGAAATGCTTTGAGTTTGAGTCAGTAATTTATGTTATTAAAACAGCTGGACAAGCGATGAAAAACAATTGAAGTCTCATTGTTAACAGCTATTAAACTATTAGAGCCGTTCAGTGTTTTGTAATATTTATCAGCAGACAAAATTATTACGTTACTCTAGACTAGGTACTTTTAGAGAAAAGACATTTTTTTTTGGCGTCTCCCAGTTCAGCCTAGGGGGTTGTCGCATGTTGCCGTCAGCAGGGCCGGATAGTTATTAAGTCTTCTAGTTTGTTTTTATTTTATTTTTACGTGTATTAGGTATCCTTTTTATTGTTTTCACATATGAGTTCAAAATGGCTCGAATTAAATGTATTTTATTTTAATTTTTTTTATTTAACCGGGCTATCCTGTGAGGCCTCCAGTCAGGGCATAAAACTTATAAAGTAAGCGACTACACGCTAAGAGCAGCCCCTGTGGGATACGGACCTCGGCTCAGGGCGTCGCGGGGGACAGGCTAAATCGGATCTCATCGAGAGAAGGAAGAGGGGCTCGGTGGCTAAATAATAACAGCCGCACATCAGGTTAAGCTACGCTTGCCGCGTGGATGGGTGCCCATCTTTATATACCGAGACCTCTCCGTACCTCAGAAAGCACGCTGTTTATTCGTGGATCTTCGACAGTCGTTACGGGTCGTCAGAAGCCCGAAAGTTTGACAACCAGTCTTACCAAGGGGTATCGTGTAACCCAGGTGTGGGTCAGATATGCAGTTACTATATTTAAAATACTGTAGCTGCATCCGAATCTGGTAAGACTGGAAGCTGACTCACACAAGGCAGATTGTTCTCATCGAGAGAAGGCCTGTGTCCCAACAGTGGGAACGTTATACGTTGATTATGTAAGGACTTGTTATGCTTCATGCACTACCGTGGTCGAACATAGGCACTTTGTTCGACGACACTACTTTCCGCCTGGCTGCTTCCCTGCGACTAGGAGCTCCTTCTTGTTCTCCTCATCGCTGTCACTGTGGCGAAGTTGTCAACGGCCTCGGACACCACTACGGCCTGTCTTGCAGCCGAAGTGCGGGTCGCTTAGCACGGCACGCGAACATCAATGACATCATACGACGAGCCCTTGTCACCGTCGGCGTTCCAGCTGTATTAGAACCCAATGGCTTGGCACGCGACGATGGCAAGAGACCGGACGGCATGTCTTCATTTCCATGGAAGTTGGGAAGGCCTTTAGTGTGGGACGCAACGTGTGTCGATACTCTTGCGCCATCCTATCTTCCTGGCTCTGCGTGCTGTGCTGGCACTGCTGCTGCCGCTGCGGAAAACCTCAAGCGGCGGAAGTATAATAACCTTATCGGTAATTATATTTTCGAGCCGTTTGGGGTTGAAACCCTTGGGCCGTGGGGTCCGAGTGCTCATAGTTTGTTCAACGAAATCTAAAAACGGCTGGTTGACACTTCCCGTGACCCAAGGGCTGGCTTTTACCTTGGCCAGCGGCTTAGCATTGCCATACAACGTGGCAATGCCGCCAGTCTCTTGGGTACTTTACCAGTCGACAACGATGCGGAGGAATTTTTCGACGCTATATTTTAGTTTTTTAATAGTTTTAGTTATGTTAGTATATAATTTTGTTATTTTTAGGTTAAGTATCAATAAAAACTAGAAATTCCTAAAGTTAAAAACAAAAAAAAATACATTCAAAAATAAAATGTTTTGTAAGGACATAACTGGCGATATGTGAACTATACGCACGGCTACAGATCAAGCTATACATTTCCAGTATAAGCTGATGTCGCATTGTATAGGATTTTCTTACAATGAGAGGTCAGTGTAAACTGGAAATGTATAGCTTGATGTGTAGCCGTGTGTACTATACGACCGTTCGAGGTTACAGGTGTGGTGATATGTAATAAACAAGAACGGACTAAATAACATCAGTACTTTATGGTCGACTAATGTGCTCGACATATTGTGTAGTTGTTAGTAATAGAGCATACTAATTATTACCTACCTTTTGACAGTTTTTAGGGTTCCGTACCAAAATTGTAAAAAGGAACCCTTATGGTGTGACTCAGTCTGTCTGTCTGTCCGTCGGTCACAGATGGATATCTCAAGAACTACTATAATGCTATCAACTTGAAATTTGAAACAGTTTTATATGACGTTTGCCCAACTATTTTGCAAATAAGAAAGAAATAAGGTTTTTTTTTTTGCAACAGGGACTGAAAGGGGGTCTCAAAATTTCGAAGTGGGGCTAACTAGCATGTATCATAATATGAAAAAGCGCTGTTTGCACATTCTCAAACATTTTTTTAATTATTTTAGGCTGGCTAGTTTTTGACTTTTGATGAAAAATGTAAAACAAAATACCGTCCCCCCCCCCCCCCTTTATCTCCGAAGTTTGCATAGAGAAAAATCTGAAATTATTCTAAGTGATAGAAGTTTATTATGTAAAGATTACAGGATATATAAAACTATGTTTCTAAAGGCTGATTGTTCAATAGTCAGATAATTTTTATCAGAGGAATAAATAAGGCGGTTTGACAGCTTTTGTATTGAACATAAGTCAAACTGTCACATTTATTCTTCAGTTAAAAGTTATCTGCCTATTGAACAATCAGCCCTAAATAGCACACTTTTCCAAAAATCATCAACAAAAATTACCTACCTACATAATTATATGATGGTACTAAACCCTCGGTGCACAGTCTGACTCGCTCTTGACCGGTTTTTGTTAATAAATATATACAAGTAATCGAGTTGGTAGATGTTTAAATTTATTTGTGACAACGTTCGTCAATGCAATTAAACTTGAAAATTAGTAGGTGTAGGTACATACATATCTACTTACTAATACATAATAAACATTTAGGCAGATTTGTTGTCAGTTTTGTGACATTTTAAAGCACATGTAGGTAGGTATGTTTTGTCTGTCTGTCTGTCAACTTTTCTCGCCTGAACGGCGCACAGGTAGACCATGAGTCCATGACATATCAATCAATCAATCAGTTTGTTTGTGAAACATAGGTATTTACATGCATAGGTGTTTACATAAATAGTGAGTGCGCTATGTTTTGTCATAATTAAGACATACAAATTTATAAGTGACACATTATGTGTGATTTAGAAAAAATAATATTTTAAATTAATTAAATATACATGAACAGAAAAAAAAACCGGCAAAGTGCGTGTCGGACCACGCACATTGAAGGGTTCCGTAGTTGGGATGAATTATTCCAAAACAAACTTAACATTGTAGTTGAAAAACATGTTCATCCATACATTCCAACTGTAAATGTAAGTTTGTACCACAATATTGAGAGATTTACCATGTTATTTTAAGACCACAGACTTCTTATAGGTTTTCCTGTTTTCTACAGATAAAGATCTATTTTCTGTATTTTTTTTTCAAAGTTTTAGGCTCAGTAGTTTCGGAGATAAGGGGGGGAATGATCAATTTTCGTCTATTTTCTTAAATAACTTAAAAACAATTTATTTTTAAAATATAAAAAAATATATATTTGAGACCCTCATAGTACTCGTAAGTCCTTTCATTTGAGATGTAACAGGGTATAGTTTGCAAAACTTTTTTTTTTTTAATTTTCTTATTTGCCCCCAAAAGTGACCCCCATTTATAAAATTCATTTATTTACTTTACCTGTCCGTGTTTGGGTTACAGAAATTCATATGTGTACCAAATTTCAACTTAATCGGTCCATTAGATTCGGAGCAAATTGGCTGTGACAGACGGACAGACAGACACACGAGTGATCCTATAAGGGTTCTGTTTTATCCTTTTGAGGTACGGAACCCTAAAAATATTAAAATATACATGAACAGAAAAAATATTTAAAAAAAAAACATCGAATAAGTAGGTACAATAAAATCAATAAATAGTCATAGTCAAAAATATAATCAAAAGGTAAAAATTCATTAAAAATGTATAATAATTGGTCCATCAAAAATTCGTCTATAATAACATTTGACAATTAATAATTTAGTATTGAGCTTTTTTAAACTTATCTAATGTCATGTTTTTTACATAGGATACTTTATCCCGATAGTACATTCCCGTGCTTGGGATAATTACCGAAATCCACGTGGGCGAAAACAATCACTTCCCTAACTAATATTACAAAATACGAATTCATGTGAGTTTGTTTGTTTGTTACGCTACGGCTTTACCGATTTTGATAAAATTTCGTATGGGGATACTTTAAGCCCCGGGGAAGGACACAGGCTACTTTTGATCAACATACCACGCTGGCGAAGCCGCGGGCGGAAACTAGTAATTTAAAATAAAGGAAATAATAACTTACCTTCCAAGTTCCAAGCCCTAGAACAGGGCAAGTACGTCCATTGTTCAAAATAATAGGTACGTTAGCCGACATCTTGTCTTGTAAACACGTGTGCACTCAACGAATTGAAGTACGATACTGCCGGCATAGATTGTACAGTATAAACTGCCGGTATATTAATGTATGCGATACTGAAGTCTGCCTGAAGCGAGCGTCCCGTTTATTTTCTTGCTGGTTCGCTACCGGATAAATTATTAAGGTGCGATTTTGTGAGCGCGACTTTGCGACATAGATGTCTACAGGTAAAATTGAATTCATGGGCATCCTTTATCCTTTTAAGGGATCATTGTGAAGCTGTTCTCTACATTTTGGCGAACATAAATGTAGGAAACTGCTGATTTTTTTTTTGCGATTTCAGGTTTGGTTCCTTAGTAAAAATTGTATACAGGGTGTCCCGTAATTAATAGCTAACCTCTTAAGGAGTCATTGTACTCATCATTATGAACATCTTTTACTATAGGACTAAACATGAAATAGCGAAAAAAAAAACAACAGTTCCCTACATTTATTTTCGCATAACTCGTCAAAAAAAATGTAGGGAACTGCTGATTTTTTTTTTCGTGATTTCAGGTTTGGTCCCATAGTAAAAGTTGTTCATAATGATGAGTACAATGACCCCGTAAGAGGTTATCCATTAATTACGGGACACCCTGTATACAACGTGTCGTTTTGCATCATCGTCAAATTTAAGGGTGTAGTATAGACCATCAAACCGAACAACTTTTTCCATGGCACCAACATCGTAATAGCGAAAAAATAATCAGCTGTACCATACATTTGCGTCGAGTAGGCATTGAAGTTTTCTATGGGACAGTTGAAATTTTTTTCGCGATTACGATATTGGACCCATGGAGAAAGTTGTTCGGTTTGATGTTCTGTATCACACCCTGAAATTTGACGAGGATGCGAAACGACACGTCGTATAATGATGAGTAGGTTACAATGTCTCCTTTAAAGGATGCCCATGAATTCAATTCCACCCTGTAGGTATAATCAATTTGCCTAACCTATGAATACTTAGTATTTAGCATAGAGAACTATGTTGGGGTCGGCTTCCAGTCTAACCGGATGCACGGAGCGACTGCCTATCTGCTGACCTCCACAATCCAATTACTGGATAATACGATACCCCTTTTTAAGACTGGTTGTCAGACTTTCGGGCTTCTGACAACCCGTAACGACTGTCAAAGATCCACGAATGACAGCCGGGACATATGAAACTGACATTTTCACGTAGACATTGAACGTTTGTCTGCTCATTAAATTTTTTGATCAACCAAGATCAATAAAATTCCGAATAATATAAAGCAATTGAATTTTAATTTATTTAAGAAAATACTCAAAAAGTTGCTTACTGATAAGTGCTACTACAACATTGTGGATTTTTTAAATGATGACTTTTGAATTTTAATGTTGATTTTAATTTTATTGTGTTTTGACATATTTTGTAATATTGAGTTATTGACTATATTTTGCACTTACTCTAATTTTATTTAAGAAACTGACATTAATTAATAATTTATAATTGCCAATTTAAGTAACAACATAATATTAGGTATAAACATTTTGTACGCTGAGTGAGGCAAAACATGTTGATCCGATAAAAATGTTTTTCCATCAATATGTGCATATTCATGTAGATATCACATGTTTTAACAAATAAATTTATCCTTATCTTTATCTTTAGGTATCTGTAAAAGCAGTAGATATGCCGAGTGACGAAATCAAACATCGTTGCGTCTGAATTAATTATTTTTTTACTTTTGATTAATTTTGTGTTCAGAGAAAGGCAAAAACCGCGAGCGAACTCGAAAGCGAGTCGGATTCGCACACGAAAGGTACCACCATACAATATTTTTAAATCTACATACATATTTAAAAAAAACCGGCCATGTGCGTGTCGGACCACGCACAATGAAGGGTTCCGTAGTTGGGATGAATTTATCTTAAGAACAAACTTAACATTGTAGTTGAAAAACATGTTCTCCCATACATACCAACTGTAAATGTAAGTTTGTACTCACAATATTGATAGATTTACCATGTTATTTTAAGACCACAGACTTCTTATAGGTTTTCCTGTAATCTACGGGTAAAGATCTATTTTCTGTAATTTTTTCAAAATTTTAGGCTCAGTAGTTTCGGAGATAAGGGGGGGGGTGGGGGAATGGTCAATTTTCGTCTATTTTCTTAAATAACTAAAGTTATTTAAACAATAACAATTAACAATAAACAACACCGTTGTTTTTAACAATTTATTTTAAAATTATAAAAAAAATATATTTGAGACCCTCATAGTAACCCCTTTCATTTGACACGCCACATGGTGTAGTTTGCAAAACTTTTTTTTTAATTTTCTTATTTGCCCCCCAAAAGTGACCTCTATATTCAAAATTCATTTATTTACTTTACCCGTCCGTGTTTGGATCACAGAAATTCATATGTGTACCAAATTTCAACTTAATCGGTCCATTAGATTCGGAGCTAACTGGCTGTGACAGACGGACAGACAGACAGACACACGAGTGATCCTATAAGGGTTCCGTGTTTTCCTTTTGAGATACGGAACCCTAAAAACCGTCCGAGCGAACTCGAAAGCGAGTCGGACTCGCACACGAAAGGCTCCGTACCACTATACAATATTTTTAAATCTACATAGGTACTTATTTAAAAAAATATTTGAGTTTAAAAAAAAAACACATTTCTTGTATGGGGATTTTTAATTTAATTATAATTAAGTATTTGTTGTTATAGCGGCAATAGAAATACACAATCTGTGAAAATTTCAACTGTTTCGGTTCATGAGATACAGCCCCATGACAGACAGACGGATGGACAGCGGAGGGAGGCTTAGTAGTAGGGTTCCGCTTGGCATCCTTCGGGTACGGAACCCTATAAAAATAAGGCTATACCAAAATAAATTGGGGGTTTTTAGGGTTCCGTACCTCAAAAGGAAAAAACAGAACCCTTATAGGATCACTCGTTTGTCTCTCTGTCTGTCCGTCTGTCACAGCCAATTTGCTCCGAATCTTATGGACCGATTAAGTTGAAATTTGGTACACATATGTATTTCTGTGACCCAAACACGTGTGGGTAAAGTAAATAAATGAAATTTGAATATGGGGGTCACTTTTGGGGGACAAATAAGAAAATTTTAAAAAAAAAAGTTTTGCAAACTATACCGTGTGATATGTCATTTGAAAGGGCTTACTATGAGGGTCTCAAATATATTTTTTTATAATTTTAAAATAAATTGTTTTAAAGTTATTTAAGTGAATAGACGAAAATTGACCATTCCCCCCCTTATCTCCGAAACTACTGCGCCTAAAATTTTGAAAAAAATACAGAAATTTGATCTTTACCTGTAGCTTACAGGAAAACCTATAAGAACTCTGTGGTCTTAAAATAACATGGTAAATCTGTCAATATTGTGAGTACAAACTTACATTTACAGTTGGAATGTATGGGAGAACATGTTTTTCAACTACAATGTTAACATTGTTCTTGGGATAAATTCATCTTAACTACGGAACCCTTCATTGTGCGTGGTTCGACACGCACTTGGCCGGTTTTTTCGTAACCATTTTATTTCACTATAGCAGCATGTATTGATTTAATTTTTCATATAAGTTTATTGACTACTTATTTGATTAATGCTCTGACTGAAGAAAAACGCGATTGGGTCAAAAATCCTCGACAGAATTTAATTCCGAAAAGACCTCTACTTTTTAATATGGTGAATATCAAGCTCCAGGTGTGCTGCTGGTGGTCTTGACTATACAATAAAACACTTGACTCAGACGATGATGACTATATTTCCTGTGTAGGTACTGATTGCAATAGACGACCGATATAATGTGCGCACGCTCAAGGTGTCGGCGAGCGAGTGATAGGCGGGGGAAGCCCGCGACCGCGGTGTGGTGTGTGGCCCGATGTGACGTCAGGAACAAATATTTTTTTCTGTAATTCTAAAATCCCAAGTAATTTCATTGCAAAATTGCATTCACAATGTGCGCATTGTGATTGAACATAATTTTGTTTTTAAACAATTTTTATTTGGTATGGCAATTTTATTTTAGTTCCAGCGCATCCCGCCCAGCACCCTAATTGCGTAACACATTATCGATCGGAGTTGGTTTCATTTTTAAACAAATTGCTAATCCATTGCTTTTTATGTTCGAAAAATTTGTCTGCTCGACAACGTAAATAACGCAATGAATGTAGTTGAACTGTCAAAATGAAACCAACTCCGATTGATAATGTGTTACGCAATTAGGGTGCAGTTCGCTTTTTAAAATAATCGTGAGGCGTCTGATATTGGCTAAAGCGACATTAGCCCCGTTCCCACGGACGTAACAATATCGCGGCGGGATTTTATCGCGCACTGGATTTTCAACTCTCGTTGTTGAGCCGAGCGTTGAGAATCCAACTTAACAACAACAGAGTGCATTCTAGCGCTTTGAAAAATCACACTGTTGGATTTTTAACTCTCGGCACTAAGCAGAGCATTGAAAATCCAATACGCGAAATAAAATCGCCGCGATATTTTTACGCCCGTGCGAACGTCGACTTCTACGTGGCAGTGAAATGAAAGCTTGTTTTGTTATAAATAGAATCTGCAGATAGTCGGATACATAGGTTCTAGAAGCTAGACAGAACTATACTTCCGGATAGCACTGTGTTATATCTTTAGCTCATCGCGTCGCCGTCGCCAGGCAACAGATAAACAAATGCCCAGATTCATAGAAATATAAAAAAACAACGCTGTGTTTGATAGGATAAGGTTTATAATTGATTGTGTAGTACGTTCTGATTTATGAAATGTGGATGTGTGCGCGACTGCGTAGGTATGTACCTATTGCTTTTACTGAACTGCATGTGTAGTAGTTAGCCAGTGGTAGGGACAAAGTGGAGACACAGGGTCCGATACATTTTCAACTACTAGGCACATCTCCGTCTTATGTCTATGCCCAAATTATAAAAAAAAAATTTACAAAAAAATACAACCGACTTCCAAAAACAACACTACAAAGTGAAAAATAACTTTAATTTCGGAAGTCAGTGTCTGGTTAAATGTATTTTCGTTTTTTGCCACCCACTTCCGAAATTAAAGTTATTTTTCACTTTGTAGTGTTGTTTTTGGAAGTCGGTTGTATTTTTTTGTAAAAAAGTTTTTATTTTTCACTTTTTGGTTGTGGTACCTACCACACACAAATTCTAATACCACTACCTGCAAAACAAACTAGAAAATCATCCATATAAAAGTGGGGAAAAAATACGTATTGTTGAAGCTAACTCAAAAACTACTAAAGCAAAGTCAATCAATTTTATATGGGACCAGCTGTGATGTATACCCTCTCGAATAAAACAATTTTTTTTTAAATCGGACGTTTGTAAAAAGTTATGCGTGGCCATACATAAAAAAAAATATATATAGGTATATACTACATACGTGTCGAATTGAGAACCTCCTCCTTTTTTTTTCGTCGGTTAAAAATCCACTACAAGTAATTGCTTGAAAACTGTACCTATCTACTTAAATAATCATCTTGCAATAAAAGAAACATATTTGAAATAAATTAATAATAAAAACACATAAAAATAAACGAGAGGTGTCGTGGGAGCCCCACCCTCCTAATTTTGTTACTATAATTATTGTTAAGTCGTCTTTCCCGTAAGGGGAGGACTAAAATACTAATTTCAACATACTTAATTAGTAGATAACAAGAACATGAATTAAGTTTGAAAAACTGTAACTCGACTACGGAAAAAACATTTTGGCGCCAAAAATCCACCATTTTGATTTTTAATTATTTTAATATCCAACACACGCGCAATAAAGACGAATCTAACGACATAATATTGTGGCGGAATCTAAATCATACGAACTACGCGTATACTGACGTCACGCAAATCCTGCATCGCGCAATCAGAGTTTACCGCGCGACTAACTTAGACAGGGTGTAAGAGACAGCCCTCCGCAGACTGATGGGGTGAATTCAGTATATAATTCTAAGATGACCGGTACAGGATTTTTTTTCAGGAACGTTATCGGTATCCAAGAAACCTGATTTGTTTTATTACCTCACACGCAATGTATCGTTACCGTGGCAAAACGCACGTAGCGAACGGCATGGCGGCAGCGCAGCGCGTCATACTTATTTCAACAGCCATTGCTGATTTTTTTATTTTAGCTGTTTTATTTACATAAATGGAGTGCTGCGTGAAGGGAAATGTATTTTTACATTCAAATAAATAAGTAACTGAAAAAAAAAAATGAAAATTTTCCTGAGAATTTTTTCGGTGGAATATGATTCAAAATAGGAAGCTAAATGCACCCTGTTAGTTTGCGGAGGGCTGTCCCTTACACCTTGTATACAACGTCCCGAAATCAACCTTCGGGCAGGTGCCCACCAGACACGACACCCGTCTGCTCGGAGGATCCTCCCTTTTCAATGGAGGATGAGTGAACTTTACACCCTGTTCCTCATGCCTCTAAACTGGTGACCCCGAGTATGAACGTCAGCGCAGCTTTCGTGCAACTCCTTCAGCGTGACGTCATCAGCATCACTTCCTCAAGCTTTCGAGCGGCGAGTCACACAGTCAGCCAGCACCCACGGCTTCAACGGATATCCTGACCACCAGCATGCAGCCGACGCGCATTCCTGGTCATCACCCTCAGCCTCATCAGCAACCATGGCACCGTATACTGCACTTTCGGCCGAAATATCTAAGTATCAATAAATACTACAAATTCGATGTAAACTTTCCATTTTAGAACAATAAAAACATAAATTATGAAAAAAAATAATACTTAAATCCTTTAAAAATATCGAAATTCAAATCATATGCAACCTGCATTATGATTGGAATTTTGTTTTTTATTAAATCAAAAAAAAAAACTAGATATGCCACTACCGTGAATTTTATCACCCATCCGAAACTAACCGTTTAGCTGGCAGGGGGGGGGGGACACTTTACTCCAACAAAAATCAGCACTTTAAAGCTTAATATTTCAGAAACGGATCCCTAAATCGAAAAATTGTTTTCACAAACCTGCAATATTTTTGAAAGACCCATCCAACAACACCCCACACCATGGGGTAGACGAGAAAAAAAAAAACATCCCTATTTTACGTGTAGGTAGCACAGAAGGTACCTACCCTAATTTTTTTTTTTTTCATGATTTTATTTTACCACGTTGTCGACGTTATGAACATGTATATCCATGCCAAATTATAGCTTTCTAGTACTAAGAGTCTCTGAGCTAAGCTGCGGACGGACGGACATGGGAAACTATAAGGTTGCTTGTTGACTACGGAACCCTAAAAACTATATCTATGGTCGTGACGGTCAAAATGTAGCTAATGCTGCATGCTGCTGTGTAATCGGCAAGTGTGCAGAGTATAACGGGCAATAAGAAACTTCGTTCCAGAATTCCGCGCAGTCGCACTTCGATCAATTTTGATCGGGAAATTAAAATAGTTTCTCAAAAACATTTTTACAAAAAAATACAACCGACTTCCAAAAACAACACTACAAAGTGAAAAATAACTTTAATTTCGGAAGTCGGTGTCTAGTTAAATGTATTTTCGTTTTTTGCCACCGACTTCCGAAATTAAAGGTATTTTTCACTTTGTAGTGTTGTTTTTGGAATTCGGTGGTATTTTTTTGTAAAAAAGTTTTTATTTTTCACTTTTTAGTTGTGTACGGTACCTACCCCACACAAATTCTAAATTTGCCACTATCTGCAAAGCAAACTAGAACATCATCCATATTTTATAAAAGTAAGGAAAAAATACGTATTATTGAAGCAAACTCAAAAACTACCCAAGCAAAGTTAATCAATTTTATATGGGACCAACTGTGATGTATACCCTCTCGAACAAAACAAAAAAAAATCCAAATCGGTCCAGCCATCTTCGAGTAATCGGGGAACATAAATAAAAAAAAATAAATAAAAAAAAAGGTTCCGACGAATTGAGAACCTCCTCCTTTTTGAAGTCGGTTAAAAAGTATTTAAGCTAATCTGTTAAGAACTTGGTACTACTAAGTATTTATAAGTTTGTAAATGCATTACTTTGTAAAAAGGACGTAAATAAATTATTATTATAGGTATTATATTATACAGGGTGTTAGGTTAAGCGAGGGACATAATTTAACGGAGTGTAGTACTCATGAAAATGAACAACTTTTACCATGAAACAAACCCTGAAATATGAAAAAAAAAATCTGCTGTCTCGTACATTTTGATCGCGTAGGTTTTGCATTTTGTAGAGAACAGCTGATTTTCTTTTTCATATTTCAGGGTTACACTCCGTTAAAATATGTCCCTCGTTTAACCTGACACCCTTTATATTAAAGAAACTTCACCTTAAACTTCATTAGTTATCAACCCACGAATTGTTTATTTTACCTGTGACCACTATGGCACAGTGGAAATTAGATTCTCCTTGAGGTAAATTTACGAGTTTATCTGGTGTAGACAGTGATGTCATTTGCAATTTATAATCGTAAGTCGTAACAGGTAACAGCTCAGAATTTTGATTCGTGAGTACTCATACTTATTCAGCAGTTTCGGAAAAATACAGAAATCCAACCTACCTACTTAGATAAGATAAGATTTTATTTTTAAACGTGTGTAAGTATATACATAGAAAGTGCATACAAGATGATACAGCAAATTAAGTCCAACATGTTTGCCACTTCGTGACGTGCAAAATAATGGATTAATACAATAAAAAATAAAAAACCGGCCAAGTGCGTGTCGGACCACGCACAATGAAGGGTTCCGTAGTTGGGATGAATTTATCTTCAGAACATACTTAACATTGTAGTTGAAAAACATGTTCTCCCATACATTCCAACTGTAAATGTAAATTTGTACTCACAATATTGATAGATTTACCATGTTATTTTAAGACCACAGAGTTCTTATAGGTTTTCCTGTAATCTACAGGTAAAGATATATTTTCTGTATTTTTTTCAAAATTTTAGGCTCAGTAGTTTAGGAGATAAGGGGGGAATGGTCAATTTTCGTCAATTTTCTTAAATAACTTCAAAACAATTTATTTTAAAATTATAAAAAAAATATATTTGAGACCCTCATAGTAAGCCCTTTCATTTGACATGCCACATGGTGTAGTTTGCAAAACTTTTTTTTTTTAATTTTCTTATTTGCCCCCCAAAAGTGACCTGTATATTCAAAATTCATTTATTTATTTTACCCGTCCGTGTTTGGGTCACAGAAATTCATACGTGTACCAAATTTCAACTTAATCAGTCCATTAGATTCGGAGCAAATTGGCTGTGACAGACGGACAGACAGAGAGACAGACAGACAGACAGACAGACAGACGGACAGACAGACAGACACACGAGTGATCCTATCCCTTATAGGATCAAAAACGGAACCCTTTTCCGTTTTTTCCTTTTGAGGTACGGAACCCTAAAAATAACAAAATATTAAAAGTTGTCATACTTAATTATTAATGGGTTATTAAAATTATAGAATAAGTCAACATTATTTTATAAGTAGCTGCAAATTAATCTAATTACTTATGTCAAGACAAATTCGAACTCAGCAACGCTCTAATATGCTCTGGCGGTCAAAAAAGTACGAAGTTTATTTTTAAACATAGATTGAGGTAGTTCTCTCCAACTTTTAGGTACTTTGTTATAAATTACTGGAGCCATACAGTATACACTTTTGCGCATTAGGGACGTCTTAGCGGATTGAAGACAAAGTTGACCATTGTCACGTCTATTGCGTGGGAATATGTCGGCTAGACGCTTATAATAATGCGGATTTGACTTAACAAACACAGCGACCTCTAATATGTACAAGCACGGTCCATCTTTACATACCGAGACTCCTCTGTGCCTCGGAAAGCACGTTAAGCCGTTGGTCCCGGCTGTCATTCGTGAATCATTGACAGTCGTTACGGGTCGTCAGAAGCCCGATAGTCTGGCAACCAGTCTTACCAAGGGGTATAAGATAATTTCTTGTAATTTTTAATAACATCTTTTCATGTTTGATATCAATAAATAAATCTGCCTGCCTTCTACCAACTACATATGTTGGGCTCAGCTTCCAGTCTAACCGGAGGCAGCTGAAAACCAGTATGTTAAACGAATGAAGCGACTGCCTATCTGAACCTCCACAACCCAGTAACTGGGTAATACAATACCCCTTGGTAAGACTGGTTGTCAGACTTTTGGGCTTCAGACTACCCATAATAACGACTGTCAAAGATCTTCGAATGCCAGCCGGG
This sequence comes from Cosmia pyralina, assembly GCA_946251885.1. Taxonomy (NCBI): domain Eukaryota; kingdom Metazoa; phylum Arthropoda; class Insecta; order Lepidoptera; family Noctuidae; genus Cosmia; species Cosmia pyralina. Next base: position 16,342,763 of record OX276368.1, on the reverse strand, counting down.
ACCACGTGTATTTCGAGGCCCGAAGGGGTCTCGATAAATGTAGGTAATTGATGATCCACGAACCGACAGCCCCGTGCGGCTGTTAAATTATTTAGCCAGACTACCTTCCTAGTTTTTTTTACATTTTTCATCGAAAGTCGAAAACTATACGGCCTAAAAAAATAATGAAAACGTTTGAGAATGTGCAAACAGTGCTCTTTCATACGATTAGAAAGCTAAAATTTTGTATAGAGGTTCCCTTTATAGGTAGGTAATGTAGATAAGGAATAATAAGGAAGGATTTCTCGGTAGACTAATTACAATTAAAAATCATTCGTAGGCAGGAAAATTTGCTAATTACAAGCTTCTACACTTAATGCAAAAGTACCAGGGTACCCCGCGAAATTTAAAATTTCTTACGTTTTTTGCAATTTGCAAGTCAGCATTAGGTTGTATTGTTGATCTAAATATGATTCACGGCCGGATCAACACAGAGTACCTAAGTACATTTATAAACAACATTATTTTTAGTATAGGTATGCGAAACCAGAATAGAGTTTGTTTAGAATAAATAACTGAATCGATTCGAACATTTTTTTTTTTACCATGTTATATAACATGGTAAAAAAAAAATATTGCCCCAAAAATCTTTAAAAAAAGGTTACAATACATCACCGAGCGACGAACACAAGTCACTGCAGGTCATAGCGGCACTAGGCACGGGCGCACAGCGGGCGCCGCGTGGTGATCGTGTTTTTGTACGGACAACCAGGTAACATAACAAGCTTTGTGATTTTTCATGATACAGTTTTGAAATTTTGTTCATAGATTCTTTACATAAAAATACTAGACACGTGATTCGGGTTTCGCATATAGGTACTAAAACTGATGTTGTATAAGCTAGGAGTATTTCTGTTCTGTGGCCCAGTCCACGCACCACAGAGTACATTATCCACTCACTGACAACACCCTCCTCTCCTAAGATACAGGTCTGCGTACCTAGTTTAGGAGCACGGAAACCTGACTATAATTTTAAACTTGGTAGTACAACCTACTGTTTCCATATGCCATGTACTGTGTTGTTGTTTAAATATATCATTTATTATTATTTATTATTATTATTACTGACAAGAATACTACTTCGTCTATGCTGACAAGCATACAAGCATAAAGACATAGAGTAGGTATAGTTATAGATTGCATAAAGACAAGCTTAAGACAATGACAACTAACCCCACAAGCAAAAATATTTCTGATTTAAAAATGGACAATACGAAATAATTACAATACAATATTAAACATATTCAAAATCTTATTATTAATAACACAGATTCACATTTTGTAAAGTTAGAACATGGAAAAGCAGTGAGTGACATTAATTTTACTTTACATGTTTACATCAGCTTCAGATAATTGTCATCATGAGAGATGAGGATATCTTAAGAACTTTAGTAGGTATGGAAACGCCGGATAAGTCTGAAATCGCCAACCCGTCTTGAGCAAGATTGGTGATCAATGCTCGTGCCTTCTCCGTGTGAGAAGAGGCAGTGGGACAATAATATACATTGTAAAGACGCCAGCAGGTCAAGCCACCCGAATCCGTCAAATTTTCCCAATCAACCTTGAACCTAATGCTTTAGCGATAAAGATGAAAATCTATTATAGAAATTTGACAGATTGTAGTAGCTTGATGTGCTGGCGTCTGTTTTTTTCCTGGGGGTATGCGGAAACTACAAAAAGCCACCTAATAAGATCCTTACATACTCCTTTTGCCTCGTTTACGTTCATACACCTGGTCACACACGCACGCCGGTTGCAGTACTGCGCACCCAAAGACTATTAAACCACCTGACCTTTCTGAAGAACATCAATAAGGTCACTATATGTCTTCCTAGGGCGTCCCCTCCCGGCGTTTCCACTCACATCTGCCTTGTAAATACCTTTTGTTAGTCGCCTTTCACTCCTTCTTTTATTTGTATTAATGAATCTATATTATAGGCATTTACATCTATCTTCTATCTCGGGTATCTAAACTAATATGAATGCTGTAGTTTGTTTTTTTTTGAACGTGCTAATTTCTGGAACTACCTGGTTGGATTTGATAGCCCAATTCTTGAGGAAGGCTATAAGCTAAACATCACGCTAGGACCCTTAGGAATCGAGCAAAAAGAAACAAAGTCAGAAAAAACTTAATATCACAAAGGCGAAACTTTGTGTGTGTGTGTGTGTGTTTGTATGTATGTTACTTCTTCACACTCAAACGGCTGGGCCGATTTGGATGAAATTTGAAATGTAGATAGCCTATCCCTGGATTAACACTTAGGCTACTTTTTATCCCGGTCTACGCGGGTGAAACTGCAGGGTTTACGCAGCTAGTTAATAATAAAATAATACTCTTGAAATGAATGTCAGCATGAGAGATGAGGATATGTTAAGCACTATAGCCGGTGTTCACCCATGCAGGATCCTATGATGCAAGAATGCTGCATTCTGGGAGGTTGTTTTCAATCATGTTGCCCCTGCTCCAAATGTACTGATGTTTATGATGACTAGAACGAAGGCTCGAAGGCATCTGCCATCACTAATCATATATAGGTACGTATACTGGAACTGGATAAAATAAGTACACACGGCTACACATCAAGCTATAATGTTCCAGTTTACACTGACCTCTCATTGTGAGGAAATCCTATACAATGCGAGATCAGCTTATACTGGAAATTATAGCTTGATCTGTGGCCGTGCGAACGTAACATAATTATGTAGTTGGTAAGTCCTTATATCGTCTTTAGTTTTTTTTTGGTTTAAGGTAGCCCTACTGACCTCTAATATCAATGTACGCTGGATGACGCTGGATTAAATATACTTTAAGAAATGACACTTGATTTTTGTGCTGATTCAAAGCGCCCGCTCGAACGTCTCAGGAACTAACATATACACAGGCATATACATATAGGCATTAAGTCCGCCTTTGTACGTTTTGTGTGCGAAAAGGCTAAATAAATAAATAAATACACAGAACAGCGCTCTTTCATATGATACTCCACATCCCCAGTAGCCCCACTTCGAATTTTTAAGACCCCCTTTCAGTCCCTGTTGCAAAAAAAAAAGATATACTTATTTATTTATTTCTTATTTGCAAAATAGTTGGGCAAACGTCATATAAAACTGTTCCAAATTTCAAGTTGATAGCATTAGTAGTTCTTGAGATATCCAGCTGTGTCAGGCAGACATCTGAGTCGCACCATAAGGGTTCCTTTTTACCATTTTGGTATGGAACCCTTAAAACGGGGAATTCCCGTGATTTTCCTTAAGGTGTTCCCTGAAATAAGAAACTAATTTTCTTAGAATTGAATCTATCAAGTTCTAAGTTGTGACGCAATTAGAGTACTGGTTTTTATTTTATAGCAAATGATAATTTTGCTCCAATTTTTAAAACTCACGACAGGGAACTGAGTAAACTATTTAATTCTTTGTCCTCACGGTGTATGTCTTAAGGTTGCCAGCTCAACAATGATTTCGGGAATTAAAAAAGGTTGTCAAGTTTTATCACGTTCGACGATCTTTGAAAACTACGATTTATTTCTATTTAATAGAACTTTTTTGTAAGAGTGAGTTCAATTCTAGGTAAATTAGTTTCTTATTTCAGGGAAATCACGGTGTCCCGGTTTTTTTTAGTTTGCAACCCTAAAATCATCTTACAAACATTGAAGCCCTTCTTCTGTTCATTTTATATTTTTCTGTGCCTATGGCTTTTCCTCAAGTATTGTCAGATTTAAGTTAATAAAAGAATATTCAAAAACTAAGTTTTGGGGAAAAGGCGTTTTCCATGTGATCATGTCAGAGAAATTCCGCCCAAATCCAGAGGAGCCTTTTTTGAATGCATCTTAATAGAAATGATATTCTTGGACTTATGGTCATCCATAATAGTATTACTTATAAGTTTTTTTATAGATGTTGTACTTTACTTAAGCTTTCGTTTATGAAGTAAACATGCTAGAAATATGTAGATAATGTTGTTTTATTTTATAAGGGAATAGCTTTTGCCCGCGGCTTCGCTAGCGTGGAGGTCAGAAGAAAACCTTTAAAAACCTTCTCCATACAAAAATACACATTTATGCCAACTTTCTGGTGATCGATCGGTCAAACGGTGTTGGAGTTTTATTTATCTAAGGGCTGATTGATAGGTTGATAACTTTTACCTGAAGAATAAATGTGACAGTTCGACATATTTTCCATACAAAAGCTGTCAAACCGCCATATTTATTCCTCTGATAAAAATTATCTGACTACTGAACAATCAGCCCTAAGTGGAGTTCATCTATCTAGTTATGTAAATTTCAACAAAATCTCCAAGCGGCTGGTTGACACTTCCCATGACCCAAGGGCTGGCTTTTACCTTGGCCAGAGGCTTAGCATTGCCATACAACGTGGCAATGCCGCCAGTCTCTTGGGTACTTTACCAGTCGACAACGATGCGGAGGAATTTTTCGATGCCATATTTTAGTTTTTTAATAGTTTTAGTTGGTTATTTTTGTTATTTTCAGATTATGTCAATCTTTTTTTTAAGAAATATTAAAAAAATGTAAGCAAATAAGAAAGAAAATGAATAAACGAAATATAATAAAAATCTAATATACCAACATGCAATCATTAAAAAAAGTCTTTATTTTTAAGCTTCTATTCTTGCACTGGCAACACTTCAAGTAACTGTCAAAACAATCTAATGTCATTTTAATCTGACATTTATTTTCACGTGTTTACCTCGCTGAAATGTGGATAAATATTGAAAATAAAAGATAATAAATAAGATTCAACCATGTTGTTAATAGAAGACAATGAGATCGACATATTCGTCGCCAGTAGGATAGGTTCTTTTAAACGTAAGTACAGTTTTTCATATAATATCCACCAATATTCAATTCGATTTGTTGTGAGTAATAAAAATGATTGTTTATTAAAAGGTTCTCCTATCATATATCTTCCTATTTGTTTTATATAATGATCTCCTAGTTTATTTGTATAATAGTTAGTCGTTAACGTCCTCTGATGATAAACCTCGTTAGTAAAGAGGTTATATTTTATTTGTAAACACCACGCTTTGTTCGTTGGAAACAGCGTAAACCTCAGTAAACAGACTGGTTCCTGCTAGTGACAAATTCCCGTTGGCCGGTGTGGCATATTTTTATATTATTTATTTGATTTAATTCATTCATTCATTCATTACACAATGTACACAAAATCACAGGCTAGTCTTAATTAGTGAGTACATGACAATGTTAGGGCAAGTTCGAAGCGTCGAACGATCGAATCTGCACGAAATCGAACTTAGAGAGATGTATTGATGATTTTAATGGTTAAAATTGTGTAAATACATATGTGTTATTGTCGCGTATCATAGTTTGATCATGTTACAACCAGACAAGGACCTACAAATTGCATAAAATTTTCCTTAAACATGAAATCAATAAAATTGTAAGTACTCATGGTTATGGAGCTGTCGTTTTATACCTAATTACCTGCTTTTGGGCACTTTTCCTATTGACAGTGATTCAGACGAATTCTTTATGCCCAATGAACTCTTTCTTTTTTATATACTTATACATAATGTATGATAAAGATACTGGTATTCAGCTGCATCCAGTTACACTGAAAGCCGACCCCAACATAGTTGGGAAAAGGCTAGGCAGATTGATTGATATAATAATATATTTTAGTGCCAGCTTGTATATTGTAAAAGGTGTTTAATACCTCATAATCAGCCCACAATATATAATGTTCCCACTGTTGGGACACAGGCCTCCTCTCAGGTTTAAAACCTGTGAGTACACCACAATAACTTACTACACAATATCAGTTATCTATACAGGGTCAAATTAAATTAGCTAGCAAAACTCTGCAGACAAGACGGGTATGGATACATGATCAAACATTTTTGGGGGTCAACAACCACAGGTAGTGTAGAATTACTACTTGAAGAATGAGTTTAGATAATTAGCTTTTTTAAAATCATGTTTACATATTGATGTATGGGAAGTTTCGCGAGCTAATTTAATTTGATTTTGTATTTTATGCAGACAATTTGTACAGAAGCAGATTTTCGTTTTTGTTTTTCTTTATAAAATTAAATTTTCAGATATAAAATACCACACTGACACTACGAAGAACAATAAAAAGAACATCGAGAACCTCGTGGACATAAAGACGCTGGAAAAGGATGAGGGTATCACGAGGCTGGAGTGGGGGAATGAGGAGCAGACAGAGGTCCTGATTGGCAGGAAGAACCAACAGGTAACAGTTGTCTTTGTTTATGTGAACACTTGAAGGACGTAAAAATATTGCGGTGGGATTTTATCGTGCACTGGATTTTCGGATGAGACACAACAGAAGATTTATTGTTATTACTGTTATCAAGGATATCAGTAATAACAATAAATCTTCTGTTGTGTCTCATTAGCTGACGTTCGCTCGGACGTAAAAATATCGCGGCGATTTTTTTTCGCGCACTGGATTTTCAACGCTCTGCTTAGCGCCGAGACTTGAAAATCCAACAGTGTGATTTTTCGACGCGCTAGAATGCACTCTGTTGTTGTTAGGTTGGATTCTCAACGCTCGGCTCATCAACGAGAGCTGAAAATCCAGTGCGCGATAAAATCCCGCCGCGATATTTCTACGTCCGTGCGATCGTCGGCTTATGGCCGTATAGCTGTCATCAAAGCGTTAAAAAACTGATTTAGTGTGTTTTTTCATCCCTCAATTACATGTATGGAAAGTGCCACCCCTAATTATTTTTTTTTTCATAATTTCACTACGCCAACACGTGTAGCATGCCCACAGAAATGGGTTTTGTGGTTTTGTCGACAGAAGAATAGACAATGGTCTTTCTTTCTTTTTATTTTTTTTTTCGGTCTATTGAAATGGAAGATTGTAAAAAGATTTCAAATGTCGAAGTGTCATTTGTCTTCTGTTGACAAAACCCGTTCCTATGGTGGGTTATAAATAAGTGGTCTGTGGTGTTTATGCTATGCATTCATGGATGGCAGACCTCACATCTACATGCCATTTTTAACCGACTTCAAAAAGGAGGAGGTTCTCAATTCGTCGGAACCTTTTTTTTTTATGTATGTTCCCCGATCACTCGAAGATGGCTGGACCGATTTGGATTTTTTTTGTTTTGTTCGAGAGTGTATACATCACAGTTGGTCCCATATAAAATTGATTAACTTTGCTTCGGTAGTTTTTGAGTTAGCTTCAATAATACGTATTTTTTCCCCACTTTTATATGGATGATGTTCTAGTTTGTTTTGCAGGTAGTGGTATTTGAATTTGTGTGGGGTAGGTACACAACTAAAAAGTGAAAAATAAAAACTTTTTTACAAAAAAATACAACCGACTTCCAAAAACAACACTACAAAGTGAAAAATAACTTTAATTTCGGAAGTCGGTGGCAAAAAACGAAAATACATTTAACTAGACACCGACTTCCAAAATTAAAGTTATTTTTCACTTTGTAGTGTTGTTTTTGGAAGTCGGTTGTATTTTTATGTAAAAAAGTTTTTTTACAAATAAATATTGAATGTGGCCATGACGTGCCAACAAAGAATCTTAAACTACTGGAAAAACACTATTCAATAATTGCATGCAAGTTTTGCCTCGTCTAAACAAAGAGTTGCACGTCCTTGTACATACAATTGATTCAAGTATTGCCCGTATTTGCGCTGCCAAATATTTCATTAAATTTTATTGAATGGTTTTTTTTTTTAATAACGAAGAAATGTTCCAAGATCTGAGCACAACAAGTCTTGAGGTTGGACTTTCAATGAACAGATCCAAAACACAGGTCATGACCAACAGCATAAAGCGTAGGGTCGAAGTGGACGGACATGTGTTGCAATATGTCGATGAGTACACATACTTGGGCCAGATAGTGTCTTTCAATAATAGACAAGACCAGGAAGTCGAAAGACAAGTCCAAATTGCTTGGAAGACCTACTGGGCCCTTAAAGAACACATGAAAGGTAGTCTTCCTATAACACTTAAAAGGAAACTCATCGACATGTGCATCCTGCCCGTTCTAACCTATGGTGCACAAAGTTGGTCACTTACTGAACAACAAAAGTCCAAACTCAAGATTTGCCAACGGGCAATGGAGCGCAGCATAATGGGCGTCAAGCTTACAGACCGAGTTAGAAACACCATCCTGCGCTCCATAACTCAAGTAGCAGATGTTGGAGAAAAAACAGCGAGGCTGAAGTGGGAGTGGGCCGGACACGTCGCGCGAATGCACCCGGAGAGATGGGCAAAGATCGTCACCCACTGGACGCCTGAGGGAGGACATCGCCGTCGAGGCAGGCCACGGCGAAGGTGGTGTGACGATCTGACAACGTTTGCAGGGCCAACATGGGCAGAGATCGCACAAGACAGGGAGGTGTGGAAGGAAAAAGGGGAGGCCTTTGCCCAGCAGAGGGACACAATGTACGCTAAAAAAAAAAAAAAATTGTGTAAATTATTTAATCACCGCTGCTCTCAAAACGGTGAAGGAAAACATCGTGAGAAAACCAGCATGTCCTAGAACCAAAAATGCGAAGACATGTGACATCTACCAACCCGCACTGGGCCCGCGTGGTGCATTACGGCCCACTCCCTCTCACAGAGAGGAGGCCTGTGTCCCAGCTGTGGGAACATTATAGGCTGATTATGATTATTGACAGATGTAGTAAATTTAGATTATATTATACTATCAACAGATACAAATCTACAACACACTCGGCGGCTTCACAAAGTCTTACACCGCAGACTTCGCCCCCGGTGAGGTGGTTGGGCTCGGGCGCTGCAAGCGGAAGCTCCTGGCTGCCGTGTCCAGTGGTGTGGTGAAGATATGGAGCAAGAAGACCGAGGAGATCGTGAACGTTGGCAAGGTGGACCGCATGAGGCTCTGTGCTGATGACCACACCGTTTTTGGGACAGGTATGTATTAACTGAGGCCCTTATTACAACAAAACATCATGGCGGCGCGGCGTAACCAGGTCGCACTGCCAACAAAATATTTTATTATGTCGCAGAATGATTCGAAAAATCGTTTTATTTTTGCGAAAACTAGCATTTTTGCTAAGGACAAAAAAATGTATTCCTATAATTATCAGGTCTGCTTGCAACTAGATATGAGCGCCGATGGCCAATTCCACGGTGGCGGCGTGGCCTGTTCATTTCCACAGCGGCGGCGGCCAGCGTCGCGGCGGCGGCGGCGTGGCGTGGCCGGTCGTGGGCCTGAGATATTTTTTTTATCACGGAGTTTTCTTAAAAATAACATAAAGAAAACCATATTGTTATTACCAAAAAAAGCTTTATAAAGGAACGTATTTATTAATTACAATTTTACAGTCTTCTAAATAATAATTGGAGATCACGTTTACTGAAAAATAATCATTTCTCTCTCATCTCATCTCGAAGTTGCTGCCATCGTTAACACAACACAATAATACACGTTTACTCGGTAAAATATTGAACTCGACTGCGTAAGCGACGAGTGTGCCGAAACGACTAGGCGAACTAACGCGGTCGGGCCGCGCGTGCGAGCGAGAAAGCAAGTTGTGAGTAGCCGCGACGGAGCGCCGCGTGCTGCACTCGGCGGCGACGCGTCGACATGAACTCACGGCGACGGCGGCGCGCCGGCGCGGCGCTCATATCTACTTGCAACCAGCACCAATACATTCGCAGAATGTTGCTGGTGTTTAGACGCGCAGGTCGCTCAAACAGTCCAGGGCCGCGTCGACACTCGGCCACATGGGTAGACCATGACCTGGATTACGACGTAGGATACTTTTTATCCCGGTAGTACGTTCCCATGGGATAATTTCCGCCCTCCGCGCGGGTAAAGCTGCGGGCAAACGCTAGTTAGTTATTTATACTACTACTACTACGCTACTAGAGCATGTGGGGTATCATATGAAAGAGCGCTATTTACTCATTCTCAAAATTTTTGTTTTTTAGGCCGCTAGTACATTTTGATACAAGTGGAGAATTTTTGTTATTGCATTCTAGGCGGAATGAGGCGAGGTTGTTTTTGAGCCGAGAACTGCAATAACAAATGTCCACGTGTATCAAACGACGGTTTTCAATATACTTTTGAAGAAGTAAAATAAAATAACGATAAATATTTTTGTCATGAATTATTAGGAAACTATGATTTAAATTTTCTTTTTTTCCGCGCTTTGCTTTCGCCAGGTTGAAGGAGAAGCAAAAGTATAAACCGATAAACAGCCTAATATGAAAAATAGAAAATCAAATATTTTTGAGTTTAAAACACAAATAAATGATAATTATAATAATAATAAGTTTATTGTACAAAGAGATACACATTAGCAGATACACTAAACATGGCAGTACAACTGGTAGTCAAAAAACCAGGTTGAACAGTTGGCTCCTGAACTAAGTAAAAAGATACTTGTATCTCAGGAGTCAAAGTTCCTCTTAAACATTGAAAATTACAACTAAATGCAAAATATGGCTCAGTAATTACTATGAATTTAAATTTGTGAACATTAACATTATTTTATGCAAATATTAAATAGAAATAAAAATTACAAATTTAAAGAATACACGGCCTACACGTATTATAAAAATATCCCAACGACACAAAACACACTCCAACGATCACCCTACGAATACCTTTCTCAGGTAATCATAAGGCGACCGCTAGAATATCCTCCTAAAATTTGTTCATAAACGTTTTTTTTATTGTAATAATCATGGTTTTTGATGATACCTATTCTATTTATAAACATTATTTAAATATTCAAAAAATATTAACGTCGTTATCCCCGCACACGTTTTTGAAAATTAAAAATCGCACGCGTGTGAAATACATTGCATTGTGAACCTATTAGTGCGATATGTACCAGTTTTCGAGGAAGTGTATTGAAAAATTCATTTATCACAGTCTTTAAAAAGCACAATAATTTTACAGGAGGCGAAGAGAACGACCTTAAAATATGGCGCATCGGCGAGCCAGCGCCAACATTTGTAGCTAAAAACTTGGCACACGACTGGCTCCAACTGAGGAGGCCGGTGTGGGTGTCAGACTTGGTGTTCCTGAACGGAGAAGGTGGCAGGTTGGCTGCTGTATGCTCCAGGCATGGCTATGTTAGGTATGTAGACTGTTCATCATCACCGTACAGAATTTCAAAGAAAATTATGCGCTTCGGAAATTGTCGTGTATCTTCGGGAATACGAACGCGCGATCTAATACAGGGTCAAATTAAAATAACTAGGTTTTTGGGTATTTCAACAACCCCACCGGTAGTTTAAAGTGTAGCCCACGTAAAATATTAGTTTAAACTTCAGTTTTTTTTTTTTTGTGTAAACTTCACAAACGTGTTGGGTATCGATATCTCAACACAATAAAAAAAATATCAACTCTCACTTCCAGTAACAATATCACCAGCGGTTATTGACCCTAACAAAAATCATCAAGTCTTTATTATTTTTATTTTGTCGTGTTTACCCATCACGTCTGCGGAGTTTCGCTAGCTAATTTATTTTAACCCTGTATACAGGGTGTAAGTGTAAACAGTGGCAATCTTTTAAGGGGTCATTGTACTCATCATTATGAACAACTTTTACTATGGGACCAAATCTGAAATCGCGAAATAAACTGTTGCCTACATTTTGACGAATTTATGCGAACATAATTGTAAAAACTTTTTTACAAAAAAATACAACCGACTTCCAGAAACAACACTACAAAGTGAAAAATAACTTTAATTTCGGAAGTCGGTGGCAAAAACGAAAATACATTTAATCAGACACCGACTTCCGAAATTAAAGTTATTTTTCACTTTGTAGTGTTGTTTCTGGAAGTCGGTTGTATTTTTTTGTAAAAAAAAAAAAAAAAAAAAAAAAAGATTCCGACGAATTGAGAAAATCCTCCTTTTTGAAGTCGGTTAAAAAATACAAAATACACTCAAAAGCAATGTAAGCAAAAGCCTCATATTCAAGTCAACCAAGACCACCAATACCAGTTTGTACTGAACAGCTGATTTTTTTTTCGCGATGTCAGGTTTGGTCCCATAGTAAAAGTTGTTCATAATGATGAGTACAATGACCCTTTAAAAGATTGCCTCTGTTTACACTTACACCCTGTATAGCTATTACAGGCTACAAAATCATAGATTAACAACTACAATCTGTTCATAGTTACATACTACACTCCCTTACATACTACACTCCCTTACATACTACACTCCCTTACATACTACACTCCCTTACATACTACACTCCCTTACATATCTACACTCACACATACTCACCCACTCTCTTCCACACCTGGCATATAAATAGATACTCCCTTTTTATTTTTTTGTTGTTATTAATTAATTTGAACCCCTTTTTGCTTTATTCCCCACGTTTCATATGATCAAAATTAATTTGTATTAGTCAGTTTATTATTTTATTTATTATTTATTTTATTATAATTTTTTTTCTTTTCTCTTCTATTTTTACAAAAGTGCATTTTACTAATTTGTAAACCATCATAACATATAATTCGCCGGATTGACCTCCAGGTGGGCCGCTCCCGGCTACACGCGGTCCACTTGTGACACTAACGCTTCCACTACATATAACATACGCTGTCACGTGATGCGTGCCAGGATAATTTAGGCGTGTCACGTGACAAACCCCAGACATTCACCTCTATACAGGCACCAGAACTCACATACGAGGGCGCTGCGCGGGCGGCGACTCGTGAACGACACCGGGTGACGCCACACAGTTCAATGTCACCCTCACACTCATGACACGGTCTCCCTACCCCGTGCCAGGCTCGGCTAGCTCTGAAAGTGGGGTGGGCGGGAGCCACTCACCCTATCCGTAGGAACGTCGAGTCCGTATCCCTGACGCTGGTCGCCTTCTGCTGGGCTTCCCCCATGTAGGTGGGGGTTCCACCTGGTAGGGGTTGACCGCCGGGGTACGGTGAAGAAAGCGGCAGTATGCATATGTCGTGACGAGCTTACGGACACAAATAGAGACACTATTTTCATGGGCGCGAAAATGCAACGCGCCCAACCTTTCATTCGCCAGAGGCGAACATGACGAGGGGCCCGTGGTTACGGGCCACCGTATAGCGTCCGCGGGAGGGGCGCTACGCCCCGAAACCGCACGTCACGCCCCTTACGGGGCGTAGCGACATCACACTTGTATATAATATGGACGGATGGATGACCCCTGTAACACAGGTTTTTTCCTAGCATGGGGGTCATGGATCTTTTATTTTGTACCAGGCTAATGTTAAACCTAAGATCAACCTGTATCTGTGTACTTTTTTATGTCAAAATTTTTTCCTCTGACAGCAGCAATCCAATATTAACCTTATTGCAACGGAACTAAAGATCACTTTGATCTTGACAGACTTGCCAGTGGCAGCAACCCTAATGTAATGAAAATAAAGATCACTGTCATTTTTACAGTGATGCAATATGGATGATGCCTGAGTAAAAAAAAAAATTCTATTTAGTCTGTCTGTCAGATAATAAAAAAGTATTAGACACGTATTTTTTGCTTTATCATATTAATAAAAAATTACTTAGTAAAACCGCATTAAAGTTGGCAAGGAGTGACGTCATACCACATTTTAAGTCGAAAGCGCCAGGCAGTCTCATTGTTGAGATCAAAATTTCCAGAACGGAAGCGATCAAACCAAAAACGCACCGTGCGTTCACTTGCGGTACCTTGTCCATACACGTCGTTAATATTGCGTGCTGTCTGTGCTGTTGGTGCCACGACGGAACTATTATTCGAAATTATTTTTTATTATTCTCAGGTTATATGACAGTCGCGCACAAAGACGACCTGTAATATCCGTCGACTTCGAGAACATGGCTGCCACCTGTATATCAAATAGCTTTGACGAACGGTAAGTACAATATACAGTGGCCCTAGCAAGAAAGATTATGTTTCAAAGCATAATCAACCTATAATGTTCCCACTGCTGGGACACAGGCCTCCTCTCATCAAGAGGGAGCTCGTGGGCTGTAATCCAGCACGAGGGCCCAGTGCGGGTTGGAAGATGTCACATGTCTTCGAATTTTTGGTTCTAGGACATGCCGGTTTCCTCACGATGTTTTCCTTCACCGTTTTGAGAGCAGTGGTGATGAAATTATTTACCCAAAGCCACTAGCCACCAGTCAGTTTCTTAGTGACTTAGCTAATTTAAGTCAATAGTTTTTGAGATATGAGATATTTTCGGTTACAAACGCAGAAATAATTTTGTATTTAATAGTTTTTATTTACTATGAAATTCAAACTTATTTTTGCGGTCGAAAAAAACATTACTATGCATTTGTAAATATTTATCCCAACTACGGAACCCTTCACTGTGCGTGGGCCAACACGCACATGGCCAATTTTTTGGGTTCCATACCCGAAGGGTGCCAAACGGAACTAAGCCTCCGGTGTCGTCAGCGGGCACCATTTACCATAATTAGGTAGACAGTTGCAACTGTCACAGATTTATTGCCGCTATAACAAAAAATAATAAACATAAAATCGAGTTAAAAATGAAAGGGTCCTTTAATTTTACAAGAAACATGTTTTTTTTTTTTTTTAAATATGTGGTTGGTAAGGAAACTACCACTTCATTAAGGCGATTTGAAAAATGGTTTTAAATTAAAGTGGACTGTATTTGAGGATGGCGGTTTCGCCTAGAAGGAACTAGATGATGAACAGGCGATCAATTGTAAGGTATAACAAGGATAGCACGCCTTACCTTCACAATATCTTCCCTCGCGATACGTGTCCAGGACGTAAGGCACTTGATCACAGGAGTCTCTCGTGCACCTATTCACTGAATCACACCCGCGGGCGGTTCATCTTAGTTCGATCACAGTTTATGCGGAAGCGGATAAAGCGAGCGGAGCGGCCTGCACGCTGAGCTGGTCTGCCACGCCTGTGCTAATTAGTATAGACGTGCTTTGCGGGGTGGAGAGAGGGTTGGTGATCGCCTGTTCTGACAATGAGTCAATAAAAAACTAAAACCTCAATAGATGGCGTTACCAGTGGTGTAAAATATTATACGGTGGTACGGAAGCCTTCGTCGCGAGTTCGACTCGCATTTGGCCGGTTATTTTTAGTCTTCTTTGTCCCACTGCAAGCCTTTTTGTTTTCCATTTCCAATTTTGGCCAGATTAACTTTTAATAAACATTTCTTCTCTATTCCTTTTCAGGCAAGTCCTGGTAGGTTTCGGCAGAGGTCAGCTACACCAGGTAGACCTCAGGAAAGGTAAACCAGACAAAGGTTACAAAGGTTGTACTGGCGCAGTGACGGATATAGCCGTCGTGAGGGATTCGCGGCTGGTCGTCAGTGCCAGTCTGGACAGGCAGCTCAGGGTGCATGAGTATGTTAGCAAGGATTTGGTTTATAAGGTAAGCTTTGGACGGATATTCGTCATCTATCAAAGGGGCAATAATTTCTGTATTTTTAGGGTTCCGTACCTCAAAAGGAAAAACCGGTCAAGAGCGAGTCGGATTCGTGCACCGAGGGTTCCGTTCCGATTTTTGAAAAAGTATGCTATTTAGAGATCGTTTTATTTTCCCTGTAATATTTACATCTTCTATCACATAGAATAATTTCAGATTTTTCTCTATGCTAACTTCGGAGATCGGGGGGGGGGGGATTTTTTTTTACATTTTTCTTCAAAAGTCTAAATCTATGCGGCCTAAAAATAAGAAAAAAAAAATGTTTGAGAATGTGCAAACAGCGTTCTGTCATATTAGGTTGGGGAAAAAGTCTTTTCGTATTATAGTATGTATGAACTTAAAATAAAATCTCTTTGGCTATACTATTTGTATCTGGCTGGTTTTGGTATCATTGAAAGTTTAAATTTTAAAGAACATAATTCCAAATTCAAATTAGGAAAATGTGTGATTTTCATTTGTTTTTCGTACTGTCAAGATGAGTGAATCTAATGAAGAAATTCGATACATTTTAAAAATTTACTACAAAAAAGGTAAAAATGCAACGCAAGCCGCGAAAAAAATTTGCGATGTTTATGGACCCAGTGCAGTGTCTGTGAGAGTAGCACAAATTTGGTTTAAGCGTTTTCAATCCGGAAATTTTGATGTCAAAGATGCACGTCCCTCTGGTCGCCCTATTACGGATAAAATGGATGCCATTTTTGAAAAAGTGGAGCAAGATCGGTATATCAGTAGTTACGACGTAGTTGAAGAACTGGGAATTGACCACAAAACAGTTTTGGAGCCTTTGAAAAAAACTGGGTACACAAAATAGCTCGATATTTGGGTACCTCACGAGCTCACTGAAGGAAACCTAATGAACCGTGTACTCATTTGTGGTTCTTTATTACGACGTAATGAAACCGAACCATTTTTGAAGAAGCTGATAACTGGTGATGAAAAGTGGATCACGTACGACAAGAATGTACGAAAATGGTCGTGGTCAAAGGCCGGTCAGGCTTCACAGACTGTGGCGAAACCCGGGTTAACTCGCAACAAGGTGATGCTGTGTGTGTGGTAGGATTGGAAGGGCATTATTCATTATGAGCTGTTACCACCAGGCAGGACCATCGATTCTGAACTCTACTGCTAACAACTGATCAGATTAAAGCAAGAAGTTGAGAGAAAGCGGCCGGAATTAATCAACAGAAGGGGTGTGGTTTTTCATCATGATAACGCTAGACCTCACACATCTTTAGTCACTCAGCAAAAATTAAGAGAATTTGGCTGAGAGGTGTTAATGCATCCGCCGTATAGTCCTGACCTTGCACCTTCAGATTTCCACCTGTTTCGGTCTCTTCAGAATTCTTTAGGCAGTGTCAGGTTAACATCACGAGAGGACTGCCAAAACCACTTGTCGCGGTATTTTGATCAGAAGTCCCAAAATTTCTATAGCAATGGGATCATGTCCCTACCTACAAGATGGCAAAAAGTTATCGAACAAAATGGTACCTACATACTTTAGATAAATGTAAATAATGTATATTAAAAAATGTTTTGAAATTTCTTAAAAAATGCGAAGAAACTTTTTCCCCAACCTATTATTATGATACCCCACATGCCCTAATAAACCCCCACTTCGAATTTTTAAGTCCACATTTCATTCCCAGTTGCAAAAAAAAAAAAATATTTCTTTCTTATTTGCTTTTGCAAATAAGAAAGAAATATTTTTTTTTTTGTTGGGTAGTTGGGCAAACGTCATCTAAAACTGTACCAAATTACAAGTTGATAGCACTAGTTCTTGAGATATCCATCTGCGACAGACGTACAGACAGACAGACAGACTGAGTCGCACCATAAGGGTTCCTTTTTACCATTTTGGTGCAGACCCTAAAAACGGAACATGTTGTTTACATCATCATCTGTCTAGCCTTTTCCCAACTATGTTGGGGTCGGCTTCCAGTCTAACCGGATGCAGCTGAATACCAGCATTTTACATGGAGCGACTGCCTATCTGACCTCCACAACCCAGTAACTGAGTAATACGATACCCCTTGGTAAGACTGGTTGTCAGACTTTCGGGCTTCTGACGACCCGTAACGACTGTCAAAGATCCACGAATGACAGCCGGGACCAACGGCTTAGCGTGCTTTCCGAGGCACGGAGGAGTCTCGGTATGTAATGATGGTCACCCATCCACGGACCAACCCCAGCAAGCGTAGCTTAACCTGGTGGATGAACCGTGCAGCTGTTATTACTTAGCCACGAGCTCCTCAACATGTTGTTTACATCTTTGGCAAATTTCGGTGGCTCATCCTGGGCCCTGCTAATATTTTTACAAAGACAAGACTTACCTTAACTGATAATTTTTCTTTTCAATTATTTTTAACAGCAATACCTAACATCGAAGCTGTCCTGCTTGCTGGTGCAGACAGAGAGTTCCACTCCCCTCACCCGAGTGGACGGTGAGATCAAGGAAGAAGTCGAAGACACGGTGAAAGTGGAGGAGGAGGAAGAGGCAGATGACCTGGATCATCTGTTTGATAAGATGGAGACTGTTGGGTAAATTTTCCATTTTAGTTTCCCGGATCTTAATTTTGTCCAGTGTCAGGCCAGGCGCACTCCGCATTTTAGTTATGAAGCTACAAGTACGCGGCGGGCTCGACTTGTCGGGCTAATTCCACTGCAGAAAGATGTCCACTGCAGGATATAGGCGTCCCCCAAGCACCGCCACTTCGACCGGTTCTGTGATTCCCGCATCCAGCGGATTCCTGCGGCCTTCACAAGGTTATCTCTCCAGAACCTTTCGGCCCCATCGGCCATTTAATTTTGTTCTGCGAGCAACGTTCCCTGCCGCTTAAGTTTTGCAATTCTTGGGGCTATGTCGGTTACTTTGGTCCTACTAAGGATATCTACATTTCTGATTGATTGATTTGTTTATTATTAAAAAGAAGATCAGCTGTCCCATATTTTTGACCGTGTAGGTATTTTTCCTGAATTCATGGCAACAGCATGTCGATGTATCTTAAACCCTGTATCCGGACACAGAAATAGGTTCTAAGGCTCGTTTCAAACTCAAACTCAAAGCATTTATTTAAAATAAACCAATTACAGGCACTTTTGAATTGTCAATGGGTCGGTCAGTCAGAAAGATGAAGCTAGTTGCCCATTCCAAAGCGTAGTAGATCCCTATGGAGAAGAACGGGCAAGAAACTTAAACGGACTTAACGGACACACTTTTAAATCAAAATATTTTTACAAAATATTGGTTACATCGTTCATGTTGAAAATATACATGTGAGAACAATGTAGAAAGACGTGCACGTTAAAAAGCGTCCGTAATAAAAAGATAAAAACTAAAACAACTAAATTAAATATTAAAATTAAAAATAAGCCATGGCAGCTAAGAGACGACCAGTCCCAACTGACGGCGCCCCTTCACGAACATGACGCATGGACCAGCACCAATTAGCTCAACCATTTTGAAGGGAACTTAAGGATCCAACACACTCGCCACCACCAGCGAGACACGAGTGAGCATGACATACTCTCAACCGCCAGGGCACACTCAAGTCAGTGAAAGACGTACCCAGTAAAAGGTAGCTTAATAATAGCTACATAGTGCTCACACATGTGCTATGCAATTATATAATACTAAGAGATTGAATCTAAACAATGCAAAGAAAGTTTACTCTCATCTTAATCTTCAACAGCTCCAACAATATATCCGAATGCTAATCAATTAATTAATGCGTCCTTGTGGAGCAGGACAAGCATTCAGCCAAGCATTTTTGTCAGCGATGTAATCCCCCAACTTATAATATGCCTGGCTGCATAGTGTGCGTTTTATACAAGATTATACGTATGATTCTCCCTCTTCCTAACCATTCGGAATACAGACATGATGTCATATCAGAAAGGTGTGGTTCAGACCATCAAACTGAACAACTTTCTCTATCGGGCCAACATCGTAATCGAGAAAAAATTATCAGCCGTTCCATACGCTTGGGTCGAGTAGGTATTGAAGCAGCAGATAATTTTGGTATATTCCCGATGTCTACCACTTGTTTGGCCTCCACTGGGGGACAGCGAAACAACTTTTAAAACTATTTCCCGCTGTCCACCACTTCGTGGTTAAAATAGGTCGAATATGTTCCAAAACTAAATCAGGGCACCCCGACTTTACGTAGTCTTATGGCTACTGCCCCTAGAGTGTATATAAAAACTTTTTTACAAAAAAATACAACCGACTTCCAAAAACAACACTACAAAGTGAAAAATAACTTTAATTTCGGAAGTCGGTATCGGTGTTAAATGTATTTTCGTTTTTTGCCACAGACTTCCGAAATTAAAGTTATTTTTCACTTTGTAGTGTTGTTTTTGGAAGTCGGTTGTATTTTTTTGTAAAAAAGTTTTTATTTTTCACTTTTTAGTTGTGTACCTACCCCACACAAATTCTAATACCACTATCTGCAAAACAAACTAGAACATCATCCATATAAAAGTGGGGAAAAAATACGTATTATTGAAGCTAACTCAAAAACTACCGAAGCAAAGTTAATCAATTTTATATGGGACCAACTGTGATGACCAACTATACCCTCTCGAATAAAACAAAAAAAAATCCAAATCGGTCCAGCCATCTTCGAGTAATCGGGGAACATACATAAAAAAAAAATTAAAAAAAAAAAGGTTCCGACGAATTGAGAACCTCCTCCTTTTTGAAGTCGGTTAAAAACCCCCGCGTGCTGTAACAAAGCATAGGCACCCGTGCGAGCCGTAGCGGCTGAGGCTGGTCGCAGGAGGCGACCAACAAGCCGACACTGCGGAGGTGAGCACGAGGGCTATGCTTTGTTGCGTAAGGGTGAAGGGGTTGCACTTCCCGTTGCGCCGGAGACGATGCAGAAGCAACTTTAGTGTTTTGAGGTTAGGTAACGAGAATAATTTTTAAAAGTTGTTTCGTTGTCCCCCAGTAGTGGCAAAATAAGTGGTGGACATCGGGGATAATCGATAAATTTTTTTCGATTACGATGTTGGTCCCATGGAGAAAGATGTTCAGTTTGATGGTTTGTACCACACCCTACACTTTTCTGATATATCCTGTAAAATGTTGCCATGTTAATAATAATTGTTTTTTTTTTTATTACAGTGACAAACCCAAGAAGACGAAACTGAAATCAGAACCAGAAGAGTTGCCAGCTAAGAAGATCAAGCCATCATCAGAAGGGTCAACGTCCTTACAGGAAATTGATCAGGAAGCCACAGAAGATAATACAGAGGACGCGATCAAGAAGCTTCTGCGAAGCACAGAGAAGCTAAAGAAGAAGCGCGATCAGAAGAAGAGGGAGAAGAAAGCTAAGAGCGTGTTCCATAATGCTTGAAATTAAATATTCTAAAATTGTTATTTAGAATTTTATTTTACATCCACAAAGAAACAAAGAAAGCATGTTAAGAGGGTTGTCGCATTGTGTCACCTCTCTCGCTCAAAAGATGCTTTTTTTAAAAAATGTAATCAATTAGCCAACTAGTAAATAATATTAATTTAATACTAGTTCGCTAATTGATTACATTACATACAAGTAAAACGTACAGCTCCAACTATTTCTCACACTAAAGTAAGATTAAAATACTGCAATCTTCGGTTATTTAGAAATTCCATCCTCATTATTGCTCAAAAACCGCGAAGCCAGAGCTGGCAAAAAAAAAAAACAAGATAAATAGAAGACCGCTAGAGATGGGTATCATGTCCGTGATTTGGATTGTTAGGTAATAGGTCTTTACCTATGAAATTGCCGTTTTGTATGAAAAAATTTAAACGAATTTTTTTCATGCATTTTTTATTTGTATTAATCGAAGTAATCACCCATGCAATCAATGCATCTTTGCCAACGCAGTGGCAGTTTATTGATGCCCTTCTTAAAGAAATCAGCTGAACGGGAGGCAACAAATTCTTCAAAGGCATTTTGTACTGCCTCTCGGGTATTGAATTTTTTTCCCGCCAAGAAGTTATCCAAATTCTGGAAAAAGTAGTAGTCTGTAGGCGCAAGGTCTGGTGAGTAGGGCGGATGACGGAGAGCTTCCAACCCCAGTTCTTGCAACTTGGAGACCGTCTGCTGTGCAGTATGAGGTCGCGCGTTGTCGTGCAGGAGCAGCGGAGACGAGCGATTGACCAATGCTGGTTGGAGATGTGCCAGCTTCTCCATCATTGTGTTCAGTTCTTCACAGTACACATCTGAAGTAATGCTCACCCCGTTTGGTAAGAAGCTGTGATGAATCACACCGGCGCTAGACCACCAAACAGTGACCATCACTTTTCTAGGGGTAAGTTTTCGTTTAGGCCATTGTTTAGGTGCTGAACCAGGATCCAACCAACTTGCTGAGCGCTTGCGGTTATCAAACAGAATCCATTTTTCATCGCAGGTAACAATGCGGTTCAAAATTCCTTCATTTGTGTGTCTGTTGAGCAGTGCAAGGCACGTCTCGACACGTACTTCGCGCTGGCGATCATTGAGTTCGTGGGGCACCCATTTGTCAAGCTTTTTTACCTTGCCAATTTGACGCAAATGGACCAATATTGTTTTGATGCTAACGTCGAGAGCTGCTGCTATTTCAGCCGTAGATTGTGTATCATCAGCTTCCACAATCGCCTTTAATTCGTCATTGTCGACCAAAGTATTCGGACGACCGCGAGGTTCATTTTTCAGGTCGAAATTTCCAGAACGGAAGCGAGCAAACCAATAACAAGTGGTGCGTTGGTTTGTAGTGTTAGCTCCGTAAACGTCGTTGATGTTGCGTGCCGCTTGTGCCGCGTTGCTGCCACGACGGTACTCTTATTCCATAATTACTCAAATTTTTAACGTATCCATGATGACGAAAAAAATTGAAATGCGGTGAAAATGTAACACTAATCAATAAACAAATGACTACTTTTGGAAAAAAAATCCATGTTTTTAAAATAAAATTAATTTGAAATTAGAATTCTTAGCCAAACAAAAATTATTTTGATTTGAAATGGCCAGTACTGCAGAACGGCAATTTCATAGGTAAAGAAAGACGTAATAGAAGACCGCTAGAGATGGGTATCATGTCCGTGATTTGGATTATTAGGTATTATGAAAACAAGTACCTACCTACACACGCCTAAAAATCAAGCTATACATTTCCAGTATAAGCTGATCTCGCAATGTATAGGATTTCAGTACAATCAACAACTACGGAACTGATCAACTTATACTGGAAATGTACAGCTTGATATGTAGCCGTGTGTACAAATGCGGTTGTTACATGCGCAAGAACTTTTATGGCCCAGCCACGTTTGAAGTAGTCGAATGCGGAGTCGGAATACTTTATGCCGTAAGGATTTAGTATAGGAAGGTAGACAGATAGCTACAAAATAAGAATACTTAATTTATTGTTTAAGAAATTACATTCGATGTGTTGTTTCCTGGAACTCACACTAGGAGAAATAATATATAATATACTAAGTTTTATTTACTTGAAAACAGTAATTTTCGTGTGTTTCATAGATCCATTTGCACTGATTTATTAGTTACATTCGCTAATGCAAATGAAATATGTCTATGAGGCAATGTCCATATTTTTATGAATGTTCACATTCTAATCTGTGTCAATCTCTAAAATACCTCTAATTTACTATTTTTTTTTGCTACTACATTTTTAAAATTGGCCTTCTGACTTTGAATAAAAAAAAGTAATTAAAAAAACTAAAAAACACGACTGCGGTAAAAAACTGAAAAGCTAACTAAAACAAGCCCATTTTAAATTAAATAAAAGTTGGCAGCAGGCGGGACCCATTTGGTTTGGAAATAAAAAAATGGAACGGGTCCCGCCTGCTTCCAACTTTTATTTAATTTAAAATGGGCTTGTCTTTAGCTTTTCAGTTTTTTACCGCAGTCGTGTTTTTTAGTTTTTAATTACTTTTTTTTATTTCCAGCTTTTTAGTCTACAAATGTGAAAGATTTCGCAGACGATTTAGTTCTTGCAAGGAGTTTTGGTCGTGAGAGTATTTTTTTGGATCAAGTCCACAAAAATAGCCAAGTTTACATGATTTTTTACGATTTGTCACTTTGAATTACTTTTAACCATATAAGTTGCATATATTTTTGTAATCGCCTTTTAAAACCCTTCATTTTGATATCTCACTTGATGGTATAAGAAAAAAAAAAAATTCGATCTCCACAATATGGCACCTCAAATCCGCCATTTTACTTTGTTTTTTATTTTAATATAGCTAGTGACACTCGCGCTACCAAGACAAATCTAAAGACGTATAATTTATCAAAATCCGTTCATTCGTTTAGGAGTTACGAGGGAACAAAGAAACGGACATACACACATACATACATATTTACATACATACAGGTCAAACACATAACCCTCCTTTTGGGCTTTGCTGCAGTCGGGTAAAACACATAATTTTCATTAGTTTCAGAGTCCACCGAACACAGATTACCCCTGAACTATCCATCCGAAGTAGCCCACCACTACGAAAAGCTGTCAGTTGTCACTGCTGTCTCAATCCAGCCATCTGTCAATGTCATGTCACGTCATTGTACTTTATTTGTGTTGTGTTATAGAATTAAGAAACAAAACAAAAATACGTGAATTTCCTATATGAATCTAGTATTTCTACTATAAAGTAACAGACTTTGAACATTAACTCCTAAAGTCATAGCCGCCATTGATATTTTTTGACTTTTTATATAGAAGCGATGGATTTTTCTGTAATTTGTCGAACTTGCATCAAGACTTTTAACAACATTGCTTTAAACCCAATTTTCTTGTCTGAAGACACACACGAGAGGTTTTCTAGTGCTTTCTACTCATGTACAGGGATTCAGGTAAATAAATAGCACCTTACAACATAAAATACATATTATTATTTGGTTAAACACACTATCAAAATGATGCCTATCAAAATATATCTTACTTTATTGAGTAGGTACTTAGACAAATGAAATGTATGGAGGCAGCTATTTAGCTATGTACAACTACTTTTGTAGCCAATGTTGTGTGCTGAATAGTCAAAACTCAAAACTTTGTTAGTTTCAATCTAAATACGACTAATTATTATTAAAAAATTAGTAACAGTAATTTATGGATCGGAATGCTGGGCAGTGAAGAAGACGGATGAAAAAAAATTGCATGCAGCGGAGATGAGAATGTTGAGATGGATGTGTGGAGTGACGAGAATGGATAAAGTGAGAAATGAGTATATAAGAGGAAGTTTGAAAGTGGCGCCAGTGACAGAAAAGTTGAAAGGAAATCGTTTGTCTTGGTATAGGCATGTAATGAGGAGAGACGAAACGCATGTGACTAAAAGAGTGATGAATATAGATGTTGATGGATGGAGAGGCAGAGGAAGGCCAAAGAAAAGATGGATGGATTGTGTGAGGAATGATATGAAAGAGAAGGGAGTGAATGATAGCGTGACGGTTGACAGGGGAGAATGGAAGAAGAAAACGTGTTGCGCCGACCCCAAGTAATATGGGATAAGGGCAGGAAGATGATGATGAGTAACAGTAATTTAAAAATAAAGATAATGTTTACCCATTGAAAAGTTAAAGAAATTGATATAATAAAGAATAAACTTTTCAAAACAGCAAAAGTAGACTTTTTCATCAGTGGGACACCAACCACACTACCAAAAATATGTTAGTTGTGTATTCATTTCTTATTATTGAAACAGCAAATATTTATTAAAAAAGAATAAGTGCTATTGGCAAGCATGAGGCCCTGTTATTGAATTTTTTCATCACAAATTTCTCAGCAACAACCCGGAGTCTGGATTAGTGCGTACAGAACATACTTAACACTTATTAACTACATATCACACAGCACACGAACACACCACTCGTAACACCACATAACACTAATCTCACTTATCATTCATCACACTGACTCACATTTTGACAATACTACACTCCACAGGTAGTTATAGAACTTAATTTTGTTATACCTACCTACTTTTTTTATTTTTTGGTTATTTTTCTTTTGGTATTTTAATATTTTTTTTGTTTGCTGCATGCATCTCTTACTTTTATTTTATTAATTTAGCATATATAATGAGAGAGCGCCTTGACTTCCATAATACAAGTCCTACTTAGTTTGGAAGTCAAGATTTCATTTCCGTGTATGTTTTTTAATATGCAATAAACTTTTTTATTTTTTTATTTATATTTTATATATTAGTGCCCGGTTGATGGCTATTTATGGCTAGTCCCATGTAATAGGCTCGCCCCCTATTACATAGGACTTCAACGTAACTGGCGAAATGTGGGTGTATTATAGGTACATCTCTGCCCAACTCTTCGGGGATTACAGGCTGATGTAATGTTAATTTTCAGGTAAAATTCAACGATGGCCTACCGCAAAATATGTGCACAGCATGTATGAACCAATTCAACAACACGCTGAAATTCAGGAAACGATGCAAGCAAGCTGAAACGCAATTATTAAAGATTAAATTAGAGCTGGAATCTGAAAACTCTATGATCGTAACAAATGAGCAACTCTCTATACAAATCACGGAAGAACATCCTTTAGTAAAGAAACAATTGACATCAATAAATAAATTGGATTTACAAAATTGCTCAAAAGTCACAAGAATTAAATCTGAATATAAATGTATTAAGAATGAACCTTTAGAAATTGATATTGATGACGATCAGCCTTTAAAATATTTGGTTAATAAAAATATAGATAATGTTTCATTGCTGACAAGTAACGATGATGACAACGAAATAAATACAGAAGATACGTCTAATGAGTATTTTAATGAAGAAACGATTTTATATAAAAATGAGAATAATTTAAAAACAGAGAAAACTCTTATCCAAAACGCTGAAGATATCAAACGTGAAATATATTCACGGAAAACTCAAAAAAAGAACAATACAAAGCAAAAAACAACGGAACCACAGATTCCACAACAATTATCCCACACAAATATCACGGAAGAAAAAACTATAGACGTTCCATATATTATAACAGAAACTAACACCAACACGACTACGAGGGTAGTCTGTAAATTATGTCAAAAAGAGCTGTCAATCCGGAGCATAGATTCCCATATGATGAGAAGACATCCCGGGGCCGACGAGAGGAAGGTCAAGTGTGAGTTGTGTGATAAATATGTGATGCGGGAGAAACTGAATCGGCATAGAGTTATGATGCATGGAAGCATTGGTGTTAAGTGTGGGGTACGTTGGTTTTAGGGAGAAACCACACTTATCACGTGGAATCTTCTTGTGCCGGTCAGAAAGAGCTTTATGTCCATACAGTAAAAGCGAAACAGACATCATTTGTCTCGTTTCGGTGACTCGAACCCCGCGTCGATCTAAATGAGTACAGAAGTATGGTGATAGGTGATTGAGTCAAGTCGATTCCGCGTCGACAAGTGTTTTCACTCCCTTAGATGTTATTTTTAACGCACTTGGTAATTGAGGATGTCATGGGGCTTGTTCTCAATTTGACTTTCCTCAGATAACAATAGAATTTCAATTGTGTCTGCTAATTAGCGCGCGACGGGTTAAGGCTTCAAACTAGAGAACAGCAATTTGTGACTGACTGCCCTTCTACTGTAATCTAAACAAATAAATAAAATTTAAGTGTCTGTTTGTAATGTCAAAATAACAGCTTTTTACTAAATGAATATGAAAGTATATACATGTCGGGGGAGAATGTCAGCGTTCGTTGCCGGACTGGTCGTCTTCCATTGTTGTAACCGAAATAAGACTCAATATGCACTCTACAGTTGTAATTAGATCGATTTTACAAACAATCAGTTAAAAAGTAGCACACATGAATCGGATGGAACTGGATTCGTATCGGAACGCGGCGAGGTCGGGGCGAGGTTGGTAGCGCATGTCCCTTCCGTTCAGTGTCTGATCATGAAGTCCCTCGTCAGGTACAGGAACCTTGAATGACAGCCGTCATCTGTCTCTGTTATTTTCCCCCGCAAACTCAAAATGACATTGTCAGCTCGCACAGTGATGCCAACTCCATTTCCGAACACACCCAAGTTGATACAACTTGACGTTCCGTTCAGAATCCACGACATACAGTACTCATAGCAAAAAAGTTTTTAAAATTATTGTCTCTGTCTGTTGGCTAGACCGATTTTGACGGGACTTTCACCACTGGCAGGTAGCTGATGTTATAAAGAGTAAGTCGTCGTTCCCACGCATGTATAAATATCGCGGCGATTTTTTTTCGCGCACTGGATTTTCAACACTACTTAGCGCCGAGAGTTGAAAATCCAACAGTGTGATTTTTCGACGCGCTGGTATGCATTCTGTTGTTGTTAAGTTGGATTCTCAATGCTCGGCTCAACACCAAGAGTTGAAAATCTAGTGCGCGATAAAATCCCGCCGCGATATTTTTACGTCCCTGCGAACGTCGGCTAACTTAGGTTACTTTTATTTTTGAAAAAGAATTAGGGTTCCGCGCAAAAAAAAATAAAACTCGTGAAAATGTGAACACAAAGTCGGATTTGAAAAATTCTTTTTGCATTTAGTAGCTCAATACTCGATGATGGTTATAAGCTATTTAACATCACGCTACGACTCTTAGGAGCCGAGCTAAAAGAAAAAAAAGTCAGAAAGAACGCTAAGCGAAAACGAAGTAATAGCGCGGGCGAGCGATGCATCGCGGCGAGTAGGGGGACGAGGGAGTTTTATTAAAATGTGGCTGTTATTTTAGTGTATTTTAAGACTTCCACGCGAACGAAGTCGCGGGGCACAACTAGTTGAATTATGTATAACTGAAAGCCTATCAAGAGGTCATTGTACTCATCATTATGAACAACTTTTACTAAGGGACAGTGGCGCAGATAGTTCTACAGGGGTCCTGTATCAAAATTTATTGGTGGCCCCAACATTATATTAGGTCTTTACCTATGAAATTACCGTTCTGCAGTACTGGCCATTTCAAATCAAAATAATTTTTGTTTGGCTAAGAATTCTAATTTCAAATTAATTTTATTTTAAAAACATGGATTTTTTTTTCCAAAAGTAGTCATTTGTTTATTGATTAGTGTTACATTTTCATCGCATTTCAATATTTTTCGTCATCATGGATACGTTAAAAATTCGAGTAATTATGGAATACCGTCGTGGCAGCAACGCGGCACAAGCGGCACGCAACATCAACGACGTTTACGGAGCTAACACTACAAACCAACGCACCACTTGTTATTGGTTTGCTCGCTTCCGTTCTGGAAATTTCGACCTGAAAATGAACCTCGCGGTCGTCCGAAGACTTTGGTCGACAATGACGAATTAAAGGCGATTGTGGAAGCTGATGATACACAATCTACGGCTGAATTAGCAGCAGCTTTCGACGTTAGCGTCAAAACAATATTGGTCCATTTGCGTCAAATTGGCAAGGTAAAAAAGCTTGACAAATGGGTGCCCCACGAACTCAATGATCGCCAGCGCGAAGTACGCGTCGAGACGTGCCTTGCACTGCTCAACAGACACACAAATAAAGGAATTTTGAACCGCATTGTTACCTGCGATGAAAAATGGATTCTGTTCGATAACCGCAAGCGCTCAGCAAGTTGGTTGGATCCTGGTTCAGCACCTAAACAATGCCCTAAACGAAAACTTACCCCTAGAAAAGTGATGGTCACTGTTTGGTGGTCTAGCGCCGGTGTGATTCATCACAGCTTCTTACCAAACGGGGTGAGCATTACTTCAGATGTGTACTGTGAAGAACTGAACACAATGATGGAGAAGCTGGCACATCTCCAACCAGCATTGGTCAATCGCTCGTCTCCGCTGCTCCTGCACGACAACGCGCGACCTCATACTGCACAGCAGACGGTCTCCAAGTTGCAAGAACTGGGGTTGGAAGCTCTCCGTCATCCGCCCTACTCACCAGACCTTGCGCCTACAGACTACTACTTTTTCCAGAATTTGGATAACTTCTTGGCGGGAAAAAAATTCAATACCCGAGAGGCAGTACAAAATGCCTTTGAAGAATTTGTTGCCTCCCGTCCAGCTGATTTCTTTAAGAAGGGCATCAATAAACTGCCACTGCGTTGGCAAAGATGCATTGATTGCATGGGTGATTACTTCGATTAATACAAATAAAAAATGCATGAAAAAAATTCGTTTAAATTTTTTCATACAAAACAGCAATTTCATAGGTAGTTTAAATTTTTTCATACAAAACAGCAATTTCATAGGTAAAGACCTATTAATATATTTTCATTATTCACACCAGTTAGTCGACGTTCGCACAGACGTAAAAACATCGCGGCGATTTTATTTCGCGCACTGGATTTGCAACGCTCAGTTTAGCGCCGAGAGTTGAAATCCAATAGTGTTTTTTCGACGCGCTAGAATTGTGTTGTTGTTAAGTTAGATTCTCAACGCTCGGCTCAACAACGAGAGTTGAAAATCCAGTGCGCGATGAAATCCCGCCGCGATATTTTTACGTCCGTGCGAACGTCGGCTTAGGGCCTCTTTTATTTGGTTATACACGTCGCGTGGGGCGGTGGGTGTGGGGGGAGGCCGTATCATCGATAAGGCTGTAGCTACGCCCCTGCTATGGGAATAACTGTAATCGCGAAAAAAAAATCTGCTGCTTCATACATTTATGATCGCATAACTCGACAAAATGAAGAAACAGATTTTTTCAAGATCTCAGTGTTGGTCCCATAGTAAAAGTTGTGCACAATGCTGAGTACAAGGACCCCTTAAGAGGTTTTCAATTTGACCGATACCGCTGTACCGCGGAGGGCGGGACGCCTCCGTGAGTGTTGACGAATAAACAGCCTACACTTCCCCCAGTCTCGACGCGCACATACCTAAGCCGCGGTACAGCGGTATCGGTCAAACAATATATCAACAATTACACCTTTACAAGAATCTTTATCTAAAACCACTGATTTCTTATATTTCACAAGATTTTTATTTTAACACAAGTTTACCTGAAATCTTCTACAACTTATTTTCATCAGATTTTTTTTTGTTTCAGTACTGTAAATCCGAGTTCAATAGTAAAGAGGTACTAGTTGAACATGTTACTACCTGCACCGCTAAAAATAGGAAAAGAAAAGTCAATGATTCTGTGAGTATAAATCTACTTAACTCTTAAAATGTCGATTGTACACCATGTGTACAGATAACAATAGAATTTCAATTGTGTCTGCTAATTGGCGCGCGACGGGTTAATCAATCTGCCTAGACTTTTCCCAACTACATTGGGGTCGGCTTCCAGTCCAACCGGTTGCAGCTGAAACCAGTATTTTACATGGAGCGACTGCCTATCTGACCTCCACAACCCAGTTACTGGGTAATAAGATACTTCTTTTCGGGCACGACCCCTGTTCTTACTAGTCTCAAGAATTAACGTCCCTGAATCGGGAAAAGTAATATTTTGTAAAAGGTGATGAGCAGTTGACATTAGACTATTGTAACTTACATAAATTACAAAGTACCCACTAAAAAGTGAGAAATAAAAAACTTTTTTACAAAAAAATACAACCAACTTCCAAAAAAAAAAAACACTACAAAGTGAAAAATTACTTTAATTTCAGAAGTCGGTGGCAAAAAACTAAAATACAGATCCAAAGACACTGACTACCGAAATTAAAGTTATTTTTCACTTTGTAGTGTTTTTTTTTTGGAAGTCAGTTAAGATTTTTATACATACGGTATGGAACTGAAACGTGTACTTAATACATTAAACTATAAGTAATACTGGTCCACAGAAGTATAGCAAAATTAAATATTAAATTAAAAACCATAAATTAAAAAAGTACATTTTTCAAACAAAATAAATATCAAAATAAATTCAGTAAAAGAAATCACTCTGTTTAGACAACTGAGATGGCCACCTGTGGCACACCATAGTGCCCAATCCATTGTTCGCCGAACATGGTTATTTTTTGTTTGCACACATGTTCAAGGATTAAAGTTCATTCACTCATTGACCTAATGGTCCAATTCTACAGTGTTTAAATTTACTCAGAATTAAAACTCTACTTTTTGACCTAATTACTGGACCGATTTCGTTTATTTTTCGCATATCGTCAGCAAAGGCAGAAGAAGACTAGTATGTGGTAGAATTTATTGCACATATGTGAGTTCTATGGAACTCACATATGTGCAATAAATTACCAGACAATCGGTTTCTTTCAGGGTCGTGCCTTAGCCGAGTGTGATATCTGCAAGATGACAATGCAGAAAGCCAGTCTGAATAAACACATAGCTGTCAAACATGCTGGACTTAGGCCCGTGTGTGAGGTGAGTCGTAATATCGTACAGTCGCACTATAGTGCGCGCAAGTACTGGTCGCCGTCTGACGAGGAAAGGTACCCAACTGTCCGGCTCCGATTTGATTTATTTTTATATACACGGTTAATTTTAGGTCGTTCTGGAACCGAAAGCCATGAACTCGATCATCGAAACCGAATCGATTGGGACTATTCTTTTCAAAAAGTAACAAATAAAATCACGAAAATGTTTTTTCGTTTTTTTTTTATTTTGTGAAATAATGAGAACTCGAAGTAACGCTTCCTTGCGATCAATGCATATGTGTGTGTAAATCGTATCGACAAACGGCAACACATGCGAACGGTACCCATTGTAAAATCCAGTCATCGGTCAGACAGCATGATCCGTAAGCTACGCCCCCGACCCCTTACCCCCCACCCCACGCTTACAGTCTAGCCGACCGCCCGCCCTTCCTTGGTCCGTACGATCTTGCGTTTATGAATGAAATAGTGGAAGCGCTACTTAATTTAACTCGAATTACTGGAAAAAAGTGATAAATTTCTAACTTCTTTATTAGATGTCTTAAAAAAACAAGAACAATGCCAATATTAAGTATTACTCGTCTGGAGTTACGTGTTTCGGCTCCAGAACGATGTGAAATTAACCGTGTATATGGGACCATTTTGATTACCCATTGAACGGTTTTTGATAAGGTTTTTCTAAGCAGTTAAACAAATACCCATACGATGAAGAAGTCAATACAAAAATCTTGTAACTGTCAGCAGCTATAAAACTGCACTACTTAAAAAAAGTGTCCTTTGCATGGGTCCAATTATATTTAATAAACTACCGGACAATATAAAAAATGACACCCTTCAACAATTTAAAAACAAACTCAAGGCATATTTGACTCGGAAATGTTACCATACAATAAGTGATTTTTTGAATGACCCTTTACTGTGACATTGCGGTTACACTATGAACATTGTATTATTGACATTAATTATAATTGACATTAAGTAGCTATTATTGACATTTTAATTTGAAAGTATTATATTATTTATTTTATTAGTTTTCCTTAATAGTATTGAAGTTTAAAACTTAATTTTGAAATTATTATATTAATTATTTTATTGGTGTTCCAACTGTATTTACATTTGAAACTTCATTTGTTAAATTTTGCATGCCAATACTCAGGCAGAATGTGCACGGGCCAATATATATTTTTTTACCAACTTTTTGTTAAACACCTACATTCTATGCGAATAAATGATTTGATTTGATGTGGGTAGCCCGGTTATGAACGGCTTAAATTAAGCCGTTCAAAAGGATTTCACTTCAACTCTTAAAAAACGATAACAACGTAACATTCCGACTCGGAGCAATGTAATATGATCTCTCGATGATGGGCATACGTTGCAAATTGCTAATATGGTAACACGAACAAAACCCTTATATTATATAGGTTATCTTAATGAAGGGGTAACCCTTTCACTGGGTTTCAAGTTTAGAATGCAATAGTTAGACAGTTGAAATATTCACAGATGATCTATTTTCTGCTGCCGCTATATCAACAACGACTAAAAAAACAAAATAAAATAAATATTTAAGGGGGCTCCCATACAACAAACGTGTTTTTTTTTTTAATTTACTTTTAAAAAAGTAAAAACCGACTTCAAAAACTTAAATCGAAAAACAACTTTCTTAAAAAACTTCACAGCTTCTGAAGTCGGTGCCAAGCTAAGGTGCATTGAAGACCTGAAGACACCGACTTCAGAAGCTGTTAATTTTTTTTAAGAAAGTTATTTTATTCGTTTTAAGTACTGAATAATTACCTATTTATTATATACTAAAACCTTCTTGAAAGTATGTAGATCACGTTAGTGCAAGAATCATCAAAATTGGGTCATTAGTTTTTGAGAAAATTGCGGACATACAAACATACATACATACGGGTCGAATACAGAATCACCTTTTTTGAAGTCGGTTAATCAAGCTTAACCTTCAATTATTTTCAGCACTGCGGCAAAAGCTTTGGCAATAAGTTTCGTCTGAACGAGCACTACAGAGCGAAGCATGGCTACGAGAAGTTCCAGTGTAACTACTGCGACTTTAGAAGCGCTGGGATTATGGCCATGAGGGTATGTCACCGTAACGAAAAGCATGATATCTGACGTCACACGAATCCTACATCGCACAAGCAAAGTTTACCTCAAGTTCTGAGTTGAGCTGCACGATTACTGACAAATGCGTGCACTGACAGGTCCACTCAATCTGTGTGGTTCTTTCCTCTAAAGACCATCTCAGACACCAATCTACATGGTCTTCACATGATCTGACTAAGATTATGTCTGGACTTTAAAAGAGACTGTGACCTCTGAGTTTGTTTCGGAGAAGAAAGGTCTTCTCAGAGTAGTCAAATAGGAAACGCCGACCTCATCTAGTTTTTATTAAAAATATGATTGACATGTAAAAGTGTTTGTACAACCTCAATCTGCCTAGCCATTTCCCAACTATGTTGGGGTCGGCTTCCAGTCTAACCGGATGCAGC